>CM042848.1:73676773-74276773 GCA_023653725.1 Bungarus multicinctus | reverse complement strand
CAGAGCATTAATCAGTACTATGAATGCTGTATCTGTTGAATATATAGCATTAATCAGTACTATGAATGCTGTATCTGTTGAATATAGATCTGGATTTAGTTTAGATTGGAAAGTAATTTACAAATGTTCAGTTTTTTTTCTCCAGAGATGTAAATTGAAAGAAACTGTCCAGTACAGTGCAATCTTTTAGAATAGATTTCACTTGAATTGAGGTTAGTCCTAAAATGTACTTTCCCAAGATTCTTGAAAAATTCAGGGTCTTCGTGATACGTGATATTTAGGATGGGTGACGGTAATATTGTCTTTGGATTCTACAATTCTATAATTCTGTGGTTTTAATTTTTTACCATGGGTATTTTTTATGTTTTGATTTTATTTTGGTCATTGACCAAAACACAAACAACCAAAAGAGTCACAATTGATTAGAATGAAACCAGCTATAAAATCTTATAACAGTCTGAATAATTTAATTGGAAAATTAAATTAAATTGTAAATTAAAGAAGTTGGGGCATAAAAAGTACTGTGAATAGCCATAAGTCTTGCAGCATGTAAAGAATTGCCAAAGATAATAAATCTAATTTAATAGACCATGGATAGACTGCAAAGGTTAGCTCATGATTTTTGGGAAGATGGGAAGATAATGTAGTAATAATAAACACAGTCATTTGGTTATTATTTTACCCAGGATATTTGATGTCTACTATATAATAGTCATTGATTTAACAGTCATCTATAATTTACCCCAGAAAAGCAAGCAAACACACCTAAAGCAAAGATGTGTTTAACATTAAACAAGTTGTTCAAATAACTAGATTAATTCCAGCGAGCATTCTCTTACCTTTAGTAGATTCTCACAGAGATCATTAAAGGTCTTGTTCAGAGTTTGGTTTGTAAGGGTAATATTGCTAAGTCTGGAGACTCTTACAGACGTAAACATCTGAAGCAGAAAAACAAGATTGTGAATTGCCATCCTTAAGTATAAATAAAAGTCTTATTATTGGCTGAATTACCACTGAAGTTGTACGAGGTATGAGACAAAAGAAAAATAAAATTTATTCTAGGATGATTTAATGCCAAGTAGATCAGGTGTGATGCATTTCATGCTGATAACAATCCCATGTAGATTGGAATGAATAAATTTCGCAACCATAAATGAAAAATAAATACATTCGTATAAGAGAAAAGATACAGAATGGGAACACAATCTTTGGATCAAGTATTAAGATTGGACATTTATTGCAAGAAAGCTTTATGGCAAGCTTTATGTGTGGAATAATAATCTATAGAAGTAGTTCTTGACTTACGACCACAATTAAGTCCAAAATTTCTGTTGCTTAAGTGAAACATTTGTTAAGTGAGTTCTGTCCCATTTTAAGACCTTTCTTGTCATAGTTGTTAAGTGAAACACTGCAGTTCTTAAATTAGTAACATGGTTGTATAGTGAACCTGGCTTCCCCCACTGATTTTGCTTTGTTAGCAGGTCACAAAAGTTGATCACTGCTACATTACAACCATCATAAATATAAATCATTTGTCAAGCATCCAGTTATAAATCAACTGACCACGGGGACAGGGAGGTTGCAATGAATGGTCATAAATCACTTTTTTCAGTGCCGTTGTAACTTCACACAGTCACTAAATGAACTGTTGTCAGTTGAGGACTACCTGCACTTTCTTTCAAGTTTCTTTACTAGCTATGGTTATGGAACTGACACAGAAAGAGGAAACATTCTTAATTGTGGGGCCTCATTTGAGAATATCTTATGAGATAAATTTGCTTGGACCTACAGTACATAATTTATGGGGGGGGACCCACATTTTTGATAATGCCAAAAACAGAATTTAAGCAAATTAATATGAAGTGAAAGAAAAGTAGTTTTGCATACTTCATTTATTACTCTGAAAATTGATCTGAGTACATTAATACTATTTTACCTGTATGTCAGAAGTCCAATTGTTTATTCCAGGCATAATTTCCGTATTGCAGCTATAAAAGCCTGACAAAGAACAAATTCAGTTTTTTAGTATTAAAAGAAGAAGATATAATGGTGTTCTTTCATTTGCTCAGGTTTTCAGCATTGCTGATTTACGAAGTCACTGTGCTTTCTATTTCCATGGTATTTTTTGAGAAAGAGGCAATCTAGTAATATTCCAAAGAAATATGTATATATATTTAGGAATGAATGAAGCAGTTCAATTCAGTTAAATATAACTTATATTCTAGTACACTGAGACACTGAAAGTGTTTATTAAATGCACAAATCTACAATAAAGTGTGTCATATTCATTATATACAAGCAAATATCTATTGAGCTTGCAAATCATGTAGCTTTTCTAGCTATCTAATAATAAATGGACTTACTTTTTATAAGATCAAATTCAGAAAACCTAAAAGTATGACCTCTTCTAATAGAAAATGTAAATGGGATTATTCTACATACTGTGAAAAGAGTACTGTCTGTTGTCAAACCTTTGGGAGCATTTTATAATATTATCAAAATTTTAAAAACTCAGCTGTACCTGAGGGTGGAGGGATATCTGTCAACAAAGAATGAACGTCTTCCATTGCATCTGTATCATCAATCTGAGGAAAAAAACAGTAACTACACATAATAATTTGGCCTTTGAAATGTTCTTTATCAAGAGATATTCTATGTGGAAGGCATACGATAAATAATAATAAATAATAATAATAATATTTAATAAACATACTATATAAAGCAGTGATAGTATTCCAGCTGGTTTGCACCAGTTCAGGCGAACCGTAGCAAGGATTTGGCATGGGTTGCCGAACTAGTAGTAACTTCTGGCTGGCCACGCCCCTGACCTGGTTGCCCGGTTGCCACTCGCTCGCTTGCCCCACCCGCCCGATGCTCACTCACTCCGCCCGCCCGACGCTAGCCCGCCCAGTCACTCCTTAAGGTATTTCTTTTTTTTTTCCCTCCCGACAATCAGCTGTTCCTACAATCAGCTGTGCCGGGACTCCCCTCGCTTACTTACTGCTTCGCCCAGGAAGCCTCCCTGAGGCCCAGGAAGGCAAAAAATAACCCCCTCTGCCCTCCCTCTATTTTTTTCCTTCCTGCGCCCCAGGGAGTCACCAAAATGAAGCGTGAGGGGGGCCGCCCCCCATGCTCCATTTTTTTCCTTCCTTAGCCCCAGGGAAGCCTTCTGGGAGAAAAAACACTCCCCCAGAGGCTTCCTTGAGGCTCAGAAGGCCCCAAAATGAAGCAGAACAGACTCAGTTTTCTGCCTTCCTGAGCCCTAGGGAAGCCTTCTGGGAGGAAAAACTCTGCTCCCCCCCGGAGGCTTGCCTGAGACCCAGAAGGCCCAAAACATGTGTGGGTGTGGGTGTGTGCACACTACACAAAGCAAACCCCCCCCCCCCATGCTCACCTAGCCACACTCCCTAGCCACGGCTACAGAACCGGTAGTAAAAAAATTTGAATCCCATCATTATCAGAAGCCTAACCCATATATCCAGAGTTTTAAAATTAAACACTGGGGACTTCTTAACAGATTTAAACATTTTAATATATTAAAATTAAAATCTCAGCATTGGTGAGTTTTTTATCATTTCTTTTTTTAAACCGTTCTGAAATATACATACTGTCAGGTGCAAGGAACTAGAATGACACCAGATATGTTACTTTATTGCTACTCACTTACCGGTATTTTTTTTAAAAAAATCTCACCAGACTAACTGCACAAAAAACCAGATAGGGGCTCCAAGGATTTCAGAAAAGGTCAAATCTCCACTACTTCCTTTTCATAGAATCATAGGGTTGGGAGAGACCTTAAAGGTCTTCTAGTTCAACCCGCTGTGCAAGGTAGGAGTCTTATATATATCTCAGCCAAATGGTTGTTCATTCTATTTGTGACAACTTCAAATGATGGCACACCCACAACTCCAGCAGCCAAGCTATTCCATTGATTAATGCGCTCACTGTCAGAAAATTTCTTCTTACTTCTAGGTTGTATCTCTCTTTAACAAGCTTCCACCCATTATTTCTTGTTCTGCCCTCTGGTGAATAAATCCTCTTCCCTCAAGTGCTAGAAGATAGCTATCATGTCCTTCTGTTTGATAGGCTACGCATTCCTAGCTCCCTTAACTGTCATATGATTTAGCCTCCAGACTCTTTATCATCTTTGCTGCTCTTCTCTGCCCTCTTTCTAGGGTTTCAGCATTTTTTCTGTATCATGATGACCAGAACTGGATATAGTACTCCAAGGGTAGAACATTTATTTCCTGTAGGGATTCAAAGCTAGCCAGTCCCTTAATTCACCACAACTCTAGTTGCAGATTCCACCACACATGCCGCTTATTTTCAAAAATGCAAAGTTTAGTTTAGTTTAAAGCTCTTTAAACTAAACTAAACTTGTCATTGCACCTTGTACAACAAATTAAATGCCACCTTCAGTGTACATTATAACTATAAAAATAAAACACAAACACATCCTTTAAACTCTATACAATTGAACTGAAAACCCCTGATAGTGCCTTAATATTGCACTATACAGTAGAATTCAATATAGTTACTGCTCTGGGATAGAAGCTGTTTTTCAGCCTATTTGTCCTTGCTTTTATTATCCAGTACTGTCTGCCAGATGGTAATAGTTCAAAAAAAAGGTGCCCAGGATGAGATGGATTTTTAAGAATTTGAACTTTCTTAAGGCAGTGGTTTACAATAGCTGTTTTTATTAAATATCTCACCCTCCCTCCCCCCTCTCTTACACACACACAAAAATTCAGATATGCTATCTATAGAATGCAAGAATATTTAACCACAAACAACATGGTTCTGTAATTCAATAAATGAATTTCGTTCATTCTTTGTAAGTCAGGTAGAAGATGAACTTTTCTGAAGGCGAACATACCTCCAACACAAAGGCATCTTTCTTGCCATGAGAGAGATCCAATTCTGCAATTTCATCAGAGCTTTCAGACTGAGATCTTAGCAACCTGGTCCGGTGTCTTGGTTCTGGAATGGGAGAACCTACAATTTCTTCAGATGTCTCCTACGCAGAACAATATGGCATCATGTAGGCATCTCACATTTATTAAATCTCACAAAAGAGCTTTAAACATTTCACTGTTACCATCACAATTTTCCTCCAACATAAAGAAAAAAAAAGGGTATGAGATCTCTTAGTATTTCTGTCCCGACCCTTTTATTCCTGAACCTGTTTAGTTTTAGAACCACTTTCTCTCTCCTTTATTTTTATTGGCTTCTCTCTCTAACCATTGATTAGTTTTATATTTTCAGAAGTCAACCACATTTAAGCTTTCATTCATAATAGAGGTAGTCCTCAACTTACAACAGTTCACTTAGTGACTGTTTGAAGTTACAACGGTACTGAAAAAAGTAACTTATAACCATTTTTCACACTTATGACCCCTGCAGAATTCCCATGGCCACATGATTTATACTTGGATGCTTGACAATTGGTTCATATTTATGATGGTTGCAGTGTTCCAGGGTTGTGCGATCCCTTTTTGCAACCTTCTGACAAGCAAAGTCAATAGGGGAAGCCGGATTCACTTTACAACTAGGTTACTAATTTAGCAACTGCTGTGATTCACTTAAGAAATGGGGCAAGAAAGGTCATAAAATGGGGCAAAACATACTTAACAAATTTCTCACTTAGCAACATAAATTATGGGCTCAGTGGTGGTTGTAACTCAAAGACTACCTGTAATTAAAGGGATAAATGTCCCTGCCTTATGAGAACATTTGACTTAAATTGTGTCAGTACTTATACAACATGGCTTACCGGAGGGTTAATCTCATACAGCTCTTTGTTTCTGGTGATTGTGTCATTGATTTTCTTCTGCATATGAAATATATGCTGTTCATAAGTGGCATCACTGGGAGTTTTTCCCGCAATCTGAATACCACCAGGAGTAGGTAAAGCAGCCAGGTAAACCCCTGTAGCAGACTGTAAAAAAAGTATGCCAGTAAGAAAATAAGGCTTTGTGGGAAACACAATCTAACATCTTCCTCCTATTGGTATAAAAAATGTAAGGGCTTAAAATGTGCTATTGACTATTTATCTGGGTCAGAGTTTCCTCAAAAGTAGCACCCTGAAGATGTGTGGACTTCAACATATTCAGAAATTTCCAAGTAGAAACAAAACTAGATAATTTCTTTTCTTTAATGGTGTCTACAACATTCTTAAAGCTCTTGTGATTGAGAAACTCTGATCTAGACCAGGGGTCTCCACATTTGACAACTTTAAGACTTGTGGGCTTCAATTCCCAAAATTCCTCAAGCAGCTCTGCTGTGTCTCCATGGAATTCTGGGAAATTTTGGGAGTTGAAGTCCCACAAGTCTTAAAAGTTGCTAAGTTTGGAGACCCCTGATCAAAGAGTTATAAATCTGAATTTGTAGAAATCTTCGGAATTTAAGCTCATGGGTTATCTTTGTGCATTTAATGTCAAACACAAAAGGCACCATTAGATGCTATAGATATAACCCCACAAAATCAGTGATGAGGGATAACATCTGACCTCTAAAGAGATCTTCATTAGTAGCCTTTATTGTGGTAGAAACTTTTAAAGTGGACTGAAACACCGGAAACTGGCTTCTAGCTGCTATTCATTAACTTTAGAAAAAGACTATTGTAAGACTTTCCTTTTTGAAATCTTCATGGTTTATTTTAAAAAGCTGTTTCTTTCTTACAACCTTTTTTTTTAATGACTAAGCCGACAAATCTTGACATTCTGGGTTTATAAGACATGTAAAACCATCCTATTTTGTTCAATGCTTATGTATTTTTCCGGGATGAAAAACTGGAGGGAGATTGTGCTAGAGCAGGGCTGTCAAACTTGCGGCCCGTGGGCCGGATGTGTCACATGCTGGACATGCCTGGTTTAGCGAAGGGAGGAAATGTCCAGCTACGTCACGTGACGCCGCCATGACGATGCAAGTTGGACACCTCTGTCCTAGAGGATTAGAAAAAAAATATCAAAATGTTTAAAACACAAATGGAAAACTTACTGCCAGACCCATCAACATCGTTTCTCCCACTGTGATCTGTATCCGTAGGCCAAAGAGGGCATTCATCCCTCTCAGCTTTAGCTTATTCATCAACTGAGTGTGTACTTCATACTCCATAAATGGCAGCAGGTTACTGATGCAGGTTGCGTTGGCTTCGGCTTGGGCTTTCTTTTTCAGCCGGCATAGCCTGTTGGGGAGGGAAACAATAAATTTCAAGGCATGCGGCCTTAAGGAATCATAGAGTCATAGGGCTAGAAGGGACCTTGGAGGTCATGTAGTCCAACACTTTGCTCAAGGTAGGAGTCCTTATACCATCCTGGACAAATGGTTGTCCAGCCTTTTCTTGAAGACCTCCAGTGATGGAGCTTCCACAACTCCAGGAGGCAAGCTATTCCACTGGTTAATTGGGCAAGACATCCCACTGATTAATTATTATTTCCTTCTCTCCTTGATTAGTTTCCATCCATTGCTTCTTGTCCTGCCCTCAAGTGTTTTGGAGAATAAATTGACCCCTTCTTCCCTGTGACAGATCTTCATGTAGTGGAAGACTGTTATCATGTCTCTCCTGAACCTTCTCTTCATTAGACTAAATATATCTCATTCCCTTAGCTATTTCACTGTATGATTTAGTCTCCAGATCCCTTATTATCTTGGCATCTTTTCACTGCACTCTGGATCATGAAGTAGAGTAGAAAAGTGAAAGTAGAAAGCAACAGGGATATAAAAATCTATGTAAGTGCTGAGAGCACTTATGGAGACCTTAGGCTCTTTGCAGCATTTACAGAGAGAACGGCATTTTAAAGAGAAAAGCCACAATGAACTGAATTGTTAGTTCAGCAGAAAAATGTTGTGCTTGGCCATGGCTATTCTACTAAGAAACCTCACTGTATTCTGTGGGATTTCTTTCCTCCAAATGTACTTCACTGCTAAAGAATGAGCCAAGGACAGCAGACTGCTTATCTGTGAACAAAACATGTTCACTGAAGTAGAGCCAGTTTGGTCTGGTGGTTAAGGCACCAGGCTAGAAACTGGGAGATTGTGAATTCTAGTCCTTAGCCATGAAAGATGGCTGTCTCTGGACCAATCACCAGGAAACTGTGAATTCTAATCCTCCTAGCCATGAAAGCTGACTGGCTGTCTGACTTTAGGCCAATCACCAGGAGACTGGGAATTCTAGTCTCGACTTAGACATGGAAGCCAGCTGGGTGACCTTGGACCACTTTCTCTCTCTCAGCCCAACTCACCTCCCAGGGTTGTTGTTGTGGAGAAAATAGGAGGAAGGTGGATGTTTGCCCCCTTGAGATACTTCTTGAAATAAGAAAGGCAGAATATACTTAACAATTAAAATAGGTCTCTTCTTCCTGTATTCCCACCTGGCTTGGATGAGGCATCCTTTCCCAAACACCACTGCGTCCACAGGCAAGTCTATTGTCGTGAAAAGAACATCGGGCACTTTCTGCTTCCTGCAGCTGCAGCAGTAAGCAAGGCGAGCTGGGAATGGCATGTTCAGCTCATCATAAGGGATGTGGCAGAAGCCACAACCGGGAGGTAGGGATTCCTCTAGTCTAAGAGACAAAACGTTGAGAAGTCTAAAATTACCTTTCAGACACCGAATTTCCGAACAGGGTTGGTTGCTTGAAGTGGGGGGTTCACACATGGCTTATATACAGATATCCTATATAGGTAGTCCTTGACTTACAACCACTGGTTTAGTTACAGTTCAAAGTTACGAGGGAACTGAAAAGAAGTGACTTATGACCTCTCCTCGCATTTAAAACCGTTGAAGCATCCTCAAAGTCATGCAATCACAATTTGGCAACCGGCACGTACTTAAGACAACGGCAGTATCCCAGGGTCATGTGGCTTAACCTTTGTGACTTTCCCAGGCAGCTTGTGGCAACCAAGCCAATGGGGGAAGCCAGATTTGCTTAAAACTGCACAATTCACTTAACAACTGCAGTGATTCACTTAACTACAGCACCAAAATATGATAAAAATGGCGATGACTCACTTAATGCCTTGCTTAGCAACAGGAATTTCAGTCACAACGGTGGTCGTATGTTGAGGGCTACCTGTACATGGTTGGCCAGTCTGCTTTTTTTTATAAACCTTTTTTTTTTGCATTTGAACAAGTTAATCAACAGACATTCCTGTCCTCCATGAGGCCAAACAGATAATTAATTTCCCCTCCCCCTTTTTAAACCATATCAACTCGTGACAGATACACATGCATGGACAGATTAATAGAAACTCCGTAGCTTTTTGTGAATTTGGTTTCAGTAGCTCTAAAAGACACAAAACAATACAAATACTCATTTCTGTTAGATTTAGAGTTCATGAAGCGATTATTTGGGTAGGAATGGAAAAACTTGTGTCATGAAGGAAAGAACAGTTTTAATGGGTCAGAAAGACAACTACAAGTAAGTTTTATAGCAAATTTGGTATGAATGCAAATCAGCGACTAAGTGTCACCTGCTGGAGAAATTTATTTTTTATAAAAACATTTATTTTATTTAGTTATTTATCTATCAAATTTGGAGACTATTCATCATTGAGCAACTCTGGTTAGGGTGGAATCCTTAGAAGCTACAGAATGTTTTTATTAAGAAACAAAATGTAGGGGTCAGTGGTATTTCTTCACCTTTTTGTTGATCAAGACATGTCTCTGAGCGATAATTATCTTTTCTCAGCCCCCTGTACAATCTCATACCCTTCTGAAGGATCTCTCAACCATCTGGGACAATATGGTACTGTCCTCTGGGGGATCACATCATGCTGAGCATGATGGTCATCTTCCAAAAGAAGGACCCGACAACATCAGAACTAGTAAAAAAATCAGCATTTTTTTTCCACTTAATACATTTTGGTAGGGTGTTTTTTTCTGAAGAGCTGAACTTGATCATTTTCTATTGAAAAGTTACATTTGGTGAAACCTTGATTTGACAGACGAGGGAGGAGGGACTATGTTACACTCAAAAGGCCTGTAAAATCGTACAGGATGTCCTTTGTGGCAATTTTAGTGGTTTGCGGACTGACACCATGACAAATCATGTCAGCTTGATGCTCTGAAGTAAATTGTCATAGCTGACCCAAGTATAATGTAAATTCAGCTCTTTCACCCACAAGATATTGGGGGGGAGGGGGTATGTTGAGAGAGAAATCTGGACCCTGAAATGGGGATCCGTGAACTGAGGTTTTGCTGTAACTTGAAAAGGAGAGGCAAATCTCTATGTTTGGCTGGGGAATTCTGGGAGTTGAAGTTCACGCGCCTTAAAGTTGCCAAGGTTGGGAAACCTTGCTTTAGTGTGTCATAAAATTTTGACAATGGTGTGAAACGAAGAGTCACTTGCACACTCAGTGTTAGGAGAAGGACAGTTCGAAACATGGGAAAAGATTTGCATTCTGTTGTTAGTAGCCAAATGGTTACCTTATTCAGGCTGTTAGAAATTTTAAAGCAGTAAGACTAGTGATTGGGGCAGTCCCACAACGTCTGCTGTTGTTAGTGAAAAATCAGTAAAGTAGTCGGCCCCCGCATTCTGTGCTGTACCACTGGTAACCTACCCTAATAGAGAAGAACTATCTTGGTTCTGAGGAAAAAAATCAACCTCTCCCTTCTCTGACCCTATGGAAAAGTAGCCAGGCTGCCATGACAACCTTGGTTCCAAACAGACTTCCATGTTTCCATCCTGGAGAAACCTGGGATTCAGCACAGCTGCTGTGCCAGAGGCAGACAAAATACAGACCTCCTCACTGTGAAAGGAAGAAAGAAAGAAAGAAAGAAGGAAGGAAAGAAAGAAAGAAAGAAAGAAAGAAAGAAAGAAAGAAAGAAAGAAAGAAAGAAAGAAAGAAAGAAAGAAAGAAAGAAAGAAAGAAAGAAAGAAAGAAAGAAAGAAAGAAAGAAAGAAAGAGGGAGGGAGGGAGGGAGGGAGGGAGGGAGGGAGGGGAAGAGGAAGAGGAAGGAAAAGAAAAAGAGAAGGGAAAGGAAAAAGAGAAAGAAGCAGGGAGAGAGAGAGAAAGGAAGGAAGGAAGGAAAGAAGGAAGGAAGGAAGGAAGGAAGGAAGGAAGGAAGGAAGGGAGGGAGGGAGGGAGGGAGGGAGGGAGGGAAAGGAAAAAGAGAAAGGAACGGGGGAGAGAGAGCGAGTCAGAGAGAGAGCGAGAGAAAGAAAGAAGGAAGGAAGGAAAAACAAAAAAGAAAGAAAATCAGTCATGGGTTCAGTCATATGCATTGCCAAATCTCTTCCCCAAAATGAAAACGCCACAACCCAAATCTATGTTGAAAGTGAGTGTTTGGGGCAGGGGAGTTTTGAAAAATAAGCTGCTTGCTATAAGGTGGTTATTTTGACTGTGATAAGGACAAGTCCTTTTCAGAAGTACAGTGGTAATGGCCTGAGGGATACATTAGGCTCCCATGTGGCATGCTGCATGTTCTGCTCCAAAACTAAAATGGCAGCCTAGGCTGCAGGGCTTTTTCTTTGAGAATTTTAAGTCGATGGGTGGGAACCCCCAGACCTGGATCCGAGGAAGGGCCAGGCAAAAAGGTAAATATATTACCTTTACACATCAATCAAATACAGCTAGTATCTGATTTTATGCCTGCAATGGTGACTGCCCATCACGATCCCAGGTTGTGACGGTTGTAAAGCAGGTTGTCCTGCGACTGACCAGATTTTACAAACTTTTTTTGTGGCAGTCACAAACGTTGTGAACCAACTGTTCACGATGGGACAATTTTGCTGAAAACTGGAAGCAAATGCTATTTGGCAAACGCTGCAAATGGCCTTCAATGTGGGCTAGTCGCCGAGTGCCTGAAATGTAGGCACGTGACTGGGGAGTGGGGTGGGAGTAGTGGCCACTGAAACTTTGATAGCTTGATCACTGATCCAAAAAGGTTACAAGGGTTCAAGTGAAGATGCCTTGTGCCACAGGTAATAAAAAGGAAGATTCTGCTGTTCAGAAGAATGCGTCGTTCTGTGGTTCACCGAAGCAAACAGCCGCAATGCAGAAGTAGCATCCTATACCGTTGCCACTTCCTAGCAGCTGTGGCTATATTACTACACCCCTCCATCATCCTGAGCCTTCCTACTTTCCCCATTAATTGGCACAGCTTTATACAACCAATCTTCTCTTTTCTACCCCTTCCTTCTGCTGCTTGCAGAGATAAAGTGTTTTAATTGTCAGAGAAACTGAGCCAGTGAGTTACCAAATGCTAGTTGATTCATTGTAGCCCACGACAGCGTGGCACCCCAATGCTTTCGCATGGGATTTGATTTCTTGACGAACTTCTGCCCACCAGGCATCCCGTGTTTCCGGGTCATCTGAAAGATACAGAGCACATCCGTTTACTATTCAGCAGAGATGCAGAATGTTTGGTTAAAGCAGAGACGTTAACTAAAGGCTGGTTAACTTGTTTAAGCTAGTATTAAGACCTCGGCAACATCCTGTTTCTTCTTCTGCCAGCCAATTAAGGCAAGGGTGGCTACTTCCGTGGGGCGGTGATTTCACACATTCGAAGCTAGTCCATTTCTCTTTTGATTCTCAGAGAATGTAAGAGCTCAAGGATGCGATTTCTATACTTAAAAGTTTTGCTCAAAACACCATTACAGGCAATCCTTGACTTATAACCACAACTGAGACCAAAATCTCCATTGCTAAGCGAGAACAGTTGATAAGTGAGTTTTACCTCATTTTACGACCTTTCTTGTCACGGTTGTTAAGTGAATCACTGCAGTTGTTAAATTAGTGGCACGATGGTTAAGTGAATCCAGTTTCCCCATTTGACTCTGCTGGTCAGAAGGCCGCAAAAGATGATCACATGAACCCAGGACACTAAATATGAGTTGCCATCTGAATATTCACTAAATATTCCGTTGCCACCTGAATTTTGATCACATGACCATGGGGAAGCTGCAACGGTCATATGAAAAATGGCCATAAGTCACTTTTTTCAATGCTGTTGTAACTTTGAACAGTCACTAAATGAATGGTTGTAGTCAAGGATCACCTGTATTAGGCTAAACCTCCCAAGCGACACACCAAAGGTGTCTCTGACTATGAAACAAACAAACAAACGGCAGCATCTACAACTACAAACACATTTTCAGTCAGCAAATTTCAGTATTAAAAGTCCACTGGTCACAACGTGTTTCCCTTGGATCATCTTTAAAAAAAAAAAAAAAAGCAAGGAGAAAAATTGTAAGATAAATTAAGAGTTTGGATGATTTGAATAACAGTTTAATTTTGTCATGATTAAAAAAAGCAGAGTGAAATTTGGAGATTTAAAAAGCACTGAACCATACTGCTCACTTGATGGAAAAGAAGTTTGAAAAACTCTCTGGGCAAACTTAACATTCTTGCATGAGCCTAAATAATTAATTGTCCTTGTTTTTGTGTTTTTAACTGAGTTAAAAACCACAATCACCAAAAGACTTATGAGATATTCTGTTTATACTTTTAATCTCACAATGGAAAAAAAATACTGAGGTGCTAGGTTAATGCTGAATAGCTCTATTGCTTATTCTGGGAAAACATCTTGTCAATAAAGAAAATACATTTAATATATGTATTAAAATATGTATTCAGAATATTTTTAAACTAATAATGTTATAACCATAACTCAAAATTTAAGTTGCCACATTAAAGGCATGCCATGTTGAATTAGCTTTGTGTTAGAATTTCAAACCTGACTTCTTAATGTTTCCAAAAACAGACACTTTTTCCATATTTGCAAAGATGTACCAAGTTTTTTTTGGGGGGGCATTTCAGAAAAAACCTTTGTTTGTTTAAATATCTTATATATGAATTCGCAGTGATATTGGAGGAAGCTGCTTGTAATTTCCAAAGACAATGGAGACCTACACAAGCCAAACTTGTTTTTAAATTGTTAAGAAAAATTTTAATAGAGGCCTTCTTAGCTTAGATAAAATAATTTTGCAGCAAAATCTAAATTGCACAATGATATATGATTTAGATGGGACTTTGGGGTTTTTCTTCTCAAAACACATTTCTGAAGAAATCATCAGATTGCACAAAATTCCTAAATGAAAATTCATTGTTTCACTCATTCCACAATTATATCATAGACCCAAATTTATTTTAACTGTCTTGAGATTCATCTTTTTTCTTTTAGGAGAATATTTTTGAAATACAAAGTTGTACTTAAGATCTTATAAGAGACTGGTACTTGAGGGTCAACAGAATAGACTTAAATGTACTTAATGGGAAAGGTTTTAGAAATTTTAGAAAATGACAACGTAGTTTTAACCTATTTCAGATTATTAAAAATTATATCAATTTTATAAAGGGCATATCTGACAGAACAAGATAAAAGGTATAATGTGGTTTTATAGTGCATTTCCTTAATACTTCAAAGCAAGGTGAGGCAGGTAGCTGCCCTGACTCATAAAATATTTTTTTCTCTTCATGCTCACCAAGGTGTAACTGGTAACTTTAGTTGATAAAATATAATTATGATCAATGTTTATCTAACAAACTCAGTTATCTTTTGCAATATGATTGTTTTTATTGTTTCAATATTTGTTATGACCATTATCAGACCTGGAGATTTTAATATTAGTTTCTGAATGAGGTATATACTCAACCATAAAAGATAATAATTATTGTAATTACTATAATTACATCATAATAGATAAGTGAAATTTGATCCGTGGCATTTCTTACATCTTAAACTGAGGGAATATGCTTTATACTCAGCAATGAATCAGATTTTGGGAATGTGGGTTATGTTTTGGATTCTTTAACATTATTTCAACAAATTCACATGTGCATAATTGAAAATTATGATTTATCAATTTACAACTGAATCAGCTTAAACCTACAATTACAATAGTTTATTACAACACCCAAAAGTCCGCATTTCAGTGTATTTTCACTGAATTTATTTGATTTTAAAATCTGTAAATTATAAAGAATTGGTAGGAATGGCTAGTTACTTAATTTCTGAATGCAAGGCTTATATGTGTATTATTGCACACAAACCTCTCTAGTGTGCAGATGATGAGATGTCTCACTACCACCTTATACAAGGAAATAAAAGAAACTAAATATGATTTAAGTAATATCTTACACAACAAACTAAATTAAACATGTTTTCATTAAAAATAGTGAGAAAATGATGAAAACCCTGGCAAGATATTGGCAAACTATGTGAAATATATATTAAGTTGATATATATTCACAGAAATATTAGTAGCTAACAGTGAATTCTGAAAAGTTACTCAAGACCCAATTTCTGAAACCTGAAAACCTAAGGACAATATGGTACTATGTTTATACCTAATGGCATTCTGCCATATGGGTTTCCCAAAATATGTTACATTCAGGATCCAGCTAAACTGTTAAAATTGAAAAGTTGAAAGTTTTGGGAAAACGAGTTAGTTTCACCCTGTGCTGAAAATAACATGTAAAGAGGGAAACACCTGAAAATAAAATACCTTTGAGATTTAAATATACTTTCTTGGAAATGAATTTTCTCCTGCATGTTTTAAACTTTACTGGATTTTATCCCCACCTTCCCCCTGCTAATTAATAGAGGGAGGAAATCATATAAACAGAATGTAATGCATATTTACATACGATAGACACAAACTTACCTTTGCATGTCAAAAGATAAATAATGACTTAATAAAAACCAAGGCACCACAATATGGCAGGCGTCGTTCATACCAAACATGGGAACGCAACGCAACGTAATAGCATTCGCTTTGGTTTTCGGACATAGTGATTCACAAGCAGCTTTTTCTTCCTTTGGGGTTTTGATACATAAGCCACACAGATTCACAGAGCAACCGCTATCAGAGCATTTACACATCGAAGTAAAGCTACATAGACAGTCCAGAAATTGAGGGGGGAGAAGGGCAGCAGGATGGCATGTGTCCAGCACACTTCCACAAGGGCATCGTCACCTGTTGTGTTCCAGGCTACAGCAGAAGCTTACAGAAGAGCTTGCAAAGCAGAGTCAGCAGATGGGAGCCAGAAACAGTGGATTGTTTGGCGCATGCTTGGGTCAATGACGGTACAGACTTAAAAATATGGCAGCTCACTGAAATGGTTACAGAAAGAAATGGCCCTGAAATCTTGGTGAAAGCAGAAGGCAAGCAAACATAGCACCCACTCACAAGCTTTTCTAGCAAAAATCTGGTTCGGTAAGTTAAGTCTAGCAAGGGTTACCAAAAAATGTTGGGGAAGGTTTATTTAAATTGTCTGCAAATTGAGTTTTTAATGTTACTGCTTGGAACAGCAGGGGAAGGCCGGGATATTAGAACTGTGTGAAACCAATACAATTGAGAAATTCCTGCTGTTTAAAATCAGCCGGCAGCAAGTGAAAACAATAAACCAGTAGAAGAGCTTGCCTTCAGAAGCTATGGGTGCTCCATCATTGGAGGCTTTTAAAAAGAGACTGGACAGACATTTGTCTGAAATGGTATAAGGTCTCCTGCTTGAGCAAGGGGTTGGACTAGAAGACCTCCAAGGTCCCTTCCAACTGTGCTGTTATTCTGAAATTGAAGCTCAACTTTTGCAAGTTTATTTCAAGAATGCATCCACTTCTCCCAATACTGTTTTTATTATGACACATCATCCATAGGGATGAATTTTTACCAGGATGATGTAAAAACAACAGTGTTTGGAACTGTGTTTAATTAAAGACACTAAAAAAGGGAAATCCACATCTATGCATCCCTTAAAAATAAATGTGTGGGGAAAAAGAAAAACACATTGATACAAAACTGTAAGATACATGTTGTAAAAACATCAGAATTGTGACTTAAATTCATTGTAGCATAATAGAAAATGAAGAACAGAAAGCACTTTTTAAACTCTTATTTAGGGGAAAAGAGAGAGTAAGATATAAACTCAGTTCAAACTTTACAGTGAATTCAGTGACCAACTGAAATATAGTGTTGTGTTGAAAGCTAAAGTCAAGTACTGCATCAAATTACTACTAATTTGAAAATATTTTCAAAGAATTCATTATGAGTGAACAAATTGTTGATTCGAATAAAGGAGAATATTTGTAGCTCAGGGTTGAAATAAGGGGTCCTTGATGCTCTCTGAGCTGGTTTTTTTTTTTTTCTTGAAAACTTTTCCTTACCCAAACTAGGTAACATCATCAGTGCTAGTGTAGCACTGTGCTAATCTAGGACTGTTGATGTTACCTCTTTGCGTAATTAAATGTCTGCAAGAAAACAGCCAAGCTCAGAGAGCACTAAAAAATTGCTAATTCAATGCACAAAAATCCCTCAAAGATGGGGCTTTATCAGTGCATGGGAAACACTTTCAAATCCACCATGCATTCATCTTGCATTTTTTGTACAAGAAGGCCAAGAGAAGTAGAAGCTTCTGTAAAGATATGTTGCAATTTCTCCCTTTAAAGCTAGGTAAATACTCAGATATCTCAAGTCAATGGGATGCTCTCCTCTACTTCCTTCAGCATTAGGGAATATGTCTTTTTCATACAGGATATGTCTAAAGAAAGCAGCGAAGCTCTGCCTAGGGACCTGGGAAAAAAGCAAAAGGCCTGCTGTCCTTACATCTGTCTGTCTGTCCGTCCGTCCGTCCATCTATCCATCCATATACTGCTAAAACACTAATTCTCATAACCTTGATTGTAGGTTGAGGACTATCTGTTACTAACGGCTGGGCTGGGCTGGAGTGGAACATACTCTATAACAGGACAACATGTCCTATGCAGCAATAGCTTGACATGAGAAGAGCTGCAACTAACTTTGTTAGGATTAAGAGTATTTCATTTATTTAAAAACATTTTAAAAATAACATAAATGACTTGATTAAAAAAGAAGAAAATAAGAAAAGACATGGTGGTCGGAAAATAAAAGTGTCAGTAAATAAACAGATAATTTACAATCATTATAAATTTAGAATTCATTATTTCAGTTATTAAATCACTGATTTAAACTTGACCAATTTCAGTAGAGCAAAATCACTGTGTCATATTGACGAGTAATTGTAAATTCCTACAAAACTCTAAACACTAATGTTTGTATGGATGTCACCCATATTATCTAAAACAGGGACACAGCATCTTATGAAAAGAAAAAGAAAACCAAGTCACAAAAACTCCTGCACAGTAAAAACAATATTAAGTTCTAAATGCCCTCCCATTGCACCCAACAGCTGATTACATCAAGTTATTTATAAACATTGAGACTGCTTCTGGTTACTATTTTTATATCAAATGTTTCTTACTTGAAATCCATGTTTTTAATGTTTGCGTTGCTGTATGACATGTAATATACAGGGAAGCCATTCTTGTTTAAAGTTAAACTTTGTATATACATACAGTATGTATGTGTCAGCTGTCACTATATACTTTGCTTGCGCTTAGCTGCTATAAGGTGATAGTCTGCCATGAGCTGTGAGGAAATGGAATGAATTATACCTATAATACCTATAATTACCTAGAAAATCAGAAATAAAGAATTTAGATAATTTATCAAAAGTGTAATATTCCAAATACGACATACCAAATTCTTAAGGTACTAAGGATGTGACGGGTTGCAAGCCCAACCTAAAGTAACTATTCCACATAATTATTATTCCACAGAAATACAGACATTACATGAATAAAGAACTTGTAGCCTTCCAGTAGGTCTAGACCAGGGGTGTTAAACTCACAGCCCGTGGGCTGGATGCATCAACATTGGCCATGTCCACACCCAGTGTAGCGAAGGGGGCAAAAGTCCTAATATATCATGTGACACTGCCGTGACGATGTGAATTTGATACCCCTGGTCTAGAACAATGGCCAATGAATACATAAAAATCCATAAGAATTATTGTTCTATAACAGAGGTGTCAAACTCAAGGTCCACAGGTCAGGGATGGGATCCGACTGGTATAACTACCGGTTCTGTCTACTAGCGACACGCATGCATGCGCGAGTCACGTGAGTGCAATTTACAACCTGCTGAGCTGCCCGGACAGCTGAGCAGCGCTGTGTGCAAGTGCGCAGCAGTTGGAAAAGCCCTTTTTTCCTGCTTTTTCAACCGCAGCTGTGTCGCGCAAAGCAGCTGCAGTTGAAAAAGCAGGAAATAAAGGTCAGGTAAGAGCCCGGGCGGGCGGGTGGGCCACAACAGCAGCAGACATAGAACCGGTTCTATGTCTGCTACTCTTCGGAGCAACCGGTTCTACAGAGGTGGACAAAACCGGTAGAATCCCACCCCTGCCACAGGTCATATCTGGCCCGCAGGGTGCTTAGATTTGGTCCTGGAAACTGCAAAGGACTGGTCCGCAGTGCTTCTGCCAGTGTAAATGGAGCTTGGGAAGGCCCCCAAGGTAAAACACCACCCTGATGCGGCCCTCAATGAAATTGAGTTTGACACCCCTGTTCTATAACGTCTGAAGGACTATAGATTCTCCATTTGAGAGGTTCAGGAATAAAACCCAAATGCAACTGTGTTCACATAACTACGTAGTAGAACTTCTACAGGAACTAAAGTTAGCCAGAACATAAATAACCATACAGCACTGCATTTTTCCAATGTAATATAGGCCATCATTTTTTTTTAGCACTAGCCCTTTGTAGACCACATAATACAAACTGGTCAATCTCTATACAAAATCAATCAATCAATTGAATTGAAAATAAATGGAAAAAACACACATACAAGTGAAGAAGCATTTCATTCTCCGAGCAACACTGATTTAATATTCCGGAGGTGTCATTTTTGAACCCTGGAACTTCAGAGACAAGCCAAACCATATTCATACAAGTTTCAACCATCTTTTTGCACCTTGAACAGAATCAAATAAGTTTTGTCTTTGACAACATTGATTAATATCAATCATATTTCGTTATTTTTAATTTCTTTTAGCCTACCTCTTAAGTTCTTGGCACATCCAAACCAAGCATGGGGTAGTTTAATACTACATATATTTGATAAACTAATTTATTTTCCTAAACCTGTTTCTTACTTGTGAATCTTTAAGATGCCACAAAACTGTTTCTCCTGCAAGAAGGTATTGTGGATAGATCTGTAGACATAATTAAAAAAGTAGCATCAACATAAAAAGCTACTCCAAGGTTAGCTTTGTGATTTAGAGTATTTTACTTCTAGATGGATCACACTAAATTCTAATTGTTTGGTAGGGCTCTTATTTCCTTCTTTGTCTAAGCTGAAATGTCAAATTAAACCTTGTTTCTTAAACTATGGGCAAAAATAAACATCCGGTCCTAATTTCTATTATAGACCTAGAGCGGAAATCCCTTCAGTGCAAAAATTTAAAATTTTTCCCAACTTATACAATATAGGTAACTGTGCTCACTATTAAGTTTCAAGCAGTCCTTGACTTACAACCATTTGTTTAGTGATTGTTTGAAGTTACAATGGCACTGACCGGGTTTCATACTTACAACTGTAGCAGTGTCCCCATGATCACATGATCAAAATTTGGGTGCTTGGCAACCAGTATATGTTTATGACAGTTCTATTGCCCCAGGGTCACGGGATTGCCATTTGTAACCTTCCCAGTTAGCTTCTGATAAGCAAAGTCAATGAGGGGAGGCAGATTCACTTAACAACCACATGAATCACACATGGCACAACATAGGAGAACAAACCCATCAGGACTAGATTCAGCAGTCCAACTGCATTTAATACACAAAGGCCACTTTTTTGAAGACAGCAAAGTCCACATTTTGGACAGAGAGGATCGTTGGTTTGAAAGAGGGGTCAAAGAGGCCATCTATGTCAAAACTGAAGAGCCCTCTCTCAACAGATGGGGAGGGATACCACACCATCTATCTCCAGTCTACAATATAGTCCTTTCAGGAGTTCCAAGAAGGGACCACACCCATTTGCACAAGTGACCCTGAGGACACAGATAAAACCTCCAAGCAGCCTCATTGACTCCCTAAAAGGATGCAAATGATTATCTGTCTGCAAGGAGTATAAATCCTTCCATGTTTCACCATCCATCAAGAGCTGAAGAAGCTTCTTGGATGAGAAGTCAAATGTCTTCCAAGAAAAACCAGAAAGTCCAGCTGCCTCTTGAAAAAGCATCTTTGGGGCAACCAGGATCTGGACAACTGAAAATCTCCCGTATATGGAAAACCTAACAATTTCTAAGATGTCTAAATGGCCAATAAGTTAACAATGAGAAACTCTGTAGCAATAGTTTTAAGTGCTATTGCTACAGATTCTCATTGCTTACTTATTGGCCACAGTGCTTTACCGCCCTCTCTAAGCAGTTTACAGAGTCAGCATCTTGCCCCCAGCAATCTGGGTCCTCATTTTACCAACCTTGGAAGGATGGAACACTGAATCAACCTTCAGCCAGCCAGGATCCAACACCTGGCAGTGGGCTGAGTCAGCCTGAAATACTGCATTCTAACCACTGTGCCACCAGAACTCTATAGGCAGATTTAATCTACAATTGTATGATTGCTGATATTAATTAAGCTTTTCTCATTTCAAATTACAACTCTTGATGAATTCTGAAGAGTAATCAAATGAAAAGGTGTCTGGTAATTTGATACTCATCAGTCATGTAGTCTAAGCTAAGAAATGATGAATAAACCAGACTTTAAACGTGCTCATCTGGATGAGAACCAAACATGAATCAATCTACCATGAAATTATTAATCCTAGCAACACTCAAGAAATCCAGAAACAGTGTATTTAATGTTATTATATCACTGGTTTACCATTATCAGTGTTAGCTGGAATAAGCAAGTCACTGTAAGCAATCCAAAAACTTAATCTACTTCTGCTGAAATTGCTGAGGTTAAAAAAACCCAAATAGTTAAATAATTTAATATTCAAAAATGCTGATGCTGCACTGAGGCAATAATATCAAAAGCTGATATTATCGGAGTTACAACGCCCCACCTGTGGTCATGTGACCGCATTTTGGATGCTTAGCAATAGGCCCTCATTTCTATGGTTTGCAGCATCCCAAGGTTATGTGACTGTGATTTACGATGTTTTCTGCCAGAAACCAACAATGGATTTGCTTAACAACCATCACACAGAAGTCAGGGTGGCTTACGATTGTAGGCCAATTAGCATGGCCTACAACTGTAATTTTGTGCTCAATGATTCCCTGTAGTCATTGATTCAATTGGTTTTTATTTGTATGTTATGTTCTTACACGCTTTTAATTACATTTTTTATTAATGTGTTTTGTGTTGCAGAGTTGCATGTGTATCCATAATTTGCTTGTGCTGATCTATAACTGTAATAAATCATCCTCTCTCTTACCTATTTTGCCTTTAATAGATGTACAAGTAAAATTCAAGGTTCTACTTTTAATCTATAAAAACCTATAGAAAGAATCCAGGATACCTATATCCTACATAGAAAATGCTATCCCCAAGATCCAACTAGCTCTCATTTTAATTGCTTTAAAAAAAATGGAGAAAAACATGGTTTTTCTGACAGGCCTTTGGAATCTAATATATACTCTCTGTTTCCTATCCAATCAATAGTAGGCTATATTAAATTTTACTGATTTTTTCCCACTTATTATGCTTATGGCTCTTATTGCTTTTTGTGATTTGATTTGTAAACTGCAAAGAGATCTGTAATTTTGGTGATACAGAAATACTAGGAATACCATAAACAATAAACAAATAATTTATCTCAGCTCCTTTTCAGTGGATGATTTTGAAGCTTTCTTAAGAATTTAAATCAATATTCAGAGCAAAAGCAAAGATAGCATCATGATGCTGTCAATGATTAAACACCTGATTTATTTTGAATGCTTTTATTTACAAAAATTTGCCAGAAATAATGAATGTATTAGGTGACAGATCTATCAATCATCAATTTAGTATAACTGGGGAATATGCCTCTGCAAATCATCCTTCTTGTACAGGAAAATATGCTGTTGACTCAGAGATAAGAGCTCAAATAACTATAGTATTTCTACTTCTGTACTCGTTTCCTTGAATTAAAATATTGTACAGTAGGGAAAAAGGTGGGTTTAAATGCAATAGCTAAAGAAATTTTTCTTCCAACATAGCATTATGAGTATGATATTTCATGCTTTTTCAGACTGAAATTGTGTACAATTGTAGAACTAAAAAGAAAAACTAGAAAATGGTTTAGCATAGGCTTTCCTTTTCAAACTTCCTAAAATGAAGCAAATGAATGCAAACTCACTTTAACGTAGTTAACATAAGCAACTTGAATATTCATTTGTGGAAAAAGCATGCTACAACTCATTCTGATCAGCTTCTTTTGTTCAATTTAAAAAAATAACTCTCCATCTAAAGGTTCCAAAGAGGAGTATGCCATTCATTTTGAATATTCATCCATACTATTAGTTGGCCTGCACTATTTAAATTATTTGATCTTGAATAAAAGAATAAGTTACTTAAAATACATATTTAATCCAGTAACCTAAAATACACAGACTAAATCATACAGAATCATGCATCTGTCTTCTGAGTCTACCTCAATTTGATAATGTGACTTTGGCTGTATTCTTCAGTTAGCCAGTACTATGTGATAATTTAAAATTTAAATGGCCTATATTAAAACAGTACATATACCTAAAATCCACAAATAACCTAAAAAGTATGTGCAACATGAATAAGATGTCTTATTCAATAACAAGAAGTCATTTTGCTTCTAATACAGATGTAGCTAAAAGTGATCTTCAAATGATATTTTTCTCCATAACTGAGATCCACACAGAAGATCCTACTTCTAGTACAGGAAAAGCTAAATCTCAAAAGGAAAGAATGTAGTGTATGATGTGATTATACTGATATACAGGGATAATTAGGGACATACAGTCTAGCAAGAACCAATGGGATTTAATTTCATAATATAATGTACTAGATTAATAATAAAAGTTGTTTTAAATTTTCACAATTAAAAAGAACAACATTTGAAACATTAGCTTGGCAATGAGTTAAGGTATTTCTAAAAAGACTTCACTGAGCTGCCATAATTTTTGTCAGTGTATGTAGTACTGAATGACTTATAAAATACCTGAATTGAAACTATTCCAGTCTAGTAGTTTGTATGATCTTGTGTTACCCATAATTCCGACAAAGGCTGAGTTCAAAACAGCAAATAAGTAGATCAGTTATGGCAGCAGAATATAGTGAAAGAAAGAAAAAGAACACACACATACATCAACATACACACACACACACACACAACAAGAATATAACTGAGAGGGTTGCTCCAAAGGAACTGGAAAGACACAGACAGCAGAGTTAATAAGAGAATGAAAACAGAGAAAGACAGAAGGAATATATTGTGTTAATCTAAGTTTAGGCTAAGTAAAACAAATAAAAAATAATACCACCTTTTAAAAGTTTGGGTTATGTTTTTCCATGCACTGCTAGTAGTTATACATTTTAAAGTCTATCCTATTTGTGCTAAAAGTGGTTCATAACAGGGTTTTTTCCCTCCCTTTTAAAGCAAAAGACTTGGCAGATATAGCACTATATAAAAAATATTAACATTTTATCAGCATAACCTTTAATCATGTTTCATGGTATTCTCTTACTAACCATTCCTAAACAAACAACAAACAAATAAAATTTGTAGAAAAATCTAAAAAAAAATATTACAGAGTTGACATTTTAGGAGTTGATGTGTGTCTATAAGCATAAAACCACAAAGTAGGCCTACTGACATCCAAAGTTCATGCCAAGGCCAAAAGCAACAAAGGCCATCTCATCTGTACATCGTTGCCTCTTTGAAAGTAACATTATTTTGATAATAGGATATAAGCAGTACAAAAAAATGGTTAGACCATTACCAAACAGAAGTAATTGTGTCTTATCTGGCAATCATCCATTCTCAGCAAGAACAGAGGGGCATTTTGGAAGGGAGAAAGTTTCTTTGGGAAACTGGAGGTAAGAAATGAAGGAGAGTTTTAATTTTTGGTACTTTCACCTGAGAGGTGGGGGAAAGCAGAGGATGAAGAGAATTAAAAATTGATCTATGTAAAAAAATCCAACTAAAATGGGTAGGCCAATGTCTCTTTCTGATTCTTGTCAAAACAGAGCTGTATCAGGCAAGGAAAAAAATCATTTTACCAATAAAGGAGAATATCTGTAGCTCACGGTTGAAACGAGAGGTCACTGGTGCTCTCTGAATTTGATTATTTTCTTGCAGATGTTTCATTATCCAAACTAGGTAATATCATAAAACTATTTTTCACTCCACCCCACAAATGGACCTTTGCAAGATTTTAAGCAGCAACTATATTGACATCGATTGCTATAGTTTGTAAAAAGGCATTCAGCACAGCAATGGCCACAAAGATTAACAAGGAGAGGATTTATAGAAGAAAAAAAGTTAGCTGGCTTATTGTCCCAGAGAGAATCTGTTATGGCAAACATGCTGCAGTCAAGGTCTTGATATTAGCTATCCAAGATAGAGGTTCCTCTGCCAAAGATCATTCTTCTGACATTTTATTTAAAAAATTCATTGCATTCAATTTAATCTTCCACTAAAGTAGACAAGGTAACCAGAGAAGCATTCAATTTAGATGATCAGATATCCTAAAGGAGAACACACAACCTGTGGGTAAATTTGCTGGCTGTTTTTTTGTTCCTAATGGAACTTCCATTCACATCAGAATCTACTCAAAAGGAAGTTGGGAAGGGAACTGGAGGGGATTATAGGAAAAGACTAGACAAGACTACAAGCTGGAATCAGCCTGCAAGGTATCATCTGGATTACTTGGTACATTCCTAAGAAAATTTTCTCAAAACTTCTTGGAAGAAAAAAAATGTGACTTCTATCAAACATTTATTTTTTCAGTAGTACCATAACTAAAAGACAAACAATTCCAATTATTTTCCTTCCTAGTCAAATATCAGGGTTTATTTTTATTGGTTAGAAAGATCAATAGCATTTATTCTGTTACATGAATAGAATTATTCATTTATTTAGAAATATGACCATCTAATTAAAAAGACTGGATAGGCAGGGGAAGGGCAGGGATCTAACCCAGTCTCCTATAGATCCTGGACCAGTAACTACAGAATAAAAACCTACAAGTAGAACATTATTTGGGGTGGGGTGGGGGGGTTGTGCTCATAATTAGTCTGGCAGCATTCATATTTACTGCTTCTAGTTATTGTTCTAAGATATATTCCATTTAGACTAGCTTGTTTTGATCAAAGACTGGAGATCTTTAAAAAAAAACATTTCTTCAATGTGTCTCCCATTTAGGCTGCTCTAATTGGCTAAAAAACAAAACAAGCAAATCTGGACGTGGGCTTTAATGCTATCTAAGGAAAAACGTCTCTGTGCCAGAGTCACGTTGTTGCTTGAGCTCCTGGATGGCTGGGGAATTCTGGGAGTTGAAGTCCATAAGTCTTGAAGTTTCCATGTTTGGAGACCCCGATTTAAATCCATGCTCGGCAAAGCAGATAGAATGTTTTTTCCCCCCAAGGGGACAAATCTAAATAATCGTTTTCTGGAAGTTCCTGCACTAATTCCCAGATTAATCCTGAGTCAGTAAGACTGCACCAAGAACAATGCACATTCTGTTCCATGGGAAAATATACTAGACTGGGGAAAAAATGCTTATAATCATAATGAAAATGAAAAGACCAGCCTTACAAGAAAGACCTTTGTCTGACATGCATTCTCTAGCCTTAATAGAACAGATTGGACATTAGGAATCAACCATCTTTAGCAAACCTAAAGGTGCTTTTCCAAAAGGCAACGGGACTTCTTTGGACTTTTCCTTGAAAGAAGCAGTTTCTCTTGCATGAGAAGTGAAATGTTTTTTAAGGGAAAAAAATACAAGAAAGTTCAGTTGCCTTTTGGAAAAGCACCTTTGGGACAACCATGACCTGGGTGATTGAGAATCTTCATTGATATCTTTAACAAAGTTTTTTGTAATGATTTTCTTACTAGTTAGAGGAAGCCATTTTCTACTTCCAAAATGTACTTCTGGTTGGGTTAAGGCAAGCGGATCTTTTAAAGACATTTTTTGTAATTTTTAGAACCTTGTCTAAATCATCATCATTCATGTCAGTTGACATTCTTCAGTGCCAAAACTTAAAAAAAAAAAAGACAGTACGGAACACTCAATAAGTTTGCCCTCAATGTCTTGCTGGGCATTTTAATTTCAGAATCTGGAAACAAAATGAAAGCAATTAATAATTCTAGAGTGGTATCGTATGAATCATATAGCTCAATGGCACAAAAAAACATTAAAAGGAAGCTGTCTGAAATGTTTGCTAAACACCCTGTATGCTTTACCATTCAACATTTTCCAAGTTCTAATCTCCAGCAAAAAAATGATAAACATAAACACAAAGAAACAAGGTGAGGACAAGATGTAAGTAGATTTAGGCTTATAACATACCTGGATTGTGGATACGATCCAAGAGTTTCACAGAGCGGGCGCTGACAACTCCACCGACGTGGAGAAGGAAGCCTGGAGGAAACGCCGTCAAAGTAAAAAAAGGAAATTCCTGTGCCAATCAGAAGAACAAAATAGCCATTGACCTCATGAACTGGTCCTACTGCTCATCAATTCAACATGCATGGCATTCATGAAATACAAATGAAAGAAAACAACTGGGAAAGGGCTGCCTTCAAATATATACCAGGAGTTGGCAACCTTGCCAAGTCAACAGACACAGGTAGAGTTTTGGGAAAGTCACGCGGATTCTTTTGCAGCATTGCTGCATGGTCACAGATGCTCACTCCCCAAAGATAAATTGATTTTTCCCCTAGGGTGCATTCTGCCTTTCAGGAGATGTTCACATCATCCAATGAAACGCTGGGCTGTAGCCACACATGCATGCACCCCATTTTTACTTTCTAAAAATATCTCTGGGGGTTCCATGTGCAAATGATGCCAATGCTAAAAGCTGGCATTATAGCATGTTGCTCTTCAAAAAAATAATAATAAAAAATAACCCCGTAGATAGATAAGGAGATGCCCATGTGTACACTGGTGTCCATGGTCATGATGTTGCCTCTCTCTGGTTTACATTATCATAAGCAAGCAAAATGTATGCCATCCAGTTTGCTTGGGGCTGCAGACATCTCAAAAGCCAATAAAATACTACTTTCCCCCACGTAATCCTGCTGCTAGACAAAATTGATAACCATACACTGTGACACCATAGAAAGCTGAGAGTCAGATTTTTTTATGGTGAGTGCCTTAAAAGGGGAACACATTTTAAAGAGCTCTCCAGTTGTAGAATATAATCCCATCTGTTTTTATTTTGAAATTGTATGTACTAATCTCATTTATTGCTGCTTCTCCTTATTATAAATTATAATCCTGTGTACATTTTCCTGGGAGACAATTACTGTAACAATTTATTTTTAAATAAGGATTCATACAACATGGCTGTTGAAATCTAACACTTCAACTCTAAGCTTCAACTCTAAAGGACCCTGAAAGAAACAGATTAGCTAGACCAGTTTCTGTTAGATTTCAGTCCAGTAGTTCTTGGCAGCTTTCAGAATCACCAACTGCAGCATTCTCTTAGGTAGGCTTCGGGGATTGGAAGTGGAAGGCACTACTCTGTGGTGGTTCTCCTCCTTTGTGTCCAGTTTCAATCCTGACATGTCACACCTATGATCTGTTAGTGCCAATGGTGGGATTCAACCGTGTTATTGCCGGTTTGGTGATTACGTTTTGCAGGATCATAAAAAGGGAATAGTATTAGGAAAACTGCTACTTTAAAGCACTAGAGTATAATTTAACAATTTATCTTTTATTGGCACTGATTTAATTTGGTCAAAGATAAGGATTTGTATTTTTTTAAAAAAAATATGGAAGTCAGATAAAAGAAATTTCACCATAACTGATATGTGTGCCTCTGTGGTTCTTGTGGAAGAGAACCTTATACAGGGTAATCTGTCTGTCTGGCATAGAGTATTTAGCTAGCTAGCAAATCAAAAAATATATAGAATATTCACAGGAAAAAGATGGATTTCCACTGATCAATTTTAGAAAATAAGAAAGAAAGAAGTAATACATCAGAAATGTATAGAATATTCAAAGGGGGAAAATTTCAGTTTATCAATTTTAGAAAATAATGAGGAGAGAAGTAATAAAGGAAGGAGAGAAGAAATGAAGAGAATGGCTTATTTCACAAATTAGTGTTTACTAACCAGACATAAGAGGGAGGGAAAGTCATTACCTCTTGTGGGGAATCATAATTACAGTTTCTCCTAACCACAAACCATAAAGTTCACATTCTAAATACCCAATGCCAGCGGCTTCTAATCTTTCTGCCTCAGCAGACTGGTGCAGGCACCAATGGGCTGTAGTGTGTGTGGGGGGGGGAGGAGGGGGGAGGGGGAGGAGGTGATGGTCATTACTTCCGTGACCCAGTTCTGACTGAGGTGCAGCCTTACACTGGACCACAGAGTGGGGGTTAGGGACCTCTGCTCTATGCTTTCAGGTACAGACCGTTTTAGATTAGTCAATTTTATGAAGGGATATGTTTTTTAAAAAAAATATAGGGAAAAGAGAAACAGAAACAAGAAAGCAGGTGAAAAAAAAAATCCCTGCAAATCTCTTTGGGTTTAAAATTCACTCAGAGTCTCCAACTATCATTTCAAAATAAATTTCTTAACAATATAAACATTAGCTTCACTTTATGGTTCAAATGTGGCACTAAATTATAAATCTTTTGGACCCATCCATGAGGCTGCACTACAGAAAATAATTTAAATAACACAGACACCTGCTAATCGTTTTGTATTTACAGTGAAATTTTCTCAGTTTTGCTTGTAACGGAAGACCAAATTTGTACAGAGGTTTTACATAATGTCATTTGTAAGATGTAATTAACATGCAAATGGAAAATTACTAAGACAATTTACTTTTGTATTTAAGAGATATTAGTGAATAACTGAGATTTTTTTTAAAGCAAGGCTTCACTGTGTTTGCACTGGATAAACATAGACTATCTTGAATTTGACATCTGCGTCTTTTAATTTGGGGATCATCTTAGGTAAATACCAACCGCCAAACTGGCTATGCTGCCCTGACCCTGCTGAATTTATTTCTATTTAGAATAACTAATATGCAAATACATGACCTATTTTCACAAAATGTTATTAAACCATGAAGATTAAAAATGTTTTATGTGAAGAACATACCTAATGAAAAGCATCAAGTGAATTGGTTCTGTGCTTTAATATATTAATTCAACATATTCCCTTCCAGTTTTTCACCCTACTGAAAAAAGTGTTTTCTAAAACTCTGTTGCAGTATACAAATTATACACATGAAGAATAGTAAAGTTTACAAATTCCTAGTGCCACCCGTGGAGTTTCTTTAGGATACAGAGGTTAAATAATGTTATATTTCAGGATAACTATTACACTATTATATTTCCCATGGAGGACCAAAGAGTCACTATTGGACACATTTCACTATAAATACCAAAAAAAGAAGACTTGATTTGATAGGGGGAAAGCAGAAGCAAATAAAAAAATCATATTTTCAATATGAAATTAATCTAAACATGCATCATGCATATTCTCTATGCATGTTATTTGTGAAGAAGCTTTTAATACGTCATTTTAAAGGCAAAATCGTTTAAAGATCTCTTATAAAATTGTATGATTGTGACTTACAAACAATGTATATTTAAGTACTCAGACTACAAAGTCAACATTTGTAAAGAATGAAAACATGATTTACTGCATATAACCCAAAAGATTAAACCCATTATCTACAAAAGATCTAAATTATTAGGATAAGCAGCAAAGTCAACAGTCAACACTTTTTTTTCCCTTTGTTAGCTTTCAAATTAAATATTAGAAAATCAAATCAATGAAAAATGATACGTTACATGAAATATACAGTCATGCGGAACTCAAAGGAGTAACTGGACTATTTAAAAGCTCCAGAAAGCTTTCTTGAAAATTTTCTGCCTAGGAACAATTCCATAAGGAATGTGGAAAAAATAATAACCAGCTCCAAATTCCTCAAATAAAAGGTCCAAGGTAGAAAAACAAGTCTCAAAATAAATATGAACACAAAGAAAAAGAGGTGAAGTGTCACACAGCAATTGGAACATACCCGCCTTCTACAGAATTTATGAGGCGATCCTCCCTTAGCAATAGGTAACACAAAAATGGGGAGAAAATTATCCACCGATACATGCTACTGCTATTCATTTCGAATTAATTCACATTTTAACGGGACGTGACATATAAACATGTAATTTTCGGCAGAGCCCTCTTCATTCACTGAAGTAAAATTTCATTGTTACAAATGATTTGAAATCACACAGTGAACGTGAAATCCTTATTTACAATGTGGTTTTCAGCTCTAATAATCAGACTTAAATAGCCTCTTGTAAACATTTAAAGATATAAAATTAAAATGTGTGGGTGGGACATGAGGAAGATAGCTTGTCTGTTTTGATTACACTCCTCACATGAAAGTGAGCTTTTGTTGTTTAAGCTCAGCTGACTGAACTAGAAATATGAAAAAAAAAAAGGCTGATGAGAAAAGAATGCCTATATATTTGCATTCAAGTTTATAGAAACATAGGAAACTAATAGCAGAAAAAGACCTAGGTATCCATCGAGTCTGCCCTTTGAGGTTTTCTTGTTTTTATTTTAAATTTTTCCTCCAATCTCTCCTGATACGTTTTGTGTGTTCCACCACTTTTGTGGCCCATTTCTGGACTCACTCAATGTTAATATTTCTTTTTAAGTGAGGTCTCCAGAACTGGACACAGTATTCCAAAAATGGGGTCTGACCCTGTCCCATTTGTGTCGGAAGCACCCTTTAAGGCACTTCCGGGTTGAAATAATTAGCTGGTGACATCACCCTTGTTCAAGTGACGTCCGTGGGGGCTCCTTTCATGTCTCCATCAAGAAGTTAGAGTGAGTGATGGGAGCTCATGCAGCAGCACTCAAATGTGGTCTTACTAACCTCCAACCCAGAGTCCTAACGATTTGAGCCACCATGCTCCATATAGGGTTTGACTAAAGCTCTATATCAGGGGTGTCAAACTCAAGGCCTGGAGGCCAGATCCGGTCCACGGGGTGCTTAAATCTGGTCCACAGGGCTGCCCTGGAAACAGCGAAGGACTGGCCTGCAGTGCCTGTGCCTCTGATGGAGGGTTGAAGGAGGCCATTGCAGCCAAAAACAGAACTTGGGAGTCCCTTTTCGCTGGCACGCCCATCTTGGCCACGCCCACCCCGGTCCCAAGGTCAAACACAACCATGATGCGACCATCAATGAAATCGAGTTTGACACCCCTGCCCTATATAGTGGGATTAGGACCTCCTTTTTCTTGCTAGTGATCCCTCTAGCGATGCATCTCAGAATTTCGATTACTGTTTACACTGTTTAGTCTTTTGCAGTCATCTGCTATAAGCACACCTTAAATCCTTTTCTTCTGCTGCTTTGTCTAATGCTGTACCTCCAGTACTGTACCCTGCCAGAAAATTCCTTTTCATTAAATGCACAACCTTTCTACATTGAACTGCAGTTTCCACATTTTTTTTTACCAATTTTCCACCGATGCCAAATCATCTTCCATGTTATGAATAACCTCAGGAGTGTCAACTCAATTGCACACCTTTATGTCATCAGCAAAAAAGACCAATGAAAACCTTATGAGCTTTATGAAAATCTTCATGATGTAAATCTCTTCTTTATAGGGATATGCAATTTCATCCCTCTGTCCAAATAAAGGTAACAGCCTGTATAATTCACAATTGCAGCAGAAAGATAATTACTTAATAATAAAGGAAACATTCAAGTACATTTTTCCTACATAACAGTAGAAAAATACAGGAATGTTTCTAAAGTGATAGCCCTAGGCTGAAATCCTACTCAGATTTTCCAAGAAATTAATCCTATTGAACTCAATAGCATTAGATCTGAACTGTGCTGGTATACATCAAATATATAACAAGATTTAATGAAGTTCTTACCCTTTGCTCCAGAGCTGATTGAGTTTGTTGTCTTAACAGAGCTTTTAAAGGCCCCCCTTCTTTTCCAGCACTACCACTTCCCATTCCTAAAGAACATCAGCACATAAGTCAAAGTGAAATCACATAATTAATAGACACATAATTACATCAAAGTTATATTAAAAATGTGGCACATGTTTGATTACTAGCAAATGTAGACAAGCCTGTGAAAGTCTATCCTGAGATGGCCAAACAGCCAGAGTTGGGTATCAATTAACTTATGAAAAGATGTATTTAGTAGGGACAAAAGTAAGCTTCAGCTTCATTTATCAGGCTATAATTTTTAATTATAATTAGGGTGCACATGGCCTACATATTTTGTGCAAAAACTATTAAACGTGATCATGCTAGATGAAAACTTTAGTGAGCCACTGGCTAAAGATAATGCCCCTCAGTCCAATATGAACTTTAAAAAAACCCAAACAGAATTCAAAAGTTAAATATTTCAGAGTGTTTAAAGATGACATTACCACACTGCATTTGAGATACAAAGATTTTCACATGATTTTGTGAACATCCATATAGCTATTTTGACATAAAAAGGGACTAAAACTTGGAATTCTGTGGTGATTTAACAAGCCCACACAGTTATTAGGAAAAGGGTATAATCATACACAGTTAAAAAAATAAAGGAAAATATTGTATTTTCAAGGCTGAAATCATGAGGCTTTTCACATCAGCGTTTACTGAGTAATTCCATTAAATTTATTCAGGAAAGTTGTATTTAAGTCATAAAGATATAGTTTAAATTCAAAGTTTCAAGTATCAGTCTTTGGTATCTCCAATTGTCATGAACACTAAACTCCAGTAATAATCACCCTTAATAATACTGAGCTGAATGGACTCCTGATCAGACCCAATGTCCACATTTACAACCAATAAAGAGAGAATTCTAATTTCTTTTAACAAACCATCAGCAAACTAATAGGGGGATACCTTAGTATGTTGGTTAAATTCAAGGGTACAATTTAATATGTTTAATATACAAACCAGAATGAAAGCTGATTTTAAAGGGTTTTTTTGACAGATGGCATAAAAATCCCCATTTCTCTGGATAGAAACAACAAAAACTCCAGGACCGGACATTATATTAAACTATTCACCCTGCAGCTTATGTGAAAAAAGGAAGAATATGGACGAGCACAGTGGGAACACAAATGAACACTAATTTACAAGGTCCATCTTCAATAGCTTGTTAGGTTCTTAATCAAATCTATTCTAGTATTCAAGACATTTATGTTTTAAGCGGACATGATGGCTTAATGCTGCCTAGAATAGTAACGCCAAACAATTGTGCTTAGCCTTCTTAAAATGTCCTCTTTCACACATTCAATTCTCTCCAAACTGTTCAGGGCAAATCTTAATAAAATACGACTTGGACAAAAGTACATGGATGCTTATAATCCAGAACATTATGGCCACAATAAGTATCTGATGTACATATAAGTAGCCATATTCCTGCAACTAAACACTGTTGATAGAATTACAGAGGCCTACTTAGTCTAACGATAAAGGATAAATTGACCAAATTAACAATACATCTAATTTCAGAGACTTTTAAAATTTCCTGCTCATTTGAATTGAAATGTTCATTTTGTACCAACCCCTGATATTACAGCTGATGTTCTGCAAACACCTGAGATCTGTAAATGGCAGCAATAGAAACAGACCCCATTGCATGATTAAATTTACAGATCACTGGTCATCCCTGTCCTATTAAAACCTCCATTTTTAGCTGTTTTTGGATAAGGAAACAAATATTAGCATCTATATAGTCCCATTCTGCATGGTACCGTCAATCTAATTTTTCTTTTTACTGTCAAATCTGTCTGACAAGGGACTATACGATACTAAGAGTGGAGACAGAAATGGAATGAAGGCTGTTTTGTAGAAATGAAACATACTTCACCCAGAAAGAGAACAACCCAAACTGTATTTTTCCACAACATCAACCAAGTTTACATTCGTTGAAACAGCCTTGTGAAAGAAAGGATAGGCAAAACTGACATTTATACCGTGAACATTTAGAAGGGCATTTAAATTGCATATACAAAAAAAAAAAACAAAGCAGGACTGATGGCCACATGATGGTCAACAGAGTAATATGAATGACTTGAAGAAGACAAAGAAGAAAAAGAAGAAATGTTCCGCCCAATCGAAACAGAGGAACATTGAAACATGGCCGTAAATAGATGGCTATACAGATAGTCCTGGACTTAAAACCATTCATTTAGTGACCATTCGAAGTTACAGCGGCACTGAAGAAAGTGACTTACAGCCATTTTTCACACTTATGACCATTGCAACAGCCCCAAGGTCATGTGATCAAAATTCAGGTGCTTGGCAACTGGCTCATATTCACATTGGTTGAAGTGTCTTGGGTTCATGTGATCATCATTTGCAACCTTCTGAGAAGCAAAGTCAATGGGAAAGCCAGTTTCACTTAACAACCGTGTTACTTATTTTAACAACTGCAATGATTCACTTAACAACTGTGGCAAGAGAGATCATAAAATGGGGTAAAACTCACTTAACTGTCTTGCTTAGCCACAGAAATGTTGGGCTTCACAATGGTTGTAAGTCGAGGACTTGCAGTGCCGCAATTTATTTATTTTTTTTAAAAAAGACCAATTATTTATCTCATTAAGTTTTGGGAGGAGCAAAGTATGATTAAAAAGGCATGATCAAAATGATTTTAGAAAACAGTCATAATAAACTTTGGAATGAAAGGAAGGGAATGGAAAAAACCAATCCCTGAAAAGTAATTATATCAACGTCATGTAGCCAGCAGTTTTGGGATTTTAAATGGGTCTAAGGGTGGGGAAAAAAATCATAACAAGCTTTCAAACTTTGCTTGGTGCCATTACCCAAACCAGCAAGGCGAGTGAAGAGTAATCCTACCCGAAGCAGACAGAAGTAGCTCTTCAGTGAAAGAAATACTTTTCCTGAGAATTGGGTTCACAGGGCTAGAGTGAAGAGGGTTAGAGCTAGGCACGGAGCAGAGAAGACTGGGCTTTGTAAGTGATGGGGAACGACAAGATAAGATTGGGGAACTAGGAAGCAGGAAAATCTTGGGTCCCCATAGGGGAAGTGCTGCGGAGAAAAGCAGTAAAGAGATGGTAGAGTTCAGAAAATGACAAAAAAGAAAAAAAAAGAAATCAAGAAGAAAAGAAAGGAAAAGCAACATGAATTGAGAAAACCAGGTTTGCAAGAAAAGAACAGACAGCGATCAACATTATGAACCGTTATGGATTTACAATTCACGGGATGACAAATGCAACATGATGAATGGGCACACTCAACATGAAACCTTCGTCTATTATTGCTCTATTTTAAAGCCATGGAAGTGTGCTTTAATTTTCTTTTCTTTTTTTTAAATGCAGGTTATTCCAAACTGAATGGGTTTTACAGGAGATCACTATCCGTTTTCTGTGAGAGTTAAAAAAAAAAGCATGTAAATTACAGAAGTGAGATGAATAGTGCAGATAAACAACGAATAAATAAATAAATTTCCCCTTTTCGGAATGATTTTGCACTTTCTGATGGAAATGGGAGCAGCTTGCTTTGAAAGCCTTCAATTTTAAAAAGTTACTTTGCATTTTGATTATTAAATAAAATAAATAACTGTGTTCCCTTCTTTTCAGTTTCCTCCACATATATACTTTCTAGGTAAGCACCAAAATTCTCATCTAGAAAATAATCTCTGTATTAGATTGTTAATTTAGTAAGGAAAGCACAATTCTCGGTTTTAAGACTCCAAACTTCCACAACTGAAAAACTTAATGTAATACCTCTACAGCTAAATTTCCCATCTATCATACTAGCAGGGAATCTGACTTATTTTAATAAGCAGCTGAATGCAGAACAAGTAATAATGGGTGGAAGAGAGAAGCAACCTAAAACTAAGGAGAAAATTCCTGACAGTTAAAATAATTAATTAATGGAACAATTTCCCTCCAGATATTATGGCTGTTCCATCACTGGAGGTTTTTAAGAAGAGATTGGACAGCCATTTTTCCGGAATGATATGGGGTCTCCTGCTTGAGTAGGAGGCTGGACTAGAAGACCCCCAAGGTCTATTCCAACCCTATTATTCTATGTTCTATACTAGACATAATTTACAGAGCTTTGGCATTTCCTTTCTTTTATTTTGTAAAAGAAATGACAGGAAGTATTTCAAAATAGAACTTGAGATAATTTCAAATTCTCTTTCAATTTAATGATGTAGTATGAGGGAGTCTCTTTTCTAAAGTTGTTGTGGGCTCAACTCTAAGTCAACTATTCTGGCCGGTGTTCTGATCCCAATTGTGGTTGTAAATCGAGGACTACCTGTATTATCCTTCCTATCTTAAGAAAGCAAAAGTATAGATTTTTTGCCCACCGAGAGGCATGCAGATTATGAATTGAGTTTCCTTAAATTCTGTTAAAGCCATGATATTTCAGTATTATATTTGTGTGAAGCCATATTGTTAAAAATGTCTTGCCATATTTGTCATTTAGAGTACAAACAGAAATATGCGCAGGGAATGGGAGATTTAGATTCAGTTAACTAAATCCCAGCCTAACAAGATGAACTATAAACAAACCTTGCTATTTCATCAGGCCTTTTCTCACAGCCACTTTGTCTCTCATTTCAGAATTGTCCTTAAAACTGAGAAACAATGGTTTATTGAGGCTTTTTATTAACTCTCCATGCCATTCAAAGCAAGTCTGGCTAATAGCTCAAGAATCATTGTGTTTGTAGGCACAGTAAAGCAGTCACATGAAAGTGATGTTATTCTGCTCCGCCCTGTTTTCAGTATGGTATGCATATACTCCATACATACAGGTAGTCCTCAATTTACAATCATTTGTTTGGTGACAGCACTGAAAAAAAAGTAACTTCGATCATGTGATCAAAATTCAAAAGCTTGGCTACTGGCATTTATGATGGTCAGTGTACTGGGTTCAAGTGATTACCTTCTGCAACCTTCTGACAAACAAAGTCAACGGAGAAGCCAAAGTCATTTAACAATCATGTTACTAACTTATCAACTGTAGTGATTCACTTAACAACTGAGGCAAGAGAGGTCATAAGATGGGGCAAAACTCACTTAACCACTACCTTGCTTAGCAATGAAAATTTTGGGCTTAGTGGTGGTTGGTCATAAGGCTACCTATAAAAGCATTGAGTTTGTTATATCTTAAGTTATGTTTTGACAACAATAAAATGTTAACATGGAATTTCATTTTCTGAAATAGGATTTAGAAAATCAAAGAATGTTGTAACATGAAAGATACTTCATTGTCGTCTTCAAAGCAGCCCCAAAGACAGACAACCAGCCCTTATTCAGTTGATTACAAAGAAGTGCGGATATAAGAAAAGTTTTAATTTGTTATACCTATTTGTACATTTTCAGAAAGATATGGTAGACTATCTTCCAAACATGTTATGGTTATTTTTAATTCCCATAATCAGCAATATGATGTGGAGGAAATGAAAAGACAATTCATTTAGGATAATCTTTGTGTATTGGTTACATGTCAGTTTGCAGAAAATCTCCAGATGCCACATAATTCAATAAACAATTCAAAGATTTACTATATGCCCAAAACAGAGAAAGGCTGTGAGTGAAAAGCTAAAATAGAAACAACACAAATTCAGCAAAACAAATCACAAATAAATTAAAATAACGTGGGTGGAAGCACCTTACCAGTTTTGGGTGTCAAACTCAAATCTGTGTCAGAAGAGGAGGACTGTCGACTGTAGGACTTGGAAGGTGAAAAGGAATAGATTTGGTTTTTCAGAGGGGTGGAGGGTCCTGATGAATGAGGATTGGGGTTGGGATCTTCATTGAAAGGAATCCTGCCAGAAGAAGGTGGAAACAGATTCAGTGATCCTACATCAAAGGACCGGGCTGATGATCCCAAAACCAGGATGTGGACAGGGAGAGGGAGGGGACAGGGCCAATGATTCATTTAAGGTGGGAAGCTAGATTATGATGCCCATAGGCATTGGTAAAGGTTGTTCACCGCACAACTTCGTGGAGGCAGATGGGCATTATTGACCAGCAAAATAAAAACCACAGCTAAAGCATAAAGCATCAAAAAGCAGGAAAGTAAACAAGAACATAAAACCCATCAAAAACCATGGCTGCAAGAATGCAGTATGTTTTTTTTAACCAGATTCTTACAAAAGAAAACAAAGCAATGGTTGCAGGTTATATATCTGTGCTTTGATGTACACACAGACAGATATGTTATATATTTATATATATAAAGACGCATATATATTTAAAAAAAAAAATGTTTCCTTATCCGTTAGCATTTGCAGGTTGCCACAGCTAAAAACAAAGCGGAAAGAGGAGGATCATACCCAGACGTTGGTACTCACAAGCGCTGCTACCGGTAGCAAGGCCTTACCTGTTGGTCCAGTTTAAGACATCTTCCACAGAACCCTTTTTGAGAACATTATGATCAAGCCTGAAGCCTGATCAAAATGTACATTTCTCCCCCTACTACGAGAGAGACACCTGAGATGCAAATGTCATTATTGCAAGGGGGGAGAAGGAAAAAAGAAAACAGGTATGGACAATAAAGCAAAAAAGAGATCAGAAGATATCCTTGAGGTCTCCTGTTTCTTCTGACTTAGCAGGAGAATACAAAGGACTTATCTGAAGAAGAAGAACTCTAAGGGATATAGGTACCTGCCTACACTGCCTGCCTGCCTGTCATTGTGCCTGCCGCCTGTCTCTCCCCAGCTTCTGAATCTGAGCAGTCGCGTACCAGTGTAGATGAGAGTGGGAACAGACACAGAGAAGTTCTGAGTAAGCCGTGAGCCAGTAGCAGTGTGAATTGGACTGTTGTGAGTCGAACGACATCCATGGTTGGGCGGATGAGCCAGCAGAGACCTGAGAGAATTTGCAGCCGAGATCGAAGGAAAGGGAAAAAAAATACATACAACAAAAATGCCAAAGTTACATTTTAAAAAAAATTATTCTAGGGTGTTCTAGTTACTGGAAGGTTGTGGTTGTGGTTTGCTTGTTGGTGAAGAGCAAACTGAAGAAGGGATGTCAAATGTAAGGTCTGTGGGGATTCCCAATGTGGCCCATAAATTTAATAGCAAGAGCATTTAGATTTATATACCACTTCATAGTGCTTTACAGCTTCTCTATAAGCAGTTTACAGAGTCAATATATTGCCCCCAACAATTTGGGTCCTCATTTTACCAACCTCGGAAGGATGGAAGGCTGAGCCAACCTTGAGCCCCATAAGGATTGAACTCCAGGCTGGGGGCAGAATTAGCCTGCAATGCTGCATTCTAACCACTGCGCCACCAGGGTTGGACCAAATTCCACCAATTTCAATCAGGGGGTGAATGGGAAATTGGGAAGCTTCCTAAAAATTCAGTCCACTGATGCAATGGCTCCAGCTTGCCAATTTAGTTAGTTTAACACTTAAGCATGCAAGTAGTTAATTATCATAACATGGAGAAGGTGAAGAAAGACAATATTAGATAATCACACATGACCTTCCTCTTCCTTCTAAATGCTTTACTTCAAAAAGAGGAATTTGGGAGATTGATATTTAACAAAGGGTAGCCTAATTGATTTTTTTAAAATAGAAGATATACAAAGTTTCCAGAATCTACACAGAGGATTACAGTGCCCTAGTTGACTCATTTTGAGTTTTACACCCCTACTCCTAAGAATTGTGAGGCAGGGGAAACCAGCTAAGCATTACTCGGTTAACATGTAATTATAATTCTTCTAAAGCTGAAAAGCTAAAAATAAGTCCCCAATAATCTTTGAAATCTAAATTTAAAGAAATGAACTGGACCAACTTAATTTTATTTCTGATCAATGTAAATGTCTAAGTACGCAAAGTGAAATCAGTCAAAGATTTGTGCTACTATAAAAAGCAACAAGGTCATAGTATAATTTAAGTAAAATTTAAAATGTCTCAAAAGTGCTTTTTCAAAAGGCAACTGGACTTCCTGGTTTTTCTCTGAAGACATGTCACTTCTCATCCAATAAGCTTCTTCAGCTCTGAATGAATGGTGGAGAATGAAAGGAACCATCCAGTCAGAGCTGAAGAAGCTTCTTGGATGAGAAGCCAAATGTCTTCAAAGAAAAACAGGAAAGTCCAGTTGCTTCTTGAAAAAACACTTTTGGGATAACCATGAGCTGGATGACTGAGAATCTCCGTAGACATAAAATTTAAAATAGAAGCCTCATATTATCCGGGTGCCACATTTTTAACCTAAAGAGAGGCACTTGCCAATAGGTTAAATTACATATGTAATTTGAAATTTTCAGTAAGCATGACTGAGATAATCTCACATTGTTTTGTAACAATTTTTCCTGTTTAGATTTCAGTAAAAAGAGCGATATAATTCTCACTGGCGCTTAGCTTTCTCAAACAAAGTACTTTCAGACTGGCACAGTGTTATTTCTATTTATCTGGCTCATTCTAAAAGTTGAACTCTATCAACTGCTACTGAACTCAGAGTTGGCCAATTGCCTACTAACTAAGTGAAAGGGTAGCAAAGCTTAATTTGTTCTAAGTAAGAGACAGGAAAGTATTGCAGACAGTTGTAAAAACTTGATAGCACTCAAGTTATGATATCTTAGCTTAGAATTACACTGAAGACTTCTTCCTCTTAAATCCATGTACAGCAACTGCATTCAGAATAAAAATATTAAACACAGAGATCCTGTGGGGTTTTATTTTGCAAAATAAATTGCAAAATACAAACATCCAATTGAAGAAATTTAATTTCAATCACCCTCTAAGAAGAGAAAGCACTCTGGAATGTAGAACAGGTTAATGTCATTGCCATCATGCTGCGCAACACTATAAGAATTATGTGTAGCTGAGGCATCTGACACACATTTTATTCCTACAACATCTGGTCACTTTAATTATTCAGTTTTCTCAACACAAAACAAGTTGTCAATATAAAAGGAAGGCAGGGGAGTGTATATTTAATCAAAGCAGACAAAAATATGCAACACAGTATGATTTTGAAAAGAATACACAAAAGAAACTTTCCAGGGAACATTTAATTCATACTTACTCCCTTATCTCCTTGGATGGGGAATTACATGCAGGTAAGAATACAGGTGTGTTACTTAATTTGTCCAAGGTACAGGCTGTTCCAATGGCTCGCACTACTAGGCCAGATTCTCCCTCCAGATCAAAACACTGCAAGTAGCCAACCACTGCATTTCCTCTCATTTCAAGTACCTTCAGGCCAATCTTCCTTTGCAGTTCCCCTGTCAAAAAAGCATACATCATTTAATACAGAATGAATGTAAAATGATTTTGAACACTGATAAAATGAACTTCAATTTTACTGCGACATTGTACTAAATTGTACTAGAAGTTAGACCAGTTTAGTGTAATGGTTAAGGTGTTGGCCTAAAACCCAGATGCTGTGAGTTCTAGTCCTACCTTAGGCATGAAAACTGGCTGGGTGACTTTGGGCCTATTAGCAGAAGACTGGGAATTCTAGTCTTGTTTTAGACATGGAAGCTGGCTGGGTGACTTTGGGCCAGTCATCAGGAGACAGTGAGTTCTATCCCACCTTAGGCATGAAAGCCAGCTGGGTGACTTTGGGCCTATCACAAGGAGACTGGGAATTCTAGTCTTGTTTTAGACATGGAAGCTGGCTGGGTGACTTTGGGCCTGTCACCAGAAGACAGTGAGTTCTAGTCCCATCTTAGGCATGAAAGCCAGCTGGGTGACTTTGGGCCAGTCACCAGGAGACCATGAGTTCTAGTCCCTCCTTAGGCATGAAAGCCAGCTGGGTGACTTTGGGCCAGTTACCAGGAGACTGTGAGTTCTAGTCCCTCCTTAGGCATGAAAGCCAGCTGGGTGACTTTGGGTCAGTTCTTTTCTCTCAGTCCAACCCACCTCACAGGGGTTTTTGTGGGGAAAATAGGAGCTGAAAAGAGAATTATGTATGTCCGATGCCTTGAGTTACTTATAAAATAATGAAGGCAGGATAAAAAATAAATTAAAAAAAAATTAACCAAAAGGAATTCCCTCAAGATAAGGAGTCTCAATCAGTGAAGTGACATTTACTATTCACTGGAGACCTTCAGAGATTAGAGAGTCATCTAGCTCAGAGGTGGGGAACTATGGTGTCAGGATATTAAATTTAATAGCTGGGACACTAAAGTTACAATAGGCCAGAACAAACAATTACAGTTGATGGGTTGGAGAGTGCTGACTCATGCATGAGGCAATCTGCGCTGTGATTGGTTGCTGTGGGTGTAAAGGGGGAGTTTCCCTTTTTCCCCGCCGTTTTCTTCTTTGCGCTATGTATGCTGATTAATTTACCTCATGATATTCCTGTGTTCCTGACTCTCTTGTCTGGTATAAATATGAATGTTAAATGTATTTATTTCTATAAAAGTAGAAGTTGATGTCAGTACCTCTGGCCTCATTTGGACCCTTGCTGAGCAATTCCTTGATATATGGGCCCTTCATGACTTGTGGGCTTCAACTCCCAGAATTCCTGAGCCAGCATGGCTGATTCCGGATTTCCGGAAGGCCACAACAAGTCCTAAAAGGGACTGTAGTTCCTCAGACCTGGCCCGGGTTAAGTCTACTGTACAGACTCTCCCAACTCTATGATTCTCAGGAAATTAAAAATAGTTTCATCACACTTTTCTAACGAATTATAAAAATAGGGATTTGCTTGCTACATTTTCTTTTTTCAAAATTTCCTTTAGCTTGGAAACTGCAGCAGCTGCAGAATGCAGTGGCCCAGTTGCAAAATGGGGCAGCAGCCATATAACTGTTTACATTTTACCAGTGATCAAGCCACTGCATGGCTGGTAATTATTAAGCCAGATTCAAGTTTCTATTTTTGTCATGTAACTTCAAGCTAGGAATTCTGGCAAATCTTTTTTTTTCCCTTTGCCTTGACCAAGTCCCCATCGTGATACTCCCACAAGGGGTTTTTGCAAGCAGAAAGTGCCTCCTTTCAGGATTGTTCTCATTGCTCTTCAGAGGAAATTTTTAAAGCACCTATTTCTCATCTTAAATACGCCCAGGTCTTCTCTGTGGAAATATTATTTTTCCCCTTTTTTCCTTTATGTGTGTGCTTTTGTATAGACTATTTAAACTGAATGTAATTTATTTTGCGGCACTTTCATATTTTTTTTTATTTGTGCACTAGTTCTAAGTGTTCAGATACATGCTTTTTTCCAATTCTTATACATGTATTTATTTTTTTTTGCTAAAATTTGAGCTCATGGTTAGCCATCTATAATTCTGGGACAATTTTTTTCAAATAAATAAACTAGTAGACCCTGACAACTCAATCTTTGAACTATGGACTGGATTAGCTTCCAATTGGGTGAAAAAAAATCCATAAAATTAATGGCTGAGCTCAGTTGTTCACACATTCAGTGCCTAAATTAATCATCCTGAAATGTACATTTACATAGTTCAACAATAACAAAGAGACCTTTGAAATTCCAACATGCCAGAGACTACGTGGCTGCTTTATAACTTTAAATACAGTTTCAGATCAGACTTGAAATCACCACCATCTGTTTGTAAATTATTGTTGGATTAAGTTATATGTTAACAGGTAAAATGCTCACCCAATTACTTGTTTGGGTAATTTTTCTCTGGGCAGATTCTTAGCTAGAAATGTAAAAGAAATTTCATTGCCTTTACAACATCCATTATGCCTACTACAATATATAGTATACAAACAAAATATTGTCTCTTTCTTTTTAGGATACAATAGCTTTAACTTGGCCAGTTAGTTTACAAAGTATATATTAAATAATACAAACAAGTCATTAAAATGCAAAATAATACATTTTTGCAGTTCTTACTTATACCCCAATTTTACAAAAATTAAAATTACCTGACATTAATGAAATAAGTCTTTGCCTGGCTTCATTTGATGCTCTCGGGGTACGGATTCGGTCTATCCATTGATATTCAGGATCTTCATTAACTACAAGTTCTTCTACAAATCCATGAATAATTACGGCTTTATAGCATCTCGGAATAGACGTAGCTGTTGAAGATATTGTCTGACTTATATTTAATCATGAAAATGATTTATGGAGATGCTGTAATTTTGATTCAGGGGAGTCCCACATTCCCAATAAATATATATTAATAATGATAACTATATTAAACAGAAAAGTTTATGTTGCACTGTTGCGAAGTTATGCACCTCTGCCAAACAGGATGCTTGGAACAGAAAGCAATTAAGATGGAGTATCAGAAGATGAGCTCAGAATGAGAACAAAAGTTGAATCAAAAGTAATCTCACTACCAGCAAAGACAATTGAAACAAATGAGAGAGAACCCAATAAGCTAAAGCCAACTACGGAATTCTGGGAATTGAAATCCACACATTTTAAAATTGCCGAGATAAAGAAACCCTGCAATAACCAGTTAATTCTGGCAGCTATTGTGCAGTAATAAGAATTATCAAAGAATGCATTAGATGCTGCAACAGAGGAATCTGGTTGGGAACACTCAAAAGAAACCTATAGACTCTATCTTAAATGGTCTGAATTGGTTCACTGGTTCTTTCATTTTTCGTATTTAAAAAAAAGTGTTTTTCGACTTACTGCAGAAAAATTTTACTCCACATGACGATTGTCTAAAACGATTTAAATCATTAAAAAGGTCCACCTTCACCATCACATTGATCTCCCCACGTATACCTGGATGTGAAAATAAAAACAACAGGATGAGAATTTACATCAGAACACAAAAACTGACTATCCAAATTACCCGACTGAAGCCTTATCATTCTAAACCCTAACACAGATACAATTTCAAACAGAAAACTTCTAAAAACTTCTAAAAACGTAATACAGGTAGCCCTTGACTTACAACCATAATAAGAATATGACCATTATGAGAGTTTTAAAGCATATCATCTATGTAACTAAATTTATTTTGTTACCCTTTTTGTGGTGGTTGTTAAGCGAACGTGGCAGTCATTAAGCAAACCTATTGCCATGGTGACGCAGTGGTTAGAATCTAGTATTGCAGGCTAACTCTACCCATAGCCTGAAGTTCGATTCCAACTGGTTCAAGGTTGACTCAGCCTTTCATCCTTCCGAGGTCGGTAAAATGAGGACCCAGATTGTTGGGAGCAACAGGCTGAGATTGTAAACCACTCAGAGAAGGCCGCAAAATACTATGGAGCAGTATATGTCTAAGTGCTATTGCTATTGTTTGTTATGGGGCATTTTTGCCAAAAACTGGACTCTATCAAGGAATTTTTTTATTGGCAGAATCCAAGAGAAGAGCCTTTTCTACCACGGCTCCAAAAGAACCTGAAAACTTGCCTCTGGCTTGTGACACCGATGGGGACCTCCCATTCTGAAGGGGGTTAGTAAATTAGGATAAGATGTCACCTCCACTCCATGTATGTTTTGGTCCTTTTTCTCCAGTTTGTTGTAATTTTACTGTTTTACCTTTTAATGCTTAATGTTTTCAATGTTCAAATTGTTTTATGCTATGACATTGTAAACTGCCCAGAGATGCTTGAAAGTTAGATGAATGGCCTACAAATTTAATAAACAGACAAACAAGTGCTGAACATTTGGTGCTTTAAAGCTTCTTGGAAATAAATTATCCTGGAAGTAAAAGGCACTATTAAGTGAAGAACTGGGAGTACAGCAGGAACTTTATTATAGCTACAGGAGAACCCTCCAACACTGTGACTTAACTGCAATGTCATTTAAACCTCCTTCTTTTATTGTGTTTGCTCACCAGCATTTGAATTCCAGACTCCTGAAACATAAGGAGTCAACAGGTCCATCAGGAAGCTGGCTGAGGGACAACATCTTTAATGACCCTATGTTCTATCCTGCAAATTCTGGAAACGATTTGAGCTCATACCGTAACTTACATCTGATACTACATGAAGAAATTGACACACGATTCATCCATAAATACATTCTTAAAAGCAAGATCTCCGGAAAAAGGAAGAAGCCTTTTAAAGAACGCAGTTTGAACGTTAAGAATCCAAGAATGAACAGAAACCAGTTGGTCTGAATTATCATTTACTCTATCAGATTTTTCCTGCTAAGATTATTGATATCTTTACAAAAGAAACATACAGGACAATTATACATAAAATTTCTTTAGGAAAGACCAAGACTTAAAAATAACAATATCTGCAGCAGGTACAAAAAAAAAAAAAAAACTAAAGGAAAATATATTTTTTTAATAGAAAGAACTATAGAAAAATTTCTCTCCCTTTTCCAATTTTGCCAAAAATGCTTATGCAGGTTTTTGCCTAATAAAAATACAGGTGATCCTTGATTTATGATCGATCATTTAACAACTGTTTGAAGTTATGATGGGTCCCCAAATGATATGTACAACTCGGTACTGAATTCCGACTGCTGTCCCCCTCCAGTTACGTGTTTACATTTTGGGTGCTTCTCAACCAGCCTGCATTTATGCTTGTTTGCGGTGTCTCAGTCATGTGACTGCAATTTACCCTTTGTAGAAAGCCAGCATTTATTTCTCTTTTTTGGCAAAAACACCTTGTAGTAAGCAATTGCTTCACTTAATGACCACGGCATTGGCTTAATGACTGCAGATCCACTTAACAACCATGGTGATTCACTTACACTAGGGGGAAAAAATCGTAAAATCCAGTTGGTCACATGATGACCCACTTTAAGACCTTCATGCCTTACGACCACAACGGGCAGACTCCATTAGGGTTGTAAACCGAGGACTAACTGTATAATGATTGAAAATCTCACCATGTATGGTGTCATAAATTGGAAACCAGCCAGAAATAACTGTAGCTGCTTCACTGTAGAGAAGAGGATCGATATCAATATAAACTTTTCCAATAGCATCATTAGCACTGTAAGTATCATGATCAAGGACGGTTATCTGTAGAGGCTCATCTTGCAAATCTTCATCATCCACCTAGAAAACAGAAGAACATAGCGAAGCTTCAACATTTTAACAAACAGAGCCATTGTGAAGTAAAAAGGGTGCAAAGAGTTTGATTTACAATTTGTCTGAACAAGTAACATCCAACTCTGCTTTCTGCTTTCAGCTTCTTCATACAATGCAGTTTAACTGCACAAAACTATAGGATGATTAGTCATGTCGGTGTTTAGTCACGTTTGAATGGTCCCACATCACAAGGTCATGCGTAAACTCCAATGCAAACAATTTTCTTGCACTTAAGACACAGCTTTGACCTAATCACTGAGCTTAAACAACAGGTTGGTGCTCAGGTTCAAACAGGATCTTTCTATCAGAAGCAAGTGAAATATAGAACTGGAATATTCTAGAAATCCCTACTGATTCTGCATTAATTGATGTTGGACAGCCTACTTCGCAGTACAAAATAGGAGCTTTTAAAGGAGGTTGTTCCAAGCTCTAAAAACTACTGGCAAGCTGAAAACAGAAGTAAATGCATCTGATCTCTTCTTACAATTATGCTAATAAACTTGGAGGTTTAGGGGAAGGATATGATTAACCCTGAGGCTTCTTCACGTAATTCTAAATTAATCTTCTCACAAATGTTTGCTCCTCTGAGGTGCAAAACTAGTTCTCCCCAATGGGTAGGCTCACTGCTGAACTAAATCACTGCAAACTACTCTGTCTCATGCCCCATTTTCCCATCAGATAACAATTTCTACAAAAAGCATAGGATTTTCAAAGATGAAAAGTTAACCTTTTATAAATACAAATTTCCTCTCGTTTATATCCCTCCACATCCTGTTCGTTTTTCTTCACAAATGTATTTTGCTTTAACCTTCCATACATTTCCTAAACGTTTTTCTTTACCAAACTCTGTGACATTTCCAAACATGGCAAGCAAATTAAGATATGAAACATATCTTCTGAACAACAGAAATTGGTTTTGTTTCAGATTCCACATGAACACAGAGATTATGCCCAATCGTTTCAGGTAAAGTGCAATCTGGTAAAATCAAACCAAAGAACATCTGGTTCTTCCAAATTTTGGCAGCGAAGCCCTATGAAGAAGATGAGTTAGCCAAGGCTGGTATCCCCTCACTCCTCTCTCCCCATCTCTATGTGATCTCTGTGTGGTATCCTGTCCACTGAATTTTCAATGCTTTTCACTCTCTTTATCTCCCATTATGGTGCCAACTAAGGGGAGGGAAGAAGGGAAAGGCAAGGCTGAGCCAAACTGTGAATGGGGAGTCTGAAAGCCAATGACATCAGAGGCAGCAGCTTTGCAACTGACCTTTCCCCACAATCTTCCCAGGGTCTTCTTATCTCTATAGCCACTGTCCCAAAGGTGCTCTTGGACAACTTGGACTTTCTTTGTTTTTCTTTGAAGACGTTTTGCTTCTCATCCAAGAAGCGAAATGTCTTAAAGGAAAGCCTAAGAAAGTCCAGCTGACTTTTGAAAAAGAATCTTCGGGACAACCATGACCTGGATGACTGAGACCCTCCAGAGACACTTACGGTAAAGGTTCTCCTCGCACATACGTGCTAGTTGTTTCTGGCTCTAGGGGGCAGTATTCATCTCCGTTACAAAGCTGAAGAGCCAGCGCTATCCGAAGACGTCTCCATGGTCACGTGGCCGGCATGACTAAATGCCAAAGGCGCACAGAACACTGTTACCTTCCCACCAAAGTGGACCCTATTTTTCTACTTGCATTTTTACATGCTTTCAAACTGCAAACATTGGGACAAGTAATGGGAGCTCACTCCGCTACGCGGCACTAGGGGTTTGAACCGCTGAACTGCTGACCTTTTTGAGCGACAAGCTCAGCGTTTTAGCCGCTGTATCCCTCAAGAGACATTTAGCTTTGTCAAATCCTCATCCTCACTTGACTTCAAGTGCAGAATAAAAGGGAGGAAGACGGGCCAAAGGAGATTGGATAAGGAGAAGGACAGGTCCCTCTTGAAGTCAAGGACATTATCCAACCAGCCTACCTGCTCTATCTTCCCAGTTTCTTTCTTTTCATATTTTTTCTTAGTCACTTCGACAGATGTCCCTTCTGTTTTCTCACTATCCCCTATTCCTCCATGTGAATTTTTGGTCCAGAAAAAGAGCACTAGAAATGGAGTGTTTTTCACATATCTAAAATACCATAATAATTTCACTCAGCTTGCATAATTCTCTTGAAAAGAATCAGAATAGCTTGCAGATATTGTTGTATATTCAGAAATAGATCTAACACACACACACACACACACACACACATATATACATACATACATATACTATTGGGTTTACCAGACTCATAATCATTTTGCCTTTGAGCCTATCAATAAATTCTGTTTATTAGGATGTGTGCTTGTGTGTACCCTTGTCTATTTACCTCAAATTTAAACCACTCTGAGTTCCACTGAGGGTTGAGAGATTTGGGATAGACATCTGTCTTAAATGTAGTGTTTCCGAACTTTACCTGAAAAATATAAAAATATATGAAAAATTAAAAACAAAATCATTTTTGTCTTTGCATTTTATTCAATTTACAATATTTCTTAAACATGCAAGTCTTTTCAAGAACCTAATTTCTTAATGGATGCATCACTTTTCCATTCAGTTGAATGGACCAAGTCAATATTAATATGGTTTTCTTAAAAAAATAAGGCAATCACTATTTCTTAACTATTGCATACACTACCGTCTTCTAATCTCTTCTATTCATCATTAAATTTACTCCTTAGAAATATACCCTTATCAAACAATGCCTTAAAAACAATGTTGATATTAACAATATAGGAGTATCCTTATGATTTATTTTCACATGTAAACATCTAAGTATTTAAGTATAGTTTGGCCTAGTGGTTAAGGTAGTAGGCTACAAGCAAGTAGGTAGATCTCAACTTACAACAGTAAATTTAATGACCGTTAAAAATTACAATGGTACTGAAAAATACAATTTATGACCATTTTACATAGTTATGACCTTTGTAGCATCTCTGTTGGGAATCTGTCCACCAATTAGTTGGGTTGGCAATATATAAATCAACAATGTATGTTTGTAGCTTTAAGACAAAATCACTCTATTGATTGATTGATTGTATTGCGAATTGCCATAAGAGGGAGCTAGAGATCATGGCTTGCTCTCTCTAACATTCTGTATTTCTGACATTCTGTTGCTATCTCTGTTGTATTTATGCTGTGCTATCTTTGTTTACTGTAAATGACAAAGGCAACTGGTAAGAAGACTTTGTAATTGGATACTCTTTGGACTGTGAAACATATATGACCTGGACTGTTTATTGGACTGTGCTATTTCTTAAAGTATACTTTAACTCAATTTAGTATATCTGTGTGTGGCTGAATAATTATTCATAACTACTCTCATAAACGTTTCCATGTGCATATCCTTGTTACTCAAGGGTTATTCTGTACATATCATAACAATTCCCATGACCATGTAATCAAAATGCAGATGCTTGGCAAATGGTTCATACTTATGTCCATTGCTGTGTCCCAAGGTCATGTGCGACCTTCTGACAAGCAAAGTCAATAGGAAAGCCAGGTTCATTTAACAACCGTTGCTAATTTAACAACAGCAGTGATTCATTGAACAACTATGGCAAGAAAGGTCATAAAATGGGGCAAAACTCACTTAACAAACGTCTTGTTTTGCAACAGAAATGTTGGGCTCAATTGTGGACGTAAGTCGAGGACTACCTGTATTACACACTGCCTGGAAGGTCAGCACTTAATTCTGAACTAGCAGCCCTTCCTAAGATCTAGTCTATATTATAAGTGAATCAGGAAAAGTTCAAAACCACACAAATTACAAGACAGAGCAAAGGTTAAAAAAAAAAGCTTGTCGACAAATTACTATGGAAAATCACTAAGGCATGAGACAACTCCTTAGCCATCTCAAATATTACTATAGGAGTTCAGATGGAAAATCACTAAGCCATCCTTAGCCACGTCAAAGCAAGAAATGTGACATTTTTGGATATTCAGAAGGTAGCAAGTCAGAAGACTGCAAAGAATATTTTTCACTGAAGGATTCCCAAATCCCAGAGACACTAGCAGGTGACAAAAGAAAGAGGAAAGTAAGATCACAATGAAACACTGTAAACTTGGGTCCATTCAGATTTAACTTAGGGTACTGAGAACACATCCCACTGGAGTCACTGTGTGTGAAGTGGCTGGCTACATAAATTAATAATAAATAAATAAAATCCCAGCAACCCAATGACATTGCCTTGGCAAATTCAATTTCAGTGGAGAGGAAAGAACAATTAATGCTAAATCAGGAAAAAGAACTAAATTTGGATTGGTCCGATCAAAAATGTTCGATGAACGGGAGTTTAAAAAGAAAAAAAAAATACAGTTAAGTTGATTAGCCTGAGTTTCTTCTTTGAATAAATTATGAAATCTAAGTTGCAAATTCTTAGCTTAAAATTAAATTGAGGATATTACCAGAGAATTTTACATTCCTGATACTGTAGCACCTAACCAAAGAAAAACCGAAAAAATTAAAAATCTAATAGGTTGACACAAAAAGCTAAGCAATAAATTATGGTTTGAAAATCATAGTAACCCACCTTCACAACATACTTGAAGCCAAATTCAAACAAAACATATTCTGTCTTAACAAACAAGACAGGGGACTCTTAAGAACGTCAAACACATTGTTATGTATACATACTGGACTTTTTTTTTTTTGCGTTGTCACATTGCCTAAATTGGAGATTTGCTAATGTTTGATTTTGTTAAGTTCAACAAAAGCTCTAGATTCAGCCTAATACCAGTGCCTCACAGACAATGAAGTAGGAGAGGATTGTGTTTACAAAGGAGGCAAGCAACGATAAAACTGTTTTAGATACGAGGAAAGATTGCTTATAGGATGTAATATGACACAGTGAAAATTAGTTAATGGGTACAAGAAAATGGCTGAATTTGTGAGGTGAAAGTTTTGATTAAACTACTGAAAGAAGGGGCATATTGCCATACGTATGGGCGCGCATACTGTACAGCCAGGCTCTACACTCCTCTGAAGCCGAGTACAGGTGGTTCTCGACTTACAACGGTTCCTTTAGTGACCATTCGAACTTACAACGGCACTTAAGTGACATACGACTGTTTTTCACGCTTACCTTCCCAACTAACTCATATTTATGACGGCTGCAGTGTCCCAGGGTCATGTGATCCCCTTTTGTGACCTTCTGACACAAAGTCAGTGGAGAAGCCAGATTTGCTTAACAGCCGCGGGACTAACTTCACAACTGCAGTGATTCACTTAAAAACAGTGGCAAGAAAGATACAGTAGGGCAAAAAAGTATTTAGTCAGCAACCAATTGTGCAAGTTCTCCCACTTAAAAAGATGAGAGAGACCTGTAATTGTCATCATAGGTATACCTCACCTATGAGAGACAAAATGTGAAAACAAATCCAGACAATCACATTGTCGGATTTGGAAAGAATTTATTTGCAAATTATGGTGGAAAATTTAAGTATTTGGTCAATATCAAAAGTTCATCTCAATACTTTGTTATATATCCTTTGTTGGCAATGACAGAGGTCAAACGTTTTCTGTAAGTCTTCACAAGGTTGTCACACACTGTTGCTGGTATGTTGGCCCATTCCTCCATGCAGATCTCCCCTAGAGCAGTGATGTTTTGGGGCTGTCGCTGGGCAACATGGACTTTCAACTCCCTCCAAGGGTTTTCTATGGGGTTGAGATCTGGAGACTGGCTAGGCCACTCCAGGACCTTGAAATGCTTCTTACAAAGCCACTCCTTCATTGCCCGAGCGGTGTGTTTGGGATCATTGTCATGCTGAAAGACCCAGCCACGTTTCATCTTCAATGCCCTTGCTGATGGAAGGAGGTTTGCACTCAAAATCTCACGATACATGGCCCCATTCATTCTTTCCTGTACACGGATCAGTCGTCCTGTTCCCTTTGCAGAGAAACAGCCCCAAAGCATGATGTTGCCACCCCCATGCTTCACAGTAGGTATGGTGTTCTTTGGTTGCAACTCATCATTCTCTCACCTCCAAACACGACGAGTTGTGTTTCTACCAAACAGTTCTACTTTGGTTTCATCTGACCATATGACATTCTCTCAATCCTCTTCTGGATCATCCAAATGCTCTCTAGCAAACTTCAGACGGGCCCGGACATGTACTGGCTTAAACAGGGGGACACGTCTGGCACTGCAGGATCTGAATCCCTGGCGGCATAGTGTGTTACTGATGGTAGCCTTTGTTACGTTGGTCCCAGCTCTCTGCAGGTCATTCACTAGGTTTCCCCCCCCCCCCATGTAGTTATGGGATTTTTGCTCACCGTTCTTGTGATCATTTTGACCCCACTGGGTGAGATCTTGCGTGGAGCTCCAGATCAAGGGAGATTATCAGTGGTCTTGTATGTCTTTCATTTTCTAATTATTGCTCCCATAGTTGATTTCTTCACACCAAGCTGCTTGCCTATTGCAGATTCAGTCTTCCCAGCCTAGTGCAGGTCTACAATTTTGTTTCTGGTGTCCTTCGACAGCTCTTTGGTCTTCACCATAGTGGAGTTTGGAGTGTGACTTTTTGAGGTTGTGGACAGGTGTCTTTTATATTGATAACAAGTTCAAACAGGTGCCATTAATACAGGTAATGAGTGGAGGACAAGGAGCCTCTTAAAGAAGAAGTTACAGGTCTGTGAGAGCCAGCAATCTTGCTTGTTTGTAGGTGACCAAATACTTATTTTCCACCATAATTTGCAAATAAATTCTTTCCAAATCAGACAACGTGATTGTCTGGATTTGTTTTCACATTTTGTCTCTCATAGGTGAGGTATACCTACGATGACAATTACAGGCCTCTCTCATCTTTTTAAATGGGAGAACTTGCATAATTGGTGGCTGACTAAATACTTTTTTGCCCCACTGTAATAGAACGGGGTGAAATTCACTTAACAAATATGATATGAAAAAGGGCTGTGAAAATATTTAGACCCCCTCATATCCTGCACATAAACTGTTTCAACTCCTTCCCTCAAAACGACGCTATAGAGCACTGCACACCAGAATAACTAGACACAAGGAGAGTTTTTTTCCTGAATGCCATCACTCTGCTAAACAAATAATTCCATCAACACTGCCCAACTAATTACAAAGTCTGCACTATTACTATTAACCTTCTCATCACTCCCACTGGTGATTGTATGACTGTAACCTTGTTGCTTGTATCCTAATGGTTTTTATTAACTGTTTCTTAGTATGATTTGATTGCTTATTGTACCCTTTGACTATTATTAAGTGTGGTACCTGATGATTCTTGACTCTTGATGAATGTATCTTTTCTTTTATGTACACTGAGAGTATTTGCACCAAGACAAATTCCTTACGTGTCCAATCACATTTGGCCAATAAAGAATTCTATTCTATTCTATTACACTTAGCAACATAAATGTTGGGCTCAATTGTGGTTATAGGTTGAGTACTGTAATTACATACAGTACTGCAGAGTGAAATACAGGAAAATCTGAGGTGAAAATCTGATGATCATTTGTGAAAACACAAGACATTGCACCAAGCTCCTACAATCTCCCATTACACAGCCTGATCAACATACATGTCAATGGTTTCTGCTTTGCTTTTGCTTTGTTTTGTTTACAGACTGATCAATATACAGTATTTGTGAGGGTTTTCAGAATTCAAATGCAGGATGAGGGGTTCAGAAGCAGTATTATAATTCACTGGCTGATTTTGGACTAGATTTAATTTTGAAACTTTTAAGAAGGTCAGATATGCTGACCCAAGAAGACCCAGTTCACGTAGATGACACTATCTGGTCGCAACAGATGACTGTTTAAATCTTCCATTTAACCCTCTCCTTGCACAGCTCACTAAGCACCACTGTTTTCTATCAAATCAAGCAGGCTGATTTTACAATAACGGTCAGTTCCGAATGTCTGCTAAGCAACATTCAAAAGTAAAATTTATTCTTATTTCTGATTCTGGTGGCTGATCTGGTTCAGATGACATGCATAATCCTACATAAATAATTGGACTTGGTTAAAGAGCAACAAGGAATTGACAGCACATGTGATCTTGTTAATTAGGTTGGTCTTAAAATAGGGCTGTTCAACCTTAGCCACTTTAAGACCTATGGACTTCAACTCCCAGAATTCTCCAGCCAACATGGCTGGCTGAAGAATTCTGGGAATTGAAGTCCACAAGTGGCCAAAGTTGGGCACTCCTGGCTTAAACGCTCACCCAAATACGCTGTTATGAAATATTTTTGCTCAAAAAATGGGTCAAAAGCTGACAAAGCAAGGGCAGAGTTTGGTTATCTCAGATAACGAGTAAATAGGTCAGCTGACATACTAGTGCTGTCCTAATAGGACTCTAATCCAGTCATTCTGAACACAGTCCCAGAAAATTTTATGGTATCATACTAAATGGGTCAGAGCACCAGACGTGGGATGTACATTCCCTCACAGCCTGTTTCTGCCAGTGACTTCCCACTCCCATGGATCTGACTAGATGAATTTGTGAAAGCATAACAATAAAAACAATCTAGAGGTAGATCAAGTGGAAAAGCTCCATTTTACTGGGCCATTCTAGGCTCTCTTTTCTCTGTTCTCTGCATTCATGTGCCAAAAGTACGGTGCCATCCATAAATTAAGCCTTCCTTCCAAGAGTAAGATCAACATGCCATGTAAATGCAACCTTTGAGTGACGAAAAATTACTCCGAGATGAAGAGGCTTCTAATTACATTTTTCTACCTTTCCTTTTCCTTACTTTGCCCACAAGGCATCTCTAATCTCTAGGTGTGCGAAAAATTAAAACAAACAAAACCCTACAGCCCAAGATGCTTTAAATAGTCTCCAAGTTGCTTCACTTCATTCCATCCCAACATCAATAAATATTAGTGGCATTCTTGATGCCAGAAATTTTGTCAATACTAAAACTCAATTCTTTAATCTCTACAAATATTTTCTTACAGCAATCAGTCACAAACTCTTTAATCTTTCGCATTTCTTTCTGATTCATCTCTAACTGTGAATTCCTAGTAGACATTTCTGTTACCACCACAGGTCATTATCTCAAAAGCATCATAATCCCCAAAACCAAAACAAATTTAAATCAGCCTGCCAAAACCTTTACTTTTTCGAAAGTACTGCTACTACAATTCCCATGATTTCTAGCCAATGAAGAGAATTACAATTATAACCTATGCAGACATTTGAGTACACCCACGTACAGCTTTCTGGTTACTCCATGTCATACCACTGAATTACATTTTTATTTTTATTTTCAAGGCAGCATGGTGGATAATAATTCCTCTCAAAATTCCTGCTTCTTATGTAACACCTTTATCAAAATAACTTCCATATAAGCATCATTGAAATTACTGCATCATTCCTTCCCTTTTTATTAACACATCGACCATCTGAAATGGAACTAACAGCCTTGCAAGTTTTCAAAAGTTAACAATTCACTTAACAACCACAGCAAAAAGGTTAAAAAAAATCAGGCACAACTCACTTAACAACCCCCTTGCTGAGCAATGGAACTTCTGGTCTCAACTAGGATTGTAAGTCAAGGACTACTTGCTAGCTACCTCCACCTGGCTGAGGGTAGTCATTTATAACATGATTTATCTCAGTTTTGTAACCTTCTGATTCTAGGTGGCTTTTAAAATGATTAAAACATCCTAAAAATTGTTCCAGGTAGTTGAATCAATGAGGCCACTCAAATCCAGAGGGACTACAGCAGAGGTGGTATTCAGCAGGTTCTGACCAGTTCTGGAGAACCAGTAGCAAAAATTTTGAGTAGTTTGGAGAACCGGCAAATCCCACCTCTGACTGACCCTGCCCCATCTATTTTCTGCCTGAATGATAACAGATAATCAGAGTTGGAAGGGACCTTGTAGGTCATCTAGTCCAGGGGTCACCAACCTTTTAGACCTCAGGGACCACCAAACTCATAATTTTAGATCCCATTAACTGGTTCTGTGGGCATGGCCTAATTTGTGGGTGTGGCTTGGTGGTCATGTGACTGGCTGGGCATAGCTTGTATGTAAATATTATAAATATATATTGATTTTTTTATAAAAAAAGAGCAACTTTTACCCAAAATCAGGCAAAGCAGGCAGATTGAGTTACTCACAGAATCACAGATTCGTTCAGAGATCTATCCATCTGCCATTGGCTAGCTCAGTCTGTCACATAAAATTTGCTTGTAAGCAAACTCACAAAATTAACTCACAACACACCATGCATGTAAATATTGAATTTTTTTATAAAAGAGCAACTTTTACCAAAACCAGGCAAAGCAGGCAGATTGAGTTGCTCACAGAATCATTCAGTGATCTATCTATCTGCCATCGGCTAGCTCAGCCTCTCAAATTTGCTTGCCATGAGTCTGCACTGAATTTGCTTGCAAACAAACCTTAAGTCCTAAGGGAGGTTCAGTTGTGCTGAGCCGAAGATCTAAAGACTAGCTAGAAAACAAGAAACCCAACCATTTCCTGCTTCCTAGCTAATCTAAATCTCCCGGCACAGAACAGATGATGGTTGGAAAAAGGAAAAATAGCAATTTAGCAGGCAAGTTTACCGGGTAAGGAGTGAATGGGCAGGGAGGGTTCCTGCGGGCCATGTGAGCAGCACAGCCTGGATTAATTGCTTTGTGGGGTGCTCTGGGGATGAGATTTCTCTGTGGCCCACCAAATTTTCTCACGGCCCACCGGTTGGTGACCACTGATTTAGTCCAACCCCCCCGCCCCGCCCAAGCGGGAGATCCTACACCATTTCTGACAAATGGCAGTCCAATCTCTTCTTGAAAGTCTCAAGTGATGGCGCTCCCACAACTTCCGAGGGCAAAGATGTTCCATGGATCCCATCATCATCATCACCATAAACAACAGGTAGTGCTGGAGGCAAAACCCAGCACAATTTACCAATTTGAGGATCTCAACTTTAAGGATGGGTCCCACCCAGAAAGACCCCTGCTGGGGATCAACTTCCCTGCAGGCATCTAAAAAGGAGGAAAAACTGCTGGAGGAGAAGCACGTCCACCCTGCCTTGAATTGGCTGTGGAGGGAAGAAGGCAGCACCATGAGCATCTGTAGAGGACAAGTTTCGCGGGCGTTATGCAAAAATATGCAAATAGAGGAGGGGGAGAGTGACGACGTGCTCCCCCTCCCCTCCGCGGAGCGTCGTCGTGCAGAAAAAGCCCCTCCCCGCCAGACCTCCACGAAGGCGTCCGTCAAGTCACTGGCTCGGTCCATGACAGGCAGGTGCCGCCCCGCCACGATCTTGACCTTCAGCTTTCCCGGCATTTTCCTGGCGCTCCGCCTCTCGCTTCCTTCTTCCCCGACGGCGGCCTCGGAGCAAACGGGCGACGCGCTTCTTCCATAGAAGCGGGCAGGAGGAGGAAGGCACCCGGGTCAAAGCCGACGGGGCGCATGCGCGCGCGCGCAAGCGACGCCGACGGCCCGCTGGAGGTGGGGGAGGCTTCCTTCGCGCTTTCGTCCCCAAGTGCGCTTGCGCAGTGCCAGGATAACGTCCTCTTTTTTTTTCCCTTTTTCCCCCCCCCTCACTCGACTCGCGGCCCGATGAGTCCCTCCTGCGCGTGCGCGGTTCCGTTGCTTGAGCGGTGCGTCATTCCAGAAATTTTTATTTATTTATTCATTTGACAGGTTTTTTTCCACGTTCGCTTCCAAACAAGCTTTGTTCAATAGTTTGCCTCTACCCCGGCGGTTCAGAATATACCGAGTAAGGCTCCCCCATCCTCCTCAAACTGTTATCCAAACCAGAGAGAGACCTGTGAGATGAATTAAGAGAAAGGCCTGGTAATCGAGTACCGGGGTTCTCGATGGGGGGAGGGAGAAACCTGTTTGTGGTTGCCTAGGTTACCAGCCTGCGCGGAAGACCCAGAGTGATCGATTTCTCGGATTAATGTCGTTATTTCGTGGCTCCTGCGAGGGAAAGGCCTGAAATGTGAGGTTTTCTGCCTTGCGTTGCGAATTTGGATCCTACCACCTGATAAAGTTTCTTTATTTCTTTATTTCGTTCGTCTTTTTGTTTTCCATTTCAATGGAAAAACGTGGTTCTGGGAGGTATGCTATAAAATCTACAAAACAGTCACATGGGAAAAACAACAGATTCAGAAGATTAAAAATTGGGATTAAAAGGCTTAAAATTATTTTTTTTAATGAAATACATTAAAATTTATTATGAAGTTGAATAAAAGGCCTTTATTATTTTTTAAATTTTTATTCATTAAAATTAATTTTTAAAATTAAAAGGTTAAACCGACAGGCACATGTCAACTGCAATGCAGGTACCTCAGCAACTGACAAATCCCTTGGGGATCCCAAGACAAGAACCAAGTTTTGAGAGATTTCAGGAAAATCAATAGGGATGGAGCCAGCCAGTTAAACTCAGTTGCTTGTGGTGGCGATGATGATGATGTTGCATAAGGCAAGTATCAAAGTTGGGTCCAGGACTGAAAAAAATCAACGGGGTAAGTAATGTAAGACAAAGGGGTAAATGAATCAAGACTAACTTATTTTTTTTTTGGTCAGATTTTTGCCTTCCTTTATTATTTTTTTTGTTGAACTACACATCCTATAGTTCCAAATAAAATACCAGAATTGTGGTTAAGGTTACTGTTGCCCCCGGAGATACAGGCCATCACCGACATTCAGACCTTCCGGCGCGCAGTAAAGACCCTGTTTTTTCAACAGGCCGGCCTGGCCCAGTAATAATTTGTGGGGTTTTAAATTTGGTATTTTTAAATTTTTATCAGTTTATATACTTTGTTAATTTTATATTCGGCCATTAATTTAATCATTTTAAATTGTTTTTAACTTTATAACTTTATACTCTGTTTCTGTTTTATCTGGCTGTACACCGCTCCGAGTCCCTGTTTTGGGAGAGGGGGCAATATAAAAATCTAATAAACTAACTAAACTAAACTAAAAAGAGGAGGTGTACTCCCCTTTGCTTTCATGTCCTTCATCTGGCAGGCGTAACCTTAAAATCAAATATTGTCTGCCTTTTTGATTGTCCCAGGTTTTTTTTTTATTATTATTATTATTATTATTATTTTGGAATGTTTTCACAACAGTCATCATTCAAACTTCTGTCAATTGTTTCTTTTCCTTGTATGTAGCCCATCCCTCTCAAATCTTAGAACACCAATCTATAGATCACATAACCTATATGCTTCTGTGGGGAAATTTGGGAAGAATGCCATCATCGATTCTACGTTATCGCTAGCATATGTTCTTGAAAAGAAAGGTTTATTGGAAAAGCACTGCAATTGAAAACCAATCTTTCAGAGAATGAAAAAAGTAATTGTACATATACAAAGACCTAAGCACATGTTTGCAAGATTTTTTTTTTGCAGATGCCAAGAAAGTTAAACAGTATGTTTTCTTCCCTTGCCATTTGTCCTCATTTCCAGTAGTCTGTCTGTTATTTCTTCTTTGATCTATGTGTGTGATGCAGATGAAGGGCTCTTAAAATATTCTTTAGTTCATCTTCCATAACATTTCTTTTTGGAAGTAGAAAGGCAAGAGACTGCAAAGCAAGGAGGGCAAGATTTTGATTTTAAAACAGGTGATTAATCCATAGTCCTTATTTGGAAGAATCCTGGATGTACAAATTAGTACGATCCTGGATGTACTAATCTGAAGATTGCATACAGGTTCTTGAACATGAATGCTGATGCTTACAGAAGCATATCACAAAAGTGTTTTTTCTTGCTTTACAGCAGTTCAGTACTTTGATATTTCTGGTCTCCGAAATTTGTTGCTGTTGAATTATGTATTGAGCGATTAACCAGATTTAGAGGAATAATATAAAAATATTTCTTAATGTTTACACGGCAGTCATTTTGGACTATAATCCTGATATTTCAGCATTCAATTTATATATTAAAGGGTAAATAAAAGGTTTAAGCAATTTTTTTAAAAAAGGCTACAGCTTTTACAGATAAATTCACATTTATTTTAAATGGACGAGAGATATAAATAATACCATGTAAATTTTGTTGAGTGATTCTCAGAGATTTTGGCAAGACATAATGGAAAATTGAGTAGAAAGATGTAGGTCTGGAAATGTTTGTCATTATAAAGAGATTTTAAAAACCAAATACCCTTGTGTGAAAATGTTAATTCGTTAACAGTTATTTTAATATATATAATATATATATTATTTTAACTATTAATTGGACTATGAAATACATTTTAAAAAATGAAAAATTGCTCCATAATTATAAACCTATGTCCATTTAAATCAACCCCCCATGTGTGTTTAGTCACCATTAGTTGTATATTGGATTATCTAGTATTTTCAGCCAAATCCTATTTATTGTATATTTAAAAATAGGTTGTGCTAAATTCAGTGGGATTTAATTCCAAGTAAGATTATGCAGGATTTCAGTTTTGGATTAGTAGCCCCCAAATTCTCAAGCGAATATAATATTTTCATTCATACCCACATCATTTTTTTTAAAATCAGAAAACTATGCAGTAGAGGGGTGGGAAAGAGTGACTTATTATAGAACTCTGTTAGGTATTTTCTTAGTGTGCTAAAAGAGTTAGCTAACAGACAGAATTATAACAATTTTGAAAATATAAAACAATTGCCACTCTTATGTGATAACACTGTGTGCTGCCTGTTGCTAAAATTGTTTGGGGTTAATATGCTTTGGTATTAAATTCATGTTGTAAGGTCAATTGGGGCATTCGTTGTTTCTTAAAGCCTTGGCTCTGGCCTCTAAAATTACCTTAACTCTGTTAATATAGACTGGGTGGGTTATAAAGTCCATAAAAAGTAGATGTAAGAAAAGAGCAGGCAGAGATGGCTGGGGTGAGGTGGAGGTAGAATCTAGAATTGTTAGACTTCCAGATACTGTTTTTAATTAAACCCTCTTGAATTCTCAGGGCCAATTTAGTATTGAACTTTAGTTGATTAGATTCTAGTATAAAAAAGTCCATTTCAATAATTAAACATAGTATGGAACTTTATAATCAAACAGAACAGCAGGAGCAGAAAAGATTACATTAGTACAGAGATTAAATATTGTAACTGGCTTGAGAGATTGTAAAACTGTAAATAATTGTAACTGTTTTAGGGAAAGGATTAAACTATTGTGCAGTATGAGTTTCTCCCCTCCCCCCCACTCTCTCTCCTTCCCCCCTCCTTCTCTCTCTTTCTCTCCCCAGACACACACACAATGCAAATGTGCTAATTCTAATCTTATGTATGTTGAATAACCAGGCTTGTATTGTCAGGAGGACATAGTTTCACATTGCTAGCCAGCCTAACATTCTGGTAATCTTAGTCTGGTAACAACCATATTACTCAAATGATTATTTTGGAGTTAAATGGCGGCATGCAAGAGGTATAAGAGGTAAAGGGGGCAAAATGTTTTCCTCCGATATTTCTAGGCTCAGGGGAGCAAAGAGAAATAACAAAACAAGTGGTAGTATAGAGAAAAGCACAGAATTGGCCCCTCCCATTCAGCAGATGGAAACAAAAGACTATTATCTTTTCTTGTGATTCAGCGCAGTGCAAAGAAAGCATTAGATATGCACTGCTGTTGTAACACATGACAAACTCAAGATAGCCGTGGCACACAAACTGCTAAATTTAAGTAATAAAACTTACTTAAAACACTATCCCAGATATTCAAAGAGTTTAACTCAAAGGACCCTACACCAGAGGTGGTATTCAGCAGGTTCTGACCAGTTCTGGAGAACCGGTAGTGGAAATTTTGAATAGTTCAGAGAACCTGCAAATACCACCTCTGACTGGCGATTTTACAGTATCCTTCCCTTGCCATGCTACCAAGCCACGTCCACAGAGTTGGTAGTAAAAAAAATTGAATCTCACCACTGCCCTACACTAGCTTTTCCGCACAAATGGAATTCTCTCTCTCTCTTTCTCTCACACACACATACACATCTTAAGAGTTCTTTATTTCAGTAGTATAACTTAGAGCACAAAAAAGTTATTTTATTGTTGCAGATTACTAGCAGATCACCTGGGAGTCACCCAGTTGATCCTAACATGGTTTCTACCCTTACCTGCTTTTTATGATTGGACTTAGTTTGGGTAGGAGGCTTCCTGCCCTAATTAGGTGAAATTCTCTCAATGCATTTTTTATTAGTTATTGTTGTTGCTAATTCAACTGATAATGTGGTTAGTGTTTTTGAAGTACTATATAAAGACAAGGCAGGCCTTGCCTGTGAGTTCATACAACAAAACATGAAAAGAACTGCGGGATAAAGAAAGAAGCAATGGGAAGGCAGCTCTTTCTCTGGCTGATAGAGACTCCCACTTCCTTCTTGGGAGTGGGAGAATAAGCTTTTCTTGGGCCTCTCTTTGGCCCCAGGCCAGCACATACCTCCTTTCCAAGTAGGATCCCAAGGGCACGGGAAAATTGAAGTGTTCTTTCGCTGGAAGGGATAAAAGCAAGATTCTTTAGCAGCTTTTCCTCAGCCCCCACCCCTCCCTTTGTTGAATTTTGTAGTGCAGGCCACCTTCGTGAGCCACCTGAATTCCATTCTTGATGTCTTTCAGCATGGCACACATCTCATGTTACTCCTTCCCCGTGCTCCTGAAACATAGAATCTTTTTAGAACAAGTTTAAATGTGGAAGTCCATAGTTTACCTGTGTTTTGCCCTTCCCCTCTTAGTAACCTTGGGGTTGGTTTGGTTTAGTTCACTTCTCTTATTTTTTTGCTAACATACGTGACCTTGTAACAATCGTGCCACTGAAATTTGACGAAGGCATCTTAAAATGGTTTGGCATATTTTTGAAAAAGGACAATTATAAAGTATGCCCTCTTTTCTAGATTAGGTAGAATAGCAGACACAACCTCAATATATTTTGTATGTATAGGGACTAATTAAAGTACAGATAGCCCTCGTTTGATGACAATTCAGTCCAAAATTTTTGTTGCTAAGCGAGACAGTTGTTCAGTGAGTTTTGGCCTATTTTACGACCTTTCTTGCCACGGTTGTTAAGTGGATCATTGCAATTATTAAATTAGTAGCGTGGTTGTTAAATTAATCTGGCTTCCCCCATTGACTTTGCTTGTCAGAAGATGATCATGGGATATACTGCAGTCATCATAAACGTGAGTCACTTGGTGATGATGATTTTTTTCTCAGAAACTTGTTGAGCATCTGAATGTTTCATCACTAGGCTAGGTAACACCAGGCTACGAACTTCGGCTGTCTTGTTTCACTTCTCTTCTGCTTTTATAAAACCAAAGTTCCACTGATGATGTTACCTAGACTGGTGACAAAACATTTGGAAGCCGAACAACAAGCTCAGAAGACAAACCACCACCACCATCTACCACCCGAGCTGCAAACATTTCCCACCATTTCTAATACGAGTCCCTTGCCAAGCATCTGAATTTTGATCACGTGATTATGGGGATGCTGCAATGGTCATAAGTGTAAAAAACAATCCTAAGTCACTTTTGTCAACGTCACTTTGAATGGTCACCAAACAAGCTGTTGTAAGTTGAGGACTATCTGTATTTCCTAGTAAAAAAAAAATAACTCGGAGCCATTTCCTGCAGCAACGCCAGTTCAAATAGAAGTGTAAAGTGTGAGCCAAGGACAACCTCACAAGCATGTGCTGTGCCCTGACAGGTGCTTGATCAACATGCAGTTTTTGCTGCCCTGGGCAGATACAGCAAATCCAAGACGCGTTGGAAGCTCCCGATGTTCCCCGGTTGGGTTTGACAGGGTCATTAAGTACCGTGAGATTGAATGACACAATAATATCCCGGTGAACCGGCTAGAATGTTGTGACCCGCTTATAGGCCTAACCCGCAAAACGCAAGAATAAAAATACCCGTGAATGAGCCGTGTGTAAGTGCCAAGCAACCTGCCTCATGAGCAGCTGCTCATATACAAAACCCTGAAGAAGTCACAAGAGTTCACCTCTGCACCTCTTAGCTCATCTTTCCTGGATGTCGAAAGCACTGGAAAAACCCTTGCCCGGATGCATCTGTTTAGACATATTCATTTTTACGTTACAAATCTGCCAAGTGGCTTAGAAGGTAAGGAGATCATCACAATCCTGTTGCTCATTATGTTTCAATCCCAAATTGCAACAGGTAACCTACCTGCTCTTTTAGTTTCTAGAGCAGTCTCTTTGTTTCCCACTGTGGCTAACCACATGCCTATAGAGAAGCAAAACATGCAACATAAAAGCACTGGCCTTATCCTGTTTGCTGGTATGCAGACATCTTTTGTCCTTGATCCTGGCATGGCAGGAAGCCAGGGACGATTTCTTCCTTTCTGAATTAATTTATTCCCCTTTCAAAACTGTTCGTGTTGTTGGTTCCCTCTCACTTAGTATAGTGATGGCTTTGTCCAGTTTCTTCCGGAAGAATCTGGACAAGAATCCCACAACCTATGCACAACTCAAAATAATTACAACATTTTGTCTGTTTTTGAATCCCCATCGCTCATGTTACTGAGGGCTTTTTCCATTTAAATATAGGCCAGGCATGACTTATTTCCTTTCCTCAAGAAAATGCTTTGTACTCATCTCAATAATATAATACTTTTGCACTTAGGAACATGATAAGTTTATGCTGGATACTGTGGGTGGGTGAAGGAATGTTTAGCTCCTTTTGAGATGTGGTAGATGGGCAGCTGTTGTAGAGACAGAAATGTGAGACACACTTGTGCCTTTTCTAAGGCACATTTCAGGCACTGTCCTAGTCACCAGTAGATACCGGTATTACATGACTACTTTGAAGATTATTCTTGTTTGCACAAGGTAGTAAAGTTCTGAGCAATCCTTGCTGATCCAGTAGATTTTAGAAATAACATACTCAATAATACATGATAACATGCATACGCAAGAATGTTGTACAGAAAGATTAAAAGGTAATAGATAATTCGAGTTGGAAGGGACCTTGTAGGTCATCTAGTCCAACCTCCCCGCCCAAGCGGGAGACCCTACATCATTTCTGACAGATGGGAGTCCAATCTCTTCTTGAAAGTCTCACGTGATGAAGCTCCTACAACTTCCGAAGGCAACTTCTATTCCATTGCTGGATTGTTCTCACTGTCAGAAAGTTTCTCCTTATTTCCAGTTAAATCTCTCTTTGTTCAGTTTCCATCCATTATTCTTTGTCTGGCCTTTGAGTGCCTTGGAAAATAGCTTGACCCCTTCCTCTCTGTGGCAGCCCCTCAAATATTGGACGACTGCTATCCTGTCTCCCCTGGTCCTTCTCTTCACTAGACTAGCCAGGCCCAGTTCCTGTAACTGTTCTTCATATGCTTTAGTCTCCAGTCCCCTAATCATCCTGGTTGCTCTTCTCTGTACTCTTTCTAGAGTCTCAACATCTTTTTTATAGTATGGTGACCAAAACTGGATTCAGTACTATAGGTGTGGCCTTACTAAGGCTTTACAGAGTGGTATCAGTGTTATTAATACCTCACTTGATTGACTAGATTCAGAACATGTTTTTAGAATGACTGGACAGATAAGCTGCAAATATTTAACCTATTTATGATCCCTTTGGTGTCTTTATGCTCAGATGACAATATAATTCAACATCACTTCGACAATAGATCTAATGGCGGGGGGGGGGGGGCATCCATGAGGTAAACGGTATAGATAACATGGCAGGCCTCCTCTGTAGCAGCCCTCACTTTGTGGAATTCTCTTCTGTGCAAACCTCCGTTTTATTGCTTTTCTGCAAGTCAGTTAAAACTGTCTTATTTGGTGATACTATATATTGCCCAGCATGCTTTGGGATTGCAGTGAGTTATAAGGGGAAGATAGGCATGTAGGTAGGAAAGGAAAGGGAAGGGAAGGAAGGAAGGAAGGAAGGAAGGAAGGAAGGAAGGTTCAAAAATAAGAGTTGAGCAATAATAATCAGGGAGGCTTTTATAGTATCACTGTGAGACTCAATTTCTAGTATGCTTTCCTCAAGAAAATTGTCCATAGTAAGGAAGATGACCTTGAAATATGCAATATTCCCCATGCTAGTTGAGGAATTCTAGGAGTTCATGTCCAGAGTTGTCAAGATTGAGGAAGACTGACCTAGGCAAAGAAAGCCGAAACATTCTTTAAGCCGTGAGACGATAATATTCAGAAGAGGCTTATGCAAATGCCGGCCTGATTCCCCAGGTTATTAGAAGGAAAGGAACAAAAGTACAATCAGATTTGCAAGATTTTGCTATTGTAGCCTCTCTCAAGAAAATGAAGTTCTAGTGTTCCTATGGAATTAATTTTCTTATCTGGTCTACCTAGCAGGGCTAATGAAGTTTCAATTTAGTCCCAAATTCAATAAATATTAGAGAAGGACAAAGGCTTTTCTCTTTATTCACATTCTTGCAATTCCTTCCATCTTCTTTTTGCAAATCCTTTTATACCCAAAACAAAAGTATGAATTCCATTACTTCTACGGGCACAAAACCCAGATGGGCCAATCACTTTCTCTCAGTCCAACCCACCTCACAGGGTTGTTGTGGGGGAAATAGGAAGTGAAAGCATTAACCTCATATATTCAACATATGTTCACTGCCTAGAGTTGACCAGTATAGTAATATAATAATAACAACAACAACTAAACATGGACAAGAATATTTTTAAGAGTACACAAATACTTAAATTTGGCAGGCCTAGAAATCTGCTAGAAGGGCCAAAATTAAAACGTATTGAAGCCATGCTTAAGTTTTGAATCTTTGCAAATCTTTGAAACATTTTCAGGGTAATGTTTCAAGAACTCAGACCTCTGTTCTTTTCCTAGCCTCCCCTCCTCCCTCTTCAACCCCCCCGCTCCACTCCTCAACCAATGCAGCTTGAACCCCCCAACTACAGAGGCCATGGCTAATCGCAGAGAATCAAGCAGAAACAAGTTGGAACAGCACAGATAAATAATCGGCTCAGGGACCTGGAGAACGTGATTTGTTGTGGGTTCATACAGATGTCAGAAAAGCAAGAAATTAAAGGCCAGGTTTTAAAAAGAAAGAAACGAGGTGAAGAGGAGGAGGAAGTTCCAGCTATTTCACCTTCAAAAGGGGTCTATTTTTCACTATTTCCTGCCTCATGCAATCCCATATCTGAATAGATCGACCACAGACTGCAAGAGACATTTCTTTCCAGCTGTACTTAAGGAACTTTTGTTTCTTTGATGAAGAAAATCTATTTTAACTCACTCAAGACCACTCTGGGCGGCTTACAGAAATAAAACCCCAACGCGAAACCAACAGGGCAGGGATTCGGGAGAGCCCCTAGCTAAGATTCTGTGCAGTTCAGAGAACCTCCAAACCCCACATCTGGCTGGCTCCGCCCATCCTGCCCCTCCCAGGAATCCCCATGCGGCCCATTTTGGATGCAGGTAAGTGCAGGGTGGGCATGGAGGCTTGGGGAGGGCAAAAAAAAGGCCTCCTGGAAGTTTGGGAAGGCTGGAAATGGGCCTGTTTCTGGCTTTTAGAGAGCCCAGGGAGGCCGTTATTGCCCTCCCAGAGGCTTGAGGAAAGCCTCTGGAGCCCGAGGAGAGCAAAAACGCCCCCCCTCCCCCCGCTATGGTGCAGGAGGCCGACTAGGCCACACCCACCCAGCAACCAGGCAGAGAACTATTTGCTAAAATTTTTGAAGGCCACCCTTGGAAACCAGTAACCCCTCACCTCCCCGGCAACAACACTCAAACCAACCATTCGATGGGCTCAGTGGTGGGATTCAAATTTTTTTTACTACCGGTTCTGTGGGCATGGCTTGGTGGGCGTGGCAGGAGAAGGATACTGTAAAATCTCCAGTCAGAGGTGGGATTTGCCGGTTCTCCAGACTATTCAAAATTTCCATTATCGGTTCTCCAGAACTGGTCAGAACCTGCTGAATACCACCTCTGGCGACCCCTGTCCCGCTGGCAAACCCAGGTCTTGCGAAAGACTGTCCCAAGTTGGGGCCAATCTCATTTTTGCAGGGATGATATTTCGCAGGAAAGGAGCCACCATGGAGAAGGCCCTTCTTGGTTCTGCTAGATGGGTGTCCTTAAAAGAGAATAGATCTGTAACTAGAGGGGTCTCCAACCTCCAGGTCGTAACCCATTACCTGGCTGTGGCCTATTCAGAGCAGGGCTGTGCAAGAGATGGGCACGCGCACGCGCACATTTGCAACTCAACTTGCACAAGTGACGGCTGGCGTGCGCACGCATGCATGCAGCTTGACTCGTGCAAGTGGCAGGCTGGCAGTCGAGCTGCATGGCATGTGTGCGCACTGGCCTGCCGTTTGTGTGAGTTGAGCTGTGCACAAGCAATCTTGCACGCTTGCCCACTGTTTGGGCTGTCCAATTCCCCTCTTCCCCCCCACCCAGCCGGGCCGCAAAGCTGCAAAGGGACTGCTGCGTAACAATGCCTGAGTTCTTGCTCTGGTGGATCCGGTATATGTAACTGAGAAAAGACGGGTCTTCAGATAACCTGGCCTCAAGCCACATAGAGTTTTAAAGGGAACAATAAATACTTTGAATTGGACTGGAAGCAAATTGGCGGCTTAACGCAGCTCCTAAAGAAAGAGGACACCTGTGGAAATCTAGATGTGCATAAAACCACGGGACTGTTGCATTTTGAACCAACTTAAATCTCCAGAGACTTATCCTTTTTAAACAACTTTCCCTCATCATCCTTCCCTATGTCTCTTGCCTTCCTCGCCCCATCCTGGTTAGGGTACACCAAGTGACCACCATTCGATGAACCTCAATCAGAAATAGTAATGCCTGACTTGGTTGAAACCTTCTCTGCATTTTAAAAGAAGGGTGCTTTGTTTCCTACATGCTCTTTGTAAAACAACAACAACAACAATAACAACAACAAAGATTCATTGTTTGGATGGGTGATTTGGATGAATAAATGGGATATGGCCATGCAGAAATAAGCCATGACCCAGTGTGAAAGGGAAAGACAGAACACAGAAATACGGGAGAGTTGAGGGAGGCCGTTATCCCCAATTTCATAAAGGTTGCCTGAGGAGGCAAGATGGCTAAAAGCCCCAGGGTGCTAAGGTGGAAAGCCAAGATATTGAGTGAAACTCTAATTGAGAGATCTAATGCATTGAATTAGAATTTTAACAGCCTCAATACAGACCCACAAGGAGAAATTTGATAGAATATTTGTAGCTCAGGATTGCACTGTGGGGCACTTAGTGCGCTCTGAGCTTGGTTGTTTACTTTCAGACATTTCATTACCAAATTAGTTAATATCAGTGCAAGAAGGGAGTGGGGTTTGCTCTCTGTTCATATACACTCAGAGGTGATATTCAGCAGGTTCTGACCAGTTCTGGAGAACCGGTAGTGGAAATTTTGAGTAGTTCGGAGAACAGGCAAATACCACCTCTGATTGGAGATTTTACATTATCCTTCCCCTGCCATGCCCGCCAAGAACCGGTAGTAAAAAAATTTGAGTACACCACTGTATACACTATTCTATTCTGTTCCGTTCAGTGGTGGGCTGCAACCGGTTTCACCACTGGAGCATTCAATAAACACTGATTTGAACCTCTCCAGCTCACTTTCTAGCTTTCTCCAGTGAGTAGAACAGCTAAGGTGCGATAATCCACTTTGCCATGCGAATCGGCTGAGCTGCAAAACAAAGAAATGTAAGACAGGTTAGGGTGGGGGCACATGGGCAGGGCCAACTGATCGTCATTTGTACGAGTTCGCTAGAACCGGTGCGAACTGGCAACAGCCCACCACTGGTTCCATTCTGTTCCATCCCCTCCCTTTCTGCTGTGGTGGCATAGTGTTTAGAAAGTAGGTTAACTCTGCCCACAGCCTGGAGTTTGATCCTGAGTGGTTCAAGATTGACTCAGCCTTCCATCCGAGTTCAGTAAAATGAGAACCCCGATTGTTGGGAGCAACATGCTAACTCTATAAACCGTTTAGAGAGGCCTGGAAAGCCCTGTGAAGTGATATATAAGACTAAGCGCTATTACTATTGTCATTCCATTCAAGAGAATATTTTTACCTCAGGATTGTCCCAAAGGTGCTTCTCCAAAAGGCACCTGAACTTTCTTGATGTTTTTCCCTTGAAAACATTTCAATTCGCATCCAAGTGAGGTTAGTCAGTGGACGACATCCCCCCAAAATAAGACCTGGTGCCTTTTTTTGGTTAAAAAAAAAAAGACAGGGTCTTATTTTTGGGGAACACAGTAGTTCAAGATTGAACTGTGAAATCCTTAGTGATCTCCAAGCTTGATAGTTCTCTTGAAGACATTTCATTACCCAATTAGATGACTTCTGGCACTGATGATGTTATCTACTTTGCTAATGAAACATCTGCAAGAAAACAACCAAGGTCAGAGAGCATCAAGAACCCTATAAGGAGAATTTTAAGGGACATCCCATAAGACTCTTAAAGAACGCCATGGTTTGTAAATGGCATTCCAAAATACCAGATGACCGACAAAGTTATAGTACAGACTCTCTAGTGTTGTGTGAGTGGTGGTGGTAATGGGAAGTAGAAAGATTCATCCTATGCCTAGGTTTGGACATAGTAGTTTGGATATAAGGTAATAATTTGATATAAGTTGACTCACTCAAAAACAGTTCATCAACTTAAAAAGACAAGACAAACCTTTAAATAGCATAGAAGCAAAGCCAATCGAAACCAGAATTGCGACAAGGGTAGTAATAAGAGTTATAAAGAAAACAAATTGGAAGATGTTTCAAAAATATATAATTATGTTAAAATAAAAAATGAAAGGCACCTCTAACAAGTATGTAACTATGCATAGATTCTAGCAATAAGTGGAGGTGTGTCAGTTGACTGTAAATTACTCTTGAAACCGGTAATAACTAGGAGTTGATGCTATTTTGTTTGAATTATTCCTTTAGGGTTAATCTTTTCTATGTAAATGCACATTTTTTCCACCAGATAATGATCAACTTTCATTAATCATTTCCTTAACCCCAATGATATTTTTTTCCTGCTTGAGTTCAGCTGCAGAATAGAAATACTATTATATGAGGAATTGAATGATTTCTATATTATGATCAATGCAGAAAAGTAAATTCTAAGCTTTGGAAATAACTTTTACTAAAATATGAATTTATTTTAGTTGGTATGCCACCCATCTGAAACACTAAGCAAAACACTCTTCAAAAACAATAGCCACACAATAAAATAAACCAAATGTAGTATCAAGATTATACACAAAAATCAAATATGAAACAACATCTGCCCATCAAATTTAAACATTCAACCATAGCACTCTCTCCTTCTGTGCTTGGTGTATTAATGTATTAATTAATGCTAGTTTCTGGTTTGAATAAATTTGCCCATGATTAATCTACATATCCTTTGCAGGAAACAGAGAGAAAGCTGTGTAATTCTTTATAAGAGTGTTACTTGACTTTAGCTATTCTTGAGATATGTGGTCTTCCACTCCCAGAATCTCTTGCCCAAAAGGTGAACATCAGAATTTTATAACTTATGTTTCTGATTTTTAATACTATATTTTATTTCTAAGTTGCTCGGAATCTTTGGAAATGGAGCAACATGTTTAGTTTACTTTAATGTCATTGTACTTTGTACAACGAAATCAAACACCATCTTTGGTACACATCATGATCATGACCATGAAAATAAACACAAACACACATCCTTCACCCTTCACACATTGAACTGGAAACCCCCGACACCACACCAACACTGCACTATACAGCAGAATTCAAAAGAGCTACTGCCCTGGGATAGAAGCTGTTTTTCAGCCTTTTTGTCCTTGTTTTTATTATTCTGTACCGTCTGCCAGATGGTAATAGTTCAAAAATAGTAAGTTGAAGTATTGAATCAATAATATTCATAGCTGTAATGAGTTTACTTTTTTGCCAGTCCTTTTACGTAGTTTGAAATTATGTGAAAAACGTGTGCAGGTTTTGCGGAATAAACCCAAGGTGACAGAATCTTCAAACAGCCCCAAATAATTCTTTGAAGAGTCAAATTTTCACTGGTTCTTTGAAAAGAGAATAGAGTGGCTGTTTCTCGATTTTGGCAACTCTGAAGATGTATGGATTTCAACACCAGGATTTTGAACTGTTCAAAATTGTTTTGGAACTTTATAAAGTACATGCCGTCTTTTATATGTACACAAGGAGATAATTATCCGGTAGCTGTTTTCAAAGAGCCAGCTTTCATGTTAATCCAGAACTGGAGAGATTTCTAAATGATAGTGATTAACAAAACAGGGATTAACCAACTCTATCACCAAAGGATATGACCCTGTGAAAAGTTTCTCATTGGCTCTTCCAGGGACATCCCTGTCCCACCTCCATCAGCGATCAATCTCTCTGCAAGGCAACAGACGGGAGCAATGACCTTCCAAATCACCTACTTTGACCCATTTGTAATGTATACTCATATTATTAGTCAAGTTATCCTTGTTGAAAAAGAAAGATGGGCCATTATTAAGTTGATTTGCAATCACCAACTATTTATTCCTAAACAGTGGCATTCCCATGAAAGCTTTAATAATCCTTCATTAACAAGTGCTTAATCATTTGCATCAGAGGTCTGGATCCAATGATATGATGAAGTTCCTCCCATCGTATTTTTTAGATCGCGGGCTTGTCTCCACAGCACTTCACAATGTAACCGATTTGTAGCTGACACAAGGTTTAGTGCAGGGGTCTTCAAACTTGACAGTTTGGCATCAAATTTGTGTTTGCTCTTAGATAAACATAGATAAAGAGTTTTCTCCAGAAGGATCTATCCCCAGTCTGCTTCTTTGAGTTTTTCAACAGAGGTCTTATCATCACTGCCATTGAGCCAATCCATCTTGCTGCTGGCCATCCTCTTGTTCCCTTCCACTTTTCCCAGTATCGAAGCTTCTGCCAGAGAGCAAAGTCTTTATTTGAATGTCATGTTGTATATATCCTCTTGGGTTGCATGTTAGTCCCAGTAACTATTGGAGCGTCTGGAAGCTTCATTTGGCTCAAAATGTAGTAGCCCTTGGCACTTATGCAAGAGTCACTTCATGTAATTTTGCTTAATAAATAAACCACATATTTTGTGTCTGGCTGAACATTCAATGAAAGCGCAATTTCTGATATTTTTATTATTCAAAGATTGAATAGCCAGAGTTCTACCAAGCTCTACCAAAATAGATAGATCTGATCTTGAGGTTCTGGCATTATTTGGGGGGGGGGACCCCAAAGTGTACACCTGTGGCTAAAATCCTCAAAGGCTGAAACTCTTAAGATCCTAAAACTTTGCTATTGCTTGATGAAGAAATACTGATGTTTAAACCAGATAAGCAAATACACTTTTGATCAATCAAAAGGGAGTTTAAAAAAATCTAAATGCCTTCAATGCTATTTTGGTCAGAAATATAATCTTAACCACTGGCTTTCTTTAAATACATGGTTACTTGCTCTGATTTTTCACTCATCACAGTTGGGCATCTACAGCTATTTTCAGAATAGCTCCATGACTTGTTGGCATTGAGGCTGTTAAAGAGAAGTCCCACGCAGGAGCTGAGAGAAAATGGATAAAGGTAGTCCTTAACTTACAACAGTTCATTTAGTGACCGTTCAAAGTTACAACAGCATTGAAAAAAGTGACTTATGACCATTTTTCACACTTACGAACATTGCAGCATCCCCATGGCTCATGATCAAAATTTGGCAACTGACTCATATTTATGACGTTTGCAGTGCCTTGGGGTCATGAGATCTGCTTCTGCTTCTAACAAGCAGTCATTGAAAAAATCAGATTCACTTAACTGTTACAAAACAACCGTTGCAAGAAAGGTCATAAAATGGGGCAAAATTCACTGTTTCACTTAACAATGGAAATTGGGCTCAGTTGTGACTGTAAATCAAGGACTTCGTGTATTCCAAAATAGCGTTCCACCACCACCTCCTTTAAGGCTTAAGGGACTCTTTTTCCCCCTCTCAAAAAAAGCTATATCATCACTTAGAGACCCATCCCCAATTTATCTCATAGGATGCTTTAACAACTCAATGCTGGCTGGGGAATTCTGGGAGTGGGAAGCCCACCCATCTTGTTATACAGTTACCAAGATTGGGAAATCCTGCCTGAAAGAAAGAAAGGCTGGGAAACCCTGCCTGAAATAAAATTCCCAATTCCAGAAAAAAATTCTCAATTCCAATTCCCAGTTCCAGACTTGAAATTTTAGGCCTTAGACAACTTATAACTACACCGCCATCGGTCCGACCTCAGCGTTGTACACAACATTACCCATTGCAATGTCCTACCTATCAATGACTACTTCAGCTTCAACCACAACAATATAAGAGCACACAACAGATACAAACTCAATATAAACTGCTCCAAACTTGATTGCAGAAAGTACAAGTTCAGCAACAGAGTGGTCAATGCCTGGAATGCACTACCTGACTCTGTTGTTACATCCTCTAACCCCCCCTCCTTTAACCTCAAACTATCCAGAATAGAATAGAATACTTTATTGGCCAAGTATGATTGGATACACAAGGAATTTGTCTTGGTGTAAATACTCTCAGTATACATAAAAGAAAAGATACATTCATTAAGAATCAAGAATCATAACATACAACACTTAATGATAGTCATAGGGTACAATCAGCAATCAAATCATACTAGAAAAGTCAATATAAATCGTAAGGATACAAGCAACAAAGTTACAGTCCTACAATCACAAGTGGGAGGGGATGGGTGATAAGGAGTGATGAGAAGATTAACAGTAATAGTAGTGCAGATTTTGTAACAGTTGAACAGTGTTGAGGGAATTTGTTTAGCAGAGTGATGGCTTTCAGGAAAAAAATGTTGTGTTCTTGTGTCTATTGACCTCACCTCATTCCTCAGAGGTCTGTAAGGGGCGTGCATAAGTACAGCAATATGCCTTACCGTCCCTGTCCTGAAATGTCTCCCTTTTATTCATAGCCATTTCATGTATTCATAATCATGTTTATATTTACATGTTATCTAATACAGAGCTCTCCAACCTTGGCAACTTTAAGCCTGGCGGACTTCAAATCCCAGAATTCCCCAGCCAACTTTGCTGGCTAGGGAATTCTGGGAGTTGAAGTCCACCAGGCTTAAAAGTTGCCAAGGTTGGAGACCCCTGACCAGTAAATAAATAACAAATAAAATAAATAAATAAAAACTAGGAGGGGGGAAAAAAAAACCCTTCATTTTAGCATTTAACTAATATTAGAGAATCGCCCTCAAAGCTCCAGGCGACAAGCAGAGTAGACCCTCTGCAGTAAAAAAAAAAAGGCAGCAGATCACGAGCAGCCCGAGAAAGCTGCGGGGGGGGGGGGGGGTCGCCGCTCCTCCCTCCTTTTTTTTTTTCTCTCCCGCCAGGCTGCTTTGCGCCGGAGCGTGTTTGGTGGCGGTGGCGACGACGACGCCTGCGTGGTACCTTCCAATACAAAGGGGCGGAGCTTCCCGTCGTAGCGCCAAGGGGGCTGGGCAGAGGAGAGAGAGAGAAAAGCGAGCTCCTCCTTTTCCTTCTCCCCTCCCCGCCGGTCTCGCGCCTTTCATTTGCCGGCTGCGCCGCTCGCGTGACGCCGCAGTTGCTGCTGTTGCCGTCGTCGCCGTTATTCCGCTTTCTCTCTCTCTCTCTCTCTCTCCTTAGGCACCTCACGTTCATTCGTTCGCTCTTCTCTTTTTTTTCCTTCCCTCTTGTCGTCTCTCCATGGCCAACTACATTCACGTCCCGTCGGGCTCGCCTGAGGTACCCAAGCTGGACATCTTCGTCAGCGAGAGGGACCCTTCGGGCGGCGGCAATCCGGGTTACCGCCGCGGAGCCCTGGAACTGCTTCGCCGGCTTAGGCCCGATTGGAAGCCCGAGGAGGTGAAGCTGAAGGTAAAAAGCCCAGGGCGGCGGCCCCCACCGGCTGCGAAGGGGGCGCGGCGGTGGTGGGTTGTGAGGGCTGCGGAGGGCGGGCCCGGGCTGAACCAAAGCCGGGTTTCTCCTCCTGCCACCGCCTCCTTCTCATCCTCCTCGGGCGTCTTTCTCGGCGCTCCGAGGCTGAGCAGAGCCAGCCAAGGCCCCGCCGCTCCCCCACTCGGGCGCCCTTCGCAGATGGCCGTACTCGCCGTCTCCCGCCCCAACGGGGTGCGGTGGGAGCTGGGAATCTGGCGCTTCTGGAAGGCGGCGGGGAGGGGAGAGAGAGGGAGGGACGGAGGCAACCCCCTTCCTCAGGAAGCCCCCTGGCTTTCCCTCTTCTCGGCTCGTCCGCCGGGAAGAGGAGGAAGAAGAAGGAAGGAGGCTTCACCGCCTTGTCGCCGTTTTTCTGGCTGGCCTGCAAGACGCGTGTCAAGAGAGCGTGTGTCAGGAGGTGGGTGGGGAACGGGGCGGGTCTGCTTATCCGCCTTTCCCGTTTCTCCTAAGCTTTCCTGCAAAGGGGAAAAGGGGGGATTTTCCTTCTTCCCTCGCACGCCCAAACTGGGGAGAGTTGGAAGTTGGGGAAGGCTTTTCCCACCCATTTCGAAAAGGATGATGTAACTTGGGACCACACACTCTTACCTAAGTTTGGGAGGAATAGAGGACATACACACACATACACACACACACACTCGCCCTCACCCTACCTAAGCTTAGGAGGAATGAATGTCTTTCCTTTTCCCCCAAGCTTCCTAGTTCTGTTACTGGTGAGAAGGCAAGCTTAGAAACATCCCGGCTTCTGGGAATGTCATCCCAGCAGCCCTATTATCTCTTTCCAGGGAAAGTGACCGAAAGCACAATTCTCTCTCTTTTGCACCCATTGTCCTGGTTAGCCTTCTCTTTTGTTAAGAAGGATTGGGTTCTGATAGAATTTGAACTGTTATTCAGCAGTCGACCAAGCCTGAGTGTCTGCCTGAGCTTTGCATCACAGCTCTGTTAATCTTTAACAGCACGAACCTAGAAGCATCTTAATCTTTAAGCGTTAAAGCTATTGTTCTGCCATTGTCATACATGTGCACATCTTGGCATAACTCTGGTATGAATGATTAAGAATGCAGGGTTTCCTGATTCTTTAAATATGTCTTTGATGCAAATGAGTCTCTCCCATAAAATAGAATATGTGTAAGTTTAGGATTGAACTATGGAGTGCTATCTGAGCTTGGTGATTTGATGTTGATACATAGTTGGGTGATGAAATCTGTAAGCAGACAAGCTCAAAGAGCAATGTCTCCACAATATGAATCTATATATTAAAGTTATAATAGTATAGAATTTGAATGTATATGAGAATGCTTACTACAAGTATTATTTTGCCTCAAAATAAAATGTTGGCATTTCCAGAGATAACTGTATCCACCCATGAGCTAAGCACCTGGGTAAGCTTAGGCCATCACCTTTGTTCCACTAAAATTTATTCTCTTGCAGATGTGCCTTGTATGGATGAAAGCTGCATTCCTATCCTTTCCTAGCCTGAAAATGATTGACTGTAAATGTAGCCTTATACTCCCTTCAGTTTCTTTTCAAGGAACCTCACGTAGCCAATTTCTTTTGTACTACATGTAAAAAATGCTTCTAAAACTGTGGCTTATTCTCAGTAAAATTCTATATTGTTGTTAAAGTAATAATGAAACTATAATATACTTTAGATAGCAATTATATTTTGAAAGTTAAAAATAGTGCATAATAAAACTCTGAAACAATACAATTAACCAGTTTACGGTAAAAATGTTTTCAAGATCTGGGGAAAAAGTTTTATTATATACAACAAAAAGTATGTAGAAAAATATATTTTTTAAAAAAGTACTATGATGAGTTTCATGATAACTTTTTAATGACTTGTTTTTTAAGCACATTGTCTCAAAATATTTTTTTCTTATGGAATTTTTGATATCAAAATTTGTAGAACTTTTTTAAGAATAAAAATATGTTTAATGTAATAGTAGACTTTAAGTGAGTCAATTAACCATAAAATATCCTGAAGAATTTACCCATGTTGCATATTATAGGGAGCACTGATTTCATGTATTTGTTAAGTGCTAAAAACTTTAATTAGGGTGCTCTCAAGGAAAGTAAAACTTTGTAAAGCATACAGTGCAAAACATTTTTCCTGTTGATTTTAAGCCCTAGAACATTATCTCAAGCAAAAGCTTTCACTTACATCTAAAAATTGAACATGTATAATAAGTTTGCATTTGTTTGAAATAGATACATTTGCATTACCTTTTACAAGTAGACATTATCTGTTCCAATACTAATGAATTGCATTTGTTCGTTCGTATTGCTGTTTCAGTGGTAATTGCTTCTATGCCTCAGTGACCATATTTAGAAAAAGATACCAAGTAGAAATGATAATTTTTATGTGAGATAGGTGATAATGAATTTGGAAAAAGGATAATTTACTAAATTATATCAGTTTAGGAAACTAAGTGTTACTATGAGCTTGGGCATTATTTATTTTACTGGTTTCAGCTAGATTTTAGACCACACTTGCTGAGAGGCAGCAGAAACATTTAAATAATATAATGATAGAAAAATAGATTGCATATTGTAATTGTAGCTGTGTTATGCCAGAAGAAACTAAAAGTCATCACCAAGTTCAGGTTCACAATAAACAAAGAAGAAATGTACTTAAAGCAGTGTTGGAAAACTGAATAAATGTACTTAAAGCAGTGTAAGAAATCTGTGTCCTTGTAGGTTTTCCTACAATTAGACATGGATCATTGAATCACTGTTTTAAAAAGTTTGCAACCTTTTTTCTCGTTTAGGTCAAATATTTTACACTATGCATTTTAATTTTGATATGTTTATAATTTTATTGAAAATCTAAATAAAAATAAAATAAAATTTTAAAAATTGCTGGCTCTTGTCAGGGACTTATAAATGAAGTGTTTCAAAATCTGTAAAATACACTTCTACATTATACTAATATATCTTTTAATAATGAATATTGGTATCTTCTTCAAAGTATTTTAAATTGTAAAGCTAAACATTCACAAAGTATTTAAATGAATTAGTAAAATAATACCTTGTTTGTGACTAAATATTGACAATCTTTGACATGCCAGTTACTCATTACAAACAGAGGAGGTGTATGCTTAGGGCAAGAAAAATGATAGAAAATATGTTATGCTATTAACAGCATACATATTGCTGACTATACTGACTTGTATTTTACATCATGTCATAGCTGCTTTGCATCTAGGATCTACTGTTGTTTTAGGCATGAGTCAATTACATATTATGACATGAGACAAATGTGAAACATTTATTTGTATCCCGCCTTTATTTTTATAAATAACTGACAGCATACCTAATATTCCTTCTTCCTCCTATTTTCCCCATAAGAACAACAACCCTGTGAGGTGTATTGGGCTGAGAGTGACTGGCCTAAGGTCACCGAGCTAGCTTTCATGCTTTTAGGTTTGATACACAAAGGCGATCCATCAATGAATGTGGCTTTGTATTGAGGACTAATGATAGAGAAATAAGGTGAAGGATTTTATTCCACTAGTTGCTGACTATGGCGGCTCAAGGCCATTGAGCCGGTGCTGTCTGAAAACATTTCCCTGGTCACGTAGGCAGCATCACAAGCTGTTACCTCCCCCCAAAAAAGTAGTACCTATTTATTTATTTGCTTTTGAATTGCTAGGTTGGCAGGAGCTGAGGCAAGGATGGAAGCTCCACCTTTTAATGATAGTGTACACATGTAGAAAAAATACACATGTAGAAAAAATTGGCTTGCAAGGATCATAAGAGGTGTTAAGATTTTTGATGCATGGAAGAGATGTTATTAAGGAGTCTTAAGGGAAAGAAAATGGCTTAAGCAAATGACCCTTCAATTTCAATACTATAGTAAACTCTTTGGTTAAGGATGAATTAATATAAGATGGAATGCTAGTTTTATTTCTTTAAAAAAAAACTCTCCAAAGAAAAACAGCCTTTAAAAATCGCAAAGTAATCCTAAATCACACCACCATTATAGCTAAATTTCAGCAGGAAAATGTTAGGTCAAGAAACTGCTATATAAAGGTGGGAATGGAAGCATGAGAAACTACTTGTAAATTTGCATTTCATAGACTTGGTCCTGCTCTTATGATGTCACTGCAATTTTTGGTCCTGATGCATAAGGAATTTATCCATATGCACACATACAAACGGAACATAATTTAAAAATGAGTTATTCATTTATCTGGTTCATTTGTAAAGATTTGTGCTCTGAGTCATGCAAGTGAGGTGGGCAATACAGGTAGTCCTTGGCTTACAACAATTCATTTAGTGGCCATTCAAAGTTACAACAGCACTGAAAAAAGTGACTTATGACGATTTTTAACATTTGCAACTCTTGTGACACCCCCCTGGTCATGTGATCAAAACTGAGACACTTGAAAAATAACTCACATTTATGACAGTTGCCGTGTCCCAGGGTCATATGATTACTTTTTGTGACCCACTAATAAGCAAAATCAGTGAGGAAGCCAGTTTCCCATAGCAATCATGTTACTAATAACTTCAGTGATTCACTTAACAATTGTGGCAAGAAAGGTCATAAAAATGGGGCAAAATTCACGTAACTGTCTTACATAACAACAGAAATTTTGGGCTCAATTGTGATTGTAAGTTGAAGATTATCTGTGTAGAAATTGGAAAAAGTTTTTTCAGCCCAAAAGTGCTGAGCAGCTAATACTGTAATTTTCATGTTACAGTAATTAGACTTAAAACAACTTGATGGGTAACACTAGTTCACTAAGCGCCCTCTCTCCAGCTCTCGAGAACAGCTTAAGCCCTGCATAAGCCCTGAAGAAAAGCTAGAGGTTTGGACTGTGTTCCAGTACATCAAGAGGGGCAGGGCATCTTTGTTTCAGAGTTAAGCAAATCCAAAAAAGGAGCTCTATAGCAGAAGGTTTCTGTCCAGGTGCGCTGTCACCGATGCTACAAGAGGTTTCTTGTAACATGACCTTCCTATTTTTATTGGAAGGCAGCAAATGCTAGAAATATTAATAATTTAAATGCATCTGTATAATATATAATGAGTTTTAGTAGTTTCTAGTTCATTTGATGCAAACATCTTTAGCTGTAATTTTGCATTCTTGGGTAAAATTATTTTTGCAGACAGACTTTATAGTTCATTTGTAAGCTTTGTTCACTCTGTTAATTGATATAAATCTATGGTATGCTATACGAAATGTAGAACATAAGCATCCAAGTGAAACATAATTGCACATTTTATTTCTTAAACCTATATTTATAATTTGATAGATAGGCGTCACAATTGTATCAGGAGGGGATAGGTTTTCTTCCCGATAGGGGGAAGTCATTTCTACATATGATTTCTGCATGTGTAGTTCCCATTGCCTCCCTGGTTGTGCAGTAGTAAAATTAAAATGTAGTTAGAATTCAATATACTAAAGCTACAAAGAAATGTAGTGTTACTTGATTGATTTGGGCTAATGCCAAACTGCTGTATAGAAATTTAATGAATTTGAACTCATTGGAGGCAGGAGAAAATATGTTTATAGCTTACAGGAATGCACTAATAATTACTAAATATGGTTATTACAGTAGTTGTAAGTAGCTTATTCATACCTAGGACATGCAAAAGAATAACAATGATAAAGCCTGGGATTCTGTTATCTTAAATAAGGGGGAAAACAAATTATATTTTCTGTCTGTATGAAAGAGAAATAGCTAAGTTCCTGTAGAAATGCTTGCTATCAGTAGCATAAAGATAGGGGTAGTCAAGATTGATGTTTCATGAGACAGGTTATACCAGGAACCCATTATTTCCTCTTCTATTAATATTCTCTCTTGGCAACCATTTCTTGAACTTCTTGCACTTGGATTTGCTGACATCATAGTATTGGGATAATCAGAAAAGTACCACAGCAGCCTCTGCTGTCTAAAATATCTAACTGCGGGGGTGGGGGGGAGGAAATTACTGAAATACATTCTGCAAAAGTGTTACAAACATGTTCTATATTAAGCAGATATAATACTGGTAGTCTTCCACTTAGAGCCACAATTGCTAAACAAGGCAGTTAAGTGTGTTCTACCCCATTTTTATGATCTGTCTTGCCACATTTGTTAAGTGAATCGCTACAATTAAATTAGCAACATGGTTGTGTTAAGTGAAACCACTGGAGAAGAGACTTAGTCCTAAGTTTTGGGATGTGGCATCACCAGCTTCCTGATGGTTCCTGATGTTATTTCTTTTTATCTAAACTAAATACTCTCTTGAATAGATATCTAAATTTGTTAATGGGCTGGCTGAAAGCCAATACATTAAAAAACTTAAACTGATATTGGATTTATGTTTGATTCAAGTATTGAATATCACTACATTCTCTTCTTTGTGTAATGACTTTGTTGTTAGCATTCTTTTTTTCTTCTTTTGTTGCTGTTTCTATTTTCTGGTACTCATTTTTGTTCTTAATAAAATAATTCTCTTTATTTGACAGCATACTTTCACACTTAGTAAATCTTTCTTTAATTACATTTGTTGCTATTGAGTTATGGTTTTTCTATTAGACTAATTTTATGATAAACTGGACTCTAAAAGTGCCATCACTCACAAAGATGTTTAAATTTAGCTGAGACATCTCTAAATTAGGAAGTAATTTTACTCAGCTGTTCTATATCCCTCAAAGTCGGTTGTATTATTGATTGAGAAAAGTTAAGTCTTAGATAAGTTCAGCATAATACTAGTGATTATGCAGATATATCCATATCCATCTTGGGAAGAGCATGGAAATGGTTTTGTTTTATTTTAACTTTCCTGATTAGCATACAATCTTGTTTAATAAATCACCTAAAGTCTCCCAGTTAATCCTTGCCTTATGATCACAATAGAGTCCAAAATTTCTGTTGCCGTGCAAGACCGTTAAGTGATTTGCATCCCATTTTACAACCTTTACCACGATTGTTAAGTGAATCATGGTGGTTCAGCGAATATGGCTTCCCCGTTGACTTCACTTGTTGGAAGCCAGCTGGGAAGGTTACAAATGGCAATCATATGACCCTGGGACAGTTCAACTGTCATAAATAAATGCCAGTTAACAATCACCAAATGTTGATCACACGATCATGGGGATGCTTCAACAGTCGTGAGTGTGAAAACCAGTCATAACTCACTTTTTTCAATGGTGGTGTAACTTTGAATGGTCACTAAATGAATGGTTGTAAGTAGAGAATTACCTGTATTAGCCAGGCCAATCCAATTTACCTTCCAAACTTAGAAAAGGTCAACCAAATTTTGCCAAGCAAACTTCTTTCAAGGCCGTAACCAAAACATAGTGTAATGGTAGTTAAAATATACAGCTATTTCACTAAATTAAAAGCATTGCCTTTTCTTTGCAGATATTTACAGATGGAATCACAAATAAACTTATTGGCTGTTATGTGGATGAAAAAATGAATGATGTTGTCCTTGTTAGAATTTATGGGAATAAGACGGAACTCCTAGTTGATCGAGAAGAGGAAGTGAAGAGCTTCCTTGTCCTGCAGGCCCATGGTTGTGCACCCCAACTTTACTGCACCTTCAGCAATGGCCTATGCTATGAGTTCATACAAGGAGAAGCTCTGGATCCAGAACATGTTTGCAACCCAGAGATATTTCGGTAAGTATTTTGGAATTCTTTTACACATAATTTATTCAAAGAGGTTGCTATCTACAATAATATGCTTGTAGTGTTTTTTGATTAAATACATTTATCTCAATTTCCAAAGAAATCAATTTGATTCCTAAAAGTGGGTTATTGTTCTAAAATGCAGTTCATTAATAGCTTAAAATCTTACTTATTAATGTAGATTTTAATGGATGAAACATCTTGCACAATTATTTCAGCAGCACCTTTGTTCTGCAGTACAGTTTTGTGATTGATAGTGTAGCTTCTTTTATGTAATTTTTATTGTCAAATATTTTTGCTTTTTTTATTAGACTGTGTCTTGAAATAACATTGTATTTTATATAATTTTATTGAATTTGAAAGTTTTATTAGTAATTATGAGTCTATATATTTTATTGTGCTTTCTGATCCAAAGGCTGTAATAAAGGTTTAATCTGATTTTGCAAATCTGCCAGGGATGTTCCTCATTTAGCTTTATCTATCTTCTAACATATTTTTCCACTGATTTCTGTTTTTCTGGCTTGAATTTTATTGGTACTCTATAATACTCAAAGCTTCTTAGAATATTGTTCCTTAGCCATTTGCCCCAGCTTGCTTTAAATTATCCCAGAACATACATAGGGATATTTCTCTTAAAATATACTTGATTAACATGATGGATACTGTTAGAATATGTGCAGAGTAACCCTTGTATAAAAAGGATATGCATATGGAAACGGTTTATGAAAACAGTTATGAATAAATATACAGCCACACAGAGTTGAACAAGTTGTATTGATTTTACTTGAAGAAATAGCACAGTCCAATAAGCAGTCCATGTCATACACATTTTTTATCAGTCCAGAAGTATCCAGTTATAAAGTCTTACTGGTTTCAAGTCTTTTACAGCAGACAAATATCAAACCATAATACAACAGATAATCTTCGATATCAACAGAAATATCAAAATAAACAGTGTTAGTATCGGGTCGTAGTCAGTATCAGTATTAAGAGAGATCATCAGTGAAAAAGAGAAGAATTAAACTATGATACTATAGCTCCCTCTTATGGCAACTTGTAGCATAATTAACCAAGCAGAACACAGCATAATACATTACAGTATTTTTCCTTAAAGCTACAAACATAATATATTTGTAGTTTATATATTGTCAACCCAACTACGTTATTTATATATACATAACAGATACTATGTACAATTTCTTCCAAGATGATTGAATCAGCTGACTTTAGAAAAATAAATTACTTACACATTTACTCAAAGAATCAGTTTGGTTTTTGTGGTTTGTAGAACTATTGGGATATTATACAGTGGATTCTTCTTGCTTTTTTGATACCCCTGCTTTTACAAGAAGAAAAATGGTATTCCTGTCCCCCTTTGTAGCTATCTGCATTCTGCAAAAAATGTATGGGCCTATAGTTCAGGTTTTTATTAGGTGGCTGCCAGATGAGGGGAATACAGAATTATCTTTTTTGGGATAGAAGCAATGCAGTTAGTAGTAGAATAATTTTGGGTTCCAGTTATAACCTAATGCTTCTAAGCATTATGGAAGTTAACACAATGGAACAGATGGTATTCCTGCCATCAAGATATACACATTTCTGCCATGAAGTTAACCTTGTTGAATTAAAGTCCTTTCTGGTTCAACATACTCTTTCATGCGGCTATCTTATCAAATATACAAGATTTATTTAAAAAAAAAATTATGCTGTGGAGTTTCTCATTTAAAACAAAATAATTTGCTAATTTCCTTCTTCTATGCCATTGCAGTCCTAATAATATACAGCTAACTGATTTCTGATTGTTCTGTGCTGAGATTGATAAAAGACAATGTATAATTACAATGGTTTTTCTAAAATGTAATTTTCGTTTTGCAGGTAATCCTCGAGTTATGAATGTAATGGAACCTCCCAATTACAAATTTTAACTCTAGGATTTGTAGGAGTGAATAACATAACTTGAAAGTGATCATTCCCTGCTTCCCCTGCTGTCATTAAGTGCATGAGGTATCTTGGTGGGGAAGGCCATGGGGGGAGCTAGTGATGGAACAGTCCAACCAAGCCTTCCCAACCCACTGAGATACCTCATGCTTCCTCACCTCCCATTCAGTCATGACAGACTCACTTACCTTGCAAAGATCTGTCTCCTCTCTGCAGTGGTTTCTTTGCCTTTGAGGGAGAGGAGAGCAGGACGATTTCCCTTCCAGCATCTGATCAGCTTGCAAATGCTTTTTGGGCCAAGAGTGAAATGTTCTGGGGCCGTGATCTCACGTGACTTCAGGCACCCATCCACTTTTACAGAGAATGAGTACCTGAAGTCATGCGAGATCATGGCCCCCAGAACATTTCACTCTTGGTATGAAAAGCATTTGCAAGCTGACCAGATACTGGAAGAGAAATCGTCCTGCTCTCCTCTCCCTCAAAAGCAAAGAAACTACGGCAGAGAAGAGACAGATCTCTGCAAGGTAAGTGAATCCAGCGTGGCAGGATGGGAGGGGGAGGCAGTTTTGGGGAGTAGGGGGGGAAAAAAAGGTGAACGTTGCAGTGCCTCTGAGGTCGTTCGTAAAGACAAACAACTGCCGTGGTGCTGCATCATTCGTAATTTTTGGACTTTGACGTAAACACGGGGTTATCGCATAATTTCGAACGGTCACTAAGTGAACTGTCATAATTCAAGGATTACCTGTATTTCAGACTGATAGCAAGACAACTTGCTAAAATACATGCTATTCATGCTCACAATGGATGGATACCCAAGTCAAACTTATGGATAAAGATGGGAAAGTACTTCTCTCTTGCACCAACAGAATTTGCAGATGAGGAGTTGCATAAGAGGTAGGCACTTTAAACTCTTATCTATGACAATTATTTCTGAGCTCATACATGAATATATTTCAATATCCCTCTCTAGTTTAAAAATGTAAAGTGAAAGTATAGTTTTAGAATATGTGGAGCTTATAAAGTTTTAACTTGCACCACCAAAATAGGAGAAGCTTCATAAAGTTCTGAGAAGTGACCTTGAAACTTTTTTTTTAACCATTCTCAAATTTTAAAAGGTTTCTACAAGATGTGCCAAGTCGTCAAATTCTACAGGATGAAATGGCATGGATGAAGGAGAGACTCTCTAACCTAGGTTCACCAGTGGTACTTTGTCATAATGATGTCTTGTGTAAAAATATCATCTACAATGGAAAACAAGGTAGGTATGGAACACAGCTGTAAGTAACTTTTAAAAATTGTTTTATATTGCCTGATTTAGAGCAAGAGCTTGTGGAGGGTGGACAATTTCAAATCTATTTTAGAGTATTTCTAAATTGTTTTAATAGCCATAACTGATATTTTAATATATGAAGGTTTATAATAGTTACAGTAAATAATATTTTCCATATAGCTATTTTTATTCTAAGTACTTTGTAGACAGCAGCAATTTAAGAATAAATTGTTGTCTTAACTTTGATTCAGACTTGTTATTTCTGATAGTTTTGGGAGCAAATGTCTCTAGGTTATTGCATATTATCTCTGTATTCTGAATTATCAGATATATTGATGTCCTGGAGGAATTCTGCATGGTGAAGTATCTGAAAAGATACTTTCCAATTCTCTGTTTATACCTGCTGATGAGGTACATAGGTATCTTTAATGTTGAGCATCTGTTTGTAAATATATTTTCTGTTGGAAGTATTTTGAAAATTGGCTTTTTGACTTAATTTGCCATCAGTTTCAGAAGCATTCAACTTCTGAAAAGAATTATTGTGAGAATTGCCTATAATTGATAACATGGTCCAATGGTATTAAAACATTTCCACATTTACTGTTTTCAGTGACATAACTTGATTATTTGATAATAATATGGACAAGCTAGCAATGCATGCCTGTTTCCCTCCCTCTTTTCATATTCATTATATTTTTGAATTACATATATCCCAATTCAGATTATGGTCTTAATATAAACCTAAGACTGAAAGCATGGTTTGGAGTTCTCAAGACTATTTGAGATATCTTTATTTTCATTAAAATCAATACAAATACAGTTCATATTGGAATAGAGAAGGAAATTACTTTGGAGGGAATTTGATTTCCCATTCCAAGTTCAAAATACAACTTCTGTTTAACTTGGACTAAGACCTTTGTCTGAATTAAATAAATCAACAAAATTCAAGAAAATAGGAATTGGATGGGATGACATAAATCATAGAACATTGTGCCTTGAAGCTGATGCTTGCTTTATCAGGGGATAAAAATAAATAGAATGTTCCCCTTAAATTGGTTTAAGTAAAGTGCATGGAATTTTTTGATATTTTCCTTTTCTTCACTAGTATTGAAACAAGCAGCTCCTTTAAAACTTGAAGTAATGTATGAAATTCCTAGATGATCATATGACTTAGGTTTTCTCAAATAATTATAAATAATTCAAGAAATGGTAACTTTCTCCTATGTGGAAATTATACTTCTAAGCCATACAATGACAGTTACGTTAGCTTTTTTTCTCAGTTCAATCCAAACTCTACATTAAAGAGACACCAGTGAAATTATTGCTTTTTCTTTTGACCCATCTGTGAGATTTTAATCACAGCCAGAAATTAAATACCTCATAGCTCTTCTCTTGCAGCCAAGACCCTCACCTGTTGATACATTAATGTGACTTATTGGCCATCTAGATTACTCTCTTTAGATTTGACTTTAGAGTCCTAATATATGCTTGAAAAAGAGATGTGAACTTAATTCATATCATTGAGAGTTATTTTATCAAATCTGAGGAAAGTGTCTTTTCTGTAGAGCTGATGGAACTTTTTTTTTTAAACAAGTATCTTGACAAACAGTTCAGAACACTATCAAGGTTTCTAGGCGTCACATGCCTACTTTTGAAACAAATCTGCTGTCATTTTCTTTTGTGAACAGAGTGGAGAATAAATCAGTGAGAGCAGTACATCATTTAAGAGCAATTCTACAAAAACCAGTGTGTGAGTGTTTAGTATTTGGGAACAGGGAGGGGGAGAGGGACAATTCTAAAAATGTAAAATTGCTTGAAACTTTTTAAAGGGGGGGGAATACTAAGCGCATATAGTAGCTAGAGTGTACCATTAAAGCTGACATGTTTATTAAATGTTGCAGCACAACACATACACAGTTAGGGCAGAGTACAAGTTGGTTATGTTATGGTAGTTGAAGTTAACAAATAATAGGCATAACTATTATTTGTTAGTTCTGATTTTGTGAGCAATCCCTAATGGTGCTATGACTTCTGCATTGCTGAAGTATGAAGTATTGCTTTCTAATCTTGGAATAAGCAAACTGGAAAAAAAACTGTGTATTGTCTTGTACTTGGCAACAGTGTTTATGAAACTGGTACGTAACAGTATTATAGAGGAACCATTTATTTTTGCAGTGGAAACTCAGCTTTAACTTTAACTTTTGTGCAGTAGAAGATAAATTCTTACATAGTGCTGTTAATGTATCACTCATGCTGAAATGTTTTGCAAGCTACTTGAAAAAAATTAATCTTTAAGATGCACGGTGCTCTGTCATTATTATTGACTTAATTTGTCTCAGTAACAAATCTTTTCTAAAGGAAATTGTTTAGATAATTTTTAATGAAATGTACGAATGTCTCCAGAGGAGTATGAATCTGAACAAACCGACTTGTTTAATCTATGGTTTTGTGCAAACAGGTCTGGATCTAGAGTCCAGATGTTTTAAACTAATTACAAATTGTCCCAACTCATATTGAGACAGAACCAAACAGTTCAGATATAATGCTAAACAAACCTTAATTTGATTGCTTCCTTCTACCTGTAGTGCAACAACAAGGAAAAAAAAATCAAAGCACATTTGTTGTGACTCATTTATTAAAGTAACTGCAGGAAACATTTAATTTCTAATTAATCTTGTTACACACTTTTTGTACTCAAAGAACTTGAACTTAAAATGTTACTAGATCATTTCAAAATGTTATCGACTATTCAGTTAATCTTTGTCCATAAAAATTTATAAACTCCTTTTTAAAGTGTAGCACATACAATTATAGCAGTTACCCGAAGCGGTTATAAGCATGTATGAAACCCCTGCCCCAATTATTAATAAAAAATTGGCTGCAGTTATAATCTCAGCAAATTTGAAGTTGACTTTTCCTTTGGGAAGTTTAATTTTTTGGGGGGAACGAGGGGAAAGTAAGACTTCCTTTTGGATAAATAAGTAAATAATTCCTGCAAACGTTATAGTTGAAACCAGTTAATAGACTGTTAAATAAGGCTTAGGTGGCAGATGTGAAAAGAATTTAATTGTAGAATTAAAGAGAAATGTGCAATAATTTTTCAAGAGCATTTGATGTCTTAATTTTGAGTTGTATAATTTTTCTGAAGCTTCCTACTAGAAGATTATTTTAATGTTAAAATATTCTCCTATAGTTGTCAATTATATAAAACAGAAAGAAGAACTATTAGTAAATATATTGCACTGTCTTATTAATAATAACAAAAGTGTTCAAATATAATTCTAGTTCCAACACATCTAATGTTAACAATCTAAATTTCTCCTTTTTGATTACATTTGTATATAAAAGCTTATCAATGCATTCAGCTGTCAAATTTAGACATTGTAGTTTACCCAGTTGAAAATTAGTACCTTTTAATGATCTCTAAAGGTATAGTAAATCAAATATATTCTTAATGTGCCTTTTAAATCTGATTGTTGGTACATTATGACTTCAAACTAGCATCAACATTTTTAAATAGTGTTACCTTACATAATATATCCACAATTATTTCTGAAAAAATAACAGGCAAAACTGCATTAGTGCTTCGCAATTAGTAGCAAGTACTCAAAACTTTGAAGAAGTGGGAGTAGAAGATTAACTTTGACATTATTTTTAATATTCCTGAAGCAATATTGTCATAGTTATATTTGTATTGACTACAAATGTATGTTATTTGTATAGTTGTTTGCATCCCTACTCTGTAAGAGGAAATTGACAAAGGCAATTAGCCCGAACTGTTTTTGCATAAACCTTTTCTTTTGCTATATGCTGGATGTTCACATTGCATTGAATGTGTCAGACACCATAAACATAATTTTTAAAACATATGTGGAGTCAGGGTCTAATTACTCTGAGGATTTTTGGGGACCATGCTACATGCCATTCCCATGAATATTTGGGAAATAATGCCTTTGCCTGTAATTATGATTTATTACATAAAAAAACAAAAACAAATGAAAAATATTGCATCCAAATGATAACATTACGTCTGGCAGCAGCCCCTATTTCCTTAAACTCCAAAATGAAATGGAGCCGTGCATCTTGACGACAGTGATTGAATTTCTTGCAAAACTTAAATTTAAGGCTGAGTTCCACTGTAATATCAGTCTGTCAACGAAAGACCGGTAAAATGCAGAACTTTTCTCTTTAAAGTTTTGTGTCTTGTCAAATATGAGTTTGCCAAATTTTCTTCATCTGCTACAGATTAGGTATGCCATTGTTGCTGCCAAGTGGCGGCGTGCACCGTGCTACTTACAGGCACTGACTGGAGGTATTATCGCATCACTTGTTCGCATGCACCTCCCCCTAGGAGAGCACGGAGCCTGGTAACAGCCTCATCTGTATCTTAGCTTCATTTTCTTTCTTTCTGTCTTTTGTTTTTGTTTTTATTTTGTAATATTGTTAATTATAACTGGAAGTTAGCAAGGGGTTAACGTATGGTGATAAGAGCATTGCAGACATAATTAACGTATATCTTGAATACAAATAATGTTTGATTTACTTAGTATTGTGCATGCAGGTTTTTCACCTGCTATCTTTATTGGTTTTGTTTTTTTAATTGCAAACGTTCAGATGTAGTATAATTCTCTTAAAGGTTAGCTGTATTGGATGGCAAAAGAAGAGTTAAACTGAGTGTGCATTTGCTTTTATAGAATCATCTTTATAAGATGAGTGATTTGGGAAACATGATCTGTTTAGGGCCCATCCAAAATATTTTCTGATTAGCCTGTAGGGTATAAAGTTACTCCCTGGCTTGTAAGATACTATTGTGAGAAGCCTCTGTATATGTTTTAACTATATTAGTTTGTTCTACCACCACCCACCCCAACTAAAAATATTCTAAGTCTTGTGGCATCTTAAAATTGACCACATTTATTATGTATCTGATATGAATTTTCTCAATTAACTATAATCACATTTTACAAAGAATCCTGAAATATGTAATGGTAGGTAGAATATTTGGAATATAGACTGACATATCCTCAGTCCTCTTATGGAATTATATTTCCCAGAGCTTCTTTGGAATGACTGATGAGGATTGTTGGCAATATATTCTAGCAGTGAGAACATTTAATGCCTCTCCTTGCACTGCATAATATAAACTAGTCTTTATTATTGTATTGCCACATATGTTTTCCCTTGATATATTAGACACACTTAAGGTAAAGAAAAACAGTTTAATTGTTTAGGTGTTTGTTCTCTATTGAGAAAGTTTGTTCTCTATTGTTTGGAAATATATAGTGCTGCTTCCTTTTTTCATATTTTAATCCGAGATATACAGCAGGAGTAATTTAATGACAATATGAATTCATATTTGAATACAACCCATATGGCTTCATGCAGTTGGTGTTCTGATAGTAAGTAAACACTTGGGGAAAATGTGCTGTAATGTAAGCAAAATGAACACGTTTTGTATAAAGGAAGCAAAATAACAGCACGTATACCCCTTTTGCAAAATGATAAACATTCTATTAAAGAACCCCTTGCCTATAACTGTACTAACTTATTTTGTGTTCAGCCCTGCTAACTTTGGATGAGGAATAGTTTAAAAATGGTTTGAATATTATATTCAGAGACCAAGTCCTTCTAACTAATGGAATTTAAGTTAACTGATGCCCCCCTGTGGTACAAAAGCAGAGGTTCTATCCCTAAGTAATTAAGGAGAAGTATCTTTGATAAAGAAGTTTATTCTGTTCGTTAAAACAAACAAAAAATGCAATCTTGGAATTTTCTAAAATGCATGCTATACAGAGCACAGCAGAGTGGAACCCACTGGCAGGTATTAAGGGGCACAGTGCAGATTCACAGCACTCCGCTCTTACTCTTACCAATTTTATTTTTGTGTCTCGTGTAGGTGATGTTCAGTTCATTGACTACGAGTACTCTGGATATAATTACCTGGCTTATGATATTGGGAACCACTTCAATGAGTTTGCAGGTACGGTAGTAACCTGGCTGCTAATGGCTTGGACATTAGCGCTGCATCAGGATTGGATGAGTGCCTCACAATGTGCAGTTGTACAAATAGAGCCACTTCTCAGATTTGTTAAAACATATTTTGCAAGGCATGGGCAGGTACTTTGAGACTTGTTCCAAATGCTTCCATGTGTTTGCACACATAGTTGCTTTCCTGGGAAGAAGACCCAATGGACCTAAAATAAATCCTCTCACTTGTCATACTGCAGCCTGGACTTCCTTATTTCTCTTTCTTCATTGTGCCTATAGTGGCAGCAGGGAGTCTTCCATTTAGAATTCAATATAGATTTTAAATTCCTGGGATGAGAAAAGATGTGAGCCATCCTTGGTTGCAGAAGCTTACGGGGCCAGCCCTCCTGCATAGAATTGTGGGGGGAAATGAGAGAAAGGATGAATACATTACCTCTTTTGCTCCTCCACAAGGAGATAATGTAGCAGGTATTCCTGCTGAAGCATTAAAACTCTTAATTAGGGTTATATGAAAGTCTGTGTGAATATGCTCTAACAAAGCAGTTTTTAGGGCTTAATACACCAATTTCAGCTATGAAAATTGTGCCATAATGCATGTGAAATTATGTAAAATTGGAAGCTATAGTTATCTGCATTTCGTGCTCCATTTACTTAGAGGAAGGAATGTAATATGTGAAAAAGAAATGCCTGGATTGCATAACTGTTTTTAAAAGTTCATTTTAATACTGGGTTTGTTTGTTTTTTTTTTCATTTCCGAGATGACTTACAGAACAAATTTTCAATTTATATCTGATTTGCTTATTCCTTAGTATCCCTGGGAGAAATACAAATTTTTTTTCTTAGCATTGCTGGAGAGACATCTTCAAATCTTTGGATTTGGTTCCCATCTATAGTTAAGGGTGTCTCAATCTGGTTTTGTAAAATGGCATCTCTTTTTCTTTTCTTTAAAAATATCATAAGAATATTTTAGGGTACTTTTGTGCCAATGTACAATGTGTCCTAAAAATATTTTCTATATCTGGGGAATCTGCTCGTATTTTTAGATAATTTTGCATTGGCACCTTTGAATTAACCTTAAAAATCGTTTTGAAAGAGTCTTTTAGGAAAACTACATTTTAATTCTTTATTATGGTAATTGAACAGAATTCAAATAATTTCTAGCAAATTAAACAGAATAAAACATTATAATTTACAGATAGATCATGATGTAATCAAGTCTGTCTGGTTTTGCCAACAGTGTAGCAAAATTGGGCTTTGCTCATTGAAGTTGAACCATATAATAAAAGCTATATATAAAATAAACCAGGATTGCCTGAGTATTTTGCTAAGTAAAGAGTGATAAGGATTACATCGTTATGAAAAATGCAGTATAGTAGGACAAGGACTGCTGGTCAGCTTTTTTAACTAATTGCTAATAATTGCTCCTGTTGCCATGTCATTTTTGGGTATTTTTAAGCACATTTTGAATTCTGACAATATATGGACTGTATATGTACTGTATATTTACCTGCTGTGCAATATTATACAAATTGGATAAACTAATAAAATAAATGAAGGAGGTGAGAAAAAATATGCCTAAATCAAGTTTATATCATACTATTAACTACATTATATTTTTAAAAGTTGTCTTTGCACTAAATCCATATCCTGCTTCAAGCATTCTGTTTTATTTTTTGCTGCTAAAGTAGCCTGTAGCTTAGAATACCAAGCTTGCAAAGGATATGTAAGCAATCCTGGAGTAAAGATTAATTTTGATAGTACTACATTGGCCAACTTGTGTCAAAACTTGATTGTGTATAAGTAGGAAATGCTGCATATGACAGCAGGTTCCATTAAGGCTACTAACCTAGTTTCCATCTCTAACTAAGAAAACATTATGTAAAGAACATGCTATGTACTATGGCTCTCACAAAACTGCAGCTATGGTAATTATGGCTGTGATGAAGAGAAACCACTAGCTGCTTTTGTGGAAACTTCATCTTAGGGAGTGAATATTTTGACTCTGAGCCTGATGACCATAGAGGCTTTGAAAGGCGGGCTCTGGATTAGGAGCAGGGGGATAGAGAGCATAAGGCAGAGAGAAAGTGAAAGGTGAAACAAAAAGCTGCTGGACTTCTCTATTCAGTGTTGTAAGAATACCTGAATCCTTCAAAACGGCCCAAAAAATTGCTATTCCCCTCTGACTTCAAATAAGAATGTTGGATGAGAAATAAAGGGAGCAGTTCTTGTTTAAGAAAAGAAAGGGGTTTCCTAAATTTCCTCAGTTAAGACTGTCATTCCAGACTAGTTTATTGGAGAAGGCAAAACCAAATCTCTTTTGTGGGATATTATAATTTAATATTTAAATAGAGTGAAACTTGAAATGAGATCATGCTTGGATTTAAATCCTGCCTGTGGAATCTATAAAAGAGTAGCTGTGAATATATTTATCTTTATTCGTTTCTTGTGCATGGCAGTTGCCTCCCAACTGCTCTTCTGCCCCCACCCCACTCTTCTCTGCACACAGTCAGAAATCCCCAATGCACCAGAGGGCCCCCCCCCCCCCCCCCCCCCCCCCAAAAAAAAAAAAAAAGCTTTAGCTAGTCAGCTCCCATTTTCATTTTATAAAAATGTTTCTTGGATGTTCATGGATGCCTAAGGAATTATTGGGGGAAAAAAGGAGTATTCTTAAGGCTACTACTTTGTTTTTTTCCTATCTATTTTTAAATACAAATAATCTTAAAAAAAATAAAGAGTGGGAAATTTGATGGGTTCTAAAGAACATTAGGTGCCAAGACATGGATCAAATGAGTGCATAATTTCTGTTTCAGATTCTGAGATAAATAAAGAGCAAAGCTGAACACGGGAATACAGAATTCGTTAAATTTTTTTATTTCAATTTTTCTTTTTAACGAGTTACTGTTTTGTAGGAGTGAGTGAGGTTGACTATAACCTCTATCCAAGCAGAAAGCTGCAAGAACAATGGTTGAGATCTTACTTGGAAGCTTACAAGGAATATAAAGGATTTGGAACAGATGTCACTGCAAAAGAAGTTGAAGTGCTCTACGTCCAAGTGAACCAGTTTGCTCTGGTAAGTTTAGATTTTATTTTGCTAACCCCAGGACTGGGTGGAAGTGATCTTGACCAAGGTTTTACATCTTCTTGTTCATCTTTTGTGGCAGTGAAAATTCAGTGATTTTGCTCCTAGATTATAGTTGGTACATTCCAAACCTACCAGGAAAAGAATGTTCTGTGGGATTGTAGAATATTTGGGTTTTCCTCCGGACCATACTTGTTGTACGAGGGGTGCTTTGATGGAGTTTTTGTGGAAATAATTTTCAAAAAAAACCTGCTCAATTACTTCTGGAATGATAGTTCAAAGGCAATCAAACATGCTCAAATTTTCTAGGACAGTATTTATTTATTTATTTATTTGTTTAAACTTCTATACCGCCCTCTCTCCCAAAAAAAGGGACTCGGGGCGGTGTACAGCCTACTAAAACATACAAGATATACAATAAATACAATTAAAAATAAATTAAATAATAATATGCCTAAAAATGACACTCATGATTTCCCTCTTATGTTGGTCACACCAAATTCACAAGTGCTATGCTTTTGTCTTTTTTGCTACTTCTATGAAAGTGCTGGTCTTTTTTTGTCCTTAACTAGGAGGAAAAAAATGAACATTACTGTTGGGGATTTTGTCCCAGAGAAATGGTTCAAATCATGGCATTCAATTTTGTGCGTCTGTGTCTCTCTGTGTGTATAGAAGAGGCCCACTTTGCCTGATGCACTTCCTTTACATATTGAACAAGTAGGTTTTTCAGCATGGTCTCTGTGATTTGCACACATTACTTATGTATTTATGCCAAACCCTCTTCAGAATCTTCTAGATTTCATGAAATTATTCGGCAAGAGCCTTCCACACTTCCTGCTCAAACTAGTGTGTTTTCAACCACCACTTTCTCAGCACATTCATATTTGAGGTGATCATCCTTGTACTGTATCAGGGATCTGTAGTGCTCTCTGAGCTTGGTTTTTTTCTTGCTGACGTTTCATTACCCAAACTAGATAACATCATCTGTGCTAGTAATCAGTAGCCCCTTCATAATGATCTCCAACTTCATTATTACCAGTTTCACTATTAGACTGTCCAATTTATATTATTCAATCCTCACTGGCTTTCTTTTTCTAGACTAATTGTTGATCTGAGAAAAGACTAGCTTTTTGGGGCTACTTACTTACTTATCAGGATAGTCAAAATTGACACGCTTCCCTTAACTTATAATGTGATCATCAAGATTGTAGTTGTCCATCTCATGATTATTCAGCTTCTAAAGGGTCCATTTCTCTTAGTTCAGTTGCCTCCCTGCCCACCAGGTCCTCTTTCATGATAAAGAAGCAGTTGTGTCCAATTTCCTTTCATATTCTTAGCCAAAGGCATGACTACTGCCCAATCACATCTCTGACCAATCACTTGATACCTTTTCCAAGTATGTCTCTGTTAGACATAGGAACCTTAAAGAATTTTGTTCAGACAGATCCCTTATTTGAGATACAACCAACATTCTTTTGGCCCAATATTGCCATCTTATCCTTAGTGAAGACTGCATCTCCCAAGTCAGCTTCACATTCTTTCTATTGCCATCAATCTATGGGATCTGTTTCATTAATCTCTAAGCAGAACTTTTGCTGATCACCTGATCTATATCCATTAGAATGTCTGTTCCTACAATTAACAAATTAGAGGGACAGCACATTCTCTTGCTGTCTTCTGAGAGGATAAAATACTAAGTAGAAGATGATACTATTCCCATTCTCCAAATTCTAGTGCTGTCAGTCTTGTTGAAGACCCTAAAATGTCCTAGGTGATGAAACCACCTCTTTTACTGCTGATTTTGCAGTACACAATTTGATTAATAGAGTATAGAGGAGTGCTTTTTCTTATAACACTAAATTCAAATATAATATTGGATACATTTTATTCAAGCTCTCACCATCGTTAATATTTTGCATGCATGGATAAGAAAGGCTGAAAATTGCAGAGTTTCAGATGCAATTTACACTTAACCAGATCTTTTTCCCCCTCTTTACTTTCAATCTTATAAAATTGCATCAACTTTTTGTGTGAGACAAATTGTCTAATGGAAGCAGGACATGGTGCCAAGCAGCAATTAAATACAATTTGTGATGCCGCTGATTTAGCAGTCAAAGGTAGGTGGTCTTCTGTCACACTGCATCACTGTGACTGCTCCACTCCAGCAATGGTGATATGTTTTATCTCCCCTGCATGGACTTAAAATAGCTCCTCCTCTCACTTCTGCTCTGTGTACTGCTTTGTCAGATGCCAACAAGTCAATTCTGGCAATGGTAGGTCCACATGCTAACCATGTTGTCTTGTATTCTTAAGGACATTCCTAACTAGCCTCTACTTTCTGCTATTATCGTGAGACAAGAACCAAATTGTTTGGAATGTAGTTATTCATAAAATAGGTAGTGTTAGATGGTGACTATAGGATCCCTCTACAGGTAGTCCTTGATTTACAACCTCAGTTGAGGCCAATGTTTCTTTTGCTAAGCAAGTCATTAAGTGAATTTTGCCTCATTTTACAACTTTTTCTGCCACAGTTATTAAGTGGATCACTGCAGTTGTTAAGTTAGCAACATGGTTATTAAATGAATCTGGCTTCCCCATTGACTTTGCTTGTAAGAAGATCATAAAAGGTGACCACATGAACCCAGGACATTGCAACCGTCATAAATAGGAGTCAGTTGCCAAGCGTCCAAATTTTGATTGGCATCCATGGGGATGCTGCAACTGTCGTAAGTATGAAAAGATGCTTACGTTGCAGCATAAGTTCACTTTTTTTCAATGTCTTAGCTTCAAAGAGATGCTAAACAAGTGGTTGTAAGTCAAGGACAACTGGTAACATTGGGAGCATCGTTTCATTTCTTTTACATGCCCATTTTAGTTTAGTTTTTATCATGATCCTATGATACTGTTTTATCAGTACCTGCATTTAAATCCTGATTTTTCAGACTTTTCAAAGTCTGCCCAAAGAGTGTAGTCTTCAAACATCTTGCTAAATGGGTAGAGGTAACAGTCAAACTTTACTATGAACTTGCCGAGCATAAATGCTCCCTTCTGGATCCATATTTGCTCCACAAATGTGATTGGTAGCATCAGCAACCTGGAGCTCCTTTTCCTAGTTGAATTACAGTAGGCTGATACATAGACTCAGTCTTTCCTTCCTGCCTGAAATATGCAGTCTTTGAGCGACACTCCCCTTGGTTGATTTATACAAGCATATTCTCTTCCAAGCAAGGAATTTATTACTGACTCATCTTAGTCAAGCACCAAAGTTACAGGGGACGACAACTTATTATTACCCATAACCACATTTTTCTCAAGCGTTACGTTTGGGTTCAGACAACACATCTTCCTGCCCCGCTTGTCTCAGATGGTTTCACTATTCCTTCATATCTCCTATGTAAGTCTTAGATAATGAATTCAGGCAAGAGTCCTATTTAGGTACATTGTGCAGTGAGCCTCTGCCATACAATTCTAGAAAGTGTCAAACAGACCCCCCCACTGGGCATAATGTGTGAATTCACAGGTGACCCGAAAGAAGTGCAGTTAAAAATAATTCATTTGCTTTTCTTCATCCCAAAACACCTAAGCATTTTACAGCATCCTATGCATAGATAAAATAAATAGGGTTGTGGCAGTTGGGGAAAAAGTTGTTTAGGAGTACACGGGAGCTTGAAGGCAGGATCTGTTTCGTGGTCATTAAATCAGCTGTGTCTGACTCCAGGACAGTGCAGCTGCTGTGAGACTCCAGAGTATGGATACAGACACCGCTACTTTAATGATGGTCACCGACAATTGTGTTTACACTGCCATATGTTCCAAAGCACCGATTTCTAGTCAAAACCAAAGCATCCTTAGAAAATAGGAATCAGTCTGTTTTAATTGCTTACTACCATCTGTACACTGTTTATCTGCAGAGGGAAAAAAAAGTTTCTAGGCCTTCATCAGGTGACACCATGTCTATTCTGGTCATGGTATGCACAAGTGCTAACCATGTGAGCTTGTTTTCTAAGGACCTCCTTAACTATCCTCTATTTTCTGCCATTGTTATGAGACCACAGAACCAAATTCTTTGGAATAACTGAATGAGTTGGAAGGGACCTTGGAGGTCTTCTAGTCCAACCCCCTGCTCAGGCAGGAAACCCTATACCATTTCAGACAAATGTTTGTAGTTATTCATAAAATAGGTGGTCTTAGTGGATGACTACAGGTAGTCCTTGACTTATGATCACAATTGAGCCCAAAATTTCTGTTGCTAAGTGAGGTATTTGTTAAAATGAATTCTAACCTATTTTATGACCTCTTTTGCCACAGTTGTTAAGTGAATCACTCAAGTTGTTGAGTTAGTAACAGTTGTTAAGTGAATCTGTTTCCTCTGGCTTTGCTTGTCTGAAGGCCACAAAGGTGATCACATGACCCTGGGACACTGCAATGGTTATAAATTCATGTCAATTGCCAAGCACCTGAGTTTTGATCATGTGACCATGGGGATGCTGCAATGGTCATAAATGTGAAAAAGTGAGAAACAGTCACTTTTGTCAGTATTGTCGTAACTTCGAATGTTCACTAAACATACCCTTGTAAGTCAAAGACTATCTTGCAATTCCATACTAAAATACATCATTAAATAAAACACGCTACAAAATGCTGTAGCTCTCAAGATAACAAACTCACTTAAAACTAGCTAGTACAGTAAAGTGCTATAGGAGTAAGGCCATTTTCATATACCAGGAAGAGCTTGAATATCTTCTGCTACTTGAAAGCTGTTTTATTGTTACAAATACATCTTGTCTTACATTTATGAGGGCTTTACAAAGTGTTTTAAAGAGGTGCTCTATGTAGCGTGTTAGAAGAAACAAATTACCTCACTTGAAAGCGTAATCCATCCTTTTCACGACTCACAGAACTACTTTTGAAAGCTTGGCCTCATCTGAGCATTGGGTCACTAGCAAAGTGGCAGAATATGTAGTAGAATGTGCGCAGGCCTTCCAAAAGATGCAGATATTCCTAGGGAAGATGACTTATCAGTGCTAGCATATAGAGTTGCTTAGGAGTTTGTGAACCTGTTTGAATTTTCAATATTTCCGCATCAGTATGACCTAAAATATAACTTGATTTCTACACGGGCCTTAAAACTAGGCAAAAATAATCCCAATTAAATCAGTCAAAAACATCAACTGTATTCACTTATTTATTGAAAACAATCAACGCTACATGTTTGCGTGGGGTGAAAGCTTTTGTTTTCAGTAAGTGTGGTAGCAATTTGGGCAGCAATAATTGCAATTAAACATTTCCAATGTCTGTTGATCAGACTTGGACATCATCTTAGAAGTATTTAGCCCATTCCTCCTTACCAAGCAGCTTCGACTTCCTTGCACGAACTGCCTCCTTTTGGATCTTTTAACATAATGTTTATAGGCAGTCCTCAACAACTACAATTGGGCTGGAATTTTGGTCACTAACAATGCAGTCATAAAGTAAGATGCAACATGAACAGATGATCTAGTAATCACAATAACTGTAGTTTTGTTAAGCGAATGTTACTGATCATTAGCCATGTATTCACACCAAGCCTGGTCCTTCCCAGCCCTGAGCAGGTAAGGAACTGCCTCTAACTCCACCGATAAGGCAGGACCTCCCACATTTGCGCTTGATTATCGTCCCATAGATTGAAACACTTGGCTGTAATTTCCCCTTCAAATAAACTGATAGTCCTAGAGGTGCACATATGTTTCCCCCCACAGGTATGTAACCTTAGATGATTTAACTTTAGATAAAGAAATGAACAAATGCAATGTTTTTGAGTCTTCTGTTTAATTGGGTTGTCTCTAGTTTTAGGACTTGTTTGGAGAACAGATCATGTTTTAGGTTGTATTTATGGAAAAATATTAAAACTTAAAGAGGGTTCACGAAATTTTAATCATTGCTCTACTCGTGTGAGTCCTAATGGTTACATGTGACTTTAATAAACTACTTGGCTAAAAATATTTCCCATAAAAAACAGTTTATTGGCTACATAAGCTTAAAACGTACGTTTGTACTACAAATTTTATAAGAGCTTTCAGGTTAGATTGTAGAATTGAATGGGATTGTTTAGTATAGTATGTGTAAAACCTTTACTTCATAAATGAATGGATTATTGTGATATTGCCTTAGTGTGTGCCATTTCAGATTGTTAATGTGTGAGGTCTAATTTGCAGACATGTGAACAAACTTAGATAAATTAAGTTGTCTTGGTGTTTGAAGTATCACAAAATAAGGTATTATAGAAAAAACAGAAACTGTTGTCAAGCAACTATGAAATAAGATAATAAAAATGCATCAACTGTATAAATAAGAGAGATTTGGTATCTTTCAAAACATATTTTGGATGTTAGATATCGCAGCCTTAATATTTATGCATACTAATAGAAATACCTCTTCAGTTTCAAGTTTTTAGAAAATTTTCATTATTGTGTTTAAAACCCATTAACCATGTCTGTTAAATTGTGGTTTGATACTGAAAATTACACTAGAGAAGCTGTTCATGTCAAAATATAGTGGGATAAAATAGATTTGTTTTAACATTTACATTAAACTATATGCTACTATATCTTTTTCTTTGTAGAAGTCTTAAAACCTTCAAAGCAAATAAAAGTGTAGTACAAGTGGAGCCTTCAGAATTTGAGGTTGTCTGTGTGAATTGAATTTGAGGAAAACTTATAAATCTTGGCCTTAGAAATCTGTTGGCTAAGATTACCATAAACTCAAATCACCATAAACTCAAATGCTATGGAATGCAATCATAGTATGAACATTGATTATTTGTGCATTGCTTTTTCTAAGAAGTCTCTGAAAACAAGACCACTCTGACTAGTTTCACTGATCAGGATGTATTTGTTTTCCTCTGCAGGCCTCTCATTTCTTCTGGGGATTGTGGGCCCTAATTCAAGCCAAATACTCCACTATTGACTTCGATTTTCTAGGGTAAGTAATTAATAGAGTCATCCTATCTTAGATATATAAAATGTTCTGTATTCATAGGATTTTGTATTAAAATGAATTGGTTTCAGCTTTCAGGCAATATTTTTGTAAACATTTTTTGGTTTAAGATACAGATCTTTAAATTTTAAATAACCATAACTGACTGTTAAATAGATTTTTGTTGATACAATTTGTTTTCAGGATAATCAGTTGCACAAAAGTAAAATAGTAAAGCATAAACACATAAAGAGCTGCTCCTTTGATACAACTATTAAAATTTCATTTATTCAAAAGTTTGATGAATAATAGCTGCTTGTGATCAAGTGCTAATGATTTATGAATACAAACTATTTTTATCCCCTCAGAGAATTGAAGCTCAACCAAATTAACTTTTTTTTTTTGTAAAAAAATTTATTTGGGTTTTCACAAAACATAATATAAATAAACTTTTTTTGAGAATAGCACGATCCCGGGTTGTCACTTTTCCATGCAGACACAAACTCAATTTCATACTCATCTTCGTGTTCTATTCCATATCTTATGACTATTTTAACATTTTCTCAGTAATTTTTCCCTTCCCTTAGTTTTCTCAACCTTGTTTTTAATTATCTCATTCCTTTCTAAGTTCAATTACATCTCTTTTTCAAAGTTTCAATATCTTTTTAATCATTATGTTTATACTTTTGTCTGTCTTGTTTCCATTTCAATTTTCTCATTAAACAAGTTTTCCCCTGTATTTACTGATTGAAGTATGACACCTTTGTATCTCAATTTTTGTCCATTCAGATCTTATTTCAGCTTCAATTTATGCCTTTACAGTTATAACATTCAATATCTAACCTCTATTTTATAACACATAACTTTTGCCAATCAAATTCTGCTTGGTACATTCTTAAAATACACACTACGTTCTTAAAGATTATATATATATATAAAAAGCAATAATACATAAAATACTCATTCTATTCCAGTTCGGCTCAACCATTAATGTTAGTTACAATCTTCCATTAATATTAACATCTTCAACATTTCTTTTCAATTAAATATCATACTTCCTTAAGGAACACTTATAATATTTCCATAATTTTTTTTCATATTTCTTTCATATTTCTCTTCACTTAAATTTTTATGAATCATTAATAACAATTAAAATGTTCCCATCCTTTCCTAATTTCATTCTCTCATTCTCTTTATTTCATTTATTTATTAACAAACATTCCATTCCATTACAATAAGTATTTTATCTATCACTTTAGTCACACGTTTCATATTTTCTAAATTCGTTTCTATTTCTAATATAACAATGCTATCTTATGTACCCTTGCAGAATCCTCTCTTTCAATTAAATTTTCACCCATTATCTCTGTGTCTTCTAAATAGGCTTATACCTTTAATCCTTGTACATTTTCTCTGTTTTTCTATATCCTGTTTCTGTCCTTTATAACTTCTTTTCCTTTCCTTCTTTTCCCTCCCCTTTTTGACCCCTTGTCTCTTTAATTCTAATTCTCTGTTCTGTAATCCTCTCTTCTGTTTCTTCCTAATATTGTAATTGCTTTTCAAACTATTCTTATTTTGGTTGTTTTTTCAAATCTTAAAATTTTCACTCTCTTTCCTCTCTTTCCTCCCCCCCCACGTATAATTACTTGATCATTAAAGATGACTTCTTCTTTGTCCCGCCCTTCTTGTTCTTCCAGCATTTCTTGTTGTTTCTCATAGTTCAAGATCTCCATTTCTAAGAATTGAAATACGAAGCCAAAAAAACCTCTTCCTTCTTGTGCATCTTCTTTCTGTTTTTTAAGTTCCAGTTTTAGTTCTTCCAAGAGTGATGCCATTTTAAACACTTTTAAACAACCACCCAATTGATTTTAGTCATTTAAATCCAATAACCAAAATTCCAAAAATCACCAAGTAATCCAAGGCTGTTTCTTCTTGTTTCTTTTTTCCACTTTCTCTTCCTGGATTCTATTGTTACAAAGTTTCAGTTAGAATATATTTTTTAGGAATCTTGTTAAGGTTTCACTGTTAATTCCTTTTATTTCCAGGTGGTCTCCTCCATTTTTCTAGATCCCACCCTTTTGTTTTTTTCCTTTTCTCCTTTTAAAATTTTTTAAGTATCTAAGAAATCTTTATTATACCTTTGACATTTTATTTTCTGCTTGAATGCCTATTAATGTCAAAATGGATTTTTTTCAATTTCTTACTTAAGTCTCTTAGCTGTCAGTATGGGGAAGGAAAGAAAAAACCCCAAATCTTTTCCCTTCTCACTCTCCTTCGCTGCTTCAGAAATCTTCTTTGGGAACAAAGTTATTCTTTATAGTTCAAACACCAGGGTACCTTATGTTGTTGCTTTTTCAGTTCAAACCGGTCAGTCAAAGCTTTCTCTTCTTATCTTCCTCCTCCACAATCTTTTCCGGTTGGGTTCTTCTTTGAGGTGGCCATTTCTGACCACAGCTGCAACTGCCTTCGGGAAAGGAAGTAATGGCCAGCTGGGGAGGAGAGATGCTGGCGGTCTCCCCCCTCTTCACCACCTCTACGGGGTGGCTTAACCCCATATCCAGCTGGCTAGGGTCGCTCTGGCGGCGAGCACAGATCAAAACCGCACACAATCGCGGATTTCGGTCCGTCGCCGAAGAAGCCCAAACCGGAAGAGCAACCAAATTAACTTTTAAAATGTTTAAAATCCCACTATAACTGAACAAGTGGACTCTAATTTAAATCATTTTGAATTAAATTAATTTAAATAGATTAAAGAGGGTGAGAATGCAGGTTTCGTCTAATTTTCATGCTTCTTTTTCCTGTAAATTCAGTGCATCAACCTTTCCTAACTTGGTATCCCTTAGATGTGTTATTTGAATTCCCATAATACCGCAGCCAGCATGATTATGTGCCACATTGGCTGAAGTGAAATGGTAATTGAAGTCCCAAATATAGCCCCAGATATATGTCTTGCTTACTGGAACCATAATCCTAAATTTATTAAGGCTTGGTAAGCATGCTGGTTAAAAATACTAATATTTTTGGCTACATGAAATCAAAATATAAATGCTGAATGGGTTAGATTTACTAATCAAGTTGACTTGGGACTAGATTGAAATGTCTGTGGAAAAATAACCTTAATCTGCTATCCATATCATATAATCCGGCCCACATATATTTTAAAAAATTGGAAAAGTTGTCTGCATATCTCTGGCAATTTTTACAAAAACATTACATAACCACTAGATGGCAGGAAAAACTAAAAATAAGTGTGTATAAAAGTTAAATATTGTGATTCATGGAAAACTGCACTCAAAATCATATTTCACCGAATGCTTTTGTTTGGTCACATAGGTATGCAGTTGTTCGCTTCAATCAGTACTTCAAAATGAAGAATGAAGTAATGGCATTAAAACTTCCTGAGTAGAATTTGAGAACTTGGTTACCCACCTGTTGAGAAGATTCCTTACTGTTTTTGTCATGAGTACATAATAGGAAAAAGCTCTACACTTGTATTATTCCTTCTTCTTTTTTTTGCTTTTCATTGCCTCTAAATAACAATCTTTCAATGGTAAACTTCAAACGAAAATCTTTTCTGATATTGTGGAAGGATTAGAAGCTAATGGATTTCTGAAACACAAGGAGAGCAAATTTAATCCTTTTTCTTGTATTTTTTTTAAAATGTGAGACATGAATTATTTATTATGAGTTTAACATTCCATTGCTGCTGTTTATCGGTCCTCCTTAAGGGAGAGGGTGCAGGCGATCATCCTGTAAACTTTCTTACATCTCAAATTGGTACAGCATTCAGTTGTTTAACTGTGAACTACATGGAGTCTACACAACAGATCCCAGTTTGTACTCAAGCCACTGGTGCTGACTGGAGATTATATCAGGGTGGAACAAAATAATTTTCATTCTCTTGTTTCTCTCAGCTCTAGCAAGTTACTGTGTGGGGGGGAGGGTGGAAGGGGGAAATTATCATTCTTGTATATAGTGGAAGCAAAAATGTTGGAGAGGCCTGCTCACTGCATTAAGGAAATGATACTCATTTTCTGCTGGCTTTTAAATTTGAAGAGGGATCTTATCCTGAAATGTAAGCTTTAAATGACCACTCATCCAGGGGTTGTGTATTTTCCTCCCTAACAAGTTTTTTAAAACCTTTGAACACCTTGTTATATAATCTAAGAATAGCTAGAAACTGTAGTAAAAACTAACAGGGTTTTTGTTGAGCAGTCCTGTAATAAGTGGGAGCAAAAGTGTACCACTTAAAATTTTTATTTCTTTAGGCTTGGTGAGTGTTCACATAATTTTCTTCATTGACTTCCTTACTTTGATTCCACCTTCTTCATCCTTTCTTTCGTAAATTGTAGTGGCATTTGAAGAACGAGAATTGGTCACTGACGTTTTTATCTTCTTTTTCAAAAGCCATCCTGCCAGGAATGGTTTAAATTTCAAAAAATGTGAAATGAAACACAATGTTTACTTAGCTAGCGTATGTATGTTTAAGAATGGGAAAGTGGCGTTAAACTTTGAAAGTTGCAACATTAAGTTCAATAATAGTTTTTGTTGGTCTTTTTTTTGTCCACTTTGGTCTCTTAAGTGCCCATATATGCGAAGTCTGTGTGTTCATGTGCATTATGTAAAGGCAGATATACCTTAAACAGCAATGAAGTGGGGAACCTATTGTCCAGACTCAGTAAAAATATTTATTCAGAAATATTTTATGGGACTCTGTAAAATAAACATTTGGCTGAAAAATAAACCTAACTTGATCTGATGTGGGATATGAATGAAAATTTTAACCCAAAGTTACTGATAACATCTGTTTACAGAAATAAAAATATGACAAGGCACATTTTGAGATATTTCTAAAACCATTGTCCTTTTAAATGCCCCAACCATTGGTATCTCAAATGTCCCATTATTCAACAATAAAATTAGTTTAGAAAAAGTAGGGTACAATCTATATTCTGTGGTCAGTTTTCCCCAGTGTGGTGCTGAATTGGGTGTGATGAACATAACTGCGTGGTTAGTTCTGAGGTTCCAGGTTATCAGTATGGTAACGAATTATAAGCTTTCATATGGAGAAGGGTAGTTTTATTTTTAAGATACATTTCAGCTCTTACCACAGTTGTACATAAATTGGGCAGCTTCTCTTGATCATCAGTGTTGAGCCAATTATTAAAAAAATGTATAATTTATTAGGTAAAAGGGTGTTACTCGAGCTCTAGAAAATAAGAAAACGGCTCCTTTTTATCTTTTTATTCATTTTACATATTCTTTAATGCTATTTTACAGTGAGGCCCTTAGGAATTAGGCATAATTAAGTTATGGAAAGCTTAGTTCATCCTCATAATGGTTATTATCATCTCCCTTATTTTTGTTACATAACAAATGATATCCAAAGTATGATGGTTCAGCTCCTCTGTTAAGCTGGATAGAAAAGAATGTGCCTCACTGGATGAATCTACAGAAACTGATAAACTTTTATTACATTTCAACTGAGCTTAATATGAACCAATTAAAAGTTTTTCTTAAAAAAATATAACGAGCTCTTTAGAAGAGATTTATTTTGGCATCGTCTCCAAGGTGGCTGGATTTCAATCATGTTTCCATTTTTGCCAGAATGGTGTTAGATTGAACATTTTCCAGCACAGTGTGTTTCTGAATACATTGAAGATGTATAAAAATAATTAGTGATTTTAACTCATTCTTGAGAGAAAATGTCCATTTACCTTAAAGAGTAGTGCATGTAGCTTAATATAGTTACATTTTGTTATTTCAGAAGCTGCCGCTTTCTGCTCTCCCACTTTTTTATTCCTATTTTGGATTTTTGAGGTGACTTTGTCACACTTTCCAGTTTGCTCTCATTTTTTCAAGTACTTGAATCTTTTATTTTCCAGAGCTCTAGAAAACAACCTCAGGTAGTTCTGGCTGTGACTTGGTAACAAACTAATCTGTTGCCTGTACTTTTATGCTAAAAGACCCTAATGCCATCACTAGTGACATTGTTGTAAACTGTAGTGAAAAATAGGGAGTTACTAGAAACAGCATTCAACACTGTAAACATAAGCCTACAGACCATAGTGGCCTAGTAGCTTTTGTAAAGCAGAAATGCGTGAATTTTTCATCACACTGGCAATCAGACCAGGTTAATCAACCTACCCGATGGATTCTGAAGCTTCCTTGGTGTAATGGGGGTGGATTTAGAAGAAAATTGGCATTGTTTTGAACTCTTGGCCTGGGGTTCTTAATGTGAATTTTATAGAAGGATTAGCTAATCAATTTATGGTAACCGGGTCTGACTGTGTATATATAATAGTGTAAATAACCATTTGTAAATTAGTGTGAATTGTATGGTACCTCGCATTTATGAACTTTATGTATTTTCGTTGTATGTTCCTTTTTGTAGAATTTGGATGTAAACCAAATATCCAGTTCTTGACATCTGTTGAACTCTTTGTTAAATAGGCTGCCTTCAAGGGAATTCCCAGTTGGAAAACAATAGTACCTGAGGATGCATATTAGCTTACATAAGGTGTCTTTCTTATGATGTTTGTAGTGTCTGCCTTAGTATTCATACATTTTCGTTGGAAGAGCTAATCAATCTAAACACGAGTTAGCACAATAATTGCTTTCAAGTGACAATATCCATTCTTGTAGGAAGAGGAAAAGTGGTTCTCTCTCCTGAGATACAATGAAGGTCCACTCCAAGTGGGCTTGTCATGCACTGGTAACTCTTGCTTTGAAAAACCCTTGTACAAATTCCTAACAGTGCAGGCTCCTGTATATTAAACCACAATATTATCAAAACGTGAGAAGTAGAAATAGAATTCACCACTATTGCAAATGGAAACAGCTCATGCAAAAAGAAAGATACATATAAAATTGCAGCAGCAAATGATACAGTGAAGTCCTTAACATAGTTGAGAAATTTCAATAAGACATGCTTAAGAGTACTTTGTTTTACTCCTGGTTCACTTTGAGCTTTTCATAAAATCTGGATTTGTACCCTCTGATTCATTGACATTCTCCCAAAAATCTTGTACCCCTATAGCAAGAGGATTTGTTGGATCACCCTTAAAGGTTGTTAAAGTTGCAAGCATTCAAGGGTACGTTTTGCTGCTTCTGTAGAACTGATGAAATTGGACATTTTTCTCAATTTCTCCTAATTTTCCTTTTGATTTAAAGAAACCTGACCCCTAAAAGTGAAACTTGGTCCTTGTCAGTCCGGGTACATATTCTTGAAAAGTTGTATTCTGTTGAGCCTACTTTTTAAAAATTAATTTACTTGTGCTTCGTAAAATTTCCTTCACACACAATAAAGTTGCGAGGGCTTGAAATGAATAATTAATCTAAAGTTTTTCTAGCCTGGAGGTCAGTTTCTGTTTAGCTAGATTGGCCAAATATAGGGAACCTGACCCATTATGGACAATTGTCAACTGCTGCATCATTGTAGATAATAAATAAATAAATAAAGCAGTGTTTCTCAACATTGGCAACTTTAAGATGTGTGGACTTCAACTTCCAGAATTCATTCAACTGGTTAGCGAATTCTGGGAGTTGGAAGTTCACACACCTTAAAAGTTGCCAAGGTTGAGCAACACTGAACTAGGGACTTCCCGAAGTAGTGCCGCCCTGTAACATCGGATGGTGCCTACCAGTTAATGCTGTATGCAGACTGAGAAGGGAGGCAGGGAGAGACAAGTTCCATAGGAATGATTTGCATATAACAATGCTCAGAAAAGTTGATGTTTTTGTTTGCAAAATTAATAAATAGTGGCATAATGACGAATTGCCACCTCCATGCCTGTTTGAAATAAATTAGCAGAAAACAAATTCTGATTTTGGCAATTTTCTCCAGCAAAGTGAAAAAAATTCCTCACCCAGTCTCCAAAGATGAAGGCGCTTACTTTGGTTTTGCTATTGAAATATTGCTATATAAGATCTCCATATAGTAGAATACATTGATATCCGATGTGCTTTAAATGATGAATTGATGTTTTGTGTTTAGGATATATTAAAAAAAAAACAACCTTAAGCCTTTTGGAGGAGCCTGCCATTTTGACAATGTCCTGAAACACAGTCAAAATATGGTGGCCAATCTGGAGCACGTTCTTTTCGGCTTGGCTCTCCGTCTCCATACGGCAAGTGCTAATTAATAGGTTAATTGAGATAACAAATAAGCACTTAAATGAGTTGTAAGCGTTGCTGATGGAAAGTGCTGTATAAATTATAAATGACAGCAAAAGCAATTCTCGCAATACTAACGCAGACCAGCAAACTGGCTCAACTGTGAAAATACCGATTAAAATTATCAGTCCCAAGAAGCGGCAACATTACTGCTGGGCTTAATTTCAGCATGGTTAAAGCTTTTTGTGTTTCTGATAAATACCTATATCCTATTTATTTTCAGAGGTGGATCCTAGGTTGCATAAGAAGCCTTATCCTTAATTGTAAATGGTGTCAGCGGGGAAAAATATTTTTAACATCTTGAGGTAATTAAAAACTTTCTTGAGACTGACCACCCATATGTGACGACCACAACCACAACAACATATAGGAGCAGATCACCCCTACCCCTTTGGCTCTCTTCTTGCATTTTAAACCTTTTGTTTGTTGAGTCAGTCTTGTCCTGTGAAGGGTTGCCTGTCCAATGAAAGGGAGAAGAAAAATCCCTAATCTGTATGTTATGAATGGAACTAAAAATTGTGCTTTCTGTTCATTGGCTTGTACTGGAGTGAACTTTTTTTTTAGCTAAGCATTGTTGAAGCTCTATATTAAGGCCTTTTATCATTGATTTCAATGAAGGAATGTATCTTGCAAAGAGATTTATATTATGTAAATAATTCAAAATTGGTTGTAACAATAAAGCTGGTTTTTAACTGCATTTCGGTTGTTGTTTTACCTTTCATAATTTTTTTTTTTGGGGGGGGGGAGAGAATCAACCATTTCCTGACTTCTGAACCTTTTTCAAGATTAGAGTTTTAATTCTGAAATAAATTGACACCTTGATTCAAAATGTGGCTCCTAAAGCCACCTGTGTTGCTTATTTTTAATATTGAAAAAAACAAATTGTGCTTCCTAGTGAGTTTTGAAGTGTATTTTTTTGATATGAAAGCCCAGAATGAAATATTGGTAGTGCCTCTTAATTTTTTTTTTCCATAAGCAAATATAAAATCAATGAATCACGCATTTGTATCAACTGACAGTTCTTCATCAGTAGGCTTTTCTTGTTTTACTTGCCTAAAACAATTCAACCCTCGTCTGATTATCATGCTTCGCTCAACTGCTTCCCTGGGGAGAAACAGTAGCTCAGAGCTTCAAGCTCAACCTTCAATTAAATAATGTCTTCTCATGGGAAAAGACAACGCTAGGCGCAGTGGCCTAGAGGTTAAGGCATTAGGCTTGTCAATGGGAAAATTGGTAGTTCAAGACCCAAACATCACATGACCGGGTGAGCTCCTGTTCTTGACCCAGCTCCTGCCAACTTAGCAGTTGAGAAGCATGCAGATGCAAGTACCAGTTTGATGGCAAGGTAACTGTTCCGTGCACCTTGGCATATAGTCATGCCGGCCAGATGAACACGGAAAGAGTCTTCAGACAATGCTGGCTCAGCTAGAAAATGGAGACAAACACCATCCCTTAGAGTCAGACATGACTGGTCAGAGGAAACCTTATAGCAATAGCATTTAGACTTCACAGTGCTTTACAGCCCTCTCTAAGCGGTTTACAGAGTCAGCATATTGTCCCCAATAATCTGGGTCCTCATTTTACCCATCTTGGAAGGATGGAAGGCTGAATCAACCTTGAGCCTGGTGAGATTCGAACTGCCAAATTGCAGGCAGCCAGCAGTCAGCAGAAGTAGCCTGCAGTACTGCACTCTAACCACTGCGCCACTGTGGCTCACTTTTAAAAAGGCAGACCTTGGGAGCAGCCACCAGCCAGAGTAGCTAATAGTCCTAAAAATGTGTAAGCTCTACCTTTCGGCTAAGTTAACTTCATTCTAGTCGATTTGAACTCTGTTGTGTTTTTTAAAAGGCTAAAATGACTGCTGTTTTTAAAAACTTGGCAAAAGAGATTACAGATATAAATGTATATTCTAGATACAAGATCATTCTATAGCTTTTAATAATATAGGGGAAAATTCTCTCTGGTTTGGATATAGGTTGGCCATTGACAGCATAAACTCAAGTTCGGTCCCTAGATTTGCATGCTTTAAAACTGACCTTGCTTATTGGTGGAATCTTTTTTCCACCAAAAAATTATGAATGATATACTGGACTCTTCTAGTATATTAAATGCTTCCAATGGATCGGTTAGCTAAAGCAGATCAGGAAATAATTAGAATAAAATACTCAGGAGGAATTAATTCCAAACAAACCAGTAATCAGGAACAATATGGTCACACTCCTATTTTTTTCTTCACAACATCTTTATCAGGTAGGTTGATTTGAGTAGGAGTTACCATCCCATAGTCATTCAGTGAGGTTCAATGACCAAGAATTGCTCAGAACCTGATCTCTTCTTGGTCTAATCCAGTAGTTTAGTTACAGCAGTGAAAGAGAGTCTGGTATTTCAATATAATCTATGAATAACAAATTTTCTGGCTATTTTGAACTTCCTGGTGCCTGTGTATAGTGGGTATTTCTTGTGTGTGACACTAGTTGGCAAAGCTCAACAAACAATGCAACACAGTTTCACATTTGGCAAACTGAAAGCTTAACAACCCAGCTATACAGCATGCAAACTGTCATCCAGCTATACTATAGATCAGGGGTCGCCAACCTTTTGGACCTCAGGGATCGCCAAACTTATAGTTTTAAATTCCACGGACCAGAGACCCTGGGAAAATCCCCAAAAAAGTCTGCAGGAAAATTCCCCACCCCATTTTCCAACCGATTGATCATTCTTTATTTGGAATTGCAGGATACTGTCTCCAGCTCGGTTCTTGGGGGTGGGGAGAGAGAGAGAGACTTTGGGCTTCATGCAAGGAAAGCAGCAGAAGCAGCAGAAGTCTTTCTTTCTCTCCCCCAAACTCCACCAGAAATGAGTCTTTGCTGGCACAGCCTCTTGGAGCAGGATGCCTTGCAGGGTCCCAAAGACTCATTTCTGGCGGAGTTTGGGGGAGAGAAAGAAAGACTTTTGCTGCTTTCCTTGCATGCAGCCAAAAGCAGAAGAAGAAAGAAGTGGAAAGAAGCAGCCTGGTGGCCAGGCAAGGCACATGGGGCGAGTGTAGCAAGTTCCCCCTCCCCTCCCCTTTCCCCCTCCTCTCATACCTTGTGTTGTTGGCAATGCAAGCGATGCAAGCCTTGTGTTGCCACGGGCCATGCGAGCAGCGCAGCCTTGGGTTCCCGCACAGCCTGGATTAATTGCTTTGGGGGGGAGTGCTTAGGGGGTGACATTTCTCTGCGGACGACTAAAATGTTTTCACGGACCATCAGTGGTCCCTGGCCCATTGGTTGGCAATCACTGTGATAGATAGATAGATAGATAGATAGATAGATAGATAGATAGATAGATAGATAGATAGATAGATAGATAGATAGATAGATAGCAAATATGAACTGGTAACTTATCTAGAGCAATTTTGGGGGCTGTTTTGTTGAATAATGCATTTTCCAAGACATTGTGGCTTGAATAATGTCTTTTAAAAGCAAATGCTAAATCAGAGGAGCACTTAAAGCAATATAGTACCGTAAAACATGCCTTAGTTTGTTCTAAACCCAGGACAAAGATCAAGATCTGGCGGTATTATATTTTCAGCCCAGAACATTAAAATCTGCTACAGTATTTCAAACTTAAAGTATTCAGAAAATGTTTCTTCCATTAAGAGAATCATGTACACCACCTTAAATTCTTAGAAAGGTTTGGATATAAATATAATTTGCAAGTAACAGAATACTTCTTGAATAATTGTTTGAGTGATTACATTAATCATCCATAATGGGCGGATACCAAACACTAATCAGGTACCAAGAAATCATTATACTTCATAAAATATCAAGCAAGTAACCTATATCAAAACAAGAACAAAAGTATTTTATGTGGCACACCACCCATTCAGCATAATTTATTAGATTCATACACTGCAGAAGCTTGAAACGGCATGCAACACATTCCCTTCTCCATTTTTCCTATGATACCCCTGAAAATTAAGTTGAGCTGGGAAAGTGATAAGTCATCCAGACATTTTCATGGTTGAGAACAGACTGAAAATTGAGCCTCCCCAGTCCTATTGCATTTTATCCACCCATCACAAATTTAAAGCAATTAATTTACATGCTTAACATATTGTTTTTATTTTGCACAAAAGACCCAGAGGTGGGATTCTACCAGTTCAGCCTGGTTCAGGTCTGACCTCTGAGGATCAGCTGTGAGCGAACTGGTTCACTCCGACGATCAGCTGTTGGGCCCACCTGCCCACCCTGGCTCTATTCTGTGCTTTATTTCCAGATTTTCCAGGTTTTCCAGTGTTAAACAGCTGACAGGTGACAATCTGCTGTGCCGTGCAAATTGCACGGCACAGCAGATTGCCGCCTGTCAGCTGTTTAACACAGAGATATTGCTGGAGAAGGTCAGGAGGAAACACATCATGCATGTGCAAATCGCGCGCGCGAACTGCGCGCGAACTGAACCAGTTGTTACACTGGTTGAACTGAACCCCTGAAAAGACCCAAAGATGCTTTTTCAAGAGGCAACTGGACTTTCTGGAAATTGATGCCCATATATTTTAAAGTGGCTAAGGGTGAGAAATATTTTAAGGTGACACTGTGTTTATTACAGTATCTACTCTAAAAGATTGATTATAGTCAAGAACTAATGCACCTAAAGCTACACATGGGATATAAAGATGATCATCTATACCAACCCGCGGTGCCTCTGCCAGTGAAAACGGAGCTCAGGAGGTCTGTGCGCGGCCTGCCCGAGCTCCGTTTTTGCTGGCAGATGGTTGCAGGAGGCTGTTGTAGCTGAAAACAGAGCTCGGGAGCCTGTTTTTGCTGTCAGAGCGCTCAGGCCACCATAGGCACCCCCAACACAAGTGATGTTGAGCTGACCATGCCCATCCTGGCCACGCTCCCCCGGGGCCTCTCGAGGTCAAACACAACACTGATGTGGCTCTCAATGAAATCGAGTTTGACACCCCTGATCTATGCTAACCTCCCATCCATTTCTCAAAAGCCTTGAAAAGATGTGCATAACAAATGCTTGCCAATTATGACATAAATTCTTTAGGGTCTTAGGAGCAAGTATCTAAGTCTCATTAACCGATTTCTTGCTGGCTGATGAGAGTTAACCCGGATGGTTGAAAATAGCAGTAAACTTTTTACTGCTGAGCTCCAGGAGTCTGAGCCAGAATTGCAATCCCAAAATCTTTTGAGGACACCAGGTAGAAAACAGTTGTGAGAGATAAGTTGTGTGTCCTTCTCACCACCTGCTCTTTCCAGTTGCTATCAAAGATACCTCGATGTCTTGTGGGTGAGTTGCTGAGAAGAAAAGTGTTATTTTTCTCCTTTTATCTCCCGATGAGTTGCAGCCAAGATCTGTAATTGCCTTGCTCCTAATGTTGCGTAACTGTTAGCCAGACTCAAGCCAAGCATTAATGAATTTCACCAGAACTTCATTTTTTAATGAGCATCATTAATCGTTAGTCAGGCACGTTCCAACCCACATTTTGTGAAAGAGAAGGATTGCCAACACTGTTGTGCTATAAAAACAGCATATTTCCCCCCAGATTTTCCGATAAAAATGAAATGATTTTTAAAATTATCTTAGGAGGAATGTGCAAGTGGGATGTCTGATTTTTCTAAATGGGCATAGCAAATGGTAGTCCGTTTTGGCATCACTTTGCAACAGCTAGCCTTAAAATATCAAATTTGGGTTTGATTATGAAATTGTTTTTATCGGTGATGCTCATACTGATAATCTACCTATTAAGTGAGTGACTACACTAACAACCAAGCCTGGTGGGAAGGGAGGAGTTTTGCAACCCTAAATCCTGTACCCGCAATACATTTGTTTTCTTTTTGTGTCATACAGGTCACTTGTAAGAAGTGAGGGGAGCCGAATGTCAACTCATAAAATATTTTTTATGGGCGTTTGCCAATAATATTTTTTATGGGCGTTGCCAACAGAAAGAAAGGGGGGAAAGAGATTTGAAAAAGTCGGCTGCACCCAGGTCGTGCCAGCATGTTAACTCCCAATAAATTCTGTTTACTTTTGGAAGTTTGGTTCGAGATTCATGATTTAATTGGGGTGACTGCCGGAATCCTGACACTACCAATCTTACAGTAAATCCTGAGAATTTGAATTAGTCTTTTCTCCATTATGAGTATCTCTGGCCAATTTTAAACAATATTTCCCAGCATATATTGCGGTTTGTGCTTATGCAGACATTTAAAAAACATCCAGGTAGCATTTACATCTATTATATTCATATTATATTAATCATCATAAGGATCCATTCTATAAGATTCTATGGAAACAGATCCTCCCAAGTTCCAATTTGTTAGGAAACTAGGTTTTTTTTTTGTAAAGGTCCATTATACTGCATTTTGGATGAGAACACATTTAGATTTAACAATCTCTTTCTGACATTGGTCAGTCAGATGCTTTAACTCTATTTTTAAAATTCACCATGCAACTACTTAGCACCCACCACCCACCACTCATGTATATTTTCAGATAATTGTTTGTGCTATCACATCACCTTGGATCTTGAATGTTCCAATTAGCCATCTTATTTAGAAAACTTAGTCCCCATAGACAGTTGGATCTAGGACAGGGGTGTCAAACTGGATTTCTTTGAGGGTTGGATCAGCATTGTAGTTCTCCTCTGCGGGCCCCCCCAATCCCCATTTTCAGTCTGGACAGCCTCCTGCAGCACTCTGCGAGCCAAAATCAGGTGCGGGGGGCTGCATGAGGCCCTCCCATGCCCCATTTTGGCTGTCAGAGGCACCGCAGGTTGGTCCTTTGCTATTTCCAAGCTGGCCCCATGGGCCTGATTTAAGCACCCTGCAGGCCAGATCTAGGCCTTGAATTTGACACCCCTGATTCAAGATAGCTTTCTACCGTCAATTCACCCTGTCTCACCCTAGCCAACTCATTGCAGGACAATATGCTGTGAGATAATTCAAGAGGGATAACCCAAGAGGGACAAGTGAATTGCAGCGGGCTTTGTCTTATTTTAGGTTTGAACCTTCTCAACTTAGAAATCCTCGAGGTTGGGGTAAGCAGCAATTCTACTTGTCCCCCTCTTGAATCATCTTGCGTTGAATTGTCCTGCAGCGAGTCCTCCCATTGGCCATGGTGAGTTGTTCCATTCTGTAGACAGTTGGCTTCAAAGACCTATCTGAGTTTCTAGCTCACCCTTAATGCTCGGAAACAAACCTGCTAGAAATATTTGGGGAAATATTATTAAATATGAATAATGTATATATGCATATAGATATGAATAATGGTAGATGATAAAAAACTGATGCCACAATGTATTGCAAAAAAATGTAAACATGATTTGTGTTTTTTTAAATTGTAAAATTTTAATAAAATTATTTTAAATAGGAAAACAAGAAAAGAAATGTTTGGGGATAGGTCTTATGATCAATATTGGTGGTGCTGAAGCTTGCAAAATTGAACTGAATATTTTTAACCCAATGATTGATACAGTGGTGGCAGTGGTGGGATTCAAAGATTTTTAGCACTGGTTTGGTGGGTATGGCTTGGTAGGCGCATGCCAAATGTGCACTTTGAACAGGTGCAGAGGCGTTCCAACTCACCTCCTGCAAGCCTGCACTCTCCCTGTCACTTTAGCAGTTGCTGTACGGCACTCTGCTGTGCCGCGCAAAGCAGCTGCACTTCAAAAGCAGGGAATAAAGGTGAGTATGGCAGCCCAGGGTGGGCTCAATAGTAGAGCGGAGGAGAGAACCGGTTTGATCTCTGCTGGTTATCAGCACTACCGGCTCAGCAGAACCGGGCTGAACCGGTAGAATACCACCACTGAGTGGTGGGTTTCCATATTTTTTTCCTACCGGTTCGGAGAGCACACTTTGTGCACATGTGCATGCACAGGACTCAAAGACCACCTTCTGTATCAACACTGGTGAGCTGTGCTTCGCGCGTGCATGCGCAGGGCTCAGAGACCGCCCTCTTTATCAATGCTGGTGAGTTTTTAGCTGTGCTGTTTTTTAGCTCAGCTGATGTGTGGCAATCTGCTCTGCCACATGAATCAGCTGAGCTAAAAAACAAGGGAATATAGAGAGCTAAGGGCGGGTGCAGGTGGGTGGGGCCAGCCAGAGGTGGTATTTGCCGGTTTTCTGAACCAATCAAAATTTCTGCTACCGGTACACCAGAGCTGGTTCGAACCAGCTGAATACCACCTCTGGATTCATACTTTCATAATATCAGCTTTGAGAGCACCATTAGCAGTGCAAGATTGGCTGGCATTGAGGAAAGGCCTAGGGAAGAAACATATCTTGTTATCCTCCCAATTCAACCACTGAGGGCATGTCTGGGACCATATTTCTGAATAGAGAATATGGATTGTTGTTGTTTTTTCTTAAAACGTGAAGGAGGACTTTTCATTAGCAGAGCCCATTTTGAAGTGAGCCAAATGGAGTTTTAGCAATGGGAAATAGCACTTAGACTTATATACCACTTTACAGTGTTTTGCAACCCTCTCTAAGCAATTTACAGAGTCAGCCTCTTGCCCCCAACAATCTGAGTCCTCATTTTACCCACCTCGGAAGGATGGAAGGCTGAGTCCACCTTGAGCCTGGTGAGATTTGTACTCCTGGAGTGAACAGTGAGTTAATCTGCTATATTGCATCCTAATACTGTGCCACCATGGCTCTTCTAGGGAGTTTAGGGAGTTTATCACCCATTTCTTGTCCATTTTAATAATTGTATTATTGAAAGAGCAAGAATCTGCATGTTTTTTGTACCCTCCAAATGTTTGACATATGCTATTTTGGCTGGTGGGCTTATTTAAATTAAAATGCATGCATACATACTAGGTATGCTTTTTAAATTTTATTTAAAGTCTTTTTATCTGAGCTGTGAATGGAATTCACCCACCCACCCCCAAGCGTGAATTAGAAATCAACAAAGAGATAAAACTAGAAAAAAAAAAGAATAGGTGAGAAAAGGATTGTGTGTAATGTTCAGATACCACTTCTTAAATCATTCGATGGAATTATGTAGAGATTCTCACTCATCCAAGTCATGATTGTCCCGTAGGTGCTTTTTCAGGAAGCAACTGGACTTCTTTCTTCTTTTGAAGACATTTCACTTCTCATCCAAGAAGCTTCTTCAACTCTGACAGGATAGTGGGGAATGGAAGGATTTATATTCCTTGCAGACTGCTGGTCATTTGAATCCTTTTAGAGAGTTGTTGAAGCATCTTCAAAAGAATAAACAAGAAAGTCCAGTTGCCAACTGAAAAAGCACTTTTGGGATAACCATGACATGGATGACTGAGAATCTCTATGGACTTTTAGCTATACCGGTACAATTTGGGATGAACCCCCTTGGAATGGTGTGGGAGTAGGAATGGATTTCCAGAGGAAAAAAATTGCAGGCTACAGGAACTAGGAGCACTACTCAGATGATCCTGAGGATACAGATAAACCTCCAAGTCGCCTCAACGACCTTCTAAAAGGATGCAAATAACCAGCTGTCTGCAAGGAATATCAATCCTCCACTTCCCCGCTACCCAGTCAGAGCTGAAGAAGCTTCTTGGATGAGAAGTGAAATGTCTTCAAAAGAAAAAAAATGGTTGGATACAAAAACATGGTAATGTAATAGAATAGATAATTTTGTTATAGAAGTTTAATAGATTGATATAAAATATAATGTAGACATAAATAACCATTGGATGAAAGCATAATATAAATTTTAAAATAGAATTTGGGATATCTCGTATAAAATGATGGAATAAATAGTTTAGTCATGGATGATTAACAATTGATAAATATGTAAGCATATGTTAGTTTGACAATGTGAGATTGATATAAACTGTGAACGACTATGAAAGGATTGCACAAAGATTCGCAACCAACTGACACACTGTATGTATATAAAATGGAAGGTGGTTTTATGTTTTTATGTATTGTTTGTATATGTTTGTTTTAAAAAATAAAAATTTTATGAAAAGAAAAGGAAAAAAGAAAAAAACAAGGAAGTCCAGTTGCCTCCTGAAAAATCACCTTTGGGATAGTTTGATGGAATGATAGTTGGGAGATTTTGGGGAAGGAATAGAGTTCTCTTTCCTTCTGACCCATTTTTATGATCCTATGGAATGCTGGGACTTGAAGTCCAACATATTTAGAAGCCACTAGATTAGTTAGATTGTGGTCTAGAACAGGGGTCGCCAACCTTTTGGACCTCAGGGACAACCAAACTCATAATTTTAGATCCCAGGGATTACTAACTCATTCTGTGGGCGTGGCCTAATTTGTGGGTATGGCTTGGTGGTCATGTGACTGGCTGGGCATGGCTTGTATGTAAATATTATAAATATTTATATACATATTAATTTTTTTATTAAAAAAGAGCATCTTTTATCCAAAAACAGGCAAAGCAGGCAGGCAGATTTAGTTACTCACAGAATGGCAGATTGAGTTGCTCACAGAATCACAGATTCATTCAGAAATCCATCCATCTGCCATTGGCTAGCTCAGTCTGTCACATAAAATTTGCTAGCAAGCAAACTCGCAGAATTAACTCACAACACACCATGCATATAAATATTGAATTTTTTATTTAAAAAAAGAGCAACTTTTACCCAAAGTCAGGCAAAGCAGGCAGGCAGATTGAGCTCACAGAATCACAGATTCATTCAGAAATCTGTCTGCCATTGGCTAGCTCAGTCTGCCACATAAAATTTGCTTGCAAGCAAACTCATAAAATTTGCTAGTTAGCAAACTCACAAAATGAACTCACATCACACCATGTATGTAAATATTTAACTTTTTATTTTAAAAAAGCAACTTTTATCCAAAATCCGGCAAAGCAGGCAGATTGAGTTGCTCACAGAATCATTCGGTGATCTATCTATCTACCATCGGCTAGCTCAGTCTCTCAAATTTGCTTGCTGTGAGTCTGCACTGAATTTGCTTGCAAACAAACCTTCAATCCTAAGGGAGGTTTGGCTGTGCTTAGCTAGAAAACAAGAAATGCAACCATTTCCTGCTTCCTAGCTAATCTAAATCTCCCAGCACAGCAGAATAGATGATGGTCGGAAAAAGGAAAAATAGCAACTTAGTAGACAAGTTTGCCGGGTAAGGAATGAGTGGGTGGGGAGGGTTCCTGCGGGCCATGTGGGCTGAGCAGCCTTGTGTTTCTGCGCAGCCTGGATTAATTGCTTTGGGGGGGGTGTGCTCTGGGGGTGAGATTTCTTTGCGGCCCACCGAAATTTTCTCATGGCCCATCAGTGGGCCGCAACCCACCGATTGGCAACCGCTGGTCTAGAAGAGATTAGCTCTACTGTCAGCATCACTTGGATGTGTAGTACCACTTTATACTTCACTGCCGAGACCACACTTGGAACACTGCATCCAGTTCTGGTCACCACGATACAAAAAAAGATGTTGAGACCCTAGAAAAGAAGAGCAAAAAACATGGTAAAGGATCGGGAGACTAAACTGTATGATAAACAATTGAGGGAACTAGATAGGTCTAGTCTAACAAAGAGAAAGACTAGGGATGACCTAATCGCAGCCTTCTGGTACTTGAGGTGCTGTGAGAGAGAAGAGGGGTTGAACTCTCTTCATATGAGAGCAGAACAAGAAATAATGAAAGATCATTAAGGAGAGATTCCACCTTGAACAAAGGAGAACTTTCCTGAAAGTGAGAACAATTAATCAGTGGAACCAGGGGTTCAAACATTTTAACAAAGGGTTCTCTGCCCAGTTGCTGGGGGCCGTGACCATGGTGGGCATGGCCTAGTCAGCCTCCTGCACCACAAAGGGGGGTGGGCATTTTTGTACTCCCAGGCTCCAGACTCTTTGCTCAACCTCCCCCGAGCTCCAGAGGCTCTCTGGAAGCCGGAAATGGGCCTTTCAGAACTTCCGGGAGGCCCGATTTTTGCCCTCCCCGAGCCTCTGTGTGTACCCTGCACTTATCTGCATACAAAACAGGCCGCCTGGAGACTCCTGGGAGGGGTGGCGTGGGGTCGGCAAGGCCAGCCAGGAGTGGGGTTTGGAGGAATCTTATCTAGGGCTCTCCTGAACCTCTGCGAACCCCCAGCAGCTCTCCCCTGAGTGGAACAGAGTTTACCTCTAGAGGTCTTGGGTCACTGCAGGTTTTTAAGAAGAGAATGGGCAACCACTTGTCTAGAATGGTGTACAGTCCCCTGCTTGAGCAAGGGGTTGGACTAGAAAACCTCCAAGGTCCCTTCCAGCCTTATTATTATATGTTCTACATCAGGGATGTCAAACTCAAGGCCCATGGGCCGGATCCAGCCCACGGGGCACTTAAATCTTGCCCACAGGGCTGACCTGGAAATAGAAAAGGACCAGCCCCCAATGCCTCTTGCAGCCAAAACAGGGCACAGGACACAGTGCCTGAGTTTTGGCCTGTCCGGCCTCCTGCAACACTCTGCCGGCCAAAACGAGGCACAAGGGGGCCATGTGTGCCCGTTCCATGCCCCATTTTGGCTTTTAGAAGCACCATGGTCCAGATTTAAGCACTTCATGAGCTGGATCCATTTTGGCTGGCAAGGTGCTGCAGGAGGCATCTGTCCTGTCTCCCCAGTCGGCAGGAGTGGGATTCTACCGGTTCGCACCTATTCGCTAGAACCGGTTGTTAACATTCTAAGCAGTTCCGGGAACTGGTTATTAGAAGAAATTATTGGCCTAATCCTGTAAGGAAGGCAGGAAGGAAACATTCTGGTGTTGCTTACAGAAACTGCCTCTCTGTTAACCCTTTCTACATTCTTGGCAGGACTAGACTTCCTGTCTCAGGAACATCTCTGGAGTTTTTTTCCCCTCCTTTGCTGGTACTTTGCTTGTGTGGAGTGACCATTCAAAGTTACAATGGCATTGAAAAAAGTGACTTATGACCATTTTTCACACTTACAACTTTTGCAGCATCCCCCCAGTCATGAGAGGCCAGGGGAGGAGATGCATGCCTCAGTGTGAGTGATATTGAGTTGGCCACACCCAGCCAATAACATGACCCCAAGGCATGCCCACCACCTAACCATACCCACAGAACCGGTTGTTAAAAAATTGAATCCCACCCCTGCCAGCTGGCCCATGAAGGAGAACTACAATGCTGATCTGGCCCGCAAACAAATCCAGTTTGACAACCCCTGTTCTATATTATATGCAATTCCAAGAATTAGCAATATCAGTCACTGTTTATCTGGAGCACAAAGTTGGAGAAGATGACATATGTCATAAAAACAAATCAAGAGACCCCTGTTATTTGTTTTCTCCATCCTGATGGTGATGTCCATATAGGACTTCTTGAAATGGTTACAAAGCATCTATCTTATTTTTAGGTACTCGCCGATCGATTGTAAATTAAAAAAAACATGGCGTGCTGTTCCATTTCATATTCTGATACAAGGTCAGGTACTTTAAGTGGACAGCCGCCTTTCTCGGCTATTGGCAGGGACCATCTTCCTAATGGCATGAAATTGCCTTCTAATCATGACAATAAAGGAGAAAGAAGACCACGTGTAGGTGGATGGAGTGACTGGCTACCCGCCAGGACCAGCTGTGTGGAGATGGACTCAGAACTGCAACCTGTGCAGAATGAAGAAAAGGACAATAATCTTGCCAATTTGGATAATGAGAAAGATAATGAACAGAATGGCTTGTGCAGGAAGCACAACAACTTAAATGAACCAGCCAAGACACAGCTCTCACTTTTCCCCCCTTCAAGGGGCACCAAACTACAGCCCCCCATCATCCTTAGCCAAACTGACTGGCATGATGGGATTTGAAGTCTGACATATAGGTAGTCCTCAGGAGTAGTGCGGTGGCCTAGAGGTGGAGCTCTCGCCTCCCAGTCAGGAGGCTGTGAGTTCAATCCTAGGTAGAGGCAGGTATTTCTCTCTCTAGGCACACTGAGAAAATATGTGCTGAACAAAATTCTGCATTGGTGACAGGAAGGGCATCCGGCCATTAAAACATTCTGCTAGCTCCGTTCAGTTGCCCAGACTCCAGCCCTCAAGGGATTACGGGATCATGAAAAGAAGATGATACAGGTAGTTCTCAACTTACAATCATTTGTTTAATGACTGTTTAAAGTTACAACGGCTCTGAAAAAATTGACTTCTGAACGGTTTTCACACTTATGACTGTTGCAGCATCCCCCTGGTCACACAATGAAAATTCCAATTTATTTATTTATTTATTTATTTATTTATTTATTTATTTATTTATTTATTTATTTATTTTTGTCAATAGCTTACAAGATAGTAGGTATAAGTAAAAAACATAGTTATGAATACATGGATACATATAAGAAAAAAAAATAAAAGAAACAATAGGACAGGGACAGTAGGCGTGTTGATGCGCTTATGCATGCCCCCTACAGACCTCTTAGAAAAGGGGTGAGGTCAATAGTAGACAGTCTAAGGTTAAAGTTTTTGAGGTTTCGGGAAGAAACCACAGAGTCAGGTAGAGTATTCCAGACATTGATCACTCTGTTGCTGAAGTCGTATTTTCTGCAGTCATTTGGTGCGATTAACCTTGAGTTTGTATCTATTGTTTGCTCTTGTATTGTTATGATTGAAGCTGAGGTGTTCATTGACAGGTAAGTCATTGCAATGTATGATTTTATATACTATACTTAGATCGGACCGAAGGCGGCATAGTTCTAGGTTTTCTAGGTCTAGAGTTTCAAGTCTGGTGGCATAAGGTATTCTGCAATGAGTAGAGGAGCGGAGAACTCTTCTTGTGAAATATTTCTGGACTTTTTCAATTGTGTTAATATCAGATACGTAATGTAGGTTCCAGACTGATGAGCTGTATTTGAGTATTGGTCTAGCAAATGTTTTGTATGGTCTAGTTATTAGTGTAATATTACCGGAGAAAAAGCTACGTAGGATTAGGTTAACAACTCTTAATGCCTTTTTGGCTATGTAGTTACAGTGGGCTCTAGCACTTAGATCATTAGAGATGAGTACTCCAAGATCCTTGACAGAGTTTGGATCATCAACAAGGTCTTGACTATTCAGCCTGTATTTTATTTTCTGGTTTTTTTTGCCAATAAGACAGAGCATTTGTTTGTTGAGATTTGAAGTTGCCATTTGTTTGACCATTCTGATACACAGTCAAGGTCTTTTTGAAGGGTAGCAGTATTGTCTGTGATGTTGAATAGCTTTACACCATCAGCAAAGAGAATGCAGTTGCTCTTAATATGATCACAGAGGTCATTTATGTAGAGTATGAAGAGGGTTGGTCCTAGGACACTGCCTTGGGGGACACCACTGTTGACAGGTACAGATAAATACTGTCATGTATTTATGACGGTTGCAGCATTTCAGAGTCATAAATTTTGCAACCTCCTGACCAGGAAAGTCAATGGGGAATCCAGATTCATTTAACAACCATGTTACACACTTAACCACTGCAGAGATTTGATTAACAACTGTGACAAGAAAGGTCGCAAAATGGGGCAAAACTCACGCAACAACTGTCTTAGCAGTGGAACTGTTGACAGACCCAAAGTCACTCAATAATCTTCTAACCTAGAATGGTTTTTGGAAAGCCATTCTGGAAATGAGAGGCAGATGGCAGAAACTTTCAATGCTTCGTTGAGTCAAAAATAATGGAGGAATCTCATAACAGAGGATTGCCTGGTGAAGATAATGGATCTTGCGGAGTTGACTAAACTTTTGCTTTTGCTTTCAATGATTAAGGAAAAAAATTCTTGGATAACACTAAAGAGTGAGCTTTCTTTTGTAATCGTAAAATAAGAAATAATTTTGTAATTGTCCTTATATTTACTGTGAAGTAAATTGGAAGCTCCTTTCCTTTCCTTTCCTTTCCTTTCCTTTCCTTTCCTTTCCTTTCCTTTCCTTTCCTTTCCTTTCCTTTCCTTTCCTTTCCTTTCCTTTCCTTTCCTTTCCTTTCCTTTTCCATTAATTTTCCTTTTCCTCTCTTGCTTTTACTCTTTAATAGTTTATATTACATTTTCTGTTCTTTTAAAGTTTTCATAAAAAATTGTCAAATAAAATGTTCGAAAAAGAACATCAATATTTAAACTTAGACACGGATAGGGGTGGGATTCAGCTAATTTGGCCTAGTTTGGGTGAACCAGATGTTAAATTTACATCTGGTTCGCCGAACTGGTAGTTGAACCAACTGGCTGGCCCTCCCCTCCCCTCCTCTCTCCGGAGTCTCCACATGGCCCGTTTTGGATGCAGGTAAGAGCAGGATCCGCATGGAGTCTCTGGGAGGGGGAAAAATGGTGCTCCCAGAAGTTCCAGAAGTCCAGAAACGGGCCTGGTTTTTTGCCTTCCCAGAGGCCCAAGGGGGAAGCCTCCAGATCCTTGGGAAGGTGAAAAACAGCCTTTCCAGAAGTTCTGGAAGTCTGGAAATGGGCCTGTTTCTGGCTTCCAGAGGGCCTCTATTTTTGGCTTCTGTTTTCACCCGCCCAGAGGCCTGAGGAAAGCCTCTGGACTCTGGGGAAAGTGAAAAACAACCCTCCTGAAGTTCTGGTAGGCCACGCCCACCATGGACATACCGAGAGAGAGAGAGAGAGAGAGAATTTGTATATTATGTATACAATATACAGTATATAAACATACATATATAGCTTCTCAATTCTCTCTCGTTAATCTCCTCATCTTATGCCTATTTGGGGGATAAAGTTTAATTGTCGTAACTGCTACAAACCCTCTCCTGGATTGACATTTCAACTTGAATTTCCCTTGGATAAGGACCTTTGCTACATATTAGTTTTGCCCCTGAAGCCCCCAAATCACAAAGGCTCCTAGGATCGGGCGCCAGTGTATCTTTCCTGGCTTAATACGAAACCCAGAAACGATTGTCGTAACCGTCTTACTGTTGTCAACCAGATCTTTTTATCAGGCACAATTAATTCACTCCCTGAGCGAAGAGAAACACACAGCAGTTTTAATTCTTCTCTGATTTAATTAGGTGCTCCCTGTAGCCCTCCATACCATTGGAATGTTTTTAATGGAAGGCTTTGCGATCTGCTGCATATTGCGATGGCGTTTCTGCTTTTTGCGTGGCGACTCAAATGCCAACAGGGATTTAGACATGATGAAGAAGGGCAGGGTGGTGACAGCAAGCCTTTGACTCAATCCTGAGAATCAATGGCCTTGCTACAGCCCGGAATATAGAAATACGGGGAGATCAAAAGCAATCAAGCTTCCCCTTGCAAAGATTTCATTTGATCTAAATTAGCGATACAAAACATGGATTAAGTTGCCGGGTTGAAAAAGAAAGAATTACGTCTGCCAATCAGAAACAATATGCTTTTACTAAGGCTTTGTTCTAGATTTATACATATATGTTTTTCCAAAACCGGTAGCACGTTGGCACAACAGCAGTCATTGCTTTAGTTAAGATTTCTAGGCGAGGCGAGAATTCACGAACATGAAGAATCTTATAAAATAACTTCCTGGGATGGACCGAAACTCCGCAAATAGAGGGTTGTCTGCTGGAAAGTAAATCATATCTATTTCATGTATTCATAACTATGTTTATTTATTTATTTATTTTATTTATTTTTTCATTTATTTTTGTCAATTGCTTACAACATATAAGCAAAAACATAGTTATGAATACATGGATACATATAAGAAAAATAAAAAAATATAAAAGAAACAATAGGACAGGGACAGTAGGCATGTTGGTGCACTTATGCACGCCCCCTACAGGCCTCTTAGGAAAGGGGTGAGGTCAATAGTAGACAGTCTAAGGTTAAAGTTTTTGGGGTTTGGGGAAGAAACCACAGAGTCAGGTAGAGTATTCCAGACATTGACCACTCTGTTGCTGAAGTCGTATTTCCTGCAATCAAGTTTGGTGCGATTAACCTTGAGTTTGTATCTATTATTTGTTATGGTTGAAGCTAAGTATTCATTGACAGGTAGGACATTGCAATGTATTATTTTATATACTATACTTAGATCGGACCGAAGGCGGCATAGTTCTAGGTTTTCTAGGTCTAGAATTTCGAGTCTGGTGGCATAAGGTATTCTGCAATGAGTAGAGGAGTGGAGAACTCTTCTTGTGAAATATTTCTGGACTTTCTCAACTGTATTAATACCAGATACGTAATGTGGGTTCCAGACTGATGAGCTGTATTCGAGTATTGGTCTAGCAAATGTTTTGTACGCTCTAGTTATTAGTATAATATTACCAGATAAAAAGCTATGTAGAATTAGGTTAAAAACTCTTAACACCTTTTTGGCTATGTAGTTACAGTGGGCTCCAGCACTTAGATCATTAGAGATGAGTGTTCCAAGATGAGAAATTATTCTTATACCTGTTATCTTGTAAGCGATTGACAAATCAAATTAAATAGAAAAATATTTTTTTTTGTTTCCTTGTGTTTGATTAAGCTCTAGAACCTCCCATGAAGAATCTAAATATCTAAGACTTAACTGATAGTCGTTCAAAGAGTATAACCACAAGTAACACTGTAAAATGTGGGGTCCTTGCACCAATGATGTTCCCTAGTTGGCAGAGGTGGTATTCAGCAGGTTCTGACCAGTTCTGGAGAACCGGTAGCGGAAATTTTGAGTAATACAGAGAACCGGCAAATCCTACCTCTGACTGGCCCTGCCCCCATCTATTCTCTGACTCCTGAGTCCCAGCTGACTGGCTGGTCTTCTTTGGGTTGCCCTGCACAAGAGAACCTGTTCTTTGCTGGTTCTCCAAACTACTCAAAATTTCCGCTACTGGTTCTCCAGAATTGGTCAGAACCAGCTGAATACCACTCTGGTGTAGCACCTGTAAAGAATACTGTACCTTAAACAAAGCTCATCTTTTTCTGGCATCCCATTTCAGCTGTGACAAATAGTTAAAAGTGCTCTAATGAGTTCCCAACAGCTGCTATACACCCACCCACAACCGTTCTGCATTGCATTTACCCTTTGAATCTGGATTTCTGCCCATTCGTTCTCTAGTCTTTCTCCCCCAATTGTGCTGTGCATGGATTGTAAAGGCTGCACGCTCACTGCTGTGTGCTCGGAAGAACCGTGGCTAAATAAAGACCGAAGGGCTTGAGCAGAATATTGCAATGCGGTTGAAAGAAGGAATTTCTTACCCAGGTTGTTTAATATCTCCCCATACAAAATCCTTTAAATTCACAGCTAGCCCACCTCTGGCAGACTGTCGTTCACTTATGATCACACTTGGTGCCAAAATTTCCTTTGCTAAGCAAGACAGTTGTCAAGGGAGCGTTAGCCCATTTTACGACCTTTCTTGAGACAGTTGTTAAGCGAACAGTTAATGCAATTGTTTAATGAATCATGCAGCCATTAAGTGAATCTGGCTTCCCCCATTGACTTTGCTTGTTGGAAGTTGGCTGACTGATGATGTTACCTAGTTGGGTAATGAAAACGTCTGCAAGAAAGCAACCAAGCTCAGAGAGCATCAAGGACCCCACAGTTGTTGTTGTGGTTGTTGTCCTCCTCTTCCTCCTCCTCCTCCTCCTCTTCTCTTCTTCCTCTTCCATTCTGAAAATTCCCCTCTCTTCTAGCACAGATGATGTTACCTGATTGGGTAATGAAATGTCTGCAAGAAAACAACCAAGCTCAGAGAGCATCAAGGACCACACAGTCCTCCTCCTCTTCCATTCTGCAAACTCCCCTCTTTTCTAGCACTGATGAGATTACCTCATTGGGTAATGAAATGTCTGCAAGAAAACAACCAAGCTCAGAGAGCATCAAGGACCCTGCAATTCAACCCTGAGTTACAAATATTCTTTTCTTTTGGTAACACTGTAAAAATGCCCTCTTAGGAGGGAAGGAGACATTATTAGCTACGTCATAGCGCTGTCTCCTTCGAAATGCAAAACTTGGCCACTCTTAAATGGTTACTCACTTGATCATCAAATGATGATCACATGACCCTGGGACAGTGCAACTGTCATAAGTATATTTAGTATTTATTTTGATTTGTCAATCACTTATAAGATACAGGTATAAGAATAAATATGGTTTTGAATACATGAGATAGATACTTATAAGAAAAATAAAAAGAAACAATAGGACAGGGATGGTAGGCATGATTGGTGCGCTTATGCACGCCTCCTACAGGCCTCTTAGGAAGGAGGTGAGGTCAATAGTAGACAATCTAAGGTTAAAGTTTTTGGGCTTTGGGGAAGAAACCACAGAGTCAGGTAGAGTATTCCAGACATTGACCACTCTGTTGCTGAAGTCGTAATTCCTGCAATCAAGTTTGGTGCGATTAACCTTGAGTTTGTATCTATTATTTGTTATGGTTGAAGCTAAGTATTCATTGACAGGTAGGACATTGCAATGTATTATTTTATATACTATACTTAGATCGGACCGAAGGCGGCATAGTTCTAGGTTTTCTAGGTCTAGAGTTTCAAGTCTGGTGGCATAAGGTATTCTGCAATGAGTAGAGGAGCGGAGAACTCTTCTTGTGAAATATTTCTGGACTTTTTCAATTGTGTTAATATCAGATACGTAATGTAGGTTCCAGACTGATGAGCTGTATTTGAGTATTGGTCTAGCAAATGTTTTGTATGGTCTAGTTATTAGTGTAATATTACCGGAGAAAAAGCTACGTAGGATTAGGTTAACAACTCTTAATGCCTTTTTGGCTATGTAGTTACAGTGGGCTCTAGCACTTAGATCATTAGAGATGAGTACTCCAAGATCCTTGACAGAGTTTGGATCATCAACAAGGTCTTGACTATTCAGCCTGTATTTTATTTTCTGGTTTTTTTTGCCAATAAGACAGAGCATTTGTTTGTTGAGATTTGAAGTTGCCATTTGTTTGACCATTCTGATACACAGTCAAGGTCTTTTTGAAGGGTAGCAGTATTGTCTGTGATGTTGAATAGCTTTACACCATCAGCAAAGAGAATGCAGTTGCTCTTAATATGATCACAGAGGTCATTTATGTAGAGTATGAAAAGAGTTGGTCCTAGAACACTGCCTTGGGGAACACCACTGTTGACAGGTACAGAATTTGATAGGACGCTCCCAATTTTGACCATTTGTTGTCCGTTTGACAGGAATGCTTCTATCCAGTTATGTAGGTGTCCAGAGATATCATAAGATTTTAGCGATTCGGCAACAGTTGTAAATGTGAAAACTGCTCATAAGTCACTTTTTCAGTGCCATTGTAGCTTTGAATGGTCAATTAAACGAATGATAAGTAATTAGTTGTGGACTGCCTCTACTTGAGCAGGAATGAAATGAGTTGCCCAGGCTAAACTAGTTATGATGGAGATCTGGGCAAAGTTCCAGATAAGAAGTTGGTGGTTTTCTGCTTCTGGTAGGAATGAAGGCTTGGCATTTATCACTAACAAAAGAACAAGGAGATAAGTTCTGATTCTCATTAATCAGTTTATCTTACTTTATTGTCATTGCACCTTGTACAATGAAATTAGATGCCATCTTTGGTGTACATTGCAACTATAAAAATAAAACAAAAACACATCCTTCGTGTTCTATACAATTGAATTGAAAACCCCTGATATTGCATTAATATTGCACTATACAGTAGAATAGCTTATAGTTACTGCCCTGGGATAGAAGCTGTTATTCAGCTTATTTGTCCTTGTTTTTATTATCCTGTACCACCTGCCAGATGGTAATAGTTCAAAAAAGGGGTTCCCAGGATGAGATGGATCTTTGAGAATGTTTTGAACTTTCTTAAGGCAGCGTGAGCTTATAATGCTCTTCCAAAGAGAGGAGAGGGCAACCAATGATCCTCTGGGCAATGACATTAACCCTCTGGAGTGCTTTCCTATCTGCCACTGTGCAATTGGACAACTATACAGAGGTGCAGTAAGTTAAGATACTCTCTATGGTGCAGTGGTAGAAGGTCACCAGCAGTTGTTGTTTCCTGAGAAGTCTCAGGTAGTATAATCTCTGCTGAGCCCTTTTGACCAGGGCTGCAATGTGAGCACCCAAGGTCAGGTCCTGGGGTGCTCACATGATGAAGCAGGTTAGTTGATTGGCTTGTCGCCGATCCTTTAGAATTTGCACTTTGTATGGGAAGTATTTTGCAAGGCTAGAAGAATATACTCATGATTAAACACCAGACAATGTGTGCCCCATTTGGGCATTGTTCCAAAGAAACTTTCTTATCTAAGCAGAGAAAAAGAATGACCAAAGAGAGGAGCAAAACAGCAGTGGGAGTGGGAACGATTTCTGCTTTGTTGGAATCTAAGAGAAAGTATTGGAAATATTTCCTTTCCTCTCCTCTCCTCTCCTCTCCTCTCCTCTCCCCTCTCCTCTCCTCTCCTCTCCTCTCCTCTCCTCTCCTCTCCTCTCCTCTCCTCTCCTCTCCTCTCCTCTCCTCTCCTCTTCTCTTCTCTTCTCTTCTCTTCTCTTCCCCCCTCTCCCCTTTTTCCTTTTCCTCTTCCTTTCCCTCCCCTTTCCTTTTGACTTTTCTTTCTCTTTTCCTTTTCCCTTCCCTTCCTTTCTCTGTAGATGACTGACACTGGGTGGGGGAGGGAATAAGGGATTGCAAGACTGGCTGGGAAACTGTCATAGAAGACAGAACATGAAGATCCCTTGACCACAGCAGCACTCACAACTTCACTAGCCACTGAGCTCACAAATATTCTTTGTGATAATTGTGACATCTTTATGATCATGGAAATGGATAGGTCCTAAATAGCGTCCCCAATTTCATGAGGGCACCAACATATTCAAACTAGGTCCGAAGTGGGTACATGTTTGCATCTGGATTATTCTTAAGAGAAGCAGAGACATTTAAGTTCTCCACATCTGACATTCCTCAGCTGAAAAGTATGGCACTGAGTGGTTGCTATGATTTTATTTTTTTTAAGAAAAAAAAAATCCTGCATGTTTGAGAGAGTTCACACTTGTCTGCAAAATATGCGTTAACAGGTTTAGAGTAGTGCTAATAGCAGTTATTTTCCTTTTCCACCAACATGTCACACTGACAGACGTGGGAAATAGCGATAGGGAGGAATTACACCGTAATATAGAGTGGTGGGAGATGCAGTGATGTGGCTGTGTGCATGTATGCGTGTGTTAAAACAGCTGTAGCCATGTCGCAGTGGGAGTCACCCATCCATGATGTTGGATAATACGGGGGTGGGGGTGGGGTGTCCTCGACATAAGACCACAATTGAGCCCAAGATGTATGTTTGCTAAGTGAGAAATTTGTTAAGTGAGTTTTGCTCCATTTTATGATTTTTTTCTTGGCACATTTGTTAAGTGAATCACTGCAGTGGTTAAACTAGGAACCCGGTTGTTAAATGAATCTGGCTTCCCCATTGACTTTGCTTGTGAGAAGGTCGCAAAAGGGGAATCACATGATCCAAGGGACACTGCAACCATCATAAATGTGAGCCAGTTGCCAAGCATCTGAATCAGTGGTGGGATTCAAAAAATTTTACTACTGGTTCTGTGAGCGTGGCTTCGTGGGCATGGCAGAGGAAGGTTACTGCAAAATCTCCCTCCCTCCCCACCACACTAACCTGCTTTCCAGCTCTGTTCTCCTCTATATGGCAACAAAAGAAGACCCAGCTGATCAGCTGGGACTCATGAAGCAGAGAATAGATGAGGGTGGGGCCAGTCAGAGGTGGGATTGGCTGGTTCTCTGAACTACTCAAAATTTCTGCTACCGGTTCTCCAGAACTGGTCAGAACCTGCTAAATGCCACCTTTGATCTGAATATAAATCACATAACCACAGGGGATGCTGCAATGGTCATAAGTGTGACAAACGGTCATAAGTCATTTTTTTTCAGTGCACTGTAACTTTGAATGGTCAGTAAATGAACTGTTGTAAGTTGAGGACTACCTGCAATAATGTGATTGTTGGTTTTGGCTTACTCCATTATACATAGCCACTCACTGAAAAATAATAAATTGTGGTTTATGACAGTGGAGTGAATTAACCCAGCTTCGTTGGCTTAGTCAACATGTCATAGTTTATCACTCATGGTGAACATGTGAACGAAGCAAAGAAATAGTGCAATAGGATTCACCTCTTAATGCAGAAGATTTTCAAAGTGAATGTGAACATAAAACCAGAAGCTTTTCTTTTAATAGAAAATTAATAGAAAAAATGATTTGGGGAAAAAATTGGGAACTTTGATGTTATATTTTCATAGAATAACAGAGTTGGAAGGGACCTTAGAGGTCTTCTAGTCCAGGGGTCACCAACTTTTTGGATCTCAGGGACCACCAAACTCATAATTTTAAATCCCGCGGACCAGAGACCCTGGGAAAATCCCAAAAAAAGTCTGCAGGAAAATTACCCACCCAATTTTCCTACCAATTGATCATTCTTTATTTGAGATTGCAGGATATTGTCTCCAGCTCTGTTCTTGGGGGAGAGAGAGAGAGAGAGAGAGGGGAGAGAGAGAGAGAGGAGAGAGAAAGAGAGAGAGAGAGAGAGACTTTTGGCTTCATGCAAAGAAAGCTGCAGAAGCAGCAAAAGTCTTTCTTTCTCTCCCACAAACTCCAGCAGAAATGAGTCTTTGCTGGCGCAGCCTCTTGGAGCAAGATGCCTTGCAGGGTCCCAAAGACTCATTTCTGGTGGAGTTTGGGGGAGAGAAAGAAAAACTTTTGCTGCTTTCCTTGTGTGCAGCCAAAAGCAGAAGAAAGAAGGGGAAAGAAGCAGCCCGGTGACCAGATAAGGCACGTGGGGCAAGTTCCCCCCTCCCCCCTTTCCCCCCCTCCACTCACTATGTGTTGTTGGCAATGCAAGCGACGCAAGCCTTGTGTTCTCACGGGCCATGTGGGCAGCACAACCTTGTGTTCCCGCACAGCCTGGATTAATTGTTTTGGGGTGACATTTCTCTGTGGCCCACCAAAATTTTCTCGCAGACCATAGTGGTCCCTGGCCCACTGATTGGCAACCACTGACCTAGTTCAAACCTCTGCTCAAGCAGGAGAATCCCAACATTAGCCTCTACCTAGGATCAAACTCACAGTCTCCTGATTGAGAGGCGAGAGCTCTCCATCTAGGCCACCAGAGCTGCATATGTTGGCAGCAGCACTATTATTTTATGCGCAAAAATGGAAGCACGCTTTGATTGCCACCATCGATGAATGGCTGCGGAAGTTGGTGTGAGTTAGCAAAGATGGCTTAACTGCTTTGATTAAAGACAAAAATACAACTACTTTTGTTGCTACTTGGAAACCATTTCTGGACTTTGTACTCGAGGTGGGAAAAGAAAAGAAAGTTTGATTTTGGGTTTCACTGATTAGATAGGTTTGTTATTGTAGAAATGGCTAGTTTATACTATTATGTAAAAGTAAAAGTTGTTATGATGTTATTATCTTATTCTCCTGCACCAAAGGGAGTTGGGAGTCAATGCCTTTTCTTTCTTTCCCCCCTTTTTCCAACACTTTCCCCTTCCCTTTCTCCTCCCCTATCTTTCCCACTATTTCTTTTTGTATTTTTGTATTATTGGAAGAAATATTCATCTGGTTCGGTTCAAAGAGAAAGATACAGGAAACATGGAGGCTGATTGGAAAGAGGGTTTAATGGTGAGGCGGAAGAACCTGAGTGGCTCTGGGCAGCTGACCACCTGGAGTTGATAATGAGACTTATTTATACCTTCTCTTGGGACTTGCCCTTGAGCTTCCTGTTCCTATGCAAGAACATGTTTCCTATTGGCTGTTGTCAGACTCTCATGGGGCTACGTTTATGTGAATCAAGTTTGGTTGAAGTTTGGTAGATGCAATGAAGGGGCTTGTTGGGCAATTCCTATTGCTAATTCTACCTTTGTTCAGACCTTGCTGCAGGGAGTAATAGATTACCAAATCTGCATTTCTAAAGGCTGGCCTCAGCTTAGTATCTGCTTGGGGGCTGTGAGTTTCTGTCTTTAGAAACATGTTTCTCCTTTAGGGAAATATAATATTCTGCCTTTTAAAAATATTTCTCAAAAATTGAGGGGCGGATACTAACTTTCTACAATATCTTATAGTATTAATGCCTAAACAAGCTATAAAAAAACCAAGTCATAGTTTTGTGAACTGTGGCTTGGCACGGTTCTGAATGACTGTTGACTGAACGCATCCGAAAAGTGTCAGGTTAGAAAAAGGGTACAGAAAAAGGCTAAAAGAACAAGTTTTACTTTGGACTAAATCAAAAGCTAAATGGCTTTTTGACTTAAGTCTTCTCCGGCTGTTGCCATTTACTCTAATTGACTGTTTATTGTTTTTAAGGGCAGGTGTACTCCAGCTGAGTTGGGTGTACATATCGAATGAGTTGACTTGGAACAAGGCAATCACAACCCTGAATACAGAGAAGAGAGGTTTTCTTGAGATCAGTTGTAAGTACGCCACACAATACTCAATGCACAAAATGTGGAAAGCTTGAGGAAGAGTGTGGGTGTTAAATTAATGACCTGGAATTTAAGGAGATTGGCTGGATGACAACAGGTCTTTTGCTGTTATGCCTGGAGATATACATTTCTTTTTAAAATGGAAGAACCCTGAGCTGATTTTCAAATGATCCAATTCCTTTGCATTTCCTGGGGTGAGGTGTGGAGTGAACAAAAGGCTTCCTTTTCTTGATATGCTTTTCTGACCTCGTATTCTGGAGATTGATTAAGCCACATGCAATATACAGTATAAACGATGAAACCAAACTTAGCCTCTTGCTTGTTGCAAAGATGATTGAAATAACACTATACTGTATACTGACTTCTGTTCTGACCTGGCTAACAAACACAACAAACCCTCTGTAGTTAAATAAATGTTCTCTCTCTCTCTCTCTCTCTCTCTCTCTCTCTCGCAGGGAGATGACACACCTATTCATCTCCTTCCCCTACCTTATATCCCCAGAGCTGGAGTGGGGCTTTGCTAGAAGCAGTGGTTCTTCCATCCCAAAGATCAGCCCATAGATTTCCACTGCTCTCCTCTCCTCTGCCTTTTGCGCATCTGTGCATCAGACACTGGACCTAGCTGTTCCTCTTCTTTCTCATCAGCCACCTCCAGACCTGGGGCTGTCGACTCTCCATTTGAGGATGATGGACAGTCCAGGATCTGCCTCTGTGTCTATCTCTGACAGCTCCATTCCCTCTTCCCCTTCCAAGCTCTCAGATTGCTTGATGCTGGCCCATGCCTCCACCTCATCTGATTTGGCTGCCAACAGGCCACAACAACTTCTTTGAATTAGTGTATTAATCATGAAGCTGGACCTCATGATACCCAGGGCGTTTGTGTTCCCCAAAGAGATGCTTTGTGGATCCTAGTTACTTTCAGGTTTCAGTAGCAATGAACGAGGCCACGATCATTGTTACAGTCTTTGACCTGAACTGGAAGATCCAGTGTCAAATCCATACATGGTCACACAAAAGTCACTGAATAATTTTGGACAGTAGTTTTTTTCTCACCTGTATCACATGATTGTCGTGGAGAGATAGTCTTCATTTAGCATCTTGCCTCCTTTAGCAACTATTTGCAGTTACCATGTTGATGAAATCTAACTTTCTCCTCTTGACAGACTTGAACACTGGGCCCTATTCAAAGTCATGAGAAAAGCAAGCTCTTACACTTAGGCAAGAAAAAACGAATGTACAAGTACAGAATAGGTGGTACTTGGGTTAATAGCAGCAACTCCAAGAGAGATCTAGCTGTCCTAGTGGACCAGTATTTAAGTATAAGCCAGAAATGCCCTTCAGCTGCAAAAAAAGGCAAGGCAGTCCAATGACGTCCGAAAGATACTTTTTCAGGAGGCATCTGGACTTTCGTATTTTTCCTTTCTAGACGTTTTGCTCCTCATGCAAGACGCTTTGACAGGAGAGTGGGGAATGGAAAGATTTATATTCCCTGCAGACAGCTGGTCATTTGCATCCTTTTAGAGAGTCGTTGAAGCACTTGGAGGTTTATCTGTGACCTCAGGGTTACCTGGGTAGTGCTCCTGGTTTCTATAGTCCGCATTTTTTTCCCTCTGGAAATCGATTCCTACTCCCACATCATAGATTAGAATATAATAGAATATAATTCTTTATTGGCCAGATGTGATTGGACACACAGGGAATTTGTCTTTATTTTATTTATTTTTTATTTATTTTGATTTGTCAATTGCTTACAAGATAATAGGTATAAGTATATACATAGTTATGAATACATGAAATGGGTACATATAAGAAAAATAAAAGAAACAATAGGACAGGGACGGTAGGCACGTTGGTGCGCTTATGCACGCCCCCTACAGACCTCTTAGGAAAGAGTCTTGGTGCCAGTGCTCTCAGTGTACCTAAAAGAAAAGATATATTCATCAAGAATCATAAGGTACCACACTTAATAATAGTCATAGGGTACAATAAGCAATCAAATAATACTGGGAAACAGTCAATAAAATTTTTTAGGAAACAAGCAACAAGGTTACAGTTATATAGTCATAAGTGGGAGGAGATGGGTGAAAGGAAGAATGGGAGGATTAATAGTAATAGTAATGCAGACTTTGTAAATAGTTTAACAGTGTTGAGGGAATTATTTGTTTAGCAAAGTGATGGCGTTCAAGAAAAAACTGCCCTTGTGTCTAGTTGTTCTGGTATGCAGTGCTCTATACTGTCATTTTGAGGGCAGGAGTTGAAACAGTTTATGTCCGGGATGTGAATAATAAATATTTTCACAGCCCTCTTTTTGACTCGTGCAGTATACAGGACCTCAATGGAAGGCAGGTTGGTAGCAATTGTTTTTTCTGCATTCAAAGGGTGTTCATCCTAAATCCTATAGCAATAAGTCTGTAGAGATTCTCACTCATCCAAATCATGGTTGTCCCAAAGGTGCTTTTTCAGGAGCCAACTGGGTTTTCTCAGTCCAAGGATGCATCCACAGAGGGACAGAATCAAGATCACACAAAGTGGTAGTACCACTTTATACTACACTGGTAAGACCACACCTGAAATAATGTGTCCAGTTCTGATCACCATGATGTAAAAAAGAGGTAAGACTCTAGAAAGAGTGCAGAGAAGAGCAACAAAAATATTTAGAGCAGCCGGTGGGCCGCGGACCACTGGTGGTCCATGAGATAATTTTGGTGGTCCGCAGAGAAATGTCACTCTCAGAACACCCCCAAAGCAATTAATCCAGGCTGTGCAGAAACACAAGGCTGCGCCGCCCACATGGCCCGTGGGAATCCTCCCCTCCCACTCACTCCTTACCTGGGAAACTTGCTGGCTAAATTCCTGTTTTTCCTTTTTTTTTTTCCTGATCATCAGCTGTTTTGCTGTGCTGGGAGATTTAGATTAGCCAGAAAGCAGGAAATGGTTGGATTTCTTGCTTTCTAGCTAATCTTTAGATCTTCGGCTCTGCTTAAAAGCAGAGCCAAAACCTTCCTTAGGAGTGAAGCAGACTCAGCTAGCCGATGGCAGAAACACAGATCTCTAAGTGAATCTGTGTTTCTGTGAGCAACTCAATCTGCTGCCTCCTTTGCCTACTTTTGGGTAAAAGTTGTTCTTTTTTAAATAAGAAATTCAATATTTATATAAATATTTATAATATTTACATACAAGCCACGTCCATCCTGTCACATGATCACCAAGCCACACCCACAAATTAGGCCATGCCCACAGAAACGGTTAGTGGTCCCCAGGATTTAAAATTATGAGTTTGGTGGTCCCTGAGGTCCAAATGGTTGGTGACCCCTGACTTAGAGGACTGGAGGCTAAAGCATACGATGAAAGATTGTGGGAATTAGGTATGTCTGGTCTAATGAAGAGAAGGACTAGGGTTGATATGACAGCAGTCTTCTTGAACTTGAAGGTATGTCACAGAGAAGAGGCGGTCAATGTATTCTCCAGATGGAAAGTAACCAAAGAGAAATCCAATCTAGAAATAAGGAGAAATTTCCTGATAGTTATAATAATTAATAAGTGGAAGAGCTTGCTTCCAGAAGTTGTGGGTGCTCCATCACTGAAAGTTTTTAAGAAGAGACTTGGAAAGCCATTGGTCTGGAATGGCATAGGATTGCCTTGCTTGAGCCAGGGGTTGGACTAGAAGCCCTCCAAGGTCATTTCCAGCTCTGTTATTCTGTATTCTGTATTCCTCCTTCTGCACCTGCTTGATATTTCTTCTTGCTCAGTTGCACTTAATGACACTTCTATTCTTATCACACCTTGATTGACATGTTTGCATCCCCTGCTGCTTCCCATTTCTCATGTTCCTACTTATTTATTTATTTGGTAAAGAGGCAGATATGTTTGCATTGCTACTATCTCAGATCTCTTCCAGGTTAAGATTGTTGGCTGCTGAGATCCATAAATATTTCCAGAAGACTCCGGACACAGAGAAATGCTTTGAGGTTGGCAATGTCAGGGGCAACTGGATGCCCCTCAGAACTAGAAGAAAGGAGAGCTGACATTCAGGGTTGACCCTGTCATTAGTTGGTATGAAGCTTCAGGCTAATGATGCTGAGTGAGAGATGTTAGAAGACATAACTATGAACCATTCAACCTGCCTGCACGCCTTGGCTTTATGCTGTCTCTTTTTCAGATATAAAACAAGGTTCAAATGAAAATGCAATGAGAGTTTGAGTGATTTTGGAGGATATATATATATATATATATATATATGTATGTATGTATGTATGTATGTATGTATGTATGTATGTATGTATGAATGTATGTATGTGTGCGTGTGTATATACATACACATACAAACACACACATATATATGTGTGTGTGTGTCTGTGCCTGTGTATGTATGTATACACACACACACACACATATATATACACACACACATACATACACATGCATATGCCACACACACACACACACACACACACCATCATCATCTTCTTCTTTTAATGACCCCATAATCGGGGTGGAGTCTGGGCAACTGAATGGAGTTGAGTGTTTACTGGCTGATTGCCCTTCCTGTTGCCAATGCGGAGTTTTGTTCGGCAGATATATTCTTCTTGTGCGCAGAGAGAGAAATATCTGCCTCTACCTAGGATCGAACTCGCACCTCCTGATTGTGAGGCGAGAGCTTCACCTCCACCTATAGGCTACCACACCACATAATCTCTCTCTCTCTCCCTCCCCCCGCCCTCTCTCTTTCTCTCTCCCCCCTCCCTCCTCTCTAAACAATTTGGAATACGTAGCGAAAAGAGTCACAAAAGTTAACAAGATTGATTTTATAGGGTATAAAGCTGTTACAGAATCTGGAGGTTCCACTTTGGATACCGAGAAACCTCTTCCCAGAAGATAACAAAGAAAACCAGTCACGGAGACGATGTGTAGCATCCCAGACGACCCTGCGAACCCTGGAAAAGCATTGCTTATATGTTATGTCTTGGATAGAAGGAAGTGAACTTCCAACAAACTTTTCTGCTGTCCTCACCACTCTTTGCACAGCCTTCCTGTCTGAAACAGTAATACTTCCAAACCACATGATAATACAACACGACAGGATGCTTTCAATCATCCCTCTATAAAAAGTGGCAAGGACAGGGGAAGGAAGATGTGCTCTTTTCATACGATGCAGAAAATACAGGCGTTGCTGTGCCCACTTCACCAATGTCTCACAGTTCAGCAACCAAGCTAACCTGTGTCACTGCGTTTATTTTGGGTTTGTCTGGTGAGCTCCCACAGACGTTTCCAGAATATACCGGACTGGTTATCAAGTTACCATAGTAACAAGATATGAATGTCTTGTGATGTTTGATGTACTGCGCATGTGTGCAGGGGAGGAGTTTTTATTTTTACTTCACTTTCATTATACTTCATCTTTCTTACTTTTCTTTTGCTTGCTTCTCTGAATATACTGCTTTTTCTTTTGTTCCTAGTTATTTTGTAAATAAAGTATGCTGGCAACAGAAAAACACGATTCATTTCCTCTAATTTCTGCACGCCCAGAAACATGATACTACTACTAACCACCTCCACAACTGAATCATTAATACACAGTGATGGCAGGTTCTTTAAAGGGCACACAACTCTTTAAAGATTGAGGGCTGTGCTTGGCTTTTGAATGGAAGCTGAAGAAGGCTGGGAGAAATTAAATACTTAATTTGATTAAAGAGAGTTAATATTATTCCATATGTTTTTAATACTTTTGCCTTCTGTCACATGAAAAACACAATCCAGTAGCAGCTATCACTGATACAATCTAAGGTTTTTGCAGTCTCTGTGTGATAGGGGTCATGGAAGTTATACATCCCTTCCCATCTTTAAAGTATTAAAAATAAGGACATTGACTGTCATATTTATTTCTATAATTAACGTGGAAATCAGAAATATATATACAATAGCTCATTTATTTGGGAGTAAATTCCTATTGAATGTTAGGACTCTCTTATTATTTAGACAATTTTTATTTAATGCATTGATGGACTGCCGTTTAAAGTGATGTCCTATAATTGGATTACACACAAAGTCATAAATGCACAACTTTGGTATGTATGAGATAAATCTCTTATACCATACATGTAAAAAGTCCTGTTAAAAGATGCAAGTAATCTATCAATTAAATTGCTCAGAATCACAGAAAATTATCTGGAGAGACAGAAAAGTGAAAGTCTTAAAATCTCCTTGAATCAGAGGTGGTATTCAGCAGGTTCTGACCAGTTCTGGAGAGCTGGTAGCGGAAATTTTGAGTAGTTTGAAGAACTGGCAAATGCCACCTCTGACCGGAGATTTTACAGTATCCTTCCCCTGCCACGCCCACTAAGCCATGCCCACAGAACCAGTAGTAAAAAAAATTGAACCCCACCACTGCCTTGAATGCTTGTTTTAGTGGGGCAGGCATGATTCATTCACCTATGGTGATGGGAAGAAGAGGGACAGGATCACCTCAAAGACCCCGAGATCCTGAGTTTGCCTTGTCAAAGGGAGCAGATCCCTTTTTGTCCAGGTAAAATAAGGTTAAAAAAAAAAAGTCAAAACAGCAACCGAAGCTCCACCTGTTTTTTTAATGAAAAGAAGGGAGAGGAGCTTTGATAACTCCTTTGTGGCTGCCATCTTGACTTTTTTTGATTATACCCTACAGAGATCCCTGGTTGTTCAGAACAGTCGTGTTGTGATGATAGCAACCTTAATACAACCGATACACAAATAGGGATGACAAAGCTGACATACCTCACTGTAACAACGTTGCAAAAATGGTTTTAAGAATTGTTAACCTTTTTTGTGAAGCTTCTTCTTCGGCAACACTGAATTGTTAACTAGGGCATACAAAACCTTTGCCAGACCAATTCTCGAATAAATCTTGTCCTCCTAGAACCCAACACTGTGTATCGGACATTAACACGATTGAGCGGGTCCAGAGATATTTCTTGCGAAAAGTACTCTACTCCTCCACTCCCTATGCCTCCAGGCTTGAAATTTTGGGCCTGGACAATCTGGAACTGCGCCGCCTACAGTCCAATCTAAGCATAGTTCACAAAATTGTCTGCTATAACATCTTGCCTGTCAACGACTTCTTCAGCTCCAGTCACAATAATACACGGCCAAACAACCGATACAAATTCAAGGTAAACTGCTCCAAACTCGATGGCAGAAAATACGACTTCAGCCACAGATTGATCAACGCCTGGAATGTCCTGCCCAACTCTGTTGTTAGAGCCTCAACCTTCACAGCTTCAACCTCAAACTGTCTACTGTGGATCTCACCCCATTCGTAAGAGGTCCTTAAAGGGGGCGTGCATAAGTGCACCAGCGTGCCTACCATCCCGATCAGTTGGGACTCAGGAGGCAGAGAATAGATGGGGGTGGAGCCAGTCAGAGAGGATATTTGCCGGTTCTCCAAACTACTCAAAATTTCTGCTACCGGTTCTTCAGAACTGGTCAGAACCTGCTAAATACCACCTCTGAGTGGTATATAAGCCTAAATGCTATTGCTAGGTGCTATTCTTATACTAGAAATGTAGGTGGCAGTTTTTTTTTAAAAAGGACAACTGTTAACCATTTTATTTTCCTTCTACATCGCTTTCTGACTCGTTTTCCCATTGAAGTTGACAAGACCGTATTCCAAGAAAGTACTTGCTCGATCAATTTAAGAGTCAAAGCAGGGTGGAAGGGGCACTTAATAAACTGCCATTTCAGAGTCAGAAATTCAACCGTACATTTCCTTGCCACTTTGCTTGAAAAATTTACAGCCGGCGAAGGCAACGTCTCTTGCAGCTCGGCAAACTCCGTATCTTTTGGCGGTTTCTCCCTCACTTAAAAGCGGTTGTGTGTGGGTTGCCCTCCAAAGCCCACCGAACCTTTACAGGCTTTAATTAAGGACGACGAAGCCTTTGAACATCGCAGGATTCATCTGTTCACGTGTGCAAAAGCCGAGTGTAACAAAATAATTTAATCAAACTCCCAGCCTAATAAAGACTCTTGTTGCCTCAACTAAATGGTGTTACGGTGGCAGCGTCACATAGTTTCACATTTTAAAAAGCAGGTCAGAGTGTTCATTCATCTTGATTAGCAATGCCAACCTAATTACTTCTGGAGGAAACAGTAATTAGCTGGAGTCTCACCTCATTAATCATGACATTCTTGTAGCAGACTATTTTTATCTGATAAATGGCTCGGATTGGAACAAGGTGTATATTTGAATTGCAGTTAATTGTATACAGCTTGCTGCATTTGGCTTCTTTTTTTTTTAAAAAAAAGAAGTCTTTTAACTGCTTCCTTTCTATCTCATGCCAAGAGGTACTTCTTATAGACTGGAACAGGAGGAAGGAGGCAATAGGATTTATCCCCCAATCGACGCCATTTTCTTAAAGAGGGAAAGGGTGGGCGGGGCTGTTCAGGAAGGGCTGGGCTAAAGTATGTGGGGGAGGAGCCAGAGCCAAAATGGGTGTGGGGGGGCCACCTTTCCCAAAGTGGATGCTTGTTTCCTATCTTTTTTTAAAAAAAATATTGAAAATGTTTAAACTGGTAAAAGATAAAGGTGAAAATATAGAGAGAAATAAAAGAAGATAAGCAAAAAAAGCAGTATACAGCTAGGCCTCAAATTAGGAAATGACAGTTAGGTTTCCAGTGCTAAGCAAGACAGCTGTTCAGTGAGTTTTGCCCTGTTTTACGACTTTTCTTGCCACGGTTGCTAAGTGAATCTCGGCAGCTGTTAAGTTAGTAACAAGGTTGTTAAGCAAATCTGTCTTCCCCATTGACTTCACTTGTCTGAAGGTCACAAAAGATGATCATATGACCCCTGGACACTGCAACCGTCATAAATATGAATCAGTTGTCAAGCATCCAAATATAAATCACGTGACCGTGGGATGTTGCAATGGTCATAAGTGTGAAAAATGGTCATCGGTCACTTTTCTTCCAGTGCCGTTGTAACTTCAAATGGCCACGGAATGAACTATGGTAAGTTGAGGACTACCTGGAGTAACCGTAGAGCAACTGATGGGAGAAGTAGAGGACGATGGTCTAGGCCAGGGGTAGGGAACCTTGGCTCTTTTATCACTTATGGACTTCAACTCCCAGAATTCCTGAGTGAGCCATAAAAGGTTCCCCATCCCTGGCCTACTGGTTTTTCAGTTGTGGGGGAAATCAATTTTTGACTGGAATGGGATTGTTTGATATACAAATGTAGGACATATAAAGAATATATAAAGAATATGTCCTACATTTGTATATTAAACAGTCCCATTCCAGTCAAAATTGATTTCCCCCACAACTGAAAAACCAGTAGGCCAGGGATGGGGAACCTTTTATGGCTCACTCAGGGATTCTGGGAGTTGAAGTCCATAAGTGATAAAAGAGCCAAGGTTCCCTACCCCTGGTCTAGGCCAGTGGTTCTCAACTTTAGCAACTTTAAGATGAGTGGACTTCAACTCCCAGAATTCATCAGCCAGCCATTGCTGATTATTGTACTTTTTGACTATTATTAAGTGATGTACTTTATGATTCTTGACTCTTGACGAATGTGTCTTTTGTTTTTATGTACACTGAGAGTATTTGCACCAAGACAAATACCTTGTGTATCCAATCACACTTGGCTCATAAAGAATTCTATTCTATTCTATTCTATTCTATTCTATTCTATTCTATTCTATTCTATTCTATTCTATTCTATTCTATTCTATTCTATTCTATCCTATCCCATCCCATCCCATTCCATTCCATTCCAATATTCTATTCTATTCTATTCTATTCTATTCTATTCTATTCTATTCTATTCTATTCTATTCTATCCCATCCCATTCCATTCCATTCCAATATTCTATTCTATTCTATTCTATTCTATTCTATTCTATGCTATGCTATGCTATGCTATGCTATTCCACTCTATTCCTCCATTTAGACCTCTTCCCCACTCTTTTGGGTCACATGACCCAGATCAGATCAATATGCTGTCTGCCTTGGGTTTCCCAGTAAACCCATTTCCAAGGACGTGACATGAATGGAGAACTGAAATACACAGCAATATGTTACTATATTGCACAGAAGGAAACATAATAAAACTCCTATGACTCCATAAGGCAGGGGTGTCAAACTCAAGGCCCGTGGGGCTGCCCTGGAAACAGTGAAGGACTGGCCCAAGGTGCCTTTGGCAGAGGGTTGCAGGAGGCTGTCGCAGCCGAAGACGGAGCTTGAGAGCCCATTTTCTCTGGCAGTGGGCTCAGGCCATCACAGGCGTCCCTGACACGAGTGATGTCGAGCTGGCCATGCCCACCCTGGCCCCTCAAGGCCAAACACAACCCTGATGCGGCCAACTCAATGAAATTGAGTTTGACATCCCTGCTATAAGGGATCCAAAAGATTTTCAGAAACAATATCTCTTGCCCATTGGTGGTCACCTAACCAAAGTTTAAATGTGGGCTTAAGCCAAATGGGGTAACAAATCTGATAAAAAGGTTACTTAGATCAATATCTAAATGGAAATCTGACTAGATTGCCATTGACTTGTATTCCATTGTGGAACAAAGATCGACTGATTCTAGTGAGGATAATGCCTCCTTCCTATTTGACAGGAAATACTCCATGTAATAATTCCACCCCGTAGCTTATTCAAATGAATATATTCAAAACCTGTTGTATGTTTCAGATATTTGAGGAGTGGACAGCATCCCAACTGTCTCTCAAAGGTCATTTACTCAGAACCTCTGGACAATTTATAGCCTGATCTCATTTGCACCATGACCATGCCAGGAATATGAGCGATATGGTGGGATCCCATCACCTTGGGTAAAAGCACAATTGAAATCATTTCAGTCTTCATTTATTTTTGGAAACCTAGGCTTTATATAGCTAAGTTGCTGTGATTTGTTTAAAGTGCACATAAATTGGAATGTACGGTATGATTCTACAAATTAACATTGTCTCAAAGTTGGTTCAATTCATAGTCCCAGAACAATATATCTGTAAAAAAGTAATTAAAATCATCTGTTTTTGGATAGCTCTATTAATATTAAAGTAACCCCTAGGGGTGGGATTCAAATTTTTAACAACCAGTTCTGTGGGCGTGGCTTAGGTGGTGAGCGTGACTTGGTGGTCATGTTATTGGCTGGGTGTGGCCAACTCAACATCACTCAATTGAGGCATGCATCTCCTCGCCTGGCCTCTCATCACTGTGGGGATGCTGCAAGAGTTGTAAGTGTGAAAAATGGTCATCAGTCACTTTTTTCAGTGCCATTGTAACTTTGAATGGTCATTCCACACAAGCAAAGTACCAGCAAAGGAGGGGAAAAAAACTCCAGAGACGTTCCTGAGACAGGAAGTCTAGTCCTGCCAAGAATGTAGTAAGGATTAACGGAGAGGCAGTTTCTATAAGCAACACCAGAATGTTTCCTTCCTGCCTTCCTTACAGGATTAGGCCAGTAATTTCTTCCAACAACCAGTTCTCCGAACTGCTTAGAATGTTAACAACTGGTTCTAGCAAATAGGTGCGAATTGGTAGAATCCCACCCCTGGTAACCCCCCTCTCCCTGTCTCTCACACACGCACTATATGGAATGTTTAGTCTTAGTACTATTTTATGAACATCAAAAAGATATGCAGGTAGTCCTCAACTTACTATTATTTTTTTTAATGGCCATTCAAAGTTGCAACGGCCCTGAAGAACGTGACTTATCACCAGTTCTCACATTTAAGACTGTTGCAGGTAAAAAAAAAAAAATGAAAAAAGGCAGTGACAAACTATTATTACATTGTTGTCAAGAAACTTGCATGGACATCTTTATATAGTCAAGGAATCCAGTTCAATTCCAAGGAGAGTACAGGGAAAGTATGGAGACTCAAATTTCTCTCTCAGGGCAGTGGTACCTTGATCCTCAATTATTTTGAAACTCATTGAATTTGTGACTCGGTGCATTTTGACAGGAAAATTTTGTACCAGTACTCCTCATTTGTTTGATACTTGACACACAAGCTAGAACTTGTCGCTGTCAGCTGCCTTGTGACTGACTACATTATCCCTTATGGGTAAAAATTTGTTTGATACTCATCGTTTTTGGTATTCATCATGCCTCCTGGAACCAATTCATGATGACTACTGAGGTACAGAGGTGGTATTCAGCAAGTTCTGACCAGTTCTGGAGAACCAGTAGTGGAAATGTTGAGTAGTTTGGAGAACCGGCAAATACCACCCCTGACTGGCCCCGCCCCAAATCTATTATCTGCTTCCCAAGTTCCAGCTGATTGGCTGGGTCTTTTTTTGTTGCCCTGCACAGGAGAACCGAGCTGGAAAGCAGGTTAGTGGGGTGGGGAAGGAATGGGATTTTGCAATAACCTTCCCCCAGGAGTGAAGAGGGAATGGAGATTTTGCAGTATTTTTCCACCAAGCCATGGCCACAGAACCATTGGTAATTTTTTTTGAATCTCACCACGGCCGAGCTACCCCTGTACAAACTTATCTGGAAAGTGAGGCTAGCCAGTCATTCTTTCTTAGCCCAACTTACCTCACATAATTGTTGTTGTGGGAAAATAGCAGGAGGAAGGTGTGTTGGGTATGTTCGAGTGGTGGGATTCAAATTTTTTTTACTACCAGTTCTGTGGCTTGGTGGGCGTGCCAGGGGAAGGAAGGATAAATCTTCAGTCAGAGGTGGGATTTACCGGTTCTCTGAACTACTCAAAATTTCCACTACCGGTTCTCCAGAATCTGATGAATACCACCTCTGGTATGTTCACTGCCTTGAGTTATTTGTAAAGATAACAATAGTGGGATGTAAGTAAGTAAGTACATAAGTAAGTTAATTAATTAATTAAAGGTCCTCTGCTGGTTTTGGTGTGCTTTCAAAGAGGTGTTTCTGAGGAAACTGATCCATGACTTGAGTTGGACTCATGACTCCTGTTGAATGGATGGTTGGAGGCTATGGCTGGTGTACCTCTACTCAACGGGTGTGGAACCATGTCCCTCCTATGACTTTTGTACTTGAACTCCCAGAATTCCTGAGCTCCTGAGAATTCCTTGCTGGCTCAGAAACTCTGGGAGTTGAAGTATACCGTATATAGCTAGGTTTCAAATTATGACCACGATTTCACAAGAAGAGTTCTCCACTCCTCTGCATGTTGCAGAATACCTTATGCCACCAGACTCGAAACTCTAGACCTAGAAAACTAGAACTATGCCGCCTTTGTATAGTATATAAAGTCATACATTGCAATGTCCTACCTGTCAATGAATACTTCAGCTTCAACCATAACAATACAAGAGCACACAATAGATACAAACTCAAGGTAAACCGCATCAAACTTGATTGCAGGAAATACGACTTCAGCAACACAGTGGTCAATGTCTGGAATACTCTACCTGACTCTATGGTTTCTTCCCCAAACCCCAAAAACTTTAGCCTTAGACTGTCTACTATTGACCTCACCCCTTTCCTGAGAGGTTTGTAGGGGGCATGCATAAGCGCACCAACGTGCCTACCATCCCTGTCCTATTGTTTCTATTTATTTTTCTTATATGTATCCATTTCAAGTATTCATAACTACGTTTATACTTATACCTGTTATCTTGTAATTGCTTGACAAAATTAAATAAAATAAAAAGTAGGCCAAAGTTTCCTTTGCTAAACAAGATAGCTGTTAAGTGAGTTTTGCCCTGTTTTACGATTTTTCTTGCCACAATTGCTAGCGATCCATAAAAGGACAAGTGATTCCATCTCCTAGCCACCAAATTTATTTAAGAGCCTTTGATATAGGGCTTTGTTAATGCTTACTTGAAAACCCCAAAATGGAGTGTTGACAAGGTTATACCTCCATTCATGTGTCTGTTGACACTCTCAAAATAGCAGAACAAGCGAGTCCCAGAATAGCAACCTCTATTCACACATTTGGGGCATCATTTTAAAGAATGTGCTGCCAACATGTTCTGTTTGCCTGGTAAAAGGAATAATGTCAGAAGAACTGAGTTCCTCTAGGAGTAAATAAGTGGAGAAACATGTTATTTTTAAAGGGATATTCTCAGCTGCCACCAGTTTCATACTGGCAGCCCAGCACGTGAAGTCATAATTCTAATTTCAAATTGGTCACTGTCCAAAAAGATATGTGCAGTTTTATCATACAAGGGTAGGTTAATGAGACAGCCGTTAGGCAGAGTGGGGATGGGGGTGGGAAATACCTCGTTGATAACAGGGCTGGGAAAACCCTCCCAAGAAATATTGTTAGCAATATTGCAATATTTGTTAGCAATATTTTATTCATCATTGAATAAAATAAAATATTAACGTTATATTTCCCAGAAAGCAACCATTTGGGAAAACGTTTTGGGTGCACAGATTTAAAAAAAAATTGAAAAAGACCATGTAAAAGCAATGGTAGCAGTAGTAGGATTCAAATTTTTTTACTAACGGTTCTGTGGGCATGGCTTGGTGGGCGTGTGTGGCTTGGTGGGTGTGTCAGGGGAAGGATACTGCAAAACCCCCATTCCCTCCCCACCCCACTAACCTGCTTTTCAGCTCCGTTCTCCTGTGCAGGGCAACCAAAGAAGACCCAGCCAATCAGCTGGGACTTGGGGGGGGGCAGAGAATAGATGGGGGTGGGGCCAGCCAGAGGTGGTATTGGCTGGTTCTCCAAACTACTCAAAATTTCCGCTACTGGTTCTCCAGAACTGGTCAGAACCTGTTGAATACCACCTCTGAATGATAGGCAGTCCTTGACTTATGACAGATCGAAGTTACGACAGCCAGGCCCCTACACAGTCATATTAACCTGTTGTGTATGCTCAGTAATCAGCCTGCATTTATGACTGTTTGCTGTGACCCACAGTCATGCAACTGGGATTGATGATGGTTTCCACCAAAGGGGGAAAAAAGGACCAATGGGTTAGGGTTAAGGTTGCTGCATTTGCTTAATGGCTGGGACATTCACTGAACAACTACTGTCAGGATTCTGGCAATTACCCCCATTTAAATCATGAACCTTAAGCCAAACTTCCAAAACTTAAAAAGGATTTATTGGGAGTTAACATGCCAGCACTGCCTGGGTGTAGCCAACTCTGAGACACATCATTCATTGCCACCCTTGACCCTGGTTTTCACCCCACTCCCTGAGTGTTTCGTAATTCATATTCTCCAATGGGACACATCCATAGCCAAGAGTCATCAATCATGCTCTCCAATTAGAATTTTGCATGGCAGAAACATCAGTCACCTAGTTACTATCTTTGAAAACATTTATGGAATGCAGTTTCGGTTTTGCAAGCTGCTGCACTGGTCCCCCCTCCCTTTCTGTTGGCAACTCTAAAAAGACCAGAGAAATATTTCATGAGTTGACAACTACTATATTTGCTTAACAACCCCTGCAAACATGGTCATAAAATCTATCATGATCACATGACGGCATTTTTAATAACCTGTATATTCTGGGCTAAGTTACAGTTGTGAGTCCAGGTCTACACTTTTGAATATGACCTCAATGGGGCCCACAATTTCTATTGCTAAGCGAGGCCATTGTTAAGTGAACTGTGACCCATTTTACAACCCTTTTTTTTTTACAAAAAAGATAAGCAAATCACTACCATAGTTAAGTGAACCACGAAGTTGTTAAATGAATCTGGCTTCCTCCATTGATTTTGCTTGTTGGAAGCCAGCTGGAAAGGTTACTAATGGTGATCACATGACGCCCTGGGACACTGCGACTGTCATTTATTTATTTTTATTTATTTATTTGTCAAGCAAGTATTAGATAACAGGTATAAGATTAAACATGGTTATGAATACATGAAATGGATATGAATAAAAAAAGAAACAATAGGAGAGAGACAATAGGTATGTTGGTGCGCTTATGCACGCCCTCTACAGACCTCTTAGGAAAGGGGTGAGGTCAATAGTAGATAGTCTAAGGTTAAAGTTTTTGGGGCTTCAGGAAGAAACCACAGAGTCAGTAGAGTATTCCAGACATTGACCACTCTGTTGCTGAAGTCGTATTTCCTGCAATCAAGTTTGGTGCGATTAACCTTGAGTTTATATCTATTGTGTGCTCTAGTGTTGTTATGGTTGAAGCTGAAATATTCATTGTTAGGTAGGACATTGCAATGTATGATTTTATATACTGTACTTAGATCAGACCGAAAGTGGCGTAGTTGTAGGTTGTTTAGGTCTTAAATTTCAAGTCTGGTGGCATAAGGTATTCTGCAACAATTAGAGGAGTGGAGAACTCTTCTCATGAAATATTTCTGGACTTTCTTGACTGTATTAATATCCGATATGTAATGTGGGTTCCAGACTGATGAGCTGTATTCAAGTATTGGTCTAGCAAATGTTTTGTATGCTCTAGTTAATAGTGTGATATTACCAGAGAAAAAGCTACGCAGGATTAAGGTTAACAATTCTTAATGCCTTTTTGGCTATGTAGTTACAGTGGGCTCTAACACTTAGATCATTAGAGATGAGAACTCTAAGGCCCTTGACATAGTTGGTGTCATCAACAAGGTCTTGACTATTCAGCTTGTATTTTATTTTCTATTTTTTTTGCCAATATGTAAGACAGAATATTTGTTTGTTACAGTTGCCAATCCTCTGAATATTGATCATGTGACCACAAAGATGCTGCAACAATTGTAAGTGTGAAAAGTGGTCATAAGTCACTTTTTTCAGTGCCGTTGTAACTTTGAATGGTCACTAAATGAATGGTTGTAAGTTGAGGACTACCTGTAGAAGCTGTAGAGCAACTGATGGGAGAAGTAGAGGACAATGGTCTAGGCCAGTGGTTCTTAACTTTAGTGATTTTTAAGACGAGTGGACTTCAACTCCCAGAATTCCCCAGCCAACCATTGCTGATTCCTCCATTTTAGGCCTCCTCCCTCCTCTTTCAAGTCACATGACCCAGATCAGATCAATATTCTGTCTACCTTGGGTTTCCCAGTAAACCCATTTCTAAGGACATGACATGAATTGAGAATCGAAACACATAGCAACTAACGTTACTAATGCTTGCAAGTTGAGGGCTACCTATATCTAATAAAAGAATGCTTATGAATATTGCAAATTGTTTTGGTTCTTGTTCCTTGCCTTCCTATTTATTACAGTGACCTCAGATTCTCTCTTATATGTCAAGACCTATGCAATATCCTGAGTGACATCTATTTTATTTGTTTCTTTCCTTGTTCGATTTGTATAGCTGAGACTTGGCGAGCAGCTTGAGTCGCTAACAAGAGTTAAAAATAACAAATACACAATGATACCATAAGGAAAACATGTTACAATGAAACATATTGCAGTAGGGATAAGACCTCAGACCCATATAGCTGAATGGGTCTGCAACAAACTTACCACAGCCAAGTTGCCACGGCCAACTCGCCATGGTCAACTTGCCATGGCACCGCAGCCAACTTGCCAATGCCAACTCATGGTGGGACAACTTGCCACAGTCAGTTCAACTCTGCACAGGATAAGAGTTACATGAATATTGAAGAAATAATTCTACAGAATCATTAAAGAAAGGATGCCAAAGGAGGAACAAAATAAAATGTGAATGACAAAAATGAGAAGTGACGAATTGGCTGTGGCGAGTTGTCCCTTTCATCATAGCTACATATCGTCTTCCTAACTCCAGATCTGTAAGAATGTTTTAAAACAAATTATGTGGACCCTTTGGGGCTCACTAAACTAGGGTGTTTACTTGCAGGTGTTTCATTACCTGAATAGGTAACATCATCAGTGCAAAAAAAGGGAGAGGGGTTTGCTCTGTGTTTATATGTAATGGCTTGCCCTGCCAGTAACGATGGGGGTATAATTTTCTCCTTGGTAGTTTCTTGATTAGAGTTTTGTTTTCTGCTTGATTGTCTTTCTGGTGTTAATCCCCGCTTATCTGCATATTCTTGGAGGATGTTCTCTGTTTCTTAGCCTTTATATTATCTCTTCTGAATAGGGTGCAGATGTGCATTATTTCTAAGTGTCTATTGATGACTGATTTGCCTGAATATCAGATTTCCATGAATTCCCTAGCATTTTTGGACAGAGCTTTTGGGCTTAGGATGCTTAGTTTTCCTCTTGAAATGATGCTTAAGTCTGTCCAGGTGTTGTGAGATTAAGGAGTATTCATCTTGTCTTCTGATTGTGAGCTTGGCATTCACGGACGTGCTCTGCTAGACTTCTGCCTGTCTGTTCTATTGTTAGAGGGCGTTCTTGCACTGTATTGAAATTATATTTGTTTGGCAATCCTATTCCAAAGCAGATAGGAAATGTACTTCTACAGACACCCAGCCCAGGAAACGTATGTATTATTACCTGCGTGTTTAAAGGTTCTCACATTTTCCCCAAGAACCAACAGTTACATCTGAGGAATTTCTTTAGTGTTCTTCACCCATAGAGAGCCTCTTCCATCTGTAAGTCTACTGGCCCTCCTTCCTTCCTTCCTTCCTTCCTTCCTTCCTTCCTTCCTTCCTTCCTTCCTTCCTTCCTTCCTCCCTCCCTCCCTCCCATCCTTCTTTGCTTGTTTCCTCCCTCCCTCCCTCTGCTTCCTCCCTCCCTCTGCTTCCTCCCTCCCTTCTTTCCTTCATTCCATCCTCCTTCCTTCCTTCCTCTCTTCCATTCTCCTTCTGCTTCCTCCCTCCCTCCCTCCTTCTCCCTCTGCTTCCTTCTTTCCTTCATTCCATCCTCCCTCTGCTTCCTCCCTCCTTCCTTCTCTCCATCCCACTGCTTCTTTCCTTCTTTCCTTCCTTTCTTCTGATGTGAGAACTTTCCCATTGTGTAAATTGTTTCGGACCCTAAGCAGGTACACAAAGTTCTTCTTGGCACACGCAGAATCTGCCAGCACACTCTCCTTCTGTGGGTGGCTGAGCTCCCCACTTCTCCTCAGCCCTCTGTAATGTCTTTCCCATTGTCCACATAATCCCTACTTCCTTTCACCCCCTGCCAATATTTAAAATTTAAACCTCCGTGCCTTTCTTCTCAAGTCCTGCATCTGATTTGAATAATACCAGTAACGTTTTGTAATGTTCCCTCCTGATCTTGTGTTTTTCAACGGTGAGCATGTTCTAAAAGCAGGAACAAGCTGCTAGTTATAACTCATGCTGAGTTTTGGTAATTAAATTTCATTGCTTCGGCATTATTATTTTCTTGTTCTTTTTCTTCACATCCTCGTCCAACAGGCTTTCAACTGCAAAGATTAAGCTACTTGCCCATTTGACTCCTCGGTTTCTTTTTATCTTCTTTTATTTTTTTAAAACAAAAACCCAACGTGCAAACAACAACAACACACAAAAAAGGGACACAATATTTGCCACAGCGCTTTTCATTAAAGAAAGGGAGAGACAGAGAAGTCTGTTTGGAAACTGACAAAGGAGGATGGCAGGGAAAAGGAGTTTGATTCCAGGAAGCCTCGGTTCTCTTGAACGTACACACAATAGCGTTTCCTTTTGAGTAGCCATTTTGTATGTATGCATTGGTGGTGTTTCTTTGTGCTGGCCAGATTTGATATAAAAGCTCGCAATTTCCATCCTGACGGAGGATCTTCTAACTCTTAAAAAATGTATGCTTTTTCCTTTCTCCTGCAAGGGTCTCCTTCTTTTACAAGTTCAAATTCAGGCTAGAAGGGATTCTAGAGAACTTTGCAGGGAAACAAAACTCTTTCCCTTAATAAGCCTCAACCACAAAACAGATGTGGAATTAGTTGTTTGTTCCTTAGCCCTGCTTGCTTTAGAGAAAAAGGGGGACAATGTGTGATAATATTGCACGGGGTTAAAAAACACAAAAGCAGGGCAGCATACAAAAAGGACAGGGTTTCCATTTATTTTTATTATTAGATTTTTTTTATCCCACCTTGCTTTATTACTTTATAGAGGACTTGAGATGGTGAACACATGTAATACTCCTTACTCCTATGTTCCCCACAACAACAATTCTGTGAGGTAGGTTGGGCTGACAAAAAGTGCCTGGCCCAAAGTCACCCAGGCAGGATTAAAACTCAGAGCCTCCTAGTGTTTGGCCCAAAGTCAACCAAGCAGCTTTCATGCCTGAAGCGGGACTAGAACTCACAGTCTCCCCATGATTGGTCCAAAGTCACCCAGCTGGCTTTCATGCCTAAGGCAGGACTAGAATTCACCATCTAGTAGTGACTGGCCCAAAGTCATTTAATTGGCATTCATGCCTAAGGTAGGACTAGAACTCACAGTCTCCTGGTAATTGGCCCAAAATCACACAGGTGGCTTTCATGGCTAAGATGGTACTAGAACTCACAGTCTCCTAGTGACTGGCCCAAAGCCATCCACTTGGCTTTAGTAGCTAAGGTGGGACTAAAACTCACTGGTGATTGGCCCAAAGTCATTCAATTGGCTTTCATGCCTAAGGTGGGACTAGAACTCATAGTCCCCTGATGATTGGTTCAAAGTCAACCAGCTGGCTTTCATATCTAAGGCAGGATTAGAACTCACTGGTGATTGGCCCAAAGTCACTCAGTTCGCTTTCAAGGTGTGACTAGAACTCACAGTCTCCTGGTAATTGACCCCAAACCACCCAGTCTCTTGCTTCCTAGCTTGAGGTCTTAACCACTAGACAAAGCTGTTTTTCTAATGAATAAATTTGATTTTGCTTCAGGTCCACCTCAGCCTGTTCCTTCCTGGCCAAACCCTAATTTGGAACTGAAAGTTGTTTGCTATACACTGCAGCGATGATACAAAAAGGAAAGAAAGTATGTGTGAGAATAAATGAAATGCTTAGCAAATGGTTCAGCACAGCGCAAAGAATAAAATGAGAAGTGATGTTCCTTTGGTTGTTTTTTAAAGTATTTGCGGATAATTGGATAAGAAGTGATGTTGGTGATAATAGAGATAAGTTGCTGGAGGAAGGCATATATACTCTTTTACGCAGACGATGCCTTATTATTGGCTGAGAACCCAAATAATGTGTAATCAAGATTAGATTCATTGCATGAGGCAATAAATAGAACGAATCTAAAGATTAATGCATTCAATACTAAGTTATGTCTGGAAAATGGAATTAACAACAAACAATTATGTGATCTTTATTTAATTTGGCCTTTATTTAACTAAATAGAACAGAAAAATCAAGCAAAGAGAAGCAAACAAACATTGAATATATGTATATTAAGGTATATAGTTTTAAAGGTTTACAGAACAGGAACACTATATTTCAGTATGTTATGCAAAAATGGTGAAAAGCAAAACAATTTGGTGCCTTCTACTTTGGAAGAATTGTTACTAAAGATGGAGAAAAGAATGGAGACATTTTAAGATGTGCAAGTATTGTTGGAAAGATGCTAGATAATATGCAACTAGGCCGTCTTTTCGGGGGTGAATTAATTTCTGTCCCCCCCATCAGCGGGTGGGCGGCAGCGGTGTTCCTGCCAGCACGACAACAGCAGCAGCGCCGGCAGGAACGTGGAAGCGTTTCTGCCACTACTTGGTGCACACACCCGAGCGGCGGCAGAAATGCTTCCACATTTCCGCCAGCGCTGCTGCTGTTGTCATGCCGGCGGAAATGTGGAAAGCATTTCTGCCACCGCTCGGGTGTGTGCGGAGCAGCAGCAGAAACACTTTCCACATGTCCGCCGGCATGACAACAGCAGCAGCACCGGTGGAAACGTGGAAGCCATGGAGGCAACTCCCCAACATCCACATGCCGCCACCCGCCTGGTGACCCGAGCAGCTGGTTACGAGGCGTGGCTGACCGCAGGGCACTGATAAAGGCAAGTTTCCTCCCCCCTCCCTCCCCCCAGCATGTTTTAACCCCTGCCCTCCCCCCCAGCATATTTTAACCCCAGCCCTCCCCCCCCAGCATGTTTTAACCCCCGTCCTCCCCCCCAGCATGTTTTAAACTAAGCCTATATTTGGGGGGAGGGGCTTAATTTCATTTCATGCCTAGAAAACTTGCTGGGTCTTCCTATTGGTGGAGGCCGTACTGTTGGAGAAACATGGTAGGTGGTGAAGGATCAATGTTAAATTACTCAAAATGGATGAACTACAGGTACTTCTTGACTTACAACCATTGGTGGGAATTCAAATTTTTTTACTACTGATTCTGTGGGCATGGCTTGGTGGGCAAGGCAGGGGAAGGATACTGTAAAATGTCCAGTCAGAGGTGGTATTTGCTGATTCTCCGAACTACTCAAAATGTCCGCTACCGGTTCTCCAGAACTCGTCAGAACCTGCTGCATACCACCACTGCTTACAGCCATTCCTTTAGTGATCGCTGGAAGCCACAACAGCACTGAAAAATGTGACTTACGACATTTCCTCACACTTACAACTGTTGCAGCATCCCCAACAATCACGTGATCAAAATTCAAGTGCTTGGCAAACGGTCAGACCTTTGAGGCCGCCCTTTGAGTTATTTATATAAAAAAATAATAAAGATGGGATAAAAAAAATCTGTTAAATAAATAAAATAAAAAAAACCCAATATTTAGGGGCATCCTGCGGAGGAGTTTCGGAAAAATCAGGAGCAGCAAATATTATGATGTGATTGAAGCATTTCTACATGCTTTGCATTTTACAGTCGACGCATGTAAAAATAGAGAACAAAACTTTGCTTGCCTGTTAAAAGCTGCCATATTGACCTTTTGATGGCCTCTGCCATTAAAAACCTTTGGTTTTTAAAGGAAATTATGCGGCGGTCTTTCCCACGTTGGTGTCTTTCAGGACTACAACTCAGAGCATTCAGCAGGTTCTGACCAGTTCTGGAGAATCAGTAGCAGAAATTTTGAATAGTTTGGAAAACCAGCAAATCCCACCTCTGACTGGCCCTGCCCCCATCTATTCTCTGTCTCCTGAGTCCCAGCTGATCGGCTGGGTCTTCTGTGGTTGTCCTGCACAGGAGAAAGGAGCTGAAAAGCAGGTTAGTGGGGTGGGGAGGGAATGGAGATTTTGCAGTATCCTTCCCCTGCCACGCCCACCAAGCCATGCCCACAGAACCGGTAGTAAATTTTTTTGAATCCCACCCCTGCTACAACTCCCAGAATTCCCCTATCAGGAATGAATGCACAAAAGTATCCAGCAGATTGGAGGATTGTTCTCTTAGGGAAAACCTATACAGGGCAGATTTAGGCAGGATTTGCTTCCTTTTTTTCCCTGAAATCTGCTCTCCTACTATTCAAGTGAATTAAAAATAGCTGCAAATTCTTTCTATCACATGTGTTTGAACAGCAGTAATGCAGTTTCCCTAGGCTATTCCTTTCTTTCTTTAACAAAGTAAGAGGTTTTTTTCTGTAAAGACAGAGAAACAGAAATGGAGGGAACAATCTTGGAGTATGTCTTTTTATGTGTATGATATTTATTTGTGTATGATTATCTACCTGCCTGCCTGCCGGCCGGCCTATCTATCCTATCTATCTATCTATCTATCTATCTATCTATCTATCTATCTATCTATCTATCTATCTATCTATCTATCTATCTATCATACATCATCTCCACTTACCTACCTGTAGCTGTCTTCCACTACTTGAGGGGCTGTTATGAAGAAGAAGGGATCGACTTGTTTTCCCAAACACCAGAGGGCAAGATAAGAAGTAATGAGTGGAAGCTTGTTAAAGAGAGGTTGAACTTGGAAACAAGGAGAGATTTTTTAACAACTGAGAACGATTAATCAATGGAAAAATTTGCCTCCTGGGGTTGCGGGTTCTCCGTCACTGGAGGTTTTCAAAAATAGACTGGACAAGCAGTTGACTGGGTTGGTATAAGATCTCTTGCCTTGAGCAAGTGGGAGGGGGGTGTTGGACTATAAGATCTCTAAGGTCCCTTCCAGCCCTATGAATGTATGAATCTGTCTGTCTGTTTGTCTGTCTGTCTGTCTGTCTGTCTGTCTGTCTCTCTCTCTCTCTCTCTCTCTCTATCCAGGGGTGGGATTCAAATTTTTTAACAACTGGTTCTGTGGGTGTGGCTTAGTTGGTGGGCATAGTTTGGTGATCATGTGACTGGCTGGGTGTGGCCAACTCAATATCACTCACATCGAGGCACACATCTCCTTGCCTGGCCTCTCATGACTGTGGGGATGCTGCAAGAGTTGTAAGTGTGAAAAATGGTCATAAGTCACTTTTTTCAGTGCCATTGTAACTTTGAATGGTCACTCCACACAAGAAAGTACAAGCGAAGGAGGGGAAAAAAAACTCCAGAGATGTTCCTGAGACATTAAGTCTAGTCCTGCCAAGAATGTAATAAGGGTTAACGAAGAGGCAGTTTCTGTAAGCAACACCAGAATGTTTCCTTCCTGCCTTCCTTACAGGATTAGGCCAATAATTTCTTCTAATAACCGGTTCCCGGAACTGCTTAGAATGTTAACAACCGGTTCTAGCAAATAGGTGCAAACTGGTAGAATCCCACCCCTATCTATCTATCATCTATCTATCTATCTATCTATCTATCTATCTATCTATCTATCTATCTATCTATCTATCTATCTATCTATCTATCTATCTATCTATCTATTTCTCTCTCTGTTTATATCTATCTATCTCTATGTCTATCTATCTATCTATCTATCTATCTATCTATCTATCTATCTATCTAATCTATCTTTCTTTCTTTCTATCTATCTATTCCAACCGCAACCCAACCCAACCCAACCCAGCCCAATCCAATCCAATCCAACCATCTGTCTACTACATATCTCTGAATCTGACCTGAAGCAATGAAGCAAGTAAAATTTTGTAGCATTTCCAGTCTAGATAATTTAACCCGAGTAAATTATTTCTACTCATCCAGAGAAGGTCTCTCTCTATGATCTCTAAGAGTTCACATTGACTCGATGGCATTCATTCAATCACACGACCAGCTAATTCCATATTTATTTATTGGTTTTAAAATTCAAAGAATTATAATTATTTCCCTAGTTATGGCAGAAATGTACCTTCCTCCCTGTCTGGGTTGCTTTTTATGCGATCCAATTTATAAGCATCTTGAGCTGCCCTGTTGATCATGAATCTAAGTGAAATATGTCTATATTGTACAGAATTGTACCATTCTACAGAATTGCAGAGAGAGGAACCTGCCCCATTTTACATCAAGTGTGGGGCTGTGTGGAGAGAGTTTCCTCCTTTAAATTCCTGGGAGTCTACCTCAGCGAAGATCTCACCTGAAAAATCAACACAACCCAGGTGACCAGAAAGGCCCAACAGAGACTCCATTTCCTTAGGATGTTGCAAAAAAATAAAGTGGAACAATGACTGATGACCTCCTTTTACTGGTCCACAATAGAAAGCATCCTCACATATTGGATTACGGCGTGGTATGCTGGCTTGACAGCCACAGATAGAAAGACACTACAGAGGATGGTGAGCACAGCACAAAACATCATGGGCTGTTCCCTGATAGGACTAGATGACCTCAGTAAGGTCACTCAGGGACGACTCACACCCTGGTCAGCACTTCTTCACTCTGTTGCCATCGGGTAGGAAATAAAGAAGCAAAGCACCAACAGGCTGGAGAACAATTTCTACCCATGGACTGTCAGACTTCTGAACAGAAAATAACTTCATGTCAACGTAGTATGATAGACTTGCAGGGCTGGCATGTTGTTCAACAAGGTCACATAGTGTAATAAGATTGGGTCTGGGTTAGGGGCTTCTGTCCTCACTGTGAGTTGTGTTGGAGGGTGTGCATGAAGGGAGGCTCAGCCAATCTCATTGTACACATGTAGTACTCTGACAATAAAGGTAATAAGACGGACTTTGTCCAAATTCCTCTGTATTGGAAAGAAGTCTGATTTGCCATGTTCCATCATAACTCTGATGTGTACATAGACTTCAAAGAAGAACAATTAGATGTTCTAGGATTCCTACTTCTCCACAGCTCACTCTGATATTACTTTGTGTCCTTAGTTTGAATTGTGATGTTAAATTTCCATCCATTCATTCTTTTGCACAAATAATTTATCCTACATAGAATTGAGAGAGAACAAGAACAATGATGCCAACTTGAGAACAAGATCCTGCAACCAAGATGTCTACTTTGCTTTCACATTTGTATCAACAGTACAGTGGTGGGATTCAAATTTTTTTTACTACTGTTTCTGTGGGCATGGCTTGGTGGGCATTGCATGGCTTGGTGGGCGTGGCAGAGGAAGGATACTGTAAAATCTCTATTCCCTCCCCACTCCTGGGGGAAGGTTACCTCAGGTTCTCCGAACTACTCAAAATTTCCACTACCAGTTCTCCAGAACTGGTCAGAACCTGATGAATACCCACCTCTGCAACAGTACCAGAACAGGTCCCAACAGTTTTACACACAAGATTATCCCCTTCAAATGCTCTTCCTGTAGAGTGTGAGGATGTCACACATGCCCTGTTTAATTCTGCAGAAATAAGAAGCCAAACTTTGTGCATAGGAATGAACAAACAATAAACACAACCGGGCTTACATATTACAACTCTTAATGGATACAATTCTTACAATCTGTGTCATAGGTAAGCTGCATCTTCATAACCCCCTGGTCTTCTCTTCTCTCCTTCTCCCACTTATTTATTTATTTATTTGATTTGCCAATCGCTTATAAAATAATAGATATAAGTATAAACATGAGTAAGAATACAGGAAATAGGTATGAATAAATGGGGACAATAGGACAGGGACGGTAGGCATGATGGTGCGCTTATACATGCCCCTTACAGACCTCTTAGGAAAGGGGTGAGGTCAATAGTGGATAGTTTGAGATTAAAGGAGTGGGGATTAGAGGGTGTAACAACAGAGTCAGGTAGTGCATTCCAGGTATTGACCACTCTGTTGCTGAAGTTGTACTTTCTGCAATCAAGTTTGGAGCAGTTAACATTGAGTTTGTATCTATTGTTTGCTCTAGTGTTGTTATGGTTGAAGCTGAAGTAGTCATTGACTGGTAGGACGTTGTAGCAGATAATTTTGTGTACTACGCTTAAGCCCAACCGTAGGCAGCATAGTTGAAGATTGTCCAAGCCCCAAATTTCAAGACTGGTGATGTAGGGTATTCTGTTGCGAGCAGAGGAGGGTAATACTCTTCTTGTGAAATACTACATCCCAATTTAAATCCTGCATCATTTTAGTGACTCCATCTATTTTATGAAATGAACGTTAGGACACAAAAACCTATTTGTTGGCCTGAAAAGAGCTATCGATCTCCTGACTTTTGGACACCGTGGAATAACCCGGCTTTCCTACAATGTCTGCGAAGATCATGTTTCTCATTGTAAGACACACTATTCGGAGTAACAATTTATAACAGTGAAATTTGAGATAGGTATTTGGGATGGGGAAGAGTGAATTCATATGGAGAGAGGGCACCCAGTTTCTGACAGCTTGAGTTCCCTTTAAAGAATTTAAATGCAATAATAATTAATGAAGCAAATCAATCAACACCTGGCATGAGTAAGTTGATGACAAGTCAACTTTATTTATTACAATTATGTAGCACATGGGATTAAATTCTAACAGTGCTTTGGAGCATGCAAGAGAGCAAATGCATATATCTGGAAATCTTGAAAGACATTATATCTTGTTTTAGGATCAAATAGTTATAGCACCCTTCTGGGATGAAGTTCAAAATGCTGGCCAATCTTTCTATATATTTCAATCAACTAAAGCAGTAGAGATGGTGAGTTGGCCTCCAGGTTTAGTAATGGATGGATGAGGACTAATACGTCAAGCCATAGCAACAAGAACCACTCATGAAGAGACTTAGCAAGAGTTTTATTGCCAGTCAACTATATTATAAGAATCTCATCAGACAGACTACATTCCCTTGGAAATAGCAAGAGAAAGCTTCAAGGATTCCAGTGGAGGTCTGACCTGTACTGCTTCCTGCAGTGCAAGGATGCTAAACCTGAACCTCTCTTAACCCTTCCTTCCAGTCTATCTGGAGATGCCACCACAAATCAACTGAAACAAATCCTGACAAGATGGAAACATTGAAGCTATTGGTGCATTTTTCAGACATGAACGTGTGAGGTTATGTGAGGATCTTGGGCCATGGTAGTGCAGTGGTTAGAATGCAGTATTGCAGACTAATTCTGCCAACTGCCAGCAGTTCGATTCTCTGGCTCAGAGTTGACTCAGCCTTCCATCCTTCCTGAGGTTGGTAAAATGGGACCCAGATTGTCGGGGGCAATATCTTGACTCTGTAAACCGCTTATAGAGGGCTGTAAAGCACTATGAAGTGGTATATAAGTCTAAGCACTATTCTTACTGCTGTCTTTCATAGGTAGACATTAGCCATTACCATGCTGGCAGAGTGATTAAAGTACAGTATTGGAAATAAACTCTGCCTACAACCTGGAGTTCAAACCTGATGGGGCTCAAAGTTGACTCAGCCTTCCATCCTTCCGAGGTCGATAAAATGATGATCCAAATTGTTGGGGGCAATAGGCTGACTCTGTAACCTGCTTAGAGAGGGCTGTGAAACACTGTGAAGCGGTATATAAGTCTAAGTGCTTTTGCTATTGCACATTGTCGTACTGTGTGTGGTAATATATTATAAGAATAGACTATTGTGACCCACCTGAATCAATTAGATCAATGGTTTCCTTACTGCCAAATCAGTCCATCATCACAGTTTCCCAGAGTCGTCAAATATAAGATGTATGGCAAATACATTTTATAAATAAATAAATGCTGGACCCACCATAAATATTGAAATATTTTCCCCTCCTCTCTCTCTCTCTCTCTCTCCCTCCCTCCCTCTCTCTGTCTCCCTCACTCCAGAATGAAATCTGGTGAATTTCAAGAGATGATAACAAAAATATGTTACATTTCAAGGGTAGATATGTTTATTTTATTTGTGAATGCCATCCATTTTGTCTACAAACAACTACATTAGACTAGCCTGTTAAGCTAGACTATTAATCCCCCCAATTCCCATGGTTATCAGACGTATTTCAGCAGAACATTTATGTAAAGTGTGACTGTGAAGTCCATACATACCGAGAATGCAACTGAAGGAGTAAACTAAACTCTGGTAACTTATTCCACCTGCGTTGTTTAAAATGGCTATAGCCAAGCACAGCCACTAGATGTCACTGCTTAACTTGAAAAGCGCTACAGATATATGGTTCTTTTTAGACAACATGTTATTAATTTATAATAAAAGGTCTCTGACAGCTTTATTCTGATGAATTATTAGAATCCACAGCATAATTCCCAGCCCCTGGTGTATAAATTGTCATTGATTTTAATGTTCTTTGTAAAGTTGTGTCACACAACAAATTTTCCTGCCAAGAGCTGTTAAATAGAGAGGAATCCTTTACCCCAAGTTGTACATCAAACTTCTTAAAAGGGATGAAATGAAAAGACTGATACTTATCCATAAACCATTCATGACAAACTACACAGTAGCAACTCGAACAAATCTTGAGTATGAATATTGTGAAAGAAGCAAAAAGAAGAAGAAAGGAAGAAAATAAAGGGAAATATGAAAGAAAGAAAGAAAGAAAGAAAGAAAGAAAGAAAGAAAGAAAGAAAGAAAGAAAGAAAGAAAAGAGAGACCAAGAAAGAAGGAAAGAAAGAAATGGATGGAAATAGAGAGAGAAATAAAAGAAGGGAAGGAAGGAAGAAAATAAGAAAGAAAGAAAGAAAAACATTTTACTGAGAAGTACTTATTCCCTATTATTTAGCTGGAGATCCCCTTTTTTTTGACTGATGGATGATTAAAACAGGATTTTATAGATGAATTTTCTTCTATGGTTTATTTATGAAACTCCTTACTACATAAACTTCTGTCCTTAAAAAGGAAGTAATTGCGAAATCTACATTCCACTTGATTGGTACAATGTTTTGTGTAAGACAAACACAAATTTACCTAGTTTCATGATGAAACCGGAGAAAGTATCCAATATACTTTTATGTAACATTTTTGGCTTTTTAAAAGGATGTTTAAAATTTTGATTATTGCCACTGTTTTGTACAGCCTAATACACACATACGATTCTCTTTTATCTACCTGTATATTAAATGTAATTTTCTTTAAGACTTTGTCTCTCTTGATTACAAAGGGCACTGAATTTTCTTGTGTACATCTTTAATCCTGCATGCTGCTTTTATGGTTTTTAAATTTGTTTCACTACATTGTTTTTCATTGGCACACTTCAGCATTATCTGAACAGCTTTGTATGAGATATATATTGGTGCCATAAACCAGCAAAGGAATAAACGACAACTGTTTGGAAAAGCAGGCATTGTCACAGAATTGATAATTGATTTATTTAATTGATTTAAAGGGTTACTTTGCTGTATTTTAACCTCCTCGTTAACAGAAATACCATTCTAAGATTGAGAAGGAAGTGTAAAACGGTTTATAGTTTAAAGTCGGAGTTCAAATTTCTTTACACAGAGCAGCAGATTTTAATATGCCTTAACTTTTAAGAAACCCTGATTTTGATAGAGAGATTTCTGCAGATGGTTAACTTTCCCATTTAAATAATTGTAACTACAGCTGCAGTTCCAAATACACTCATATTAAGCAATAAGTCCCACTGATTGCTTGTGTCATGAATACAGGATTATGCTATTATGTGTGTTTAATTTTGGTTGCTCGGCATCTCCAATTTTCTCTTTCCATTCTCTTCGGCTGCTGAATACCTTGAGCAAAATATCTATTTAAATACTCATGCACCCAGTCCCTATGCATTGCAGTTTCGTAGCCTTTGCAATTAAAATTTGCATTTATTGATTCAGAACCTAATCCAATACAGGTTGATTAGCAAGCAAGTCCCACTTAGTTCAAAGGCATTTCTTCCAAAATAAATGTGCACAGGATTGCAGTCTGAATAGATTAATCCGGCCTTGAAAATCTGAATTTCTAAATTAAAGTAAATAGATAATGTTAACTTGAACAGACAAAATTGCCTGTAGGTCAGCTAAGCAGCCTGTAGAGAGGTTGTAAAAAAAAACCCCTGATCTATTTGTTTTTCTGGACTCTGGTATTCTTAAGGCAGTTCATTATTTTGATGGGCATTTTATTAATTTAAAAAACAGAAAACAGAACTGGCACTTTCTGAGGACATTGCAAAATAATCTACTAATCTTTGCAAGAAGAATTTCTGGAAGTGTAAATAATTGCTGGATATGCATTTTTTCCTACGCTAAAATTAGAAGATGTGTTATTTACTTATGTGTTTATTTCATTGAATTTATTATAGTCACCCACTCCGATTCACTAGACATTAAAACTTTTTAAAAATGATAATTAATCTCTTCCTTCTTCACAAGCTTTTTTAGTTCCTCTAATATTGCTATTAATAATATAGTAATAATAGTGATATTACTATTGTTGAATTAATAATGATTAATGAATTAATATAATAATTCAACAACATCATCAAACAATAATATCAGCCTGTCCCAGGTCCTTGGAAAAGACTTGATTTGTGGAGAAAAATACCAAATCCAGTCAAAATGTCTAGCTGACTGTGTGAAAATAATAATAATAAAAAAGTAATAGAGATAGGTCAAGCAATAATAATCATAACAATAGAAACTAATTTTTACAAGTGAAGTCTATTGAGATAAAATGGTCTTTGATTCCTAGCAGTTTATACTAAGTTCTAGAAACAAATTTATTTCTTCTTTTTGAACGCTTGTGACCCACTTTCAAAATACAAAGCATACCAAGCCATTTCCAGATCTTATCCATCATGATAAACAAAAATATAATTAATAATAATTTTAGGACAAAAAGTCTTCTGGAATCCTTAAAGGAATCCTTCCGGGTGGAATTGAGCCATGGTGGCGCAGTGGTTAGAGTGCAGTACTGCAGGCTTCTTCTGCTGACTGCTAGCTGCCTGCAATTTAGCAGATCGAATCCCACCAGGCTCAAGGTTGACTCAGCCTTCCATCCTTCCGAGGTGGGTAAAACGAGGAGCCAGATTGTTGGGGCAATAGGCTGACTCTGTAAAACCGTTTAGAGAGGGCTGGAAAGCACTGTGAAGCGGTATATAAGTCTAAGTGCTATGGCTATCTAAATCAGCTTCTAAACTGATGTTTTCCTGTCGTTTTGCCTCTGTCTTCTAGTTTTTGATATGTGTGGATTAGAAAGGAGTTTAACTCCATTCTCCTCTAGCATTGATGATGTTATTAGTAATTATGGTATTTATGTAGTTATTTACCAAGCACGTCTACATTGTATTAAAGTAACCAAAATATATTTAAAATCCCCGAAGTGTGTCACAACGTTGGATCACCTCTAATGTTTGGAAATTGAAACCTGAAAAATTCAACACGTCCTACGTGTGGGATCCTTGGTGCTCTCTGAGTTTGGTTGTTTTCTTGCAGACATTTCATTACCAAACTAAGTAACATCATCAATGCTAGAAGGACACAATCATTTTTAAACAGGATATTCTGATACCCTTCTCCAAATGTAATAAAAAGTGTCTATTGGACCTTTCCATCACCTCTCTGCCCTTCTGAAAATATGTATGAAAGAATTTCAACAACTTCCTTAACCCTCACAGCTCAGAACCTATTTTTGTTAACAAAAACACCAACAAAGTTGAACACTAACTCACACAAACATTTTAAATAATAGCTGTGCTTCTAAAACTGGGAGTTGCAGGCTCCCACAATTAAAATTGACTGAAGTAGGAAATTATAGAATATGTCGGGATTATACTGGCTATAAACCAGTTTGTCAATGACTTAATTAGTTTTATATGAGTGTTGGACTGGATTGTAAGAAGTTTTATACATCTGTTTTTCATTGCTGCCTTTTATGGGAAAGAGTAGATTGTTTTTCAACATCTTATGCTTTCATTTTGGATGCATGTCACCTTTAGGTAGCTTCACCCTAAAATATGACCTTGAAATCATAACAACAGTAACACAATAAATGCTAACATCCAACCTGAAAACAATGTCCGCTGATTAACATTGCCATTTGCTAAACAAATGCTTTCTATACATAGTTCTGAAATTTGTGTACTTTCTTCAGCTGATGCCTGTAAGCAAATTGCATAAACATACATATAAATCTCAATATGACAATAGCATAACAATTACAAATCAATCAAGTCACACATAAAGCAGGAAGTTTCATTAAATTTAACGGAATCAGGGATTATGAGGGAAAACAATGTAAATCACGCTGCAATTTCTGTGCCACATTAATTCAGGCTATCTTGATATCTGAGTATGTCATGACTATTATCATATGCTCTGCATAAGGCTGGGGTTAAAAAGTGTTTAGAACCTTTATCTGCATCAAGATATACAGCAGCTTGGCCTGTAAGTGTGATCTGAAGGATGAAACCACTTCTGCCTCCATCCAGCTCAAACAGATAATATTCACCTTGTAAATTCCAAACCTCTAAATTTCAAAGGCATTCTGAATGACTGAAGGATTGCTACCCACAATTATTAATCTGTTTGTTTCAAATGTGTATGACCATCCAAATGGGTCCTAAAATATTCTTCTTTCCTAATATCAATTCTTTTGCAAAATTTTGTATCCTTTGCAAGTTTTTATATCCCAGGGCAACCTTCCTTCCTTCCTTCCTTAGTTCCTTCCTTCCTCCCTCCCTTCCTATCCATCTCCTTCCTCTTGCACCTGTAAGTCTACTTTCCTTCCTTCCTTCCTTCCTTCCTTCCTTCCTTCCTTCCTTCCTTCCTTCCTTCCTTCCTTCCTTCCTTCCTTCCTTCCTTCCTTCCTTCCTTCCTCCCTCCCCATCCATCTTCTTCCTTCCTCCCTTCTCCCTCCATTCCTCCCTCCCTCCCCACTCATCTCCTTCCTTCTCTCCCTCCCTCCCTCCTTCCCCATCCATCTCCTTCCTCCCTCCCCATCTGTATAACTTCCCATATTCACTATGAGAAGTGTTGAAGAAAACCTAATCCCTTATCCAATTTTCCAATAAACTCACTGGCAGATAGTACTCTGTGTGGATCATATTGTTCCTCTCCTATTTTTCTTGACTTAGGATAAAACTGAGGGAATAAAGACTTGTTTAAAGTTCTATTGTTTCCATGAAACAATTTGTAAAAATAAACTGCCCTATTTTGTCTTGAGCTCAGAACAAAACTTAAAAATACTGAGCCTTCAGAGCACTGAAAACAGCGTTTTTGAATTCAGATACTGTGTGTCCCTGTGTGTTATCGGATATTATTTTAATGGATCTATTTTGTATCATTAATGAATTTATGTTTAAACAATTCTTACAGCTCTGGTAAAAATATGCGAAACTTTACTTTCAGGAAGTTTTGTTTTCCAGCCTGCTAAGCATCAACAACTGTTTTTGGAGGCTCTCAGAAATTTTCTGTGCTCAAGCCACAGCATACTTCCAAACTTTGTGTTGCGAAGGTGAGATTGATAGCAAATACCGGGAATTCTGTTCTTTAAACAAGGCAGGACTTTCCACAATCACACCTAGTTACCCCTCCTGTTGATCAAAATATTTGGCTCTGATTTCCCTTTTAAAGCAGATTGATAATATTAGAGCAAAAATATTTTGCCGTTTTGAAAAGATACAACAGGGAAGTCCCTTTCTTACCCTCTGAAGGTACAGACACTCTGAGATCAGATGAGTTCTGCTATCTTCTGAAACAATAAAAGTCTACAAGCATAATGTGCTATCTGTAAGTAAAAAATAATTAAACCAACCACAACAGTTTTGCCACTGATTTATTACATCCTCTGATAGTTTCCTCAAACAGTTTTGCTAAATGCAGACAAACGAACAAACTGACAAGCTCAAGTTCCTTTTGTAGCTCGAAGAGAATTTGAACTCTTCGCCTCTTGTGGTCAAGGTCCAGCATCTTAATCAGCATATAATATTGATTTTTAGCCCATTGCGATAAATTTCTGGGGAATTTCTTCCTCTCCCTACTTTGCCTGGTGAATCAAAGCAGAGAAGCACATGACGTTCAATGCAGTTTGTTGCCATCCACCCCAGCTGTAAAAAAAAAAATCAAGGATACTCATCAGATACTTTGCTTTCGGCGATCCATTGTGACAGCAATTTTTGTTATGATTATTCCTCTATTTCTTCCCCAGTGGGAACCAATTGCCAGCCCATTTGTACCTGCGGGGGAAGGAATGGAAACACGGACTGTCTCTATAGCGAGAGAGAAACACAGACAGATGTTGGCATCTGGGGGAAGATGAGACCATTCATAGGTAGTTGACTTTAAATATTTGGGAAATGGCTGAATTACTCGTGTTGATGATTTTGATTGGGGAAATGAGATTCAGAAGGGGGGTGGAGGAGAGAAATCAATGGCCCGCCATTCCTTTGTTCTAATGGAAGAAGTAGGATTACTACAATAGATACTAGAAGCTGGCCAAGCAACTAAAAGCCACTTTTCGCTGTCTTTATTGTACGCACAAACTGATACACAAACACATGGTCATCACCAACCATTACCTAGGGGTGGCAGCTAGTAGAGTGTTCGAGAAGTCAACTCCATAAACTTCAGTGGGACCCTATCTCAATGGTGGCGTATATTATTTATGAGTGCTATTTATTTATTAGTGTGATGATCTGGGGCATGGGACAAAAATAACAAAGTCACAAAAATAGGTAAAGTCCCTTTAATATCTTCAATTTGGCCCCCAATGTCCAGTTATCCTCAGCTGGAGATCAAACTCTTCCAAAAACAATCTACAAAGGGAAGAAATGCAATCCGAACCCAAAGTACCGATAAATTAGAAATAAAAAAAAAAAACCAACACAGACCACGCTGAATTAATTAAATGACAGGCCAGGATAATAAATTGCAGACTTCCGAAAGATAACGAAGCACACACAGTTAGGAGGATGCCAAAATCCAGATAAAGCCTTGACAAAGATAATGCACGCTTTGCTTCCAGCGAGGTGCTGTGTCCAAACGCCCTCCTTATATCCTGTTCTCCCAGCTGCAGCTAATGAAAGGGATCAGGGCCCTTTCCTCTCCCATAAGCCATGTTGCTTCCTTCTCTGTTCCTCCTTGTGTGACCTAGGATGAAGAGGGGGTAGCCTTGGGTCTTCTGCTGAATGCCCAGCTGGACTGTACCCTTCCCCCATTTCTTCCACAGCCACTGGAGCCACACTCCCACTCCCTGTCAGCTGCTCAATCTCCCCCTCAGAATCAGACTCCAACAAGGGCATGGCAATTAGATGTTTATCTTGTCTTTATGTTTTTTATAAGAAACTCAAGGTGGCAAACATACATAATACCCCTTCCTCCTTTCATTTCCCCCCAAAATGATAACCCTGTAAGGTAGATTGGGTTGCGAGAGAATAGAATAGAATAACAGAGTTGGAAGGGACCTTGGAGATCTTCTAGTCCAAACCCCTGCCTAGGCAGGAAACCCTACACCACTTCAGACAAATAGTTATCCAATCTCTTCTTAAAAACTTCCAGTGTTGGAGCATCCACAACTTCTGGAGGCAAGATGTTCCACTGATTAATTGTTCTCACAGTCAGGAAATTTCTCCTTAGTTCTAGGTTGCTTCTCTCCTTGATTAGCTTCCACCCCATTGCTTCTTGTTCTGCCTTCAGGTGCTTTGGAGAATAGCTTGACTCCCTCTTCTTTGGGGCAGACCCTGAGATATTGGTACACTATTATCATGTCTCCCCTAGTCCTTCTTTTCATTAGACTAGACATACCCAGTTCCTGCCAACTGTTCTTCATATGTTTTAGCCCCCAGTCCCCTAATCATCTTGGTTGCTCTTCTCTGCACTCTTTCTAGAGTCTCAACAACTTTTTTACATCATGGGAAAGAAAACTGGATGCAGGATTCCAAGTGTGGCCTTACCAAGGCATTATAAAGTGGTATTAACACTTCACGTGATCTTGATTCTATCCCTCCATTAATGCAGCCTAGAACTGTGTTGGCTTTTTTTGCAGCTGCAGCACACGGCTGGCTCATTATTTAAATGATTGTCCACTAGGACCCTGAGATCCCTCTCACAGTTACTATTATTGAGCAAGGTACCACATATACTGTACCTGTGCATTTGATTTTTCTTGCCTAAATGTAGAACTTTACTTTTTTCACCATTGAATTTTGCTGACTGGCGCAAAGTCATCCAGCCAGCTTTCATGCCTAAAGCAGGACTAGAAGTCACAGACTCCTGGTGATTGGTTCAAAGTCACCCTGTTGGCTTTCATGGCTAAGGTGGGACTAGAACTCACAGACTTCTGGTGATTGGTCCAATGTCACCCTATTGGCTGTCATGGCTGAGGCGGGACTAGAACTCACCGTCTCCTGGTGATTGGCCTAAAGTCACCCAATTAGCATTCAGGCCTAAGGCAGGACTAGAATTCACTATCTCTTGGTTTCCAGACCAGCCCTTTCTGTCTATGGAGTAGATAAATCACCTAACAATCTAAAAACAATAAGGTAATTAAATCAGACCAAAGCAAACCACTTGGAATTATCGAAGTGTTTCAAAATCAAAGTCCAGACATTCAAAGTCACTTCTTGTAAAGTCTTGCTGAGGAGGAAGATTTTAATTTGATTCCAGGAATAAAGAATGGAGGCTAACACAACTCTTGAGGAATAGATGAATACAGAAGAAGGCCTCCTTCTTGCCCTTTTAAAATTGTTGACATCTTTAGGAGGGCGTCTTCTGCTAATATGAATATCCAGATGTGTCCATACTGAGATGGTTCTCAGAAATTCTGTTCTTCTATCACCTCTAGCTAAATTAACTGTGGTTTACTCAGTTTAGCCAAATTACCTGGGTTTGCATCACATACTAAACTATAAGTCACAGCATGCCAAACTAAAATTTGTGGTTCAGTCTGTCATACAGTCAGTTAGGATTTAAGATTTAGACCTTAAAGTCAACATCTGAAAGAGCAAATGGAAGAACTAGTTCATAGTTTTGTCAAAAGTGTTTTGATTTTCTGCAAAAGTCAACCAGATTGTGAGTTTCGTCACTGTATCCATTTCTTGCTGTGAAATATGTAGCTTTGGATGTTGTGTTGTGTTGCTTCACACGGAGGAACAGAAGAATTCAGAGGTTTGCCAGAGGTGTCCCAGAATCCTTTGCAAAGTGATGGTATCCCATGGTATTTATACTAGCAGTAGTCAATATGAAAAAAATGTCCATAAAGTTTAAAAACCTGAAAGACAACAAGCAACAATGTCTAAGTTATCCATTTATCCCTGAATATCCTTCAAAAATCTGAAATATCTTCCCTCTTGCTTGAGGAAATGTTACACATGACCAGTAAATACAAGATTCATATGATACAAAATTTTGGCCTTGGTGAGTTTTATTGTTCTTATTCATTCCCAGTGTCTTATGATTCAGCTATCACCAGGACAGAAGAAGAGTTGAACAAAAGGAAATGTTTGTTTCTGAAAAACTATGTCTCGGGAACAACAAGTAACTCATTAAAGGATGGGCAAGGAACAGTGGGCTGTTGTTTCTGATTCTTTACACCATTCAAAGGCAAACTGGGTTACTTCTCCAAAAGCTGTTCACATGCTATTCTAAAAAGTTTATTGGAAGATGGAAGAATTCATTGCTAAGACAGCAAAAATATAATACAACTCAGCTGGTTTTAATAATGGGACTTTACATCAATCAGTTGGTTCACTTTTTATGTCAGCTCATAAAATGGTTACCCTTGATTCGTCCTTTCCTTCTTTCCTTCCCCTTCCTTTTCCCCTTCCCCTTCCTTCCTCTCTTATCCCCTTCCTTCCTTCCTCCTTTCTTACCTCTCTCTTTCTTTCTTTCTTTCTTTCTTTCTTTCTTTCTTCTTTCTTTCTTCTTTCTTTCTTTCTTTCTTTCTTTCTTTCTTTCTTTCTTTCTTTCTTTCTTTCTTTCTTTCTTTCTTTCCTCTACATGATTATTAGGATGATCTCCACTTTCATTGTGTCTATTATATCTCAGCTTGCCCTAACGGAATCATAAGCTCTAAAGAAAACATGGCAGTTAAAACTTCAGGAGTTAAAAAGTACAGTAATGTCTCCATTGTTATGATTTCTAAAGAGGAATTCTGGAAAAGCAACTATTAAGCATGGAGAAAGAACTTTTAAAACAATTGTATTTATTTTGGTCAGGATCGAACTCCTGACCAAAAGTGAGCAGTGAATTAGCCTGCAATACTGCATTCTAACCACTGGGCCACCACGACTTCCCATGATTGTTCCAGGAATTAGACTAAACTTTAACCACTGTGGTTTCATCTTCTGCAGATAAACTTTGAGAAAGGAGCCCCTGAGGTCCACCTATTTCTCTCTGATGTCTCTATCAACCACATATCATATTATAAAATCACTTTCCCACCATGGGTAGGGAACATTCAGGCATGTCACAAGACTGTTTAATACTTGTCTAATTAAAATAGAACTTGCTCACTGACACTGCCAATGCTTAAGCAAATTGAAGCTTAATAGGAAAAGTGATATATCACTTAGGCGAAAGGGAAACTGAACAGCTATTACAATGCCTGCACAAAGAGCTCTAACAAGCTTTTTTGAAAACCTCCCGTAAATTTGTTGGCAAACCTTTTTAGAAAGGGAACGAAGGTATGGTTTTTTTTTTTTCTCTTCCAAAATACGATTTCATAAGAATATAAAATAAAGAAATATACAACTGAAACTTTCTTACAGGCAAAAGAGAAAGACGGGGAAAAGCAGAAATTGGGAGAAACAGAGGAACAGGTTTTAGGCAGTCATTCTCACCTTCTCATAAATTACCACAAGTTAGCCTGACGGCAAGCAAAGTCCATGTGGCTGGAATAACTCGTTCCTTTGTTTCTTCCAACCTGCTTTTCCAATCTTCTGTTCACAAGCAGATGTACTAGGTGGGCATCTCAGGCGGTGTCCATAACTATCTTAACTGTTTAATTCTGGACCAGCTGGAACTTCTGAATAGTAAGGGCAATCCTATGTAGAGCCAGGAGGCTTTCTTTGAGCCTCCAGGAAGGTGAAAATGGCTTCCTTGGGCTTCAGAGGCTCTCCAGAGGCCGGAAACGGGCCCATTTCCAGCTTCCGGAGCCTCTGGGAGGCTTGTTTTTTGGTCTCCCTGAGGCTCTGCATGGGCCCTGCACTTACCTGGGATCCAAAACGGGCCGTATGGAGACTCCTGGAAGGGCGGGGTGGAGTGGGTGGGGCCAGCCAGTTGTTCCAATGACCAGTTCAGCGAACCGGATGTAAAATTAACATCCGGTTCGCTTGAACCAGTAGCATCCCATCCCTGATTAAACCTGAATACACTTTGTACAGGTTGAGCAAACTTCACACAGAGACTAGGCCATCACCTTTTAGAGAAGTTATAGCTGGAAATTGCATTAGTCATAATCATAAAATTGGTGAAATGTGAATAAATAAACCTGTATTAAGCTGGAAATGCTCTCAGCGGTTCCCAAGGGCTTGGAAATTACTCCCATCAGGAGAACCTTTGTACAACCAGGACTTATTCTCCTTGTTATTCCCAACATCCCAAAGCTTTTGCTGAATTTTGCAATTGTCTCTGTCCTTGCCATTTGCTTCTTGGCCCGAGATTTAAATAGTGCATAGTAACTTTCTTTGTTTCCATGCTATTTTAATCTTGCTCCCAGAGAAAGGGCTGTTCATCTATCACAGACAAAGGGATGACTTGTTGAAGAAAACTGATTTTTTTTTTAAAAAAAATGACCATTTCCATTATTTTGCCTGCTAACCCACCCTCCCATCTTATCTCTTGACCCTCTGTCTTATGGAATTGTGGCATTTTGCCTGGAGCAGAGAATGCTTAAGAAATCCCAGTTCAAGAGTTTCTGCATAATTCTGCTTTGTGAATCAGCTGGCAAAATTTGGGTGGGGAGGAAGCCCCCTGCCCAGCTAATTTATTTTGAGTAACGCTCAGGGATAGAGTACAGAATCTGCCTCTTTGTGTGGCCTGAAAATAAAAGATTAAGGTTCCGGGTTCTAGCATTTCCCCAAACCAAGGCTTGCATAGGACCAAAGCAATTAAAAACTTTTGCTATTAGGTAAGAAAGGAAGAACGAGGAAAAAAACAACAACTTAAAAAGTCACTACAACTCTTGTTTGGAGGCGAAACCAGTAAACCAGGGTATCAGATTTCAGCTCTATTGCAAACGAATCAGGGGCCTTCAATGCCTTCTGAGCCTGGTTGTTTTCTTGCAGACATTTCATTAGCAAACTAGGTAACATCATCAGTGCTAGTAAGGAGTGGGGCTTGCTCTTCGTTTACATTCTAGTGGCTTGCCCTGTCAGCGTTGGTGCGAATGATTTTGGAAGTTCTTTGGTTGGGCTGTTTGCTATTAGCTTGTTTGGCTGTTCCTTGATAGGGATATTGTATATTTCTTGATCTAAATCTTGGAGTTAATCTATGTTTATCTGGGTGCGCATAGTTGTTGGATAGCAAGATGGACTGCAACCAAGCTCAGAGAGCACCATGGATCTCCTGATTTTAACCCTGAGCTTCTCCTTTATTGAACTGTCAATGAGTTTTTCATCATCTGTGAAGTTCGCAAAAGGGAAAAATGTTCCCCTTGCCATAGGAAATTGTACTTAATTGAGTCATCTACACATCCATCCGCTTAGAAGAAGAACCAGTGGCCAGCAATTAGCTTAGGATTCAGACAAAATGAAGTTCTACCTCAACTCTAGGGTTGTGCCAGCCTTTGAACTTAAGTCTAAGGTTGGAATTTTGACAGGAAAATTTAACTAGATTTATTTATTTATTTATTTATTTATTTATTTATTTATTTATTTATTTATTTATTTATTTATTTGACTTCTATACCACCCCCCTCTCCCAACGGGACTCGGGGCGGTGTACAGCCAGATAAAATGCAATAAGAATACAATATTTACAATATTTAAAAAACTATTAAAAAAGATTAAATAAAGTGGCTGATAAATAAAAGCAGTCAGGATTAAAAGTTTTAAAAATTAAAAACCGTTTAAAACCAATTAAAACCCTACAAAAAACTCTAGGCCAGACCGGCTTGATGGAATAGGTGGGTTTTCAACATGCGCCGGAAGGTCAAAAGGTCAGGGATGGTCCTCATCTCCGGGGGTAATTCATTCCAGAGGGAAGGTGCTCCCAGAGATAAGGCCCGTGCCTTCGGGGTCGCCAGCCAGCAGCACCCCGAGGAGGCCAACCCCGAGGAGGTCAGATTCTCTGATTTCCCTCAACCAAGGCCAACTTCTCCTCCCTCTCTCCATTTTTTCTTAAATCAGTAGTGATGAAGTGTAGGGAGTTCTGTAGAAAGTATCCATCACCGACTTCTGAAACCAAACATATATTTTTTTGCTGGGATTTAGTTTGTCTAGTATAACCAGGGCTGGATTGCTGGGGGCTCACAGGGGATCGGGAGAGGCTAAGATTCTGGCTAAGATTCTGTGCAGTTCGGAGAACCCCCAAATCCCACTTCTGTCTGGTCCCGCCCACCCTGCCCTGCCCCTCCCAGGAGTCGCCATGTAGCCCGTTTTGGATGCAGGTAAGTGCGGGGGGTGTGCATGGAGGTTCGGCGAAAAATGGGTCTCCTGGAAGTTCGGGAAGGCCAAAAATGGGTGCAGGAGGCTCACTAGGCCACACCCACCATGGCCACGCCCACCCAGCAACTGGGCAGAGAACCCCTTGCTAATATTTTTGAAATCCACTCTTGAGTATCATGAGGTTTCAGAAAACAAGAGGTGGAGAATAATTAAGGTAATTGTGTGGAAATTGAGGTCCGATGGCTTGGGTGTTTTATGTGGTAAATGACCCTCACACCACAAGGCTAGTTTGCAAGTCCGATCTGGTGGAGCATAGGTCTCTGCATTTTATCTCACCATTCCAGCTGTAAAATCGATCAATTTTTCTCCTGGAAAAAAAAATGTGTGAAGACATACACCTGACCACTTAATTTTAAGAGACCTCATTAAACTCCCCTGTTCCCTTCAGACCATGCTTTTTTTTTTTTTGGGTGACATGGCATTTAATTCCCAGCCTTTAATTGCACAAAATGCAACTAACCTTCGAATACAGGAACAGCATTCTCAACCGGTCCTTATGCAAATTAAAAAGGACTATAGCAAGCTTTGGAGGTGATGGATAAAGGTTTAGCAGCAAATCTGGGCTAATTTTTCCATAGCCTTGGGCTTTATAGCCTTATTAATGAAGAGTAAATGTTTGTGAGTCATATTATCTAAGTTATAGGCAGCACTAAACTTCTTGAAATACAGACATTAACTTTTTAAACAATGGTCTTCTTTTTGTCTGTTAAAAGGATTTTTCGGCCTCTTTCTCATTTCTTCTTTCCATCCTTACTAACATTACTTTTTGATTAAAAGAAAAGTTTTATTTTATCCTAGTATTGTTTAGTGGACATTTTCTCCCAGGGATTATTTTATTATTAACTTAGGGAAATAGCAATAGCAATAGCACTTAGACTTATATACCGCTTTACAGTGCTTTATAGCCCTTTCTAAGCGGTTTACAGAGTCAGCATGTTGCCCCCAACAATTTGGGTCCTCATTTTACCCACCTCAGGAGGATGGAAAGCTGAGTCAACCTTGAGCTGGTCAGGATCGAACTGCCGGCAGTGGGTAGAGTCAGCTTTCAATACTGCATTCTAACCATTGCGCCACCACGTCTCTTATGAGGTGTAGTTTTTAAAGATTCCACCAACATTCTACTAAATCTATTATGTGCACTACTGACAAGGCAGTCTAAAGTTATACCTAGCTGGCTCCTGAAAGGTCATAAAAATCTAGAATAGTAAAGCAAGAGTACAGGAGGGCCTCCACTTATGACTGGTTGCTTAGCAACCAGTCAGAGTTATGATAGACTCTCCCAAAGGTACTTAGGAATCAGTTTTGAAGTATCAACAGTCACTCGTCTCCTATGGTCACATGACTGCAATTTACTATGTTTTTGCTGAAAGCTGGCATTTACTTCTGGTTTTCAGCAAAAACACCCCATAATGAACAAGGGGTGCATTTAACAACAACAACAAAAAATGTGGTACCTTGCTCAAAGGCAGTAACTGTAAAAGGGATCTTGGAGTCCTAGTGGACAACCATTTAAATATGAGCCAGATGTGTGCTGCAGCTGCCAAAAAAGCCAACACAATTCTAGGCTGCATAAGCAGAGGGATAGAATCAAGATCACGTGAAATGTTAATACCACTTTAAAATGCCTTGGTAAGGCCACACTTGGAATCCTGCATCCATTTTTGCATCCATGATGTAAAAAAGATGTTGAGACTCTATAAAAAGCGCAGAGAAGAGCAACAAAGATGATTAGAGGACTGGAGTGGAGGCTAAACATATAAAGAACGGTTGCTGGAACTGGGATGTCTAGTTTGATGAAAAGAAGGACTAGGGGAGACATGATAGCAGTCTTCCAATATCTGAGGGGCTGCCATAAAGAAGAGGGAGTCAAGCTATTCTCCAAAGCACCTGAAGGCAGAACAAGAAGTAATGGGGTGGAAGCTCATCAAGGAGAGAAGCAACTTAGAACTAAAGAGAAATTTCCTGACTGTGAGAACAATTAATCAGTGGAACAACTTGCCTCCAGAAGTTGTGAATTCTCCAACTCTGGGGGCTTTTAAGAAGAGATTGGACAACCATTTGTCTGAAATGGTGTAGGGTTTCCTGCCTAAGTAGGGTGTTAGACTAGAAGACCTCTAAGGTCCCTTCCAACTATGTTATTCTATTCTACTCTATCTGCATTGTTTGTTTTACAACTATCTCAAAAAAAAAAGTTGTAAAAATGGATCGATTATGTGATGACTCACTTTAGGACCATGACAACTTATGATTGTAATTGTCAGATCCATTCTAATCATATGTCGAGGATAACCTGTGATGAGAAAGAATCATTGAAAGGGTGGAGTCTAAACATAGAAGTAGCACTGCATCAATGGGTTGTTAGATACAATTAGGTCATCTGGTAGCATGATCTTTTTAATGGACTCATAAGAGCAGTATTAATTTTTATCCCTTTCCCACTGAGGAAAAGCTTCAAAAAAGGGTCAGGTAAAATTTGGAGTTTTAGGAATGTACCATGGACACTGTCACAAAATGGAAGCCAGAATGCCAATTCCAGAAGCATTCTTAGAAATAAAAGTGATGTTGTATGGTTGGGCTGAATTTCCACTTACCAGATTTCTATTTCATTTATTTAATATTTGAATGTATGTTTGGAGGAGATAAATTTGTCGAATTTCATTCTGTAACCTTTAGCACAGTTATATATCCTATCAATATCATGTTTAATTTTTTTTCTGTCTTCTTAAGAGCTATCCATCCCAATTTTGGAGGTATAACTTGGATAACATTCCCTCTAGCTCCTCATTCAAGTCATTAATACAGGATTGATTCCTGTGGCAACCCCACTTGATATGTCTCCAATTTGATGGGGAACCATTGAGCAACACCCTGAATATGATTTTCCAAGCCAAGTATACATCCAATTAATTGTCATATCACCTAGTTCAAACATAACTAGCTGAAGGATAATTCTGTGACAGGGTTCTTCATCAAATGCTTTGCTGAAGTTAAACTGTTTAAAGCATACCCATAATCTGCTAACAATATAATTTGATTTTTTTAAAAAATGGGATAGGTGTAATGATGCATTCTTGACAATTCTGGCAATTTTACACTACTTTCAATATAGTTGCAGATGGATAGCTTTATATTCCACTATGGAATTTTCCCAGCTATAGATATCAGAATGATTAGTCTAAAATTTGCTAATTTTTTTTTTATCTACCACTTTCTGAAGATAGAATAGACATTTGCTCTTCTTTAGTCACCTGGGCACTTTCTCCTACTCCAGAATTTCTGAACAATAACTGTGTAAGGATTCTTCCAGAGAATCAACTTATTCTTGCAATAGGTTAAGGTGCAATCAATCAAAGCCTGAAGATTTAGATTTAAGCTCAAGAGGCATTTTTCTGCCCTTCTTTATGGTTCATATTATGGTTAATATCTCCAACATAGTAGTTTAATTTTTTAAAAGAATATCTACAGCCACTAGGGTGCCCTGAAACATAGTTTGAAAAATCTCTACGAAAGAAGAATATTTTTTTGATCACATTCTTCTCTATACTTAGAAATGGCCTTGATATGGTATATTCTTGAGTTTTTTCTCTCTTTCTTTACAACCTGCAAATCTATTTGTGCAATAAACAAATACAGGCTAGGAAACATAATGCTGTATGCACGTAATTAAAGCTTTTATTGAAAACTGTCCCCCTGTTTCTTGCCATTTTTTTTAATCACATCTGTGTCATTTTCTTAAGTGCATTTAAAAGAGAGAGAGAAACCAAACCATTGTGTGCATTTTCTTTCCTACAAAGACCTGCAACAAGGACAGCAACAAGGTCGGATGATTAAAGCAACAACAACAACGAAGAGTAGGGAAGAACTATGACTCTAATGTGCAGACATTGCAACCTTAATGTTGCGCAGAAGAAAAAAAAGTGTGATCCAAGAATTAGAAAATATTCACTGTAAAAGCGATATTTTATCATATATTCTGCCATTCTTTATTTTATTTTATAGACCACAGCGGGACGTAGTGGCTCAGTGGCTAAGATACTGAACTTGTCAGTCAGAAAGGTCATCCATGCGGCAGTTCAAATCCCTAGCGCTGCGTAATGGCCTGAGCTCCCGTTACTTGTCCCAGCTTCTGCCAACCTGGCAGTTTGAAAGCGCATAAAAATGCAAGTAGAAAAATAGGGACCACTTTGGTGGGAAGGTAACAGCGTTCTGTGCGCTTTCAGCATTTAATCCTGCCGGCCACATGACCACAGAGACGTCTTTGGACAGTGCTGGCTCTTTGGCTTTGTAACAGAGATGAGCACCACCCCCTAGAGCTGGAAACCACTAGCACGTATGTGCGAGAGGGACTTTAACCTTTATAGACCATATTGAAGTAAATGGATGGGCATTATAAAATATTACGATAACTGAGAAGCCAGTATGTTTGGATCTCAAGATCATTGCAACTTTCTGCAACTTTTTTTTCCTTGAGATTTTTCTTGAGGTAGTTCTCAACTTACAACTATAGCTGAACTTGGCAATTACTATCATAACTGGTGATGATTGTGATTTTACTGCCTTTTTTGCAATCATTGTTAAGCGAACACGGTGGCTGTGTCAGTCCCGGATCCATCTTGATACAGATTCCAGGTTGCCACAGCAAGGGATGGATAGGCTTTGGGAAAGGGAGAGTAACGAAGGGAGTATAGCCACAACAACATTCTTTCACCAAGGACAAGCTGCTAGCACCTGGATGGGTGTGACTGAAATTTGGCGGCAGCTGAGACTGGAGGTTGATTGGCCAGTGACCTGGGAGTCACTAAATGGGGCACTGGTGTGAGTTTTAGTGTAGAAGAGGGAAAACGCAGGAATTCAGATTTGGGTTTTCCCAACTTCTAACTTAAGTTAGAAAATAAAGAAGATTAGCGAAATATAGAAAACATGTGAATAGAATTAAATATGTTAAGGATGAGGATTGTTATAATAATGAGATATATTATGTATATCAGTATTAAGTAAGAATAGAGTATCAATACTAATGTACTAATAGAACAGAACAGAATAGAATAGAATTCTTTATTGGCCAAGTGTGATTGGGCACACAAGGAATTTGTCTTTGGTGCATATGATCTCAGTGTACATAAGAAAAAAATAAAATACATTCATCAAGAATCATAAGATACAAACTTAGTGATAGTCATTGATTACTGTAAGCAATCAAATCATACATAGGTTACTAATACGCAATCAAAACATACTAGGAAAACAAATAAACAATATAAATTGTAAAGATATAAGCAACACGGTTATAGTCATAAGTGGGAAGAGATAGGTAATAGGAAGGATGAGAAGAATAATAGTAATACGGTCTTTCTAGGTAATTTGGCAGTGTTGTGGGAGTTAGTTGTTTAGCAGAGTGATGGCATCTGGGGAAAAACTGTTCTTGTGTCTAGTTGTTCTGGATATATGTAAGCTGTAGTTGTTATTACACAAGATATTGTATCCAGACATACTGTTTAAATGGAAGATAGATTGTTTGTATAAAATAAAATAAAAGATTTGGGTTTTCCCCAGATGTGCCAATCCGACTTCTCTAATAAATCCTTACTTTAATGGACTTTGTCTCAGAGTTTTAAACTGCCTGGAGTGTTTACTTGGGATGCTGACAGGCTGTTCGGCAAATGAAGTCATTGTTAAACAATTTGACAAAATGTCAGTTTCCAGGAAAAATATATATTGTACATTTCAATCACGTGACTGTGAGGTGCTGCAAATTAGAACTTAGAATAACTTTATTGTCACTTTGAATGTACACTATTCGGCATACATTAAAATGAAATTTCAGTGCATACAGCTCTCAAAGGGTCGCCACCTCCAATATACACTACACAATACACAGTCATGTGACAGTGGGGAGATGGACATCATAACTTTGAAACTGGGTTGTAAGTAGCTTTTGAGGCAGTGAGTTTGCTGAAAATTTTTGTGATCGTTTTTCTCTTAATGGCCCTTGGGCTGAATGCATTGAGAAATCATCTGGCATTGGTGGGATCCTGTGAATGGGTAGGATATGGACCAAATCCTTGCAATATCCTTGCTATCGCCGTCTAGATCCAAGGTCTTTGGCTTTTTTAAAAAGCTGCCAGGATAGACTAGACTGGAAGATGGATAGTGGGAGTTGTGAATTCATTCGAGAGAGGACATGAAGCTGATTGATTTGAAGGAGGTGATGTTATTCCTTCTTCTGAACAAGCCACTTCTAGATTGAGCAACAGTAGACACACAACTTCTACATCTTCAACTTTCAATTTTGGTAGAAGATATCTGAGATTCAATTGAAGATGGTCTTGGAAGGAATAGCTTAAACTGGATCCAAAATTTAACAGTCTAATTCTAGAGGTGGAAATGGGACTTGGTTTACTGTTATGATGACCAATGATGGGATGTGGAAGGAAGGACTGTGATATCTCTCAAGAGTCTTTGATGATATTGGACCAAGATGTTCTAGATAATTGTAAACATTGGGAAATTGTACATAATGTTCCTTCCCATGTGGTAATGGAGGAAGAGAGATTATAGTCTTGGTCCCTTTGATATGGGGACTCTTCTTCACCATCTTATTTAACATCTACATGAAGCCATTGGAAAAGTTACCTACTCTGCCCAAGTTGGTTATCAATGGTCTTTTCATGATAACCATATTTCATACATATTTCCATCCTGACTGAACTGGAGATTCAGTAGACATCCTAACCATGAAGGACTAGAATGTCAGATCTGCCATCTTCAGCTTGGCACTTCACTGGCATTTTCCCATCAGTTAGAAATGTGGAAGAAGAGAGGAAATAGGCAAAAAGAAGCAAAGGGGATCAATAGGGAAGGGAATAAAGAGGTGTGAAAAGTCAATTGGTTCCAGTCTTCAAGGATGAGAACCCTAGGAAAGGAATGTGCACCAAACATCAAGCGGTTCTCAAAATCCCTATATGGTACACCATTGGTTGAAGATGAGCTGGTCAGGGGGGAGGGCCAGAGAGACAGGAAAAAGTTTGCAGTCCTTTTTGTGCGGGAACTTTAGTTCTAGCCTGCTTTATTTGCAACCACTAATCCTTAGTAAAACAGCTTATCACTTCAAATGGACACAAGGGTCTTTCTTTCCTAGGGATCTAGCCGGGGCAAGCCTGACATTGAAATGGACTCAAGAAAAATTCCAGCAAGAGGGTGGTGCTTTTTATTTAGAAATAACCTGGCTCCTTAGAAGCTATGGTTTCTTCACCTTGTGCATGGACTACTGCAGCACACTTACTGGAGATTTCAAATGATAAAGAATGCAGTGGTTTGTGCATTGAGAGGCATACATTAATCCAAGCAAACTAATACTTTTTTGTTTGATTGCAATCCTGGCTGCATCTTATCTCACTGCTGAAGCTCACTGGGACTGTTGGCTGCTTTAAACATCCTGTACATATTGTGTGTGACTTGCATCTGTTTGGCTGTACAAGGAGAGAGAGAGAAACAGTATAGATAAATTTAGCAAAGAGTCACAAAGATGAAAGAGAGAGAGGTGTCTGCACTGTTTTCACAGTGCTCTTTATATTTTATGCCAACTGTCTTCTGATGGAAAGTATGTCTGTGGGAGTGTTATTTATCAAGGTTTTAGTCCTCTTAAAAAGACAGTCAGCATATTCCTGAGGCTGAAGCCGCTTCTGCTGGGCCACAGAGAGAATAAAGACATTTGTGTCCCTCTGAGGTCATTGTCACCATGTTCTCTCTAGGCTTAAGGGGGAAAAACACTGCTTAAAACTGGAACAACTAAGGATTACTTAAGCCTGCTCAACAGAGATAATGGGAGTGTCAGCTGAAGATATTCTTGGGCAAGCAAAAAAATGAAAGGCGTTTCGTGGCATCCTGACACAAATCCTGGGACTTAGAGTGTTTGCATCCAATGTCAGGATATAAGTACAGAAGGAGAGGATTTGCATCATGGCGACATTGCATGTATGTCATCATTTTTGCAACATCGTGGTTTGCTGCAGGCACCACTGAACATCTAGAGGGAGATAGCAGGAGAAACAGGTTGCCTGAGCACTCTCATACTCTGGGTAGAAGTCAGCAAGGGAAGTTCCTTAATCCTTTTCTAATGTACCTTCCGCTCTTCCTGAGTGAGGTTCCATATTTAGACCGGACAGAAGACCAGGTCTCTAGCTTAAGCACTGAGAAATTTTCATATTTTGTATCTGATGCCTACTGTTTAAAACTCTATCCTGATATGGTTAGGAATCATCAAACTCTGGAATATGCAAATGTGATCTATTTTTGTGATGACCCGTAGTGTCTCAAAAATAGCACAGAAACTAAAACACGAATCAAGGTCTTGCAATGCCTTCAATTTAACTTCGCTGTTTTATTAGTCACAGTTTAAATTCCAAAAGTAGATAATGAAGCAAAAGGAAACCAGAAACAAACTGTTTTGACTGAGAGTTCCAAGGCAAACCAAGATAATTAATTAATTAATTAATTAATCACACATTCCAGGAAGATAACCGGAAGAGTCCATGGGAAGAACGCCAACAAAGATAAAGTTCATTCAAAGAAAACACTAATTTGACTTCAGCTGTCTGTGAACATGCAGTTACAAACTCTTATACCGAGCTCATAGCTGCAACCCATGAGGAGGATCATGGCCCTCTCCTCCCGAGTAGACCACTGCTTTTCCCTGATCCTCTCCTCCCTGTGTGCCCTAGGATGGGTAGGGGATGGGCCTAGGATCCTCCTCTGATTGCTCAGCCGGCCTCTGCCCTTCCCCAGCCTCCTCCACCATCTCTGGAGCCACACTCGCACTCCCTGTTGGCCGTTCCTCCTCTTCCTCAGAGTCAATCTCCACCAGGGGCATGACAATTTTGTTATTATAATTGGTTAATCTTTAGTGAGATTCAAGCCTTTGGGGCTGGTTGATAGCTAAACAGCTTGACTCCTAACCAAGGACTTAGGAACTGTTCAGGTAGCATCGGAGGATATAAGCTATTCCAAGTAGGGTGGTATTTGTAGAATCAGGGTGTTCAAGTCTGATAAATTCAGAATTTCCAAATAGCGAGGTAGCCTTTAGGTATTGCTCCAAGGGCTCCAATTACAATTGGGATAACACACGATTTCTTTTTCCAAAGTCGCTCAACTTCAATTTGTAAGTCCCGATACTTTGTGATTTTTTTCTTGCTGCGTGTCTACAATTCATGCATCACCAGGTATTGTAATGTCAATGAACCAACCCTTTTTCTTTTCTATTGTTATGTCAAGTGTGTTGTGGGCCAAATGCTTGTCTGTCTCAATTCTGAAGTCCCATAAGATCTTAACTTTTTCATTCTCTATCTTCATTTTTCATTCTTTTTCATCACCATCACCATCACCATCATCATCATCATTATTGTCAGAGTACCACATGTGTACATTGAGATTGGCTGAGCCTCCCTTCATGCATACCCCCCAACACAACTCACAATAAGGACAGAAGTCCCTAACCCAGTCCCAATCTTATTACATTATGTGATCTTGTTGTACAATGTGCCGGCCCTGCAAGTCTATCATACTATGTTGACATGAAGTCTGACAGCCCACAGATAGAAACTGTTCTTCAGCCTGTTGGGGCAGCTGGCTCTGCTTCTATTTCTCCTACCCGATGGTAGGAGAGTGAAGAAGTGCTGACCGGGATGTGAGTCATCCCTGAGAATTTTCCTCACTCTTCTAAGGCAGCGAGCCCTAGCGAGGTCATCTAGTGGTATCAGGTAATAGCCTACGATGTTTTGTGCTGTGCTCATTACCCTCTGTAATGTCTTTCTATCCATGGCTGTCTACTTTCTTAGGAGCTATAAACATCCAACTTTGAATTAAAGACAAATACTTTGCATGATTCTTCAGTACTGTTTCTCGATTTTGCTTGATAGGCTAAATGCAGTAGCTGTATTAATGAACAATGCTGTAGGACAAGATCCTTCTGTTGGAAAGCAAGGAAATCATTAAGGGCAAGTCATGCATTCCGAAAGGAAAATACTTGCTATTTGTGCAGGTCTGCCATGCATGAAAAGTGCCAGGTGTTGCAACTTCGCAGCAAGTGAGAAGTCCCTGGAAAAATCATCCTTTTGAAATCTGGTAATAACATCCTACTTTCTTGGAAAAGCCCCACTACATCAAATATCATTGCAGAGAAAAAAGTGCCAGGAACCGATGAAAAAATATAAAGAAAGAAAAAAAAGTATAAAACAAAATGTCTTTCAAATGAGTACTGCCAGTCCTAAAGAAAGTAATTTGCAAACTTTGCAGACTGAAGTGATCAAATATTTTATTTTCTTCTCTTTTTTTCCCTCTCTCCCCCTCCCTCTTTCTTTCTTTCTTTCTTTCTTTCTTTCTTTCTTTCTTTCTTTCTTTCTTTCTTTCTTTCTTTCTTTCTTTCTGTTCTTTCTTTCTTTCTTTCGTTCTTTCTTTCTTTCGTTCTTTTTTCCTTCCTTCCTTCCTTCCTTCCTTCCTTCCTTCCTTCCTTCCTTCCTTCCTTCCTTCCTTCCTTCCTTCCTTTCTTCCGTCGTTCTTTCTTTCCTGGTAGTTCACACTTGCATGCAAAATTTTCCAATTTCATATTCTGAACCAAACCATGAACAGAAATTTTTGCTACTAAATCACACTTTCTCCAATTTTGCAATGCTCCAAAAATTAATATTAGGAAAAGGCTTCAGAAAAATTCATAGGCACAATTTATTAAAATAAATTACAAAAATATTATGTAAAACACAGTATCTTAAAAAATATATCATAGAAATAAATTAAATTAATTTAAATTTTCTTAAAATTAAGAAAATGTGAACTGGTTTCTAAAGAACTATATATATGCTAGTACACACTCCTCCAAATTAATATATGCTTTTTTTTTTTTTAAAGAGGGGTGATGAATTAAATTTGACATATTCACAACTTTGGGAGGCTACTTGAAGTGAGCTTTAAAAAAAATTGAAAACCTGTGATCTTTACAACTGATTGCAAGCTGGCCTTTCCCCTTTCTCCTGGAGCTTTTTGATCAAGTTCATGCATAACGAGGTCAGTTAAAGACCGACTGGCTGCATTTGCACAGAACTTAATCTTGGTTAGCTTTTTGTTACTTAGTATACTGTACAAATCTAATTTTTGACTTTGTCAATATGTTTTAAGTAGATCACAGTTGGAATTTAATATCTCTCTTTGTCTGCTTCTCTGCCTCTGCCTTTCTCATATCTCTATCTATCTATCTATCTATCTATCTATCTATCTATCTATCTATCTATCTATCTATCTATTATCATCTTTCTATCTATCATCTCTCTCTATATATCTTTCTCTCTATCTATCATCTATCTATCTACTCTATCTATCATCTATCTTTTCTCTTTCTCTATCATCTATCATCCACCCATTATCCATCCATTATCTATCTATCTATCTATCTATCTATCTATCTATCTATCTATCTATCTATCTATCTATCTATCTATCTATCTATCTATCTATCTATCTATCTATCTATCTATCTATCTATCTATCTATCTATCTATCTATCTATCTCTATCATCTGTCTCTTTCTCTACCATCCATCTAATCTCCCATATTTTGACATTCATAGGCTTAATGTTGAAATAAGATTGAAATAGTAGATTTCTTACTGGAGGAAAGATTCAATAATTACTGAAAAACAGACGCTGGTATCAATTTTGGGTTGAAGATTTGATGGCCGATGCAAATTTCTGTTGATTTGGGACTGATGCTACCTGTTGCTGTTATTTTGGTATCTCCTCCCATCCCCAGAACTCCTGCCTACAGGGATGAGTCACACAACTCATCCTGACCAGGAGTCGGATTCAATTTTTTTAACAACTGGTTTTGTGGGCGTGGCTTAGTTGTTGGGTGTGGCTTGGTGGTCATGTGACTGGGTGGGCGTGGTCAATTCAACATCACTCATGTCAAGGGACTCTTCTCCTCGCCTGGCCTCTCATGTCAGTGGGGATGCTACAACGATCATAAGTATGAAAAATGGTCATGTCATTTTTTTCAGTGCCATTGTAACTTTGAATGGTCACTAAATGAACTATTGTAAGTCAAGGATTACCTGTACAAAAATACAAAAAGCTTCTTTGCTTGCAAAAAGCTGCCCTAAATACCAATCATTAGATTAAAAATACCTGCAAGCCAGAGTTACAAATTAGGCAGGGTGCCAGAGCACCTTGAGGAATGAAAATATTTAAAATGCAGTGATAACTATCAAGCAGCCCATAAAATGAAACCCTTTAGCAGAGAGGTCATTTAAGCTCTCCAGAAAAAGCAGACCCAGGAAAAGCAATCGTTAGATTCATTTGCACCACTTACAAATACCAGCTGGTCTCACTCACCTCACATGATATCCTAAGGAAATCACCCAGATTTAAGGAAAGATCACATGCCTTCCAGAAACGCAGTAAAAAAATCAGTGCCAAGCTTGCATCCTGCCTCTTGGAAGTATACCCCAAAAGGACAGTGCCAGATAATATTAAAGCAGTGAAGGAAGACTCCCTCTTCAAATAGAAAAAGAAAGCATGAGGCAAGAAAAAATTCAAATACAATACAAATAATTAAATCACAACAGTAGCTGTTGCTTGTTGAAGCCGAATAGGGAAAATTATCCCATCAGTAAACACAGGATTAAACTTCACCAAGCATAGAATTAACCTTCACCAAAATCCAGTTTTAGACCACAACTCAGAAAGAGTATGTAAGCTCACCTTTGAACATCTCCATACCAAGAAACTAATTCTTTATTTTTGTCTGAGAAACGAATTATTAGTTATTTCATCTGCAGAAAAGACGGTGCCAAGTTAATTGAAATATTGGCAAGCTCCTTATACCCTCTTCTTTATGTAGCGCCTGTAATTAGAAACAAATTGCAAGATGGACAACCTATTATTCATAATTTTTTTCACCCCAAGTCATTTAACAATGAGGCAAATTCTACGGGGCATATTAAGCCATGATTTCTATAACAACGTTTGGTCAAATAAGCCGTAGTAGAGTTTGTTCAGATAATATTGGAAATAAAAACAAAGTAATGTTTCTTTGAAATAGACGTACACATCCTTTATCTGCTTGAGGTTTGCTTGGTAACTCGATTATACCGTGTTTCTCCAACAATACAGCTTCCACCAATAGGAAGACCCAGCATGTTTTCTAGGCATGAAATGAAATTAAGCCCCTCCCCCAAATTTAGGCCTAGTTTAAACATGCTGGGAGGGGAGGCCGGGGGTTAAAACATGCTGGGGGGGGGAGGCCGGGGGTTAAAACATGCTGGGGGGGGGGAGGCCGGGGGTTAAAACATGCTGTGGGGGGGAGGCCGGGGGTTAAAACATGCTGGGGGGGGGAGGCCGGGGGTTAAAACATGCTGGGGAGGGAGGGCGGGGGTTAAAACATGCTGGGGGGGAGGGCAGGGGTTAAAACATGCTGGGGAGGAGGGCGGGGGGGGGAAACTTGCCTTTGACAGTGCCCTGCGTGGTGCTGCTGCTGTTCTCGCACCAGCAGGAAGTGTAGAAGCGTTTCTGCTGCTTCTCGGGTGGGGGAGCTGCCTCCATGGCTTCCACAGTTCCTGCCGGCACGAGAACAGCAGCAGTGCCGGCGGAAACGTGGAAGCGTTTCTGCCGCCACTCGGGTGTGGGTGGAAGGTCCGCACACACCCGAGCGGCGGCAGAAACTCTTTCCACGTTTCCGCCAGCATGGAAAGCGTTTCTGCTGCCACTCGGGTGTGTGCGCACACACCCGAGCGGCGGCAGAAACTCTTTCCATGCCAGCGGAAATGTGGAAAGCGTTTCTACCATCGCTCGGGTGTGTGTGGCTCCATACACACCCGAGCGGTGGCAGAAACGCTTTCCACGTTTCCGCCGGCACGACAACAGCAGCGCCGGCGGAAACGTGGAAGTGTTTCTGCTGCCGCTCGGGTGTGTGCGGCTCTGCTGCTGTTGTCGTGCCGGCAGAAACGTGGAAAGAGTTTCTGCCGCCGCTCGGGTGTGTGCACACACCCGAGTGGCAGCAGAAACGCTTTCCACGTTCCTGCTGGCACTGCTGCTGTTGTCGTGCTGGCGGGAACACCGCTGCCGTCCACCTACTGATGAGGGGGGAGAGAAATTAATTCACCCCCGAAAAGACGGCCTAGCCGTTTTTTCGGGGCTCAAAAAAAAATAAGGCCCTACCTTATTTTGTGAGAAACACGGTATTAAATTGTATAACATACAATATTGCCATTGCTAAGTTTGGAGTCAGTTTGGTCTAGTGGTTAAGGCACCAGAGTAGAAAGCAGGAGACCACGAGTTCAAGTCCCACCTTAACCAGGAAAGCTTCTGGGTGACTTTGAGCCAGTCACTTTCTCTCAGATCAATCCACCTATCAAGGTTGTTGTTGAGGAGAAATAGAAGGAGGAAGGTGTGTTGGATATGAAAGGTGGTGTGTTCACCACTTGGAGTCATTTCTAAAAATAATGACAACGAGATACAAACAAACAAAACTCTATGGATGTTTAGAAAATAGAAAACAGCCAACGTTTTTCTATTTCCCAGTCTTGTGGACAGCTCTGGGATACTCCTCCATCCAAATACCAACCAAGGCCAATGTTGCTTAGCTTTTATGGGTTTCTCCTACGACTTTGGCTTTTATTAATTCTTCTTAGATACAGATTAACAGAGTTGGAAGTGACCATGTAGATCAGGGTCGTCAAACTCGCATCATCACATGACAAATCAGGACTTTGTCCCCCTTCACTAAACAGGGCACGGGTGGGGCCAGCACATGACGCCCGCATGTCATGAGTTTGACACCCCTGATGTAGGTCATCTAATTCAATGCCTCCAGCCCAAGTAAACCCTACACCATTTCTGACAAATGGCAGTCCAATCTCTTCTTGAAAATCTCAAGTGATGGCACTCCCACAACTTCTGAAGGCAACTTCTGTTCCATTGGTTGATTGTTTTCACTGTCAGAAAATTTCTCCTTATTTCCAGGTTGAATCTCAATCGGTTTCCATCCATTGTTCCTTGTCTGGCCTTCAGGTGCTTTGGAAAATAGCTTGACCCCTTCCTCTTGTGGCAGCTTCTCAAGTATTGGAAGACTGCTATCATGTCTCCCCTGGTCCTTCTCTTCACTAGACTAGCATGCCCAGTTCCTGTAACCGTTCGTTGTATGTTTTAGCCTCCAGACCCCTAATCATACTGGTTGCTCTTCTCTGTACTTTTTCTAGAGTCTCAACATCTTTTTTATAGTGTGGTGACCCAAACTGGATGCAGTATTCTAGATTTGGTCTTACTAAGGCTTTATAGAGTGGTATTAGTACCTCATTTGATCTTGATTGTATCCCTCTGTTAATGCAACTTAGAATTGCATTGGCTTTTTTGGCTGCTGCTGCACACTGTTGGCTCATATTTAGCGGGTTGTCCCTTCTTAAGTAAACCCTTGGAAAAGTTTGCATCTGTTAAAATGGACAGGCACAATAGAAAAGTTATCACTGATTTAAAAAGCACAGCCCACAGTTTTCAATATGCTTAAACCCAAATAAAATTGCATTGTGGCTCTGTGGGGTGCATAAAAGTCAAAGTCACCTGTGAAATTATACTGATCACAACAAAGTTGTGTAGTGCTTTAAATCCTTCTCCTTCCAAGAATGCTCTGGAGAATTTGTGGGCAGAGATAATACATTTTCAGACACCCTTTTATTTTTGGATCTAAAGTACTACACACTCCTATCCAATAATTCTGAATTTATACTTGTCAAATAATTCAGATATCACTAGGGACCGCCCTGGCATCTCCTAGATATACTGTAACTCTAACACAACTTGAAGACTACTTGAATTTGATTCTGAAGTGTTGGATTTTTTTAGGTTTTAAATTTCATGGCTTGCATCTGAATTTTTTTTTTTTTTTGCAGTTTTTAGCTTTCTAAAATATTGGCAAGATTTGGGGGGGTGGATGAGAATTCTGGGCCTTTTGCCCTCAAATCTATTTTAATGAGAGTCTCCCTTGAGAAGTTTATTATGCTAGGAAAGAAAGAAGAAAGAACGACAATAGGATGAAAAGCAGAAAGGTGGAGGAACTAATAGAGATATTTGTAGCTCATGGTTGAAATGAGGGTCATTGATGCTCTCTGAACGTAGCTGATTTTTTCCAGACATTTAATTACCCAGCTAGGTAACATCATCAGTGCTGGAAGGAAAAGCACTCATGATGTTATCTAGCTTGGGTAATTAAATGTCTGCAAGAAAACAGCCAAGCTCAGAGAGCACCGAAGAACCTTCAGAAGATGGATGGACTCAGTTACAGGGGCCATGAAAGCATTGTTGGAAGATCTAAAAGACCAGATTAGGGCTAGATCATCTTGGAGAAATGCCATGTTTGTGCTCACTGAAAGCCAACACCAACTGGAGAATCTCATTAATTCTATTTCTCATGAGTTATTATTTTCATAATCTCTCATGTTCTCACACTTAAATTATTCCTACAAACCAAGGTATTTTAAGACGGTCTCTTTAAGAGGAGCTTATTCAATTTCATCAAGCCTTGTGCAGCTAGCAGAAGGTAAGACATGGCTTCCCCAAGAATCTGGAGACTGGTGCTACATTGGCTCTCTCACATTCTTTAGATTCAAAGCATAATTCAGCCTTAAGCTGGATGCATAGGTAGAATGGCAGGTAGGTAAGCAAATGATGCATGGATGCATGGATGGATGATTAGACAAGAAGATAGGAAAATGGATGGATGGATGGTTAGGCAAGAAGATGGAGAGATGGATGGGTGAATGGACAGACTAGGGGATGTATAGACAGGTAGACAAGGAGGCGGATGAATGGATGGATGGATGGATGGATGGATGGATGGAAAGCTTCTTAGACCCCATAGAGAATTGGATAGGATACAAGCAGTGGTGAGATTCAAATAATTGAACAACTGGTTTGCCCAGGGTCAGATTGGTTGTCATGGGAGGCATGACCCAACCTGACCCCGGGCCAACCAGTTGTTAAATTACTGCCTCACCCCCATCAAAGTGGATCCTGGGTGCTGCACTGCAATGGAGAAAACGGCAATGGAGTGGCCGGCACGAGGGAAGGAAGAGGAGCAGGGAGAAGAAAGAGGGAAAGTGGCCTTCTCCTTCCCTCATGCCGGCCACTCGGTTGCACATTTCTTCATTGCAGCACAGTGCAATGCCCAGGATCCATTTTGAGAGTGGGCAGGTGGGTGGGTGACATAATTTAACAACTAGTTCGCTTGAACTGGTGAGAACTGGTGGAATCCCACCACTGGATACAAGTCTAATAAACAAACAGGGTGACTATGAGACGATTATTTATTTATTTATTTATTCAAATTTGTATACTGCCCCCTCTCCCTAAGGACTCGGGGCGGTGCACAGCCAGATAAAAACATATAAATACAAATACAATAATTTAAAATAAATTAAAAGAATTAAATAGATGGGCTTTAAGAGTTAAAAGTGGAGAATTAGAAAAATTAAAAACCATTTAAAAACCGAATTTAAAACCATTTTACATAACTCTAGGCCAGATCGGCTAGATGGAATAGGTGTGTTTTTAGTGCGCGCCGGAAGGTCAACAGGTCGGGGACGGTCCTCATCTTCAGAAGCAATTCGTTCCAGAGGGAGGAGGAGCCCCCAAGACAACCTGCGCGAGCGGTGGTTATTAGATTAGAAATATAGCTCAATAGAAGGTCAAATATTTAGCACTATGCCTACCATGGATCCTGCCTTTACATTGTGTCTTTTAAGCAAAAATATAGAAACAGAACAGTGGTGGGATTCAATTTTTTTTACTACCAGTTCTGTGGGCATGGCTTGTTTGGTGGGTGTGGCTTAGTGGTCATGTGATTGGGTGGGCATGGCCAACTCAGCAAGGTGGTACGGCACCTTGGTGAGAGTGACATCGAGTTGGCCATGCTCACTCAGTCACATGACCGATTCTAGGGAAAGTTAGGAGAGCGACTGGGGAGAGTGAGCGACTGGGCAACCAGGCGACCAAGTTGGGGGCGTGGCCAGCCAGGGGTCGCCATCGGTTTGGTGACCCATGCCAAATCAACGCTACCGGTTCAGTTGAACCGGAGCAAACCGGTTAAATACCATCTCTGAAACAGAGGCATTCACTTCTGTTTTGCTGTGCTTAATCTATGTTGAAAAAACTCATCCCATCGTTGTTGCAATCACAGTAACAATAATAGTACATTTGAAAAATTCCCGATCGTCATAATTTCAGGCTTTTTTTTAATTCCAAGCCTGGATGGAGACCAATACACATTTATTTTACCCATGCTACAGTTTTGAAGAGTGGATGTAAGGCATGAATAAGACTTTCCTCTTAAGTTGGAGAAGGAAACATGAATGGGCTTGAGTTTTGTCATCTTACACTTTCAGCTGCTATTTAAAAATATAACCTCCTTATGGAAGAATTTCTCTCTCTCTCTCTCTCTCTCTCACTCTTATCTCACCTATGTAATGGGGGACTAAAAAAAAAGTGTTTTCAAGTTAGGCTCTCCATTTCACACTGCGTAAAATGTTACACAGATGGTGCTGGGCCTCCAGCCAAACTGGTTATAGCTCTGTTCCCTTCGGTGGTTGCTGGCAGGGTATTTCCAAGATGGAGTTTGCCTGCTCTTACGTTCTGTTCCTTTGCTCTTCACCTCAGATAGTTTTTTGGCTTAAGATACCTGACATCATTAGCAATAGTTCTTTCCTTCCTAGTGGACAGTTCTAATTACTTTTTTTTTAACAAGTCTGTCTCATTTTCTGCAAATCCTTCCTTCCTTCCTCCCTTCCCTCCATCCTCCCTTCCTCCCTCCCATCCTACCATCTACCTTCCTACCATCGTACCTTCCTACTTTCCATTGCCAAATATATATATATATATATATATATATATATATATGGCAAAAAAACCCTTCAGCTGTTGGTAATGGAAATATATTCAGAAGAAATTCTGCCTTTTTTTGGCTAATGGAAATAATGAACTGGGCACTTTAGCTTTCAACTTTATTTTGCACAGCTAACTCTGAATACTAGATACTTCAAAAATGAAGGGAAATGGATTGCAGCTGGAGCAGAGATGACATTATATATATGTCTCTCTGTGTGTGTATGTATGTCTGTAAAATAAGCAAGCTGTTTTTAATATTGTTTACACATACACACACACACAGATTATAAAGAATATTGAAAACAGCTTGTTCATTTGTTTATTTATTATTATTATTACTATATTTTTATCCCATCCATTTTTCTTTATAAATAACTCAAAGTGGCAAATTTACCTAATAGGTCTTTCCTCCTTCTACTTTACTACCACCACAGTTCTCTGAGGTTGGTTTTGCTAAGAGAGAGTGGCTGGTCAAAGGTCACCCAGCCAGCTTTCATAGATAAGATGGGACTAGAACTCACCATCTCCTGGTGATTGGCTCTAAGTCATCCAGCCATCTTTGTTGCTGAAAGGCAGGATTAGAACTCATGGTCCCTGATTTCTAGCCTGTTGCTTTTTAACCGCTAGACCAAACTGACTCTTGGTGTTTAGCATGACAGCAGGCTTCAGCACAACCCTAACAAGGGTTTAGATATTTTAGATCCCTGATTCTGGGGACTTCCCATCTCATGTTGGCTGGGGAATTCTGGCAATTGAAGTCCACACATGTTAAAATGGCTAAAGTTAAAAAAAAAAAAAACCTCTCTAATCCAAGTGATGTGATGGTGGAATGCTGAACATCCTTGCAAAATATATTCCCATTTAACATTTAAAAGGACAGAAGATAAAATTAAAAGATGGAGCAGATAATTATCAAAGATAGGAATCTATTAATGCATTAGTGCCTCCATCCCTATTTCTGTTGTGGTTTTCCCCGCCTCTGTTCAGCAAGAAAAGGATGGAGCAGCCATTTGGTTCTTCTGCTCTGCCTGTCTCCTCTTGGACAAGCTGCTAAATTATTGGACATAAGAGAAACAGGTATGCATTAATAGGCAGACATGAAGAAAGATAGAAGCAGATTCCCAGAGTGCTGAAATTTAAACTGAGCAGGGACTGGAAAAACAACTCTTTGTAATTAAAACATAAAGTTCTTTTATGAGTGGAAATACATGGGGAAATAGAGGAAGGCCTTCCATTATTCAGAGGGTAAGAAAGATGGGAAGGCAAAGGGAGAGAGATTAGTAAAATGCAGAAGGAGGGAGGGGAGGGAAGGAGAGAGAGAGAGACTGAGAGAGAGAGAGAGAGAGAAATAAAGAGGCAACTCTGTCTACATCCATACATTTCAAAATTGATAAAGAACATCCCCCTTGGACCCATTACATAACATCAGGAATGTAAATTTCTTCCTATCTATATAAAATAATTCTCACTGCCAACCTTAAGCTCTATAGAACCAGAATTCTTCATTAAAGGTCAAATTCCATATCTTGGAAGTATAATTCAGTATTGCAGCTACATCTTTGCATCTACATCTTTAATACAGGTAATCCTTGGCTTACTATTGTTCATTTAATTATAATGGTGCTGAGGAAAAAAAGCAACTTACAACCATTTTTCACACTTACGACCATTGTAGCATCCCCATGGTCATGTGATCAAAACTCAGGCGATCGACTGGCTTATATTCAGACAATCAATTAGCTCATATTTATGACGGTTATACTTTCCTGGAGGTCAGGGGAACAACCTTTGCGACCTTCTGATAAGCAAAGTCAACGAGGAAGCCAGAGTTACTTAAGAACTGTGTTACTAACTTAACAACTACAGTGATCCACATAACAACTATTTTATTTTTATTTTATTTTTTATTTTATTTATTTTGTCAAACAATTATTAGATAACTGGTATAAGTATAAACATGGTTATAAATACATGAAATGGATACAAATAAGAAAAAAAAGAGACAATAGGACAGGGACGGTAGGCACGTTTTGGTGCGCTTATGCATGCCCCCTACAGACCGGAGAAAAAGCTATGCAGAATTAGGTTAACAATTCTTAATGCCTTTTTGGCTATGTAGTTACAGTGGGCTCTAGCACTTAGGTCATTTGAGATGAGTACTCCAAGGTCCTTGATAAAGTTTGTGTCATCAACAAGGTCTTGATTATTCAGCTTGTATTTTATTTTTTTTGCCAATATGCAAGACAGAGCATTTACTTGTTGAGATCTGAAGTTGCCATTTGTTTGACCATTCTGAGACATAGTCGAGGTCTTTTTGAAGGGTAGCAGCATTGTCAGTGGTGTTGAATAGCTTTACATCATCAGTGAAAAGAGCGCAGTTGCTCTTAATATAATCACAGAGGTCATTAATATAGAGTATGAAGAGAGTTGGTCATAGAACACTGCCTTGGGGGACACCACTTTTGACAGGTACAGGATTTGATAGGACATTCCCAATTTTGACCATTTGTTGCCTGTTCGACAGGAATGCTTCTATCCAGTTATGCAGGTAATCCAGAGATACCATAAGACCTTAATTTTAGGAATAGTTTGTCGTGTACCACTGAATCAAAGGCTTTACAGAAATCTATGTAAATTGCGTCAATTGCTTTGCCCTGAACAAGTTGTGTAGTCCATATGTTTTTACAGTGCAAGAGTTGCAGATTACAGGGCAGTTTCCTTCTGAAGCCAAACTGTTCGTTAGAGAGTAGGTTGTTTGTCTCTAAGTGGAGAATAATGGATTGGTTAATAATTGATTCCATGACTTTACAGGTGGCGCAGCATAAAGAGATTGGTCTGTAATTTTCAACTAGGCTGGGGTCTCCCTTTTTGAAGATGGGAATGACTGTGGCTATTGACCATAGATTTGGCAAGGAGCTGGTCCTGAAAGATTTTTCAAAGATTATACTTAGAGGTTCTGCTATGGCAGTGGATAGCTTTTTTAAGAAGTAGGCACAAACTCCGTCTGGTCCAATAGATAAAGATGGTTTTAGATTGCGTAGTGCTTTTTCAACATTGTCTTTTGTAAAATCGATATGTATTAGATCACTGTAGTTGTCTGTGGTTCGACTAGGAAATATTGGGCATGATCCATTGCTGTTTACAAATACTGAGCCAAGGAATGTGTTAAAGAGGTTGGCTTTAATGGTGTCATCGTTGCAGTCTTTACCATTTGGTTCTTTTAGGGGTGGGATGGACCTTGAGTCTTTTAGTTTGTTGTTTACAAAATTGAAGAAAGCGCGGGTGGAATTGGTGCATAGAAGGTTTTCCTCTTGTTTAGTGTGATAATTGGTACATTCAGTCTTTATCTGGTGGCATAAATTTTTGTATCAGCTTTTAAAGTTGGCAACGTGACCAGATTTGTTTTTCCGCCAAAGGGATTTCTTTTTGGATTGGAACTTCCTTATTGTTATGGGTAATTTGTTTTTTCTGGTTTGAGGAGTTGTTATTGGTACATATAGTTTGATGACTCTTTTGACTTCAAGTAAAAATATGTTGTAATGGTCTTCAACAGTATTGAATCCAGTGAATAGAATTTGCCAATCAAGAGATGAGAGATTGTGGTCTATAAGATCATAGTTGTCTTTTTTGAAGTTATAATTGGGGATCCTGTTGTTATGGTGATTATGGTGAGAACATATGTTGAGACAAAAGTCAATCATGCTGTGGTCACTGTTGGAAAAGGGTTCATTAATTTGTATTTCATAAATAATAAGTAATTCCATAAACTATAGGAAGAAAGGTTGTAAAATGGGGGTAAAACTCACTTAACAACTGTCTTGCTTACCAACGGAAATTTTGGGTTCAGTTATGGTCATTTGTTCAGAACCTGTATTTTCCTCCCTCCCCCAAGGCTATATTAACTTAAGTAAAACTCAGAACATAGCCTCTGAAAATCCTTAACATATCAGTTATGAATCAATGGATTTAAGGCATTTATCTCAGATTTTCAGTAAGCCATTTCCCAGTGGAGTGCCAATTTGGTGTAATGGTTCACGGCATCAGACTAGAAATTGGGAGACTGTGAGTTCTAGTCCTGCTTAGGTATGAAACCAGCCTTGAGCCAGTCACTGTCTCACAGCCCTGGGAAAAAGACAACAACAAAAAATTTCCCCCCAAAAAATGTTGCCAAGAAAACTGCAAGGAATTGCCCAGGTAGCTTCAGAAGTCAAGACTATCTCAAAAGCTCAACCAATCAACCAACCAATCAATCTTCAAATTAAAATTATATCACACACTCAGAAGAGTTTGATTAGGTAAGAGCTATGGTGGCGCAGTGGTTAGAATGTAGTACTGCAGGCTACTTCTGCTGACTGCTGGCTGCTTGCAATTTGGCAGTTCGAATCTCACCAGGCTCAAGGTTGTTGGGTTGGTTGGTCACCATAAAATGGAAACATCAGAACATGTTAGGGACAAACAAAAAGAAGGACATGAAGATGCCTGAAGTCGGAGCTTGTTTATTCTTTATGGAACCTGAACACTTCCATAAAGTTCTTTTGCAATGGCTGTGTGTATCCTGCTCCTAATTGTTATCCATCCTGATTATAGCTGAGCAATTTAGACTTAATAATGTTGCAACTACAGTTCTTTCCAGTTACAGGCCTGGCGGCACAGTGATTAGAATGCAGTACTGCAGGCTACATCTGCTGACTGTCAGCTGCCAGCAGTTCGGCAGTTCAATCCTAACCAGCTCAAGGTTGACTCAGTCTTCCATCCTTCCAAGATGGATAAAATGAGGACCCAGATTGTTGGAGGCAATAGGCTGACTCTGTAAACCACTTAGAGAGGGCTGTAAAGCACTGTGAAGCGGTATATAAATCTAAGTCCTATTGCTATTACTATAATGGGACAGTAGTTAGAATGCAGTATTGCAGGTAAATTCTGCCCATTGCCAGGAGTTTGATCTTGATGGGGAAATGAGTTTGACTCAGACTTCCATCCTTCTGAGGTCGATAAAATGGAGACCCAGATGGTTGTGGGCAATATGTCAACTCTGTAAACCACTTAAAGAGAATTGAAACCATTATGGAATAAGTCTAAGTGCTATTGCTATTATTCCAAATTTAATTGTTTACTTATCAATGAGCAAATATATGTGGTGACTTTCCAAACTGGGGAAGCCATCCCCAATTGTTATAAGTTGATCATTATTTGCCAAGATTTTAAAGGAATCACACAATTACTGCCTAATTGAGCCCAAAGGAGATAGTGTAAAAAAATTGAAAACCTCATCATACAGAATTAAATAAAATCCAGTGATAAAGCTGAAAATCTAATAAATTAAAACTATCATAGGACAACCTCAATTTAGTCAGAGATTCAAGGATTCTTGGCTTGCCATAAAATTTTCTCAATAATTTATATATCAGTGGGAAACATTTAATAGGAATTAACACTGGAATGCCTCTTAAAATATACAGCAATAGATATAATATTCATTTTAATTACAGTAATCTTTCCCTTGAGATTCTGTAGCAATTTTAACCGCTGAATTATATCCACTATAATCATGTCTCTATATTAAGACATATTTAATTCAACTTATTGTAATATAAGAAAATATAGTCCTAAATATTTTATACAATCTATAAAAATTACAAGTTTCTTACATTAGTCTATAGAAATGTTTGATCCTAAAGGAAGCAAATTAGATTAATTGCATAGCCATAGTTTAAATCAGATTGTTGTACAGCTTCACAAAGCATTGGTAATTATATTAAATAATTATCTAAAACAGTCAAAATATCTTCTTTTAAATATTCAAAAACCAAATTAAAAATTAAAAGTGAGAAAGGACATCCTTGAACGTACAGTTTAGTAGGTTCAAATTCATACATGATAACTTTGCTGACAAGGTGAAGATAACACAATGTTATTCAGTGAAGAAAAGAGAACAAAAATACACATATTTTTAAACAAAAACTTCAAAAACCTGATCTGAACCATATCAAAGGCCTTTTCATCCTCTAATGAAATTAAAACAGGCAACTCCAAATTATCTGAGGCTATAGTCACCAAATGATTATTGTCAGATGCCTGTCTATTTTTTTGTTAATTGAATCAAAATAAGACAAATTATTAATGGTATTTTGGAACCTACTTTAAGCAACAATATTGTGGTACAACTTGCACATCCAAGGACAACTTTTCTCTGGCTTCTTTAAGGTAGGCCTGATATAAATAAGGAAGAAATTTAGCTAAGGTTATATGATTCAATCTAATCCGTTCATAATGTAAATAGCAATGATTAAAATTCAAATTAGAAAGCCATCAGAATTGTCTGTTTTCTCTGGTTTCATATTTTTTTTTATTGTTTTTGGCCAAATGGCTGGTAAAATAAATCAATAAATCAGTAAAATAATTTTGTATTGTATATAGACATTTGCCAATTTATCTTGAATGATCCATTTTTCCTACATAGTTGCCAGGTTAGAAGTCATGCATGTTTTTGATTTGAACAAAAATACAATGAATATGAATATAATTTTATGTTTAAAAATGTGCTTCAGGTGCCTGTCGAAATATTTATTCATTCTTCTTTTCCTCCCTCACTCCCAAAACAGGCTCCATATATATTCCATATAGTTCAACTGGCAGTAATGATTTTAATTACAGAGAATTCCTCATCAGACCAGGGAAGGGTGTGTGTGTGAGAGAGAGATGCAAAATATTTATTTTATTTCTTAAATTTATTTGCAGCTTATCTCTATGAAGAGTCTCAGTCCTCCAGGTCATGGTTATCCTAAAGGTGCATTTTTAAGATGCAACTGGACTTTCTTGTTTTTCTTTGAAGATGTTTTGCTTCTCATCCAAGGAGCTTCTTCAACTCTGACTGGATGATGGGGAATGGAAGGATTTATGTCTGCAAGGAATGCAAATCCTTCCATTCCCCACCATCCAGTCAGAGCTGAAGAAGTTCCTTGGATGAGAAGCGAAATGTCTTCAAAGAAAAGAAAGTCGTGTTGAAGTGTTGAAAAAAACATCTTGGGAATTTGCAGCCTATCTCACCATGGGACTATTCCAGGCAACTTACAATAGTAAAAACAGAGAATTGAAAGGAAGTGTAAACGTAACATAGCAAAACAGTGAAAACAATAAAATAAACAATGAAATATGCATGAATGAGGATGGGGTATCAATCAGGATGTCCTCTAGCAGCATCTCTCTCTGAAATTTCATGGGTCTCCTTGTAGCTGATATGCAATCTCTGAACAGTTTTGGTTTGGATTCAGATGCTCCCAACTGAGCAGGGAGTTGGACTAGAATTAGAATTCTTTTTTTTTTTTTAATTGGCCAGGTGTGATTGGAAACACAAGGAATTTGTCTTGGTGCAAATGCTCTCAGTGTGCGTAAAAGAAAAGATACATTCATCAAGAATCATCAGGTACAACATTTAATGATAGTCATAGGGTACAATAAGCAATCAAATCATACTAGAAAACAGTCAGTATAGATCGTAAGGATACAAGCGACAAAGTTACAGTCATACAGATACAAGTGGGAGGGGATGGGTGATAAGGTGTGATGAGAAGATTAACAGTAACACTAGTGCAGACTTTGTAAATAGTTGGACAATGTTGAGAGAATTATTTGTTTAGCAGAGTGATGGCGTTTGGGGAAAAACTCTCCTTGTGTCTAGTTGTTCTGGTGTGCAGTGCTCTATACTGTCGTTTTGAGGGTAGGAATTGAAGCAGTTTATGTCTGGGATGTGAGAGGTCTGTAAATATTTTCCCAGTCCTCTTTTTGACTCATGCAATATACAGGTCCTTGATGGAAGGCAGGTTGGTAGTAATCGTTTTTTCTGCAGTCTGAAGTCTGTGTCTATCCTGTTGGGTTGCAGAACCAAACCAGACAGTTATAGAGGTGCAGATGATAGACTCAATAATTCCTCTGTAGAAGACTTCCAACATCCCTTCCAACTTTCAAGAAGAGACTGGAGACTATTTTATGGATGGTTGGAGAATAAAAACAGAAGTGAGAAATAAATGGAGACGAGTGAAATAAAGAATATATGATAAGGCAGAGATGTAAACAATATGATGATTATTATTAATATGATTGTTAAGATTATTATACCTAATATAATATTATATTTTCATTAGAAGATACATTAAGAGGAAGAAATGAATAGAGTTTTAATGCTGATTATTATTATTATTGTAAGATTAGAGAATTATTATCAATGTAACGAATACTGTAAATTTTGATTGTAATAGCACAAAGACATTTGTAATTAGATGTTTACTGTTTAATGGAAGATGATATGTTCAAGTTAAAAAATTAAAAAACCTATTTAAAAAAAGAAGAGACTGGACAGCTATTTGACCACAATGATTATAGGAATAGGGGTTGGACTAGAAGACCTCCAAGGTCCCTTCGAACTCTCTTATTCTCTTAAAACATCCTGAGAATAAGAGAATGAAACAAGTGTCCTTCAAACTGCATTTCATCTTTCGAAATATAGTTCCCTGAAAGGCGACTTGGTGTTTGAGCCTTGTTAATATATTTCAGCTAAATGGTTGGAATTGACTTGTTGAGTGTGATTCTACCACCTGAAGAGTGAAATTATCAGAAGGATTTGGATGAGGATAATGTATCAATCAATAGTGGAGGCCAAAAAGCAAGCTTTCCCCATTTGAAATAAAAGCAAAAATAACTTGAGGCCAAATAAGAATAGAGGCCGGTGAGAGGAATGGGTCCATATTCTACTTTGGCCAACCAAAACCAATTCTCAGGTTGAGTATATATCCTATTCATTTACATCAGGGGTGTCAAACTCAAGGCCCGGAGGCCGAATCTGGCCCATGAGGTGCTTACATCTGCCATTGAGGCTGCCCTGGAAATAGCAAAGGACTGGCCCATAAGTGCCTCTGCCAGTGAAAACCGAGTTTGAGAGGGTTGCAGGTGGCCGTCACAGCCGAAAATGGAGCTCGCGAGGGTCACAGATGGCTCTCCAGAACTCAGTTTTCACTGGCAGAGGGTTGCATGAGGCCATTGTGCAGCTGAAAATGGAGCTTGTGAGGACAGTGGCTAGCCCTCCAGAGCTCAGTTTTTGCTGGCCGAAGGTTGCAGGAAACCGTCACAGCTGAATACAGAATTCGGGAGCTCATTTTCACTGGCAGGGTGCTCGGGCCACCACAGGTGCCCCCGACATGAGTGATGTTGAGCTGGCCATGCCCCCAGCCCCCCCCCAAGGTCAAATACAACCCTGATGCTGCCCTCAATGAAATCGAGTTTGACACCCCTAATCTACATCAATCTTTGTGAGTAATACTGTAGTTTTGTGCTTAAATTTGTTGTAGAAGATCAGGAAGAGCTGAGTGGCGGAGTTAAATGTGTCACCAGCTTAGAGTCCTTACATTGCCACAAATGATCCAAGGCCACTCTTCATGAATTCCATTGATCCTCATCCTTAATGCCGGCCATTAGTTGACTCAATTCTTGTGTATCGGCTTGAATAAATCTTCTGTGCTGCAACTTCATGTGTGCTCCTGATCCATTGTGGCTGATATTCTGTATGGTCCATGAAGTGTGAAAAGTGTAGTTGCCTAAAATCTGTCCATCCCTGTTTTACAGTTTGCTAGTGGCAAAAATAATTGCTATTTTTCATCAGCTACCAGGTGAGAAGAACGCAACACTTTTTGGTGCTTAATTCACAGATGTTCATAGAACTGGAAAGAACAGGAATAAAAATCCCACTTAAGAAATACAGGCTTTTAATTTCTACCTCAAATAATTTTTTAAAATGATATCCAGCATTGATGGGATTCAAATTGTTTTTACTACTGGTTCTGTGGGTGTGGCTTGGCAGGCGTGGCTTGGTGGGCGTGGCAGGGGAAGGGCACTGTAAAATCTCCATTCCCTCCCCACTCCTGGGGGAAGGTTACCACTTGTTGCAGAATACCTTATGCCACCAGACTTGAAATTCTAGACCTAGAAAACCTAGAACTACGCCGCCTTCGGTCCGATCTAAGTATAGCATATAAAATCATACACTGCAATGTCCTACCTGTCAATGAATACTTCAGCTTCTACCATAACAACACAAGAGCACACAATAGATACAAACTCAAGGTTAAGCGCACCAAACTTGATTGCAGGAAATACAACTTCAATAACAGAGTGGTCAATGTCTGGAATACTCTACCTGACTCTGTAGTTTCTTCCCCAAACCCCAAAAATTTTAACCTTAGACTGTCTACTATTGACCTCACCCCTTTCCTAAGAGGTCTGTAGGGGGGCGTGCATAAGTGCACCAACGTGCCTACCGTCCCTGTCCTATTGTTTCTTTTATTTTTCTTATATGTATCCATGTAGTCATAACTATGTTTTTACTTATACCTATTATCTTGTAAGCAATTGACAAAGCAAATAAATAAATAAATAAATAAATAAATAAATAAAATCCCATTCCCTCCCCACCCCACTAACCTCCTTTCCAGCTCTGTTCTCCTGTGCAGGGCAACAAAAGAAGACCCAGCCAATCAATTAGGACTTGGGAGGGGGCGGGGCCAGTCAGAGGTGGAATTTGCTGGTTCTCCGAACTATTCAAAATTTCCACTACCAGTTCTCCAGAACTAGTCAGAACCTGCTGAATACCACCTCTGATATCCAGAGACCATTTTTGTTTCAGGTCAGTGTTCTTACTAACCCAGTGGTCATCTTTCAAAGTTGTTAACAATTCGCATTTCAATTGGCAGATAAAGATTATTTTGCTAAAATTGGCACCGTCAGGGTTCTCCTGGCATTCTACCACCAGTTGAGATTTTAAGGGCTGGAGGCAGTTAGTGTAATGAGAAGAAGTCCAAAGAAATCATTATATTATGTTGAAGCGAACGGATTTCCCTCCCACTCTTAGCAACTAAAAATGAAATGTATATGTTTTGCATAATGAAACAGGTAACAAACTGGGCCATTGTGTTTGTTAATGAGCTTCCCGTAATGCCAGAATGCATGGACATAGGGAGTGTATATAAGAAGCCCTGGAAATCATAACAGATCATATATCTATGCATATATCAGACAATTTTAATCAAATTCTTCTTTGGAAACCTTGCATACCTTCCAGTCACCAGAATAATTTGATTTAAGTGGGTGAAGACGTGGGAAGGTAAGACACACTAAGTTAAGCAATGAAGGCTTGCTTTCAATCAATTCATTTGTACCTAGAAGATATTATTAAGCTGGAGAAATCAGTCAGGTGTTGAAATAGGTTAGAAATTTCCATAGGTTAACTTTCTGTTTTAGGGGGAAAAGGTGCGTGTTGAAACTTCCCATCTCATTTCCATGCAAAATTTAACACCTTTCTCTAGTGCAGGATTTCTCAACCTGGACTTCAATTCCCAGAATTCCCTAGCCAGGTGTTTACAGAGTCAGCCTATTGCCCCCAACAATCTGGGTCCTCATTTTACCCACCTCAGAAGGGTGAATGGCTGAGTCAACCTTGAGCTGGTCAGGATCGAACTGCCAAACTGCTGGCAGCTGGCAGTCAGCAGAAGTAACCTACAGTACTGCGTTCTTACCACTGCACTGCCAGGCCAGTAACTGGAAAGAACCGTGGTTGCAAAATTATTAAGATTAAATTGCTCAGCTATAATCAGGATGGATAAGAATTAGGACCACGATAAGCCATCACAAAGAACTTTATGGAAGTGTTCCAGGTTCCATGAAGAATAAACCAGCTCAGACATCAGGCATCCTCATGTCCTTCTCTTTGCTTGTCCTTAACATGTTCTGATGTTTCCATTTTATAGTGACCAATCAACCTAACAAGCTTCTTTGCTCCACTCCAGTGGTGGGATTCAAATGTTTTTATTACCGGTTCTGTGGGCATGGCTTGGTGGGTGTAGCGTGGCTTGGTGGGCATGGCTTGGTGAGCGTGGCAGAGGAAGGATACTGTAAAATCTCCATCCCCTCCCCACCCCACTAACCTGCTTTCCAGCTCCGTTCTCCTGTGCAGGGCATCAAAAGAAGACCCAGCCAATCAGCTGGGACTTTGGAGGCAGAGAAGAGATGGGGGCGGGGCCAGTCAGAGGTGGTATTTGCTGGTTCTCCGAACTGTTCAAAATTCCCACTACCAGTTCTCCAGAACTGGTCAGAACCTGCTGAATACCACCTGGTGCTCCACTCCCTGCATTCTGAAAGTAGGTGTGAAAACTAGAAATGCCAGTGATTTTGACTGATTTGCACCAACATCAATGAATCATCCACAAAGATAGAAAGAATATGAGCCAAAGTCTCTGAGGACCTTGGACTCCAGAGTTAGGAGTGCTTTAGAAGAGACGTCTTCTGCTTGTTCATTATTCATTGCTGATGTGTTTGGTGTTTTTATTCCTTGATCAGCTAGAGGTCCTTGGGGATCACAGACACCTGGGAGTTATTGTTGCAAATATGGACGGAAGAAAAGGAAAGTGATCTAAATGCAGTCTGATACAACAAGCCTTCAGACTGTAACTTTAGGTGCTGCTGTTTAGAGAGACAAAGAATAAGCGGTGTGCCTTCCTTTTATTTTCTTTCAGAACAGTCTTCTTTTTATTATTTTTTTAGCACCGTGAAATTAAATATCCTAGGGGTATGAAACCGTATCATCAAAGCACCCAGAAATTCGTGTGTTGAGAGAAAGAAGGCCAAAATATCAAAGCCATTTCATCACGGAGACATATGAGGGTTGTTCCGCTCCTCTCTGGGTTGCTTGCTTCAAAAGACACAATGCCTTCAATGGAGTGAAGTCCAGCGTGGGTTTGAAATGTTTCGTAGGCTAGGAAGTTTGAGTTCCTTGTTTTAAGGGGATTCTCAAATGCAAGGAACCAAGGCCGGGTGTATAAACTGTTTTTGGTTTGCAGACCTGCTTCCCAATCCCAATCCTTCTCCTTTTGAAGTTTCAAAATGAAATTCAATGGTGCAAAAAGGAAGGTTCTACATTTAGGCAAAAAAAAAATAAAAAATGCACTGGTACAGTGTAGGTGCTACCTTGCTCAGTAGTAGTAACTGTGAGAGGGATCTCGGAGTCCTAGTGGACAATCATTTAGATATGAGCCAGCCGTGTGCTGCAGCTGCCAAAAAACCCAACATAGTCCTAGGTTGCATAAACAGAAGGATAGAATCAAGATCACGTGAAGTGTTAATACCACTTTATAAGGCCTTGATGAGGCCATACTTGGAATACCGCATCCAGTTTTGGTCGCCATGATGTAAAAAAGATGTTGAGACTCTAGAAAGAGTACAGAGAAGAGCCACAAAGAGGATAAGGTGACTGGAGGCTAAAGCATATAAAGAACACTTGCTGGAATTGGGTATGTCTAAGTTTGATGAAAAGAAGGACTAGAGAAGACATGATAGCAGTGTTCCAACATCTCAGGGGCTGCCACAAAGAAGAGGGAGTCAAACTATTCTCCAAAGCACCTGAAGGCAGGACAAGAAGCAATAAGGATGGAAACTAATCAAAATTTTTAAGGGGATTTTTTAAAGGGGAAAAGTCCAGGGCGGGCGGGGGAGACAGCCGCATGGAATTGGGGGCAGCCGGGCCGGCGAGCGCGCCTGTGGGGCCCTCGGGGTTCCCGTGTCGGGGTGGCAGACAGGGGGTGGGCAGCCGGGGGCCCAGTTTATCGGCACGGTAACTGGGAGAGGTAGGTATGCTAGGGGTGGAGGGCCATATCCGGTTAGGGGATCGCGCTCCCGATGTTTACAGGCGGTAGCGCGCTCCGACCTCCTTACCCATCCTGCAGTCCTGGTTGCCCGGAATCTCAGGCCCTGAATACCCGGCTGCTGTTGTGCAATGCCAGGTCCGTGGTTAATAAGGCTCCCCTGATCTGGGAGTTGGCTCAGGAGGAGGCCGCGGACCTGGTAGGTGTCACCGAAACCTGGTTGGGCCCAGAGGGAGGGGTCCCTCTGGTTGAGATGTGCCCACCAGGTTTCCTTGCATTTCACCAGCCTAGGGCTCAGGGAAGGGGCGGTGGGGTGGCGGTGCTTATAAAGGAAGTCCTTTGTCCTAGGGAGGCCACTGTCCCTCAGACGGCTGGCTGTGAATCTCTTTTTGTGAAGTGGGGGCAAGGGGTTCAGATGGGTCTTTTGTTGACGTACCTGGCTCCCTGCCACGTCTCATCGGCCCTACCCGGACTCCTAGAGGTAATAGCCGGGCTGGCGGTTGAGACCCCAAGGCTTTTAGTCATGGGGGATTTCAACCTGCCATCGCTCGGTGAAACCTCGGGGTTGGTCCGGGAGTTCTTGGCTTCCATGACGGCCATGGACCTGACCCAGTTAGTTTTCTGCCCCCACTCACATGGGAGGTCACATGCTGGACCTGATTTTTGTCTCTGGGCAGTGGTTGAATGACTGTAATTGGGGGGATTTAGTTATTACACCCTTGTCATGGACAGATCATTCCCTCCTGAGGCTGGATTTCTGTTCCGCTACCCCCCACCGCAGGGAGGCGGAGCCACTTAGATGGTTCCGCCCCAGGCGCCTGATGGATCCGGATCGGTTCCAGAGGGAGCTTGGGCCATTTCCTGAATCTCTGGCTCTCAGCTCGCCTGGGGACCTGGTGGCCACCTGGGAGGGGTTGGCCGCCGGGGCCCTAGAGCGAGTTGTGCCTATGCGACCTCTGACTCGGCACAGATCCCATTTGGCTCCGTGGTATACGGAGGAGCTACGGGAGATGAAGTGCCGAAAAAGACGTCTTGAGGGCATTTGGAGGGCGAGCCGTTCTGAGTCTGACCGAACACAGGTGAGATCTCATATTAAGACTTACCTTGTGGCGATAGGGGCGGCGAAATCTTCGTATTTCTCCGCCCTCATTGCATCAGCAGAAAATCGGCCTGCCGCCCTGTTTAGAGTGACCCGCTCTCTACTTGAGCCGAGAGCGCGGGATGACCTCTTGCAGGGTAGAGCAGAGGAGTTTTCCCGATTTCTGCATGATAAAATCGCTCAGATTCGGGAAGGGCTCGACTCCAATTGGGTGGTCCCGGGGGAGGTGTCCGGGGCAGGTCTTGAGAGTGTTATCTGGGGGGAGTTCGATCCTGTGACCGCTGAGGGTGTGGACAGGTTGCTGGGGGGTCTGAATGCCACCACCTGTTTATTGGACCCGTGTCCTTCCTGGTTGGTTTCGGCTGCCAGGGAGACGACACGAGGCTGGCTCCAGGGGATTGTCAACGCTTCTTTGAGAGAGGGGGTGCTCCCTACCGCCCTGAAGGCGGCGGTGGTGCGCCCCCTCCTCAAGAAGCCTTCCCTGGACCCAGCTATTTTAAACAACTATCGTCCAGTCTCCAACCTTCCCTTCGTGGCGAAGGTTGTTGAGAGTGTGGTGGCACGTCAGCTCCCCCAGTACCTGGAGGAAGCAACTTACCTCGATCCGTTCCAATCGGGCTTCAGGCCTGGACATAGCACTGAGACGGCATTGGTCGCGTTGGTTGATGATCTCTGGAGGGCTCGTGACAGAGGGTTCTCCTCTGTCCTGGTCCTATTAGATCTCTCGGCGGCTTTTGATACTATCGACCATAGTATCTTATTGCGACGGTTGGAGGGGTTGGGGATTGGTGGAACCGTCCTCCGATGGTTCTCCTCCTTCCTCTCTGACCGTTCGCAATTTGTGTTGGCGGGGGGGGAGAGGTCCACCTCTAGGCCCCTGGTTTGTGGGGTGCCTCAGGGGTCGGTCCTTTCTCCCCTCCTGTTCAACATTTATATGAAGCCGTTGGGCGAGATCATCCGTGGTCTTGGAGTGAGATGTCATCTGTATGCAGATGACACCCAGCTGTACATCTCCACTCCGGACCACCCCAACGATGCTGTGGGGACTATGTCTAGGTGCCTGGAGGCCGTGCGGGACTGGATGGGCGGGAACAGGCTTCGGCTCAACCCATCCAAGACCGAGTGGCTGTGGTTTCCGGCGCCCCGATATAGCCGGCTGACACCTACGCTGGCTATTGGGGGGGAGGTTTTGCCCCCCACAGAGAGGGCTCGCAACCTGGGAGTCCTCCTGGATGTACGGCTGTCGTTTGAACATCACATCGCGGCCGTCTCCAGGGGGGCGTTTCATCAGATCCGTCGGATCTACCGGTTGCGGCCCTTCCTGGATCGGGACGCCCTGCGCACGGTCACTCAGGCCCTTGTCACCTCTCGCCTGGACTATTGTAATGCCCTCTACATGGGGCTCCCTGCGGGGAGCATCCGGAGACTCCAGCTGGTGCAAAATGCAGCCGCGAGGGTGATTATGGGGGCGTCGCGTAGCGCCCATGTGACGCCTCTCCTGCGCGAGCTGCATTGGTTGCCGATGGCTCTCCGGGTTCGCTTTAAGGTTCTAGTTTTGACCTTTAGGGCGACCCATGGCATGGGACCAGGTTACCTTCAGGATTGCATTCTACCAACGTTCTCCAACAGGCCGGTGCGTTCCCACAGGGAGGGACTGCTCCGGGTGCCGTCGGCCGCTATGTGTCGTCTGGCGGCGCCAAGGGGTAGGGCCTTCTCTGTGGGTGCCCCCGCCCTCTGGAATACTCTGCCACCGGAACTTCGTACCGGCACGGACCTGAGGGCCTTCAGGCGCGCGTTAAAGACCTGGCTCTTTGAGCAGGCCGGCCTGGGCTGAAAGAATGATTTTAAATTTTGATCTCCTTTTTAATTTAAATTGGGTTTTAAGGGTGGGGGGGGGGTTTTCTAATTGCAGCTAATTCTAATATTTAATTATTTTTTAACTTTTGTATTTGTGGGGATTTTAGATGAGCTGTTCACCGCCCTGAGTCCCTCGGGAGAAGGGCGGTATATAAATGTAATAAATAAATAAATAAATAAATAAATAAATAAATAAGGAGAAACTTAGAACTAAGGAGAAATTTCCTGACAGTTAGAACAATTAATGAGTGGAATAACTTGCCTCCAGAAGTTGTAAATTCTCCAACACTGGAAGTTTTAAAAAAGATGTTGGATAATCATTTGTCTGAAGTGGTGTAGGGTGTCCTACCTAGGCAGGGGGTTGGACTAGAAGACCTCCAAGGTCCCTTCCAATTCTGTTATTCTATTCTGATCACCCTTTGAGATTTTCTGACAAGTAAAGTCAACGGGGAAGCCCAATTCAGTCAATAATTGTGCTACTAATATAAGAACTGCAGTAACTCACTTAACAACGGTGGCAAGAAAGGTCATAAAATGAGGTAAAACTCTCTTAACAACTGCCTTGCTTAGCAATGGAAATTTTGGGCTCAGCTGTGGTAATAAATCAAGGACTACTTGTACTTTTTTTAACCCTAATGTCCCAACCTTTACAAAAACCAGCCCTTTTATGATGCATTTCAAACAGAAGGCAAGACACATTTGCATCAGCTCAATCCTAGGCCAGCTACTGTAGCACAACACTGTTCAGCCAGAGCTGCGATATTGATTTTATTAAAAAATGGTTTTAAGATTTGTAAATGTCACTGGAACTTAGCAAAACGAACATTATTAAATCCTTCTGGTGACGGGGAAAACTAACAAAGGGATTTGCAGCGGTTTCTGTAATTAATTGCTCTGTCATGATTTATATTAACTTACAGTATGACTCCATTAGCCCTGGACCTGTCATCTCAACTCAAGGAACCACCAAGTAATCGCAACCATATTAAAGAATAAATTAGTTTTTGGCTGGAAGCCTAGTTGCGGAACGTTTCATTTGTGTCTGCCGTAGACATATGTACCTAATAAAAAGTTTGGGAGGAATGAGTTAAAGACCAGCTACATCAACACCCATCGCCTGCGTTTGAAAGTGAGTGTGATTGGCATTGCTCATTAGTGCTAACGAATCGCTTTACATCAATTTCATGTCTCGTGTTTTTTCCTCTTTTTTGAGGAGGCCTTTAGATGTGCCATGACAAAGACAAAAGAAATAAGCAGTTCCCACCCACCCCTCTCCCACTTTTATGTTTTTGTGGCCTGTGGTTGTAGTAATAACTTCATCTGGTTTTGGTTAACACTTCATGATCCTGGGATTGGATGAATTATCCCTTTGGTTGCTTTCCGTTCTCAGGCACGCGGGGAAGTCAAGGTTTTAGCTGCTGCTTAAGGCTGGTTATAAGATTTGTAAGATTCTATTAAGTGGTCCGTGGCTTTGATCACTTGGAGCCATGGAAAGGGTTGGGACTAATGATGGTATCTACATCAGAGGTTGCCAACCTTTTGGACCTCGGGGACCACCAAACTCATAATTTTAAATCCCGCCAACCACGAATATGAATTTTGACTGACAGTAGCTTGCTGACTTTGTTGGGAAAGTCGGTCCCATATTCCAGAGCTGCAGTAGTCACAGGACTGGCCCTTTGGTCATCCCAGAGCAGCTGCTCCTCCACCCATGTGCACCTGCCTGGAAGAGCTGCTCTGAGATAACCAAAGGGCCAGTCTTGTGACTACTGCAGCTCTGGAATATGGGACCGACTTTCCCACCAACATCAGCAAGCCACCCCGGGCGGATTTCCCTCGCCTGCCATTGGTCTTACTTTCCAGTTCCAGCTTGCATGGCTCTACTCAAGGTAAGCTTTGTGCTCAGCCGAAGTGGGGGGTGGGGCAGGCCATGTGGGTGGTGCAGCCTTGTGTTCCCATGTAGCCTGGATTAATTGCCTTGGGGGGAGTGGTTTGGGGGGGATATTTCTCTGCAGACCACCAAAATTTTCTCATGAACCACCAGTAGTCCCCGGCCCACTGTTGGGGACCACTGATCTACATGATTGAGCCATGGTGGCGCAGTGGTTAGAGTGCAGTACTGCAGGCTACTTCTGCTGACTGCTGGCTGCCTGCAATTTGGCAGTTCGAATCTCACCAGGTTCAAGGTGGACTCAGCCTTCCGTCCTTCCGAGGTGGGTAAAATGAGGACCCAGATAGTTGGGCTGACTCTGTAAAACACTTAGAGAGGGCTGTAAAGCACTGTAAAGTGGTATATAAATCTAAGTACTATTGCTATTGTGTTCTACCCCATGCCATTAGGTGTTGTTGCTACTGTTTTGTTGGAAGAACAAATGCTTGATGGTACCCTATAAGTTTCCCTAATGACCATTAAGAAGGAAAGCATTTTCCACTCTTAATGACAATCATTAAAAGACTGCAAAAAGGAACAACAAGAATGATTAGAGAGCTGGAGGCTAATACATACAAAGAACGGTTACAGGAATTAGGTAGGTCTAGTCTAATGAAAAGAAGGACATGTTAGCAGTGTTCCAATATTTGATGGACTCCTAAAAAGAACTAATTTCCCAAGCACCAGAAGGCAGGACAAGAAGCAATGGATGGAAGCTAACCAAGGAGAGAAGCAACCTAGAACTAAGGAGAAATTTCCTGACAGTGAGAGAAATCAATCAATGGAATAACTTGCCTTCAGAAGTGGTAGATGCTCCATCACTGGAGGCTTTTAAGAAGAGACTGGGCAGTCACTTCTCTGGAATGGTGTAGGGTCCCCTGTTTGAGCAAGGGGTTGGACTAGAAGTCTTCCATGGTTCCTTCCACCTCTGTTATTCTGTTACTTAATTCTTACTAGAGTTCATCCAGCATGGATCTACATTTGCTTTAATATCCTTCTGCTCTGTAAAGCTTGCTTCCTCTTGAGCAGATGAAGACAAAACCAGATACAAGGGTAGCAGTGATTCTGCATCCAGTTGAGGACAAGAATGAAACAGCTTTTTGGATTGGAAATAGATGATCCCAGGATCCAGTAAGCAAATCAGTGAACATACACTCAGACTTGCTAGACATCTTGGTTAGCTGATGCTCCCTATTGTCTCTAACTGACTAGGTTAATGTGTCTGCAGGTGTGTAATGAAATTAGCACGTCAGTCAACTCCAGAACACAAGTATTTGATTGCTCATTGCACTGTAAGTTGATAATTGCCAGCGTAAATATGTCATCTTACTTAACAGAAATGTCATATAACATATCCAGTTAATCAAATTAACAGGAATGAATAATTCTTTTTTAAAAATATGCTGCCTGCTCCTATTGTATGATTACTCCGAAGTTAGTCCCTTGTGATTTTCTTCCAAGGGTAAGTGCATTGGATCACAGCCTACAAGTTACATTAAGTATTTTGGTTATGTAATTAATTAATGTATGCATTTAAGTTTCAAAGAACGGTGAAAGAAAAAATGTCCCTAAGAAATGTCAACTCTACGCTTTTTTACTATCAGAAATCACACTGTCAATGCTCTAGTTTTGAATTTCCAGAGGAATGGAGGTATTTCTATGGAGATTATCAATCATCCATGCTTTTTTTCTGAAAGGCAAGTGGAGTTTCTTGTTTTTCCCTCCTTGAAAACATTTCACTTCTCAACCAAAAAGCTTCTTCAGTTCTAACTGACTGGTGGGGAGTGGAAGGATTTTTATTCTTTGCAGTCATCTGGTCATTAGCACTCTAAGGATCGGTTGTTAGCTCTCCAGAGTTGCTGAGGCCACCTGGGGGTTTATTTGTATCCTCAGAGTCATCTGAAATGGGTGTAGAACAGGGGTTTCAAACTGGATTTCTTTGAGGGCTAGATCAACATTGTAGTTCCCCTTGCTACACCTGGGGAAAGGTTACTGCAAAATCCCCATTCCCTCCGTGCCCCACTAACCTGCTTTCCAGCTCCGTTCTTCTGTGCAGGGCAACCAAAGAAGACCTAGCCGATCAGCTGGGACTCGGGAGGCAAAGAATAAGTGGGGGCAGGGCCAGTCAGAGGTGGGATTTGCTGGTTCTCTGAACTGGTCAAAATTTCTGCTACTGGTTCTCCAGAACTGGTCAGAACCTGCTGAATACCACCTCTGTAGCTCAGAGTTAAACTATGGAGTTGAACTTGGTGGTCTCTGAGCTTGGTTGTTTGCTTGTAGATATTTCATCATCTGACTAAGTAATATCATCAGTGCACTGAGCCCAGAGAGCATCAAGATCTCCACAGTAAACAGAGAGCCAGGAATCAAGATGATGCAACCATAGAAGTGTGTGACTGGCTGGACCGTTGGAGTTCATCTTGCCCATAAAACAAGGATGCTCTTGAATTATCTTGGACTACAACTTTGCACACACTGAAATAATGGGCCAACGAGGGTGTTGACTGAGAATAATGGGAGTTATCATTCAATCTATTGGCCACAAATCTGTCTCATCACAGAATGATAGATGCAACAGTGTTCTATGGTATAAACAAGAAAGTAATAGTTGTAATCATGATATATAATATTATGTAGATAAAAGAGAGCAAAGGAAAGAAATCTTGAAGGCTGACAGAGACTATGTTGTAAAATAGTTATAACTAGGATGTATACCATGATATAACAGTACATGGATGTTGCAAAATTGGAACTGTGATGAAAAAAAACAATGGAAAATGTAATAAAAATATTTTTAAAAAAAATCTGTCTCATCATGTCTTTATACAAAACATAAATCTGGTTTGTAAAAGCAGGATGACATGGGAGCAAGCTTAGACAAGAGCCCGTGTTAGGAATGTAAGTCACCTAACAGTTGGGATGGAAATATATAAACCAGGATAGACATTTTAATACTGTCTCTTTAAGGGAATGCTAAAATTGTAATTGGGTGTGGTTCCTCAAATGGCCATAAGATGGAGCCAGAAACCTGGTTTCCCAGAGGGTGTTGCTAGTTGCTAGTTGGTCAATGTTCTGATGTTCACTGTTCGTGGTTCCTGCATTTCTCTATTGACTGTTGCTGATCGTCATTATTCTTGGATTGATGTGAGTCTATTACTGAACTGTTTTTGATACTGGACTTTGTTATTGGATTATCCCTGCACTGAAAACTGACTGCTATAACCGTGTATGACTTGGACTGTTTGTTGGACTTTGTTTAACCGTTTACTGGAAGTAAAACCTACATTTTACTATACAGTGTAGCTGTGTGCTGTGTGTGTGTTATTCAACATTACTCTCACTATGTCTCCTTGTGTGCACTCATTCTCCTAACGGGGAATACCTCAATAGCCCGTATAAACCGCAAGCAATCCAGTCACCTCAGGTCCGTTTGACCAGAGTAAAATGAGGTAAGTAGCTTCAGATTAGAGATAAAGGTTTCCCTTGTCCAATTGTGTCCAAATCTAGTGTGTGCTGCTCATCTCCATTTCTTAGCCAAGGAACCAGTGTTGTCCAAAGACATTTCCATAGTCATGTGGCCAGCATTATTATATGCGAGGTGCACGGAGTGCTGTTACTTTCCCACTGAAGTGGTACCTATTTATCTACCCGCCTGCCTTCCATTGAGGACCTGTATACTGCATGAGCCAGAAAGAGGGCTGTGATAATATCTATAGACCCTTCACATCTTGGACATAAACTGTTTCAACTTCTACCCTCAAGAGGATGCTATAGGGCTGGGGTGTCAAACTTGTGGCCCACGGGCTGGATGCATCACACACTGGCCATGCTGGCCCAGTTTAATGAAAGGGAAAAAGTAGTGATACATCACTTGATGACACTGAGCAGAGTTTGACACCTCTGCTATAGGGCATTGCACGCCAAAACAACTAGATACAAGGACAGTTTTTCCCCCCATGCCAGCACTCTGCTAAACAAATAACTCCCTCAACATTGTCAAACTATCTAGTAAAGCTGAATTACTATTATTCTTCTCATCTTTCCTATTACCTATCTTCTTATCTTCTTATGACTATAAAGTTGTTGCTTGCATTTTACGATTTATATTGTTTTATTTAGTATCCTAGTATGATTTATGTTGATTGCTTATTTAGTATCCTATGACTAGCACTAAGTGTTGAATTTTATGATTCACGATGAATGTATTTTTACGATGACTATGATCATGATTTATCACTTGTTGCTTGTATGTACTCTGAGAGCTTACACACCAGAGACAAATTCCTTGTGTGTCCAATCACACCTGCCCAATAAATAATTCTATTCTATTCTATTCTATTCTATTCTATTCTATTCTATTCTATTCTATTCTATTCTATTCTATTCTATTCTATTCTATTCTATTCCTATTCCATTCCATTCTTTATTCTATTCTCTATATTCTCTTCTATTCTATTCCTATTCCATTCCATTCTTTATTCTATTCTATTCTATTCTATTCTATTCTATTCTATTCTATTCTATTCTATTCTATTCTATTCTATTCTATTCTATTCTATTCTATTCTATTCATTTCTGTTCTGTTCTATTCATTTCTATTCTATTTATTCCTATTCCTATTCCTATTCCTATTCCTATTCCTATCTTATCCTACCCTACCCTACCCTACCCTACCCCACTGTATTATTATTTGCATGCTTTCGAACTGCTAGGTGGACAGGAGCTGCAGCAAGTAACGGGAGCCTACCCATTGCACAGCGCTTGGGTCTCAAACCCAAACTGTCAGCTTTCCATCTGACAAGCTCAGCATCTTTAACCACTGAACCATGCTGCCCCTAGCTTCTGATTAGGAAGCCTGTCTTGGTCTTACCTCAAGTGAACTAGGCCATCATGTTAAAAACACTGTAAGAGTTCCATCCAGTGTTTAGACTCTGCCTATTTTATGCCTAATGCTACTCCAGCTTTTTACTCTGAGTTCTGAGTTTGGGTACTCTTCAGGGCCTTTGAAAAAATAAGTCTTGGAGTAGAAGATACACCTCTTCAGTCAGTGGGGTGATAGAACGAGGAGGCAGGCAATCGTAACTTGGAGAACTTTTTCCAACCCAAAGGAGAGGTGTTATCTGCTAACGGTGGCCAGGCTAATTGATGGGTCCCTTAGTTCTGGAGAGGGCATGAATTAATGCATCACTTCAGCAGTTTCATTGGCAATAGATCTTCGCAAGATTGTCTGCCTTGGTAAATGAAAAGCTAAAGTCCCCGTTCTTTTAATTATTTTACCTCAGCGGGCTTCGCAGAGAAATCTCAACCGTGGCTGCGTTCAGAACTTCCCTTGAGGGAATTGGCCATCAAGATGCAATCCAACCCTTCAAATGTACCTGTGATATTTTATTAATGAGACGTTTATCTTGGATATCTGGATATTTCACTGAGAAGGGTTTCTTTTATTCCGTGCCGTTGGACTATGACCATCTTTCCCAAACTCAGCAACTTTTTAAGATGTGTGGACTTCAACTTCCAGGATTCCCCAGCCAGCTGGCTGGGGAATTCTGGGAGTTGAAGTCCATACATCTTAAAATTGCTGATGTTGAGAAACACTGGCGTATGAACTCTTTTGACTGTAAAAATTTGGGGTCTTTCTCACAGCAGGGTTTTTTTTTTAAAGGATTTATTTGGGTAGGCCTTTGATCTGTAAGTGGATCTGTTGTGTGTATTGGGCTGGAAATAAAGTGCCTTTTTTCTTCTGTGGGGGTTTTTGTAGTGTCTTCATTGTGGTTTTCACTGGGTTTGTAATAAATTTGTTGTCACTGCTCTTGTTAGGGTTATCAATATGGTTAGCCACCTGGAATAGTTAGTGGAAGAGGTGGGTTTAAATCCAATAAACAAATACAAATATTTATTTGTCTATCTGTTTTATTTATTTATAAAATTTACTGGCTGCCCATCTTAGCTCAGGGTAGAAAATATTAGAATAGAATAAGAGAGTTGGGAGGGACCTTGGAGGTCTTCTAGTCCAGCCCCCTGCTTAGGCAGAAAACCCTATACTTGTGATGGCGAACCTATGGTTTGCCATCACAGGTATAGGGTTCTGCATGCCACAGATGGCACGCAGAGCCATTTTTGCCATCACGGGAGCTGCAGGAAAACTTACCTCACTGTGCTTGCGCGCACCTCACAGCTGATTTTTGGGCAGTTTGAGGTCTTTTTCAGCCTTTCAAAGGCTTGAGGAAGGCTTCTGCAGGCTTTGCAGGCTAAAAATTAGCCCTGTTTCGTCACTTCCTGTTTTTCCAAAAATATCGGAAGTGACGAAACGGGCCTAGTTTTTGGCCTGCAAATCCTGCAGAAGCTTTTCTTAAACCTCTGGGAAGCCGAAAAAGGCTTCTAACTGGCCAAAAATCAGCTGTGAGGCACAGTGCAGGTAAGGGGGTGGTGAGGGTGTGGAGGGGTGGGGATTGCATGTGTATGCGTAGGGGGCATGGGGGGTTGCGCATGCCTTCTGGATGCTGGCACACACACAATTTTTGGCACAGGAGCCCAAAAAGATTAGCCACTACTGCCCTATACCATTTCAGACAAATGGTTATCCAATCTCTTCTTCAAAACTTCCAGTGTTGGAGTATTCTGGAAGCAAATTGTTCTGTCAGGAAATTTCTCCTTAGTTCTAGGTTGCTTCACTCCTTGATTAGCTTCCAACCATTGATTCTTGTCCTGCCTTCTTGTGCTTTGGAAAATAGCTTGACTCCCTCTTCTTTGTGGCAGCCCCTGAGATATTGGAACACTGCTATCATGTCTCCCCTAGTCCTTTTTTTCATTAAACTGGAAATACCCAATTCCTGCAACCGTTCTTCGTATGTTTTAGTCTTCAGTCCCCTGCTGCTCTTCTCTGCACTCTTTCTAGAGTCTCCACATCTTTTTTACATCATGGCGACCAAAACTGGCTTGAACCCTCTGCATGTATATACATGTGTATATATGTGCTTCTATGTATGTGCATTTAAAACACCATTAAGTAAATTAGGAAATATGCTACAGATTAGTCCTTGGTAGAGTAACCACCAAGACTTTGATAAGGACACTCATTTGCCCTGATATATCTTTATTTTCAAAGTTCAGAACAATGCATGTAGTGCTATTCCCTGCAATACTCCATAGAAGAGAAAGTTGGACTTTGAAGAAGCAAGATCAGAAGAAGCTTTTGAACTTTGGTGTTGGAGAAGACTCCTGAAAATGCCATGGTCAGCCAAAAAAAAAAAAGAGAGAGAGAGAGAGAAAGAGAGAGAGAGAGAAATGGATGGATCATTGTTCTTCCTCAAGGCACCAATGATCAGGCTCACATTATCCTACTTCAGACACATGATGCAAACTCTTTGCTCTGTAAGGCTGTAATGCTGGGAAAGGTGGAAGACAAGAAGATGATAAGTGACAGCAAGATGGATGGTCTCAGCTACATTGGTAATGGGGACGCTGTTGGAAAAGTTGAAGGACCAGGTTAGGGACACATTGTCATGGAGAAAATCCATCTATATCAGGGGTGTCCAACTCACATCATCATGGCGGCATCACGTGATGTATTGGGACTTTCCCCGCCTTTGCTAAACCTGGTGTGGGCATGGCCAGCAAATGACATATCCAGCAGGCTGGGAGTTTGACATCCTGATCTATATGATCATTAAAAAACAAGAACTTGATGGCACATAATCATTAATCAACATTTAAAAGCATTCAATATAATAAGATCTTGCATTTTTTTCAGTAGAATATTATTACATCTATCTATCTATCTATCTATCTATCTATCTATCTATCTATCTATCTATCTATCTATCTATCTATCTATCTATCTATCTATCTATCTATCTTGTGAAAAGGGGATCAGCCTAGAACCCTTATAAAACCACAAATGAACTAAAGTCCAAACTCCTTTGACTCCTTATCAACTCAGACCAAAGCGCTATCCGTTAGTTGAGAAGATTCCTGTGCATAGGCTTTTAGCAACAAATGTTATATTGAACCTTTGTGTGTGGACCTGACACTCTTTCTTTCTTTCTTTCTTTCTTTCTTTCTTTCTTTCTTTCTTTCTTTCTTTCTTTCTTTCTTTCTTTCTTTCTTTCTTTCTTTCTTTCTTTCTTTCTTTCTTTCTTTCTTTCTTTCTTTCTTTCTTTCCTCTTTCTCTTTCTCTCTTTCTTTGTCTTTGTCTCCTTCCTTCCTTCCTTCCTACCTTCTTTCCTTCTTTCTTAATCCTAACCCTAACCTCTAATCTATATCTTTCCTCCCCTTCTTCTTCCTCCTCCTCTTCCTCTTCTTCCTCCTTGTCTTCTTTTTTATTTATTTATTTAATATTTTTATTGATTTGTCAATCACTTACAAGATAATAGATATAAGTATATACATAGTTATGAATACATGAAATGGATACATATAAGAAAAATAAAAGAAACAATAGGACAGGGATGGTAGGCACGTTGGTGCACTTATGCACGCCCCTTAAAGACCTCTTAGGAAAGGGGTGAGGTCAAGAGTAGACAGTCTAAGGTTAAAGTTTTTGGGGTTTGGGGAAGAGACCACAGAGTCAGGTAGAGTATTCCAGACATTGACCACTCTGTTGCTGAAGTTGTATTTCCTGCAATCAAGTTTGGTGCGATTAACCTTGAGTTTGTATCTATTGTGTGCTCTTGTGTTGTTATGGTTTCAGCTGAAGTATTCATTGACAGGTAAGACATTGCAATGTATGATTTTATATACTATACTTAGATCGGACCGAAGGCGGAGTAGTTCTAGGTTTTCTAGGTCTAGAATTTCAAGTCTGGTGGCATAAGGTATTCTACAACGAGTAGAGGAGTGAAGAACTCTTCTTGTGAAATATTTCTGGACTTTCTCAACTGTGTTAATATCAGATACGTAATGTGGGTTCCAGACTGATGAGCTGTATTCAAGTATTGGTCTAGCAAATGTTTTGTATGCTCTAGTTAGTAGTGTGATATTACCAGAGAAAAAGCTACGTAAGATCAGGTTAACAACTCTTAATGCCTTTTTGGCTATGTAGTTACAGTGGGCTCTAGCACTTAGGTCATTAGAAATGAATATTCCAAGGTCCTTTACAGAGCTTGGATCATCAACAAGGTCTTGACTTTTTTTGCTTGTATTTTATTTTCTGATTTCTTTTGTCAATATGTAAGACAGAGCATTTATTTGTTGAGATTTGAAGTTGCCATTTGTTTCTGACACATTCTTCTTTTAATCCCATCTCCCACCCCTCTATAGATACAGCCTCTTCTCCTTCCAAGTGCCAGACCAATTGTTTAATCTTTGCTCAGCAACAGTGGCCCAATTGTGTTCTCCTCTGCATCCATAGACAATGGGCTAGCAACAGAGAGGAGAAACACACATGGCATTGTGCTATTCATCTCCTTCCTGAGGCAACTGATTTACTTTATCTATCAGTTGGTCTGGCCCCATTTCCTTGTGTTCTCTCCAAGTCGTTTCTAAAAGAACAGCTATTTTCCCTGTAAGCTTAGTAAATCTCTAGAACCAGAGTTGTAATTTTCTCAGTGCTCTTCTCCCCCTGTTTTTTGTAGCCTTTCTTCCCTTCCAATTCAGATTTTGCCTAGATTTCTTCCGATCTCCTGAAAATTTTAGACTTTACCCTTTATAATATTTACCTTATGTGACTTCCCAGGCATTTATGTACCATTTTCTCTCTCCTTCCAAAAAGAAATATATTTATTTTAGTTTATAAACAGGTATTTTAGTTTATAACGTATGAGCTTGCTATTCCTCAGGTTGCACAATTTATTCTCCATTTCCCGTTATCTATTCTGACTGAAGGTTTCTTGAGATTCGAACAGAACTCCGATGCTTGTCAATACTTTTAGTTAAACAAACCAGGGATTGAAGCCAAAGTATTTTTTTGAGTGCAAAACATCTGTCTAACATACAGTCCCTCTCTTTGAGTAGCTTAAATTGGACAGGAAGTCAAGGTATCATTGGAATTAGCTCACCTCCTGGTGATTTATATAGATATATCCAATTATTTTATTCTCCGGTCTCTACTTCTGAGAAGTTTTGAAGTCCTTGGTTTACTGCCAGTTTCCCATCAAAATACTTACTGAGGCTAATCTTGCTTAACTTCTTAGATAAGTCTAGGTTGGCTAGGTATTACCATCTATTTCAGCTAATTATAATGCAAGATTTCAATTTCCTCCTAATACATAGCAATGATGATATTTGTTATATATTATATATTTCTCACAGTGCATTTGCAATTAGTTGGTTGACTGTAGGGGCAAAATGTGTGTGTATTTCTGTGACCCTGTGTGTATATGCAAGAGAGACAGACAGACAGACAGAGGGGGAGAGAGAGAGAGGGAAGGAGAGAGAGAGAAAGAGAGAGAGAGACAGACGGAGGGGGAAAATGTAGAGAGAGGGAGAGGGGGTGGAAGAGAAAGGTATATGGTCAACATCATTTTAACCATGGTTTATCCATTGAAGGATGAAGTCCTCTTCTGCACGATTCTAACCAACATGGTCCTGAGCTTTCTTTTGCCAATTGGGCCCCCGATACTTGCCAATATCATTGGTTCATCTTGTTTTAGGTCTCTTTCATGGACGCTTTTTATCAAGTGGGATCTCTTCTATGACTACCTTGGTCCACTTGCCATCAGTATACTGTACACCTAAATATTTGCTATTAAGGACACCAAAAGGGAGGGAGGGAGGGAGAAGGAGAGAGAAAGCAAAAGGGGAGAGAGAGAAGGGTGGGAGGGAGAGAGGGAGAGGGAAAGGAAAAGGGAAGAGGGAGGGAGGGAGAAGGGAGACAGAGGCAGGAGAGAGGGAGAGAGAGAGGGAGAGGGATAGAGAGAGGGAGAGAGGACAGGGACAGGGAGAGAGACAGGGAGAGGGAAAGGGAAAGGGAAGAGGGAGGGAGAGAGGGAGAAGGAAGACAGAGGCAGGAGAGAGGGAGAGAGAGAGGGAGAGAAACGGAGAGGGAAAGGGAAAGGGGAGAGGGAGGGAGAGAGGGAGAAGGAGACAGAGTGGGGAGAGGGAGTGGGAGAGAGGGAGGGAAAGGGAAGCAGAGAGAAAGAGGGAGAGGGAAAGAGAAAGGGGAGAGGGATAGAGAGAAGGAGAAGGGAGAGGGACAGTGAGAGAGAGGGAGAGGGAGAGGAGAGAGGGAGAGAGATAGAGAGAGGGAGAGAGGACAGGGACAGGGAGAGAGACAGGGAGAGGGAAAGGGAAAGGGAAGAGGGAGGGAGAGAGGGAGAAGAAAGACAGAGGCAGGAGAGAGGGAGAGAGAGAGGGAGAGGGATAGAGAGAGGGAGAGAGACAGGGAGAGGGAAAGGGGAGAGGGAGTGAGAGCGGGAGAAGGAGACAGAGTGGGGAGAGGGAGTGGGAGAGAGGGGGGGAAAGGGAAGCAGAGAGAAAGAGGGAGAGGGAAAGAGAAAGGAGAGAGGGATAGAGAGAAGGAGAAGGGAGAGGGACAGGGAGAGAGAGGGAGAGGGAGAGGAGAGAGGGAGAGGGAGAGAGGGGGAGAGGGAAGGGAAGATAAAGAGGGAGAGGGAAAGGAGAGAGGGAGAGGGACAGGGGAGAAAGACAGGGTGAAGGAAAGGGAGAGGAAGAGGAAGAGGGATGGAAAGGGGAGAGGGAAAGAGAGAGAGAGGAAGAGGGGAGAGGGAAAGGGGGGGAAGAGAGATTTTTGAGAAAATGGCACAGAATTGGGAAACAAATCTACTGAACACTAAACTCTAAACCAGTGTGTCTCAACTTTAACAAATTTAAGATATATGGGCTTCAATTCCCAGAATTCCCCAACTAATTAGCTGGGGGAATTCTGGGAATTGAAGTCGACATGCCTTAAAATGGCCAACATAGAGAAACAATGCTTTAAAGTAACGTATCTTATCAGGGAATTTGGAAGGAGAGAATGGGAAAATCTAAAACTCGGACAGAACAGAATGCATTTAAGGCTATAAAAGATATTTCCATCTTCGTGACAGAGGCAAGAGAATTGGGCCTAAATATTGACCGCAGACAATGAAGCTCCTGAGGTCCCTGTTACAATGGGGCTTCCTTGGTGACGATGATGGGGAGAATTTTCTGAAGAATGCCAGCTTTCTTCCAGAGAACCGGGAGTCACAAAAGCAGCTGGAGGCAAGTTAGGAAAAACTATGCTATGGTAACATGTGAATCGATCCAAGGAATGTCCCACAAAAGGGATGTGGGTAATAGGGATAGCAAATAGGGCATTCTGTTTGGGAGGGGAGGAAGAATTAAAATTGGAGCCATTCTTCCCACTGGCTTTACAACAAGAAAGCAGCCATGAAAGGATACAGGATGTCATTGGGAGAAATGAGGTGGGTGGGAAAAAAGGCAATATGTGTGTGTATCTTTGTTTTTGTCTTCCATATGAAAAAAATGGTCTTCTCCCCCCCAAAAAATTCAACATTGTCCCAGTTGTGCTGAATTGAAAATCAGCAGTGCTTTTTGGGGGCTTATTCTTTATATAATAATATTTTTTTCAGCGTGTATTCAAGACCAAAGCCTCGTTTGGAGGGAAGTCACCTCACTGGGTAGGAGATCATCTGGTACCATGAAAGAGATGATTGCAAATGACTGACGATTTAAGGATTTGAAATACGGCAATGGTTAAAATCAGGGGTTGGATTCTACCGGTTTGGACCGGTTCGGGAGAACCGGATGTTAAATTTGCATCTGATTCGCTGAACCGGCATTTGAACCGAACAGCTGGCCTCGCCCACTCCATCCCACCCCTCTCAGGAGTCTCCACATGGCCCATTTTCAAAGCAGGTGAGTGCAGGGTCTGCGTGGAGGATCTGGAAGGGGGAAAAATGGGTCTTCCGGAAGTCCAGATATGGGCCTGTTTCTGGCTTCTGGAAAGAGCCCAGGGCAGGCCATTTTCACCCTCCCAGAGGCCCGAGGAAAGCCTCTGGGCCCTTGGGAAGGTGAAAAATGGCCCTCCTGGAAATTCTGGTAGGCCATGACCACCATGGCCATGCCCACCCAGCAACTGGGCAACAAATTGGTTGCTGGGATTTTTGAATCCCACCCCTGGTTAAAATGATTACTATTTATTTATTAAACTTTTATACCGCCCCCTCTCCCAGATTGGGACTCGGGGCAGTGTACAGCCTAAATAAAAACAGTACAATCAAATAAGAAAATTTAAAATAGATTTTAAAAGATTTAAATTGGTGGCTGAGATTAAAATTACAATAGAATAATAAAAAGGGTAAAAAGTTAAAAGTTAGAAAAATTAAAAACCATTCTAATGATAACAGGCCAGACCGGCCTGTTGAAAAAAGTGGGTCTTCAATGCGCGCCGGAAGGTTCGCAGGTCAGTGATGGCTCGCATCTCTGGGGGTAATTCATTCCAGAGGGAGGGTACTCCCGCAGAGAAGGCCCGCACCCTCGGAGCCGCCAGCCGGCATCGCCCAGCTGATGGCACCCTGAGGAGGCCCACCCTGTGGGAGCGCACTGGCGTACTTTTAAAGTTATTTTGGACCGTCTCTTAAACATCCCAATATTCTGAGTGGTTCTTACAGGTGGTGCCTACCATGAGAAAGAGAGAAGCATAGATCATAGAATAACAGAGCTGGAGGGGACCTTTGAGGTCTTCTAGCTCAACCCCCTGTTCAAGCAAGAGAGCCTATATCAGGGGTGTCAAACTCAAGGCCCTGGGGACAGATTCGGCTTGCGGGATGCTTAGATCTGGCCTGCGGGCCTGCCCAGAAAACAGTGATGGACCGGCCTGCAGTGCCTCTGCCAGTGAAAAGGGAGCTCTCAGGAGGGCCGTGCACAGTCTTCCTGGGCTCCATTTTGGGTCATGATGGTTTCCTGCAATCCTCTGCCAGTGAAAACGGAGCTTGGGGAGGCTGTATGCAGGAGGCCATAGTGGCCGAAAACGAAGCCCGGGAGGGCTGTGGCTGAATATGGAAACTTGATGAGTGACATCGATCTGGCCACACCCACTCTGGCCATGCCTCCACTCCCGAGGTCAAATTCAACCCTGATGTGGCCCTCAATGAAACTGAGTTTCACACCCCTGCCCTATACCATGTCAGACTGCCCAGTCTCTTCTTGGAAGCCTCCAGTAATGGAGCATCCATAACTTCTAGAGGCAAGCTGTTCCACTGGTTAATTGTCCTCACTGTCAGAAAGTTTCTCTTTAGTTTTAAATTGCTTCTCTCCTTGATTAGTTTCTTGTCTTGCCCCCAGGTGCTTTGGAGAATAGCTTGACTCCCTCTTCTTTGTAACAGCCCCTGAGATGTTGGAAGACTGCTATCATCTCTCCCCTAGTCCTTCTCTTGGTTAGACTACTAGACATAACCACCTCAATCATCCACTGTATGGTTTAACCTCCATACCTCTGATGTTGTGTGATTTAATCTTGGTTTCCAGCTAGCCATGCTCTGTGCAAGGAGACTGAATTCTCTTCAATTTCTTCTCTCAGCAATTTGTCACCATCAGGATTCCTAATTTTTCATTGGTCTAGTAAGTCATAGGTCATCCCCAGCCCTTCATTTCCCTGTCTGTATTCCTGCAGTCTCTGGCATGGCGCTTCTGCAGCATGTATTATATGTGCTATTTTGGTTTCAAAAATATCAGTGCTTGTTTCTGACATTGGAAGCAGAAGATGCACTGAAGCACCACATGTAAAGTATACTTCCATCCTGTTTTGATGTCAGAAAAAAAGATTCTCAGATTTTTTTAAAATTCTGAATTGCTTTGGTCAAGCCAATGAAGGATGGATCAATTCACCAATTGCATGAATTCTGAAGAATGAAATTCAGAATATTTGCCAAGTGCCATTCATATTGGATGGCTTTTAACATGTGTGGCAAAGTTCATGAACAGTGATACTTCTTCTCCTCTTCCTCCTCCTCTCCTCCTCCTCTCTTTCTCCTCCTCCTCTTCTTCTGAATTAAGTAGGCGATTTTGATTTATTTACATTTTTAATTAAAAGAAAATTACAAATAAAAAAGATGCTGTAGCAACTGCCATCACACGAAAGCTAACCATTGCCATGTAATTAAAGGGACTCTTTGAATTATAATTAGATTTGAAATTTAATTATGGTTGGGATACTTCAGCTTTACACACAACTGACACCTTATTGATGCATAACCCTTATTTATAATTTTATTACATTTAAGCCTGAGATCTTAGTCTATAGACTAAAAGCAAGAATATTCATTTTTGGGGGGAAGCCTTATGACAGGGGAAGAGGAAACAAAGACAATTTTTGCTAAAAAATTTCACACATAGATTTTCTTGGGAGAAACTGTTACGTTCACAACATTGCAAGTGGTGAAAAGAAGGTGAAGAATGACCAGATATTCACCTGCTTTATTGTTGTGGTTAGTCGGCAGCAGGTGTGGACGGCTGAGGAGAGTGAGGACTCAGATGAGGGGCCAGGACCATTAGGGAGTGGACTGCTGCCTTTCGAGATTGTGGGGGCTGGCAGCAGCGATAAGGAGGTGCCTGAGGAGCCTGTGCCAAGTGCGTATGCGTGCAGGGTTGCTCCCAGGAAAGACCAGCTGCAGCAGCATGGGCGACTCGGGATTAAGGCTGCAAGGTAATGGCCCCTTCTTCAAGAAGATAAAAGCCAGCTGTGAATCGGGCGTTCTTTGCAGGAAGCAAAGATGTTTTGAAACTCAGTCTTGTGGACATTGCAGTATCTTAAGTTGGTATTTGAAGACTCTTGTGTTGTGAAATATTTCTTATCTGTTATTCTTGGCAGTCTCACACAGTTTTGGCGAGCCTCATGCTTATCAAAGTGAATTAGTTTGCAGCAGCCTTTTAACCGGGGATTCGTAAGAATCATTAAAAGGTTTCTGTTCCCTTTGGTTCGCGTTTGTTTTATTGGAAAAGGGTTTGAGTCAGAACATCTATTTATATTGCACATACGATACTTATACAAATGAAGCTTGGATTTCATCATCATGCCTACTACAGGTAGACCTCAATTTGCAAACACACCTGAGCCCCAAATTTCCATTGCAAATTGAGACAATTGCTGAGTAAGTTTTGCCCCATTTTTATGACCCTGCTAGTCCCAGTTATGTGAATCACTGCAGCTGTTAAGTTAGCAACATGGCTGTTAAGTGAATCTGGCTTCCTTTTGACTTGTCAGAAGGTCACAAAAGGTGATCACATAACCCCGGGACACTGCAACCGTCATAACTGTGAGTCAGTTGCCAAACTTTGTTCCCATGACTCTGAGGATGTTGCAACGGTTGTAAGCAGGAAAAAACAGTCATAAATCACTTTTTTTCAATGCTGTTGTAACTTTGAAAGATTACTAAGCAAACAGTTGTAAGTAGAAGACTACCTGTATTGCTTTGCAAATTGAATATACTCAGAGACAAGATTGGCTGCTGAAACAATGCACAGAGTTACATTCTTTTAGGGTTGATTTTTGTTTTTAAAGAATGATTTAAAAAAAAAGATTGAAGAAATTCCAGAATATAACCTATTAGCTGGATACCTGTGCTTTGCTACAAAACTATGTGATCGGACTTATTTTTTTGGGAGGAAAATAAGGGGAAAAAGATTCTGACTCTGCCTACCAGCATCCATCGGTATTCACGTGGCTAATGTCCTGTCAGTATATGAGAGAGTTGAGGGCTGTTTGGAAACTGAAACAGTATTTGCTGTATGAGCAAGAAGGAGACAGCAAGGAGCCTGGGCATGGCTTAGCTCAACTGTTCTGTATTAAAGCTGTGTGGCACTGTGAAGCTGAAATTGAAACTCCTCTCCTCTGCTGGTGTTTTGCATTTGGAACAGATTTCTTTTCAGGTGGGGAGGGGGAGTAGAACTCCTTAACATCAGAACATGTTAATAATAATATAGGAGATACTAATGCTCTGATGGTCATTTTGAAAAATTATTTCTTAGTGAGCACCTAGAAGCCAAGAGGAACATAGGTGCCAAATTTCAAGTTTGTAGGCTTTAGGGTTATGGAGACTTTGTGATGATGCATGAGTGGTATTTTGCTTTTCTATATAGATAGATCAACCGGTTCTGCCCGGTTCTACCGAGCTGGTAGCGGCATTGAGCAGCAGAGACCGAATTGTTTCTCTCCACCGCTCTGCTGTTGGGCTCGCCCGCCCGCCCGGCCTCCCATACTCATTCCCTGCTTTTGAATCGCAGCTGCTTTGCGTGGCACAGCAGAGTGTTATGCGGCAGCTGTTGAAGCGACAGGGAGAGTGCAAGCTTGCAGGAGGTGAATTGGAACGCTTCTGAGCCTGCGCAAAGTGCGCATTTGGTGCATGTGCTCACGCAACATGCGTGCAGATGCGCAAAGCGTGCCCACCAAGCCATGCCCACAGAACCGGTGGTAAAAAAATCTTTGAATCCCACCACTGATATAGATACAGGATTTCTGTACAGAATGTACTTAGTGCATGTTTTTAAAAAAGTATTTTCTTTTTACTGATTTCTGAGCTCATCTTGCAAAGGGAACGAAGTTGAGTTCAGAAAGTGACAAAACAAGAAAGAGTCAGATTGGCAGTGAAATTGGTTAAAAAGAGCAGTGCCATTTATGTGACAATCCGAGACTTTGTTTTGACACAGCCATCACTCTGACGTCGATAAAGCGCCGGAATACGATGTCAAATGTTATAAGGCAGGAATCTCGAAATTTTGATATTTTCCATATTTTTGGAGAATTTGGGTGAGATTGTTGAGATGGCAAGAAGTTTTGCTGGAAAGGGGAGGCAATGCATTTTTCAGCCCAAGCCAAACTTTCATTCCAAAATAAAAGAGGGAGATTGCAAAAGTGGACAAAATTCTCTATTATACAGATAGTCCTTGGCTTACGGCCACGATTGAGCCCAAAATGTCTGTTGCAAAGTGAGACAGTGCTTAAGTGAGTTTTGCCCCATTTTACAACCTTTCTTGCCACAGTTGTTAGGTGAATCACCGCGGTTGTTAGGTTAGCAACACAGTTGGTAAGTGACTTCAGCTTCCCCATTGACTTTGCCTATCAGAAAGTCTCGAGAAAGTGATCACCTGACCATGGCAATCGTCATAAATATGAATCAGTTGCCAAGTGTCTGAATTTTGATCATGGGATTATGTGATCAGAATTCAGCGAAATTCTGCAAAAAGCTCCGTTTTCAAGCACCTCATTCTCATGCAGACAAAGTTTGCAATCTCCATCAGGGCACAAGTTTTTGTAGTGATCCTAGAGCTGTTAGAAATGGAGCAATCTCTTCCTCTTCCTCCTCCTGCTCCTCCCCCTCCTTCTCTTCTGGCTTGAGAGAGAGGGACTGGCTCAAAATAGAATAGAATTCTTTATTGGCCAAGTGTGACTGGACACACAAGGAATTTGTCTTGGTGCAAATGCTCTCAGTGTACATAAAAGAAAAGATACACTCGTCAAGAATCATAAGGTACAACACTTAATGATAGTCATAGGGTACAATAAGCAATCAAATCATACTAGGAAACAGTCCATATAAACCATTAGGATACAAGCGACAAAGTTACAGTGATACAGTCACAAGTGGGAGGGGATGGGTGATAAGGAGTGATGAGAAGATTAATAATAATAGTAATGCAGACTTAGTAAATAGTTGGACAGTGTTAAGGGAATTATTTGTTTGGCAGAGTGATGGCGTTCAGGAAAAAAACTGTCCTTGTGTCTAGTTGTTCTGGTGTGCAGTGCTCTATAGCGTCATTTTGAGGGTAGGAGTTGAAACAATTTATGTCCGGGATGTGAGGGGTCTGTAAATATTTTCACAGCCCTCTTTTTGACTCGTGCAGTATACAGGTCCTCCATGGAAGGTAGTTTGGTAGTAATTGTTTTTTCTGCAGTCCTAATTACTCTCTGAAGTCTGTTTCTGTCTTGTTCGGTTGCAGAACCAAACCAGACAGTTATAGAGATGTAAATGACAGACTCAATGGCTAAGGTAAATCAAACTAAATAAGTAAACTGGCTCTCATTGGCAACCGTACAGCAATATTTTTCAACCTATAGACCTGGGATTTTCTGGAGCTCAAGTAACAGCCAAATCATCAACCCAGATAAGTTCCCACTTCCTTATTAGAGTTTGGCTTGTGAAAAGGTTATTGATGGGAAGTTCTAACTGTTCCAGTCATTTTTCTACTGCTTGATATTTCCATGGGCTTCCCCAACCACAATCTCTGCTAATGCAAATTTTCTTATGTGAACTCAAGTAAGCTACGCCTTCCAAAGATATCCCCCTGATCCCTAGGGCCTTGATAGGAACCTGAGTCCATGGAAACTACCCAGTCTAAAGACTGTGAGATTTATTGTAAGAAATAACAGCACCGACCACAATGGATTTGAACAGATCGTTTGAATGGATGCAATGTATGTGGCATCACACGCTTATTATAAGTAAGTAGGTGACGGTTGTTATTAGTTTGGATCAAATTGCTCCAGAATTAATAAACCTCCCTTTCCCAAATAATTCATTCTCATTCACTGTTTTTAAAACAAAAAACAAGAAAAACCCACCTTTCTCTATTCACAATTGTCTCGATTAGATTGTTATCTGCAAGGCATTCCATTTCCTGCCCCCCTTTGAGATGGCATAAAACACTTATCTTGATATAAATCCGCTCCGTGATCTCATAAATCACAGCCGATTCGACTTCCTTTTTATTTTTCTGTCTTCTGTTTAATGGGGTTTAACTACAGGGAAATGGTTCCTTAGCTACGTTATTGAGCAAACACCAATCATTTTGTTTAATGGCACTGAATCGGGAGGTGAAAATGTTATGCACCGGCTTACCTCAGAAGCTAATTAAAAGCCTTTTTTGTTTTACTTTCCTAGTTTTTATTAATGACCCATCGGGCCTGGTGGAGTTCATGAAACATTCTACATATCTCCACGCTGATAAGCTGACCGCCTCCAGTGAATATCCACTGGACCTTGACGATTTTAATGGGAGGCTCACATTTTAAAGACAAAGAGATCCACCCCTCAGCACCTTCAGCAACAAAGACGAACAGAGTTTGCGGCAAGGCAAAGCAAAGGGTGTTATGTTTGTGTTGCTTTTCTGTCTGTGGGTCTCCAATTGCTAAGAAAGGCAGTGTTCTGACCCAGCTCCCCAAATGCAATAAACCCTCTGCTGTTGAAGCAATGATTCCTTTATTAGAAGCGCCAGCAGCCCCGGCAAAAAGTTTCTCTCTCACCACAGGCTAACAAGTCTATCCGGCAGGGATATGAATAGTTCTCTGCCACATCTATTCATCTCCGCCCCCTGCCTTTTATCCCCATAGCTAGGGTAGGGCTTCGCTAGCAGCACTGCCTCTTCCATCCCAAGGACCGACCCATAGATTTCCCCTTCTCTCCTCTCCTCTGCCTTCTGTGCATCCGCACGTCAGGCACTGGACCCAGCTCTTCCTCCTCTTCCTCATCAACCACCTCCAGACCTGGGGGCTGTTGACTCTCCCATCTGAGGGCTGATGGACGGACCAGGCTCCGCCTCTGTCTCTCTCTCTCTCTGCTAGCTCCATTCCCTCTTCCCCTTCAGAGCTGTCAGGTTGTCTTGATGCTGACTCTGACTTCCATGCCTTCTTCTCTGATTCAGCTGCTGGAGGGGCCAAAAGCTGACAGGCCACAACAGGCAGTGTTAGGATTCAGTGAGTGAATGTAGTGTCTTTCTGAACTTTTTGCACAAAGCAGCTTGAGCTCAATGCAATTCTTCTTCTTCTTCTTCTTCTTCTTCTTCTTCTTCTTCTTCTTCTTCTTCTTCTTCTTCTTCTTCTTCTTCTTCTTCTTCTTCTTCTTCTTCTTCTTCTTCTTCTTCTTCTTCTTCTTCTTCTTCTTCTTCTTCTTCTTCTTCTTCTTCTTCTTCTTCTTCTTCTTCTTCTTCTTCTTCTTCTTCTTCTTCTTCTTCTCCCAGATCAAAGCCATGGCAAGCCAGGTCAACTATACTCCATGGTCTTGAAGTCATCAAGGTTCATACTCAATTTTAAGAAGATTTCACCATCCCAGTGTGCTGTACTGATTAAGCTGGTTAACCAGCTGAGTTCTTAAGGGAAGGTGCTAGATTAAGAATGAGGATACCTGGGATCAATTCCCTCTTTAGCATGAAAATTCTCTAGGAGATTTTGTTCCTGTCCCTGAAATAGGGCTGAAAAAAAATCCACGGACCCCTCACATGCTGGACATAAACTGTTTCAACTTCTCCCTTCTGGACGCTGCTATAGGGCATTGCATGCCAAAACAATTAGATACAAAAGATAGTTCTCCCCCCCTCACCTCCATGCCATCACTCTCCTAAACTCCTTAATTCCCACAGCACTATCTTCGGCTAAAGATACAGTATTTACCCATGTAGTAGGGTGGTATTGATTCTGATCTTCTCATCTTTCCTACTTCCTTCTCCTATTGGTATCTATAACTTATCACTTGTATATTATGATTAACGATTGCAACTATGATATATGACCTATCACTTTGTTGTTTGTATGCACACTGAGAACCTATGTACCAGAGACAAATTCCTCATATGTCCAATCACACTTGGCCAATAAAGAATTTTATTCTGTTCCATTCCATTCCATTTCATTCTATTATTACAATCCCTCTTTATCTAGTGACTTTGAATGTAGAACATAGAATAATAGGGTTGGAAGGGATCTTGGAGTCTTCTATTCCAATCCCCTGTTTGAACAAGAGACCCTTCACCAGGGGTCTTCAAACTTGACAGCTTTAAGACTTGTGAACTTCACCTTCCAGAATTCCTCCTCCAGTCATGTTAGCTCGGGAATTCTGGGAGTTAAAGTCCACAAGTCTTAAATTTGTCAAGTTTGAAGACCCTTGCCTTACACCATTCTGGACAAATGGCTGTCCAGTCTCTTCTTGAAAACAACTTTTCAAGAAGTTGTAGGTGCTCCACGGCTGGAGATTTTTAAGAACAGATTGGACAACTATTTGCTTGGAATGGTATCGGGTTTCTTACTTGATCAGGGGGTTGGACTAGAAGACCTCCAAGGTCCCTTCCAACTCTGCTGTTCTGTTATTCATTCTAGGATTATTCACATATTTGCATCCATGCAGAAAGATATTTTGAGCCGCCCGCATGAAATAATTCTGAAAGTCCCAAGAAAGCAAAGAAGAACCTGCAGCATCCTTTCTATTTCTGTGTACAAATTTGTTATAGTTTAACCAGAGGAGAGGCCTCCTGAAGGCTTATCCTGTTCCCTTCGTTCGCAGACCCTTTGACTGAAATAATGAAGTATTCAGTAGGCCTCTGCCTCTGTTTGGTTATCAGTAAGCCATTGTGCAGGGAACAATGCCTTCTGTTTCTCTACCCCTTCCTCCTCCAGCTATGCTTTCTGATATAATGCTATTCATCCCTATGGACTCTCTGGTTCATAAAAACGATATTGATGAAAGGTGGGGCCGATTGACTCAAGTTTGCAAGCATAATAATCCTATTGTTCGCTCCTTGAGTTTACCTAATGAACGGCCCACAATGAAAACACTCAACGAGGAGATTTTGTGAATATAGACTGAGGGCCCCCACTGTCCTGGGCATTCCTGTTTCTTTTGATATGACTCATTAAAGCTGAGATGGTCTGCAGATCTGACAATGTGTGTGCTTGAGTGAGCGGCTTGTTGCTGAGCTGGTGCATGGACTCAAAGGGCTATTTTGTCTACATCTAACAGGAAAGGCAGGTAATATAGGTAGTTCTCGACTTACAACCACAGTTGAGCCCAAATTTTCTGTTGTTCAGTGAGTTTTGCCCTGTTTTACGATCTTTCTTGCCACCGTTGTTAAGTGAATCACTGCAGTTGATAAGTTAGTCACCCGGTATTTATTTATTTATTTTACTTGTTTATTTACTTATTTGTCAAAAGCTTACAATATAACAGAAACAAGAATAAACATAAGTTTAAATACAAGAAATGGGAACTAATAATTGGGGACAATAGGACAGGGATGGTAGGCACGATGGTGCGCTTATGCACGCTCCTTACAGACCTCTTAGGAATGGGGTGAGATCAATAGAGGTTAGTTTGAGAGGTTTGAGCAGGTGACCACAGAATCGGGTAGTGAGTTCCAGACATTGACCACTCTGTTGCTGAAATCATACTTCCTGCAATCGAGTTTGGAGTGGTTTACATTTTGTTTATATCTTTGTGTGCTCTTGTGTTGTTGTTGTTAAAGCTGAAATATTCATTAACTGGTAAGACATTGTAACATATGATTTTATGTACTATACTTAAGTCTAATCTTAGTCGGCGTAGTTCAAGGTCGTCTAAGCCTAGAATCTCAAGCCTGGTGGTGTAGGGTATTCTGTTGCAAACAGGAATGTAGTACTCTTCTGGTAAAATACTTCTGGACTCTCTCAATTGTATTTATATACAGTGTGGATTCCAGACAGCAGAGCTGAATTCAAGTATTGGTCTAGCAAAGGGTTTGAACGCATTAGTTAGTAAAACAGTATTACCAGAGGAGAAGCTTCGTAAAATTAAATTTATTTAAGCGAATCTGGCTTCCCCAATGGACTTTGCTTGTCAGAAGGTCACAAAAGTCGCAACCTTGAGACACAGCAATAGTCATAAAGTATAAACCAGTTGCCAAGCACCTGAATTTTGATCCCATGATCGTGGGGATGTTGCAAATGTTGTAACTGTGAAAAATGATCATCAGTCACATTTTTCAGTGCCCGTTGTAACGGAATGGTCTCTAAAGGAACTGTTGTAAGGCAAGGACTACCTGTACACAAAAGGCAGCCCTATGCTTTTCATTATCAGGGACACAGTAGCTCAGTGGCTAAGATGCTGAGCCTATTAATCAGAAAAGTTGGCAGTTCAGCGGTTCGAATCCCTAGCGCTGCGTGATGGCCTGAGCTCCCGTTACTTGTCCCAGCTTCTGCCAACCTGGCAGTTGGAAAGCATGTAAAAAATGCAAGTAGAAAAACAGGGACCACTTTGGTGGGAAGGGAACAGCATTCTGTGTGCCTTCGGCATTTAGTCATGCCGACCACATGACCACGGAAACGTCTTTGGACAGCGCTGGCTCTTCGGCTTTGAAACGAAGATGAGCACCGCCTCCTAGAGTGGAAATGATTAGCATGTATGTGCGAGGGGAACTTTTACCTTTAGTTATGCTTTTCATTACCTCTTACCTGTCAATGGAAAGTGCTTGTGGCAAGGTGATTGGTAACCTTTCAATTCTGTTGCCTTTTACTAGATGTCTACACAAATGGTTGTCCAATCTCTTCTTAATGCCACCAGTGATGGACACCCACAATTTAGATAACAGATAATCAGAGTTGGAAGGGATCTTGTAGGTCATCTAGTCCAACCCCCCCACCCAAGCAGGAGACCCTACATCATTTCTGACAAATGACGGTCCAATCTCTTCTTGAAAGTCTCAAGTGATGGCGCTCCCACAACTTCCGAGGGCAACTTCTGTTCCATTGGTTGATTGTTCTCACTGTCAGAAAGTTTCTCCTTATTTCCAGGTTAAATCTCTCCTTGTTCAGTTTCTGGAGGCAAGCTGTTCCACTGGTTAATTGTTAATCACTGTCAGAAAACCTCTCCTTAGTTCTAGGTTGCTTCTGTCCTTGATTGGTTTCCATCCATTGCTTCCCCCACCTGCTTTCCAGTATCCTATATAGCTCCTAATGTCACTCCCCATATTAATTTTCTTAAGTGATCATAGGGAGCAATCAACTTCTCTGTTTTTAATTTAGACGAAGGTTGTTTTGGTCTGAATTTCTTGGGGAATGCGATCCCCAACATTCAACTCAGACCACGGGAGCCCATGGCCAATAAAAGTTATATCCATCCTGCTTTTGTCTTATGCCTTCTCTACCATCAGGTTAAGAAGAGCTGGAGCTGAGATAGACCTTTGTTATTTTTTTAAATTCTGGAATAAAGCTTTGGTAAACCATCTCTCTCTGTCTCTCTGTCTGTCTGTGTCTCTCTCTCTCCCCCCTCCCTCCCCCCTCTCTCTTCGCCAAGAAAACCACCAGGAGTTGAGCATAATTCAGCACAGCCTTTTCATAATGATTACTAAATGTGTCTTTGAACATAAAGATTTAAAATTAGCATATGGAACTTGGATGCATTCCCATGCATTCCCCAACTATGGTATGCATGTATCTCCGCTAAATATACTGTACCCTGTAGGTCTTCCTGCCATCATCTACCTGTAGAACCAGGTGAGTCTCTCTTACTGCAAAGTTTAAGGTGGATGCAACCCTTCCACAGGAATGGCCCAAGGAGACCTCTGACATTTTGGCCAGACTGTGGCAAAGCAAAGACTTTCAGGCACAATGCCGTGATATAGTAGAACATCTCGTGCAGTTCTATTTTGCTTCATGCCAAGCTTAAAGAATACTTAGTAGCTGTGTAAAAATACTGCATTACATTTATCTTTGCAGCACTTTTATTGTTTAAACAATGTTCAGCTCAATACTTTATCCATTCATTTAGAAATAAATATTTCATGGATCCAAGCTGATTATTTGCCACATTACACCCATCATGGCTTCATGTCTTATTGTGTATTGTTCAGATTAAATGTCTTTCCACCACTCCAAGATATTTCTTGTTAGATTTAGAGGAAGAGACAGAAGGATAGAGTGGTGGACATTTTTTCCATCATCAGTCGTAACCCTTCACTGACCTTCATGACAGGTATGTAGAGATGAATGCACTTAATATGTTTTATGCAGCCAGTATAATGTTTTAAATATCTTAAACCTTCTTCTTCTTCTTCTTCTTCTTCTTCTTCTTCTTCTTCTTCTTCTTCTTCTTCTTCTTCTTCTTCTTCTTCTTCTTCTTCTTCTTCTTCTTCTTCTTCTTCTTCTTCTTCTTCTTCTTCTTCTTCTTCTTCTTCTTCTTCTTCTTCTTCTTCTTCTTCTTCTCCTTCTCCTTCTCTTTCTCCTTCTTCTTCTTCTTCCCTTTTCCCTCCTCCTCCTCTGTTAGTTGTAAATGCACCCATCATTTGCGCTAACAAGGAAAAAGTAACAAAAATTGATATAAAACAAAGGAAACAAATGAGCATCAGAGCGTGAAGCTCTGGGCTTTTCACTTCATCATTTACAAAAACCAGCTAGCTGAAGATTTATAAACATTTAATCCGTCTTTTTACTGGGAAGCAACCATTTGGCTTGCTTGTTTTGAGCTACAGCCATGACAGATTAATACCAAACCTTGTTTTGGTGGAAATAAAAAGGCAAATATCTCTTGATAAGCCAAAATAATAGTTTTTTTAAAAAAAAAATCCTTGACATGGCGATATGCGGCAACATCAGAGCCATTCTGTCTCCCTTCCCCTTCCTAGCCCCCAAACCTGTTATTAATAAAATTATTGTTTAACCTCGGCTGGTTTATAATGCCAAACATATGTAACCTTGGCCTTAAGCACCCTTGTCAAGTCAAACGATATATTCAAGTTCATTTACATGACACACCGCCTAATATTAGGGAACAACAATGGCATTGTAGCCCTAACAGGAACGTTGGCGTCCAGAGTCAGGAGAAACTGCCAATTTGATTTTTGAAGGCCCTCAAGAAAGCGGTTTATTCCCTCACCTGCCGTTGCACCATAAACGTTAACATTGTTAGCAACATCTGGATCTAATCAGCTCAGAGGCCCTGATATGTTACTCTGGTGGCACATAAATTTAGCATTATGTTCTTTTTAAAAAAAAATTCCTTCCCCCCCCCCCCCCCCCCCGCCCCTGTCCAACTCACCCCCGTTACCTCATTCTTTCTCCTGGTCAGTTTTTTGAGGACAAGATAGAATTACGACTCCGTCAATTGAACAAGAGACAAGCTGCAAACCAAGTTAGTCGTGTCGAGGTTTCATATCCAAAGGGGTCCCTATGATTTGAATAATGGGATTTCACTCTCAGCTGGCGGCTTTAGAGTGGTGCGGTGGCCTAGAGGTGGGGCTCTCGCCTCACAATCAGGAGGCTGTGAGTTCGATTCTAGGTAGAGGAAGATATTTCTCTCTCTGGGCACACTGAGACTATATCTGCCGAACAAAACTCCGCATTGGCGATAGGAAGAGCATCCGGCCAGTAAATACTCTGCTAGCTACATTCAGTTGCCCACAAGGGATTTTGCAGGTCATTAAATGATGATGAGGCCTCTCAGTTGGAGGCGTTAAAATATGATATAACTGTATAGAAGTCCATGGACGTCTCTTGGCTTAGCCTATATTTAGCAAGAAAGCAAACGAAACCTTCCCCGACCACCAGGTTTCCATGCAGTTTCCATGTACAGGTAGTCCTCAATTTACTATAGTTCACTTAGCGACCATTCGAAGTTACAACAGCATTGAAAAAAGCGACTTTTGACTGCTTTTCACACTACCATTGCAGCATCCTCGTGCTCACATGATCAAAATTCAGATGCTTGGCAACTGGCAGGTACTTACAACGGTGGCAGTGTCCCGGGGTCATGTGATCCCCTTTTGCGACCTTCTGACAAGCGAACCCAATGGGGGCGCCAGATTCACTTAACAACCGTCTTCCTAACTGCAGTGATTCACTTAACAACGGTGGCAAGAAAGCTCGTTAAAACTGGGCAAAATTCACTTCAACAACTGTTTTGCTTAGCAACGGACCTTTGGGGCTCAGTTGGTCCTCGACTTACGACCACCTGTATTCTGACTGTGCATTTCGCTTTTGAAAAGACACTTAGATCATCTCCACAATGTGCGGTTTTAAGAGGCAATCTGCTTCCCCTTGAAACTATTGACAAAACTCCCCATGATTATATCTTTTGTCAATTAATAAATGCTAAGTATTGCGATTGTTCTCTCTGACTTTACTTTTCTCCACTGACAGTTTTTTCAGGGTATTGTTATCTGAGTGGGAGGTTGTGGGGGCCCAAAATGATAATTTGTCTTTCTGCTGTCTCTTGGTTGGTGGCATTATGGAATCTCCGGCACAAATTACATGTTTTCAAACAGGAAGGTCGATTAGATGCGAGAAAGGCCATTATGAAACTGAACCTCCTGCTTATTTTCTTTCTATTCATCCCTAAGTATAGGCTTGCATTATGTCTAAATAATGGCAAATCTATTCCATTGATAGTTTCTTTATGATAATCATTTTTAAATATCTAACTTGGTACACTTATGAACCAGGGTTTTTTTTTTTATTATTATTTTTACTAAGATGGATTTCTTTTAAGCAAATTCAGTTCGGCAGAAGAGTGCCGCACAACAGTAACAATTTAACTTGCATTATCAGTTCAATTACTGCATTAAATAATGAAATTATGGAAGGACTGAGAATCTTTCTCAAGGAAATCCATTCCTGACGTCTGTTGCTTCTCACTGGAGAGATGCACTCCTTCGGATTAGAGCAGGGGTGTCAAAACTCAAGGCCCACGACCCGATCCAGCCTGCGATGTGCTCAGATCTGGCCAGGGGTGGACTTCCAAAAATTTAGCAAAGGGTTTTCTCTGCCCAGTTGCTGGGTGGATGTGTAGTCGGCCTCCTGCACCAGGCCGGGGCTGGGTGGGGAGTGGAGTGGCGTTTTTGCCCTTCCTCAGGCTCTGGAGGCTTTCCTTGAGCCTCCGGGAAGGTGAAAACAGTCTCCCTGGGATCTGGAAGCTCTCAGGAAGCTGGAAACAGGCCCATTTCCAGCCTTCCCGAACTTCCCGGAGGCTTGTTTTCCCCCATGGGCTGGTCGTTTGTTCTTTCCAGGGTGGCCTCTTGGGTGAGATCTAAGCACCCCATGGGCCAGATGCGGCCCACGGGCCTTAAGTTTGACACCCCTGTGCTACCGCAACTTTGTGGTAAGCAAACGACCAAAGGGGTGCTGCAGCAGACGTAACTTCGGGACTGGATCATAAGGACCTTTTTAGGAGGTCTGTTATGACTTTGAATGGTTGCTAAGTGACCAGGCATAACCTGAGGACTATCTCAACTTACCCCCGGGTTATAAGTTGAGGACTAACTCAAATCCACTGTGTGTGGACTGTAAAATCCAACTTTTTTCTTTTTCTTTTATGAGGCCACCATTGGAGAGAGATGCTGGCTTAATAGGATACAGACCCCATGGAAAAAGCTTAAAATCTCCTATTCCACCCACCAACTTTACAAACTGTTAATAATAGCAAAAACTGCTTATTCCAGACTGACGCTTTTAAAATCTTTCTTAAATCACTGTGGAATTTGATCCTAGACCTCCTTGGTCCAGTTTGTTATTTAATCATCATACCCGTCTGCCTTCCAGATGAACAAAAGAGGTAAAATTGAGGGTTTTTTTCCCCTCAGCGGAAATAAACATTGGATTGAGTCACCTTGTCCAGCGCAAACCCAATTTTTCTCATGAACTCATAAGCATAATGGGACCATGACTGAACAGGACACCCATTTATCCACGATTGGCAAAAGCTTAAAATTCTTGGTCTATTTATATGTCAGTTCACCACTAAATGGTGTAATGGGTGTAACGCCACCCAGTTTCACCACGAGGGAGGGAAGCCATCTTCTTTTCCCTTCCCCAGCTGGTCATAGCCGCAAGACGTCTTTAGCTATTTCTATGACTCTGGCAGCCGGCGCTGTTGTGAGGGAATTAAATTTGTTCTTCAACTGCTCATTATTTTAACAACCTCCCTGGCTTTGTTTTTGTAGCTTCGGCACTAGTAAAAAGTACGGTACGTTCCTTCTGCTGAGCAGAAAAACCGTCGACACCCTGTTAAAAAGATTACATCACCAAGCCTGCCTGTTTGGCTGCCGAAGTGAGAAAACAATTGTCAAGTGTATAGCTACGATGTGAGGGGATTTTACACATTTCTCATGTTCAATAATTAGGACCTGAACATTTTCTTCCAAATGTTGCTGCTTTGGCAGGATACTTCTCCATCCTTTTTTTGTGTGTGTGGGGGGGGGGGGGGTTGTTTTGTTGTTGCAGTTACTTTCGCTTCGCTGAATCGGGGAACAAAATCCAACAGGACTCTGGGTGAAACGGTCCAATGGCAGGGCTCTTAACAAACTCCAGAGCGACGAGGATGAAACTTGTGATCTGTACTATAATAGAGAGAAAAATTGGTGAACAACACTCTCTTAGGGAAATCTCTCTCTTTTTCTTTCTCTCTCCCTCTCTCTCTCCCCCTCCCTAATACACATCTATCTATCATCTCTGTCTGTCTGTCTGTCTCTGTCTGTCTGTCTGTCCGTCCGTCCGTCCATCCATCCATCCATCCATCCATCCATCTATCTATCTATCTATCTATCTATCTATCTATCTATCTATCTATCTATCACCCACCTATCTATCTATCTATCTATCTATCTATCTATCTATCTATCTATCTATCTATCTATCACTACCCACTTACCCACCTAGCCACCTACCTACCTTCCTATCTATCTATCTATCTATCTATCTATCTATCTATCTATCTATCTATCTATCACTACCCACTTACCTACCTACCTACCTACCTACCTACCTACCTACCTACCTACCTACCTACCTACCTACCTATCTATCTATCTATCTATCTATCTATCTATCTATCTATCTATCTATCTATCTATCTATCTATCTATCTATCTATCTATCTATCTATCTATCTATCTATCTACCTACTAACCTACCTTCCTATCTATCTATCTATCTATCTATCTATCTATCTATCTATCTATCTATCTATCTATCTATCTATCTATCTATCTATCCCTACCAACATACCTTCTTATCATCTATCTGCCTGCCTGTCTGTCTATCCTATCCTATCCTATCCTATCCTATCCTATCCTATCCTATCCTATCCTATCCTATCCTATCCTATCCTATCCTATCCTATCCTATCTTTCCAACCATCCATCCATCCATCCATCCATCCATCCATCCATCCATCCATCCATCCATCTATCTATCTATCTATCTATCTATCTATCTATCTATCTATCTATCTATCTATCTATCTATCTATCATCCCCATCCATCCATCCATCCATCCATCCAACCAACTCTATCTATGTCTGTCTGTCTATCATATATCAATATGTCTATCTATCTCTCTATCTCCACCCACCCACCCACCCACCTATCATCTCTCTCTTTCTCCCTTCTCCCCGCCCCCCATCTATTGTCTATCTCATTGTGTCTCAGCTTTGGCAACTTGAAGATGGATGCCCTCTAGCAAGCTGATTGGGAGCTGAAGTCCACAAATCTACATTTAATGCATAAACCTCTGATGACAAGAGGAGGAAGATGGAGAAATGCTTCTCTATGTAACACATACCTTTTGCTCACATACGCAAAGATTCACTAAGCTTTCTCTAGTTAATATGGCCCTCGGCATTTCTTAAGTATTCGTCTTGAAAGACTAATCTGCTTTACTTTCTGTCTCTCATGTTCCGCTCTCATGTTCTGTTGTCATTTGCTAAGTTTAGGTTTTAAATAAAGTTCCTTGTGATCTCCTACCACAAAGAGCACTATGGATAGCTCGCTCGCTAATGTACCTTTTTGATCACACCGCAGCCTCTGTGTCAAATCATTGCGTTTGTTCTTGTTTGAAAAGAACACGGGTGGACGTTTTTGTATAAAGTGTTAGATCCTCCTTTGTTGTCATTGATTGGCATCGCTCTCAGAACTTAAAAATGTGAACTAATTCAAGCAGATTACAACTAAGTATATCTCACAGTTGGATCCTAGGCACATTTTCTCATTTTCCTGTATTCCATGTTAATGCCACTCTTCCATTTCACATTGAGTAGTTGCATGACCCAAGGTCCTTTCCATACCATCACTATTTTCACTCACCAAATCATCAGAGACAGCTTCAAGGTAACCCCTGGCTGTCCTCACCTCTATGAACCTTGAAATGCGTGGGAACAAAGAGCAAAGAACAAGCAGAAAATGTCTACTCATGCTGTCATCCGTCATAATCTCTGGAATAAATATAAACCTGTTACCCTCAATTAAGACAAGAAGGAAATGAAAAAAAATATATAGAGATTGCCTACAGAAGGATTTAGAAGATAGAACAACAGAGTTGAAGAGTCCTTACAGGTCTTCTAGTCTGATCCTGTACTTGAGCAGGAGAACCTACACAAAGGGTATCAAACTCAATATCATTGAGAATCAGAATTGTGTTTGACCTCAGAGGGCTGGGGAGGCCATGGTCATGATGGACATAGCTATGGTGGGTGTGACATTGGACTCATGTCAGGGGTACCTGTGGTGATCAAGTACTAATGCAGGACATGGACCCTCCCTCATTCTCATTATAATCTTCCTTCCTTCCTTCCTTCCTTCCTTCCTTCCTTCCTTCCTTCCTTCCTTCCTTCCTTCCTTCCTTCCTTCCTTCCTTCCTTCCTTCCTTCCTTCCTTCCTTCCTTCCTTCTTTTTTAAATTTATTTTCTTTTTATTTATTTATTTGATTTGTCAATCGCTTACAAGATAATAGGTGTAAGTATATACATAGTTATGAATACATGAAATGGGTACATATAAGAAAAATAAAAGAAACAATAAGACAGGGACGGTAGGCATGTTGGTGCGCTTATGCACGCCCCCTACAGACCTCTTAGGAAAGGGGTGAGGTCAATAGTAGATAGTCTAAGGTTAAAGTTTTTCGGCTTTGGGGAAGAAACCACAGAGTCAGGTAGAGTATTCCAGACATTGACCACTCTGTTGCTGAAGTCGTATTTCTTGCAATCAAGTTTGGTGCGGTTAACCTTGAGTTTATATCTATTGTGTGCTCTTGTGTTGTTATGATTGAAGCTGAAGTATTCATTGACAAGTAAGACATTGCAATGTATGTTTTTATATACCATACTTAGATCAGACCGAAGACAGCGTAATTCAAGGTTTTCTAGGTCTAGAATTTCAAGTCTGGTGGCATTAGGTATTCTGCAACAAGTAGAGGAGTGGAGAACTCTTCTTGTGAAATATTTCTGGACTTTCTCAACTGTGCTAATATCAGATACGTAATGTGGGTTCCAGACTGATGAGCTGTATTCGAGTCTTGGTCTAGGAAATGTTTTGTAAGCTCTAGTTAGTAGTATGATATTACCAGAGAAAAAGCTACGTAGGATTAGGTTAACAACTCTTAAAGCCTTTTTGGCTATGTAGTTACAGTGGGCTCTAGCACTTAGGTCATTTGAGATGAGTATTCCAAGGTCCTTTACAGAACTTGGATCATCAACGAGGTCTTGACTATTCAGCTTGTATTTTATTTTCTGATTTTTTTTGCCTATATGTAAGGCAGAGCATTTATTTGTTGAGATTTGAAGTTGCCTTTTGTTTGACCATTCTGATACATAGTCAAGATCTTTTGAAGGGTAGCAGTATTGTCTGTGGTATTGAACAGCTTTACACCATCAGCGAAGAGAAAGCAGTTGCTCTTAATACGATCACAGAGATCATTTATGTAGAGTATGAAGAGAGTTGGTCCTAGAACACTGCCTTGGGGGACACCACCTTCCTTCCTTCCTTCCTTCCTTCCTTCCTTCCTTCCTTCCTTCCTTCCTTCCTTCCTTCCTTCCTTCCTTCCTTCCTTCCTTCCTTCCTTCCTTCCTCCCTCTCTTTTCTTCTTTTTCCTTCCCTCTTCATTCTCCTTTCTTCTTCCTTCCCTTCTTTCCTTATTTGTCCTTCCTTGCTCTATTCCCATCTTTCCTTCTTTTTCTTTGTCTTTCCTCTTTCCCTTTCTTCTTTACTGTCCCCTTTTTCAGGGGTGGGTTTCTTCCGGTTCTGTCCACCTCTGTAGAACTGGTAGCTCTGAAGAGCAGCAGACATAGAACCGGTTCTATGTCTGCTGATGTTTTTGTGCACCTGCCCACCCGGGCTCTTACCTGATCTTTATTTCCTGATTTTTCAACTTCAGCTGCCAAACGAGGCACAGCTGCAGTTTAAAAAGCAGGAAAAGGGGGCTGTTTCAAAGGCTGCTTCTCTGCACGCAGCATGCTGATGACGATTTATAGGCGCCTGCTTGCAGCATGCAGGAAACCACATCATAAATCACTGAACTTTGTAAATCCCGAACCGGTAGTTAACCCTGTCGTATCCCACCCCTGCCCTTCTTGCATGCTCAAATGTGAAGGGGAAACATTTCTCCTTTTGTTTTGTTTTTAGTTTTGTTTTGCTAGCTCTCTGCCAGTGAAAATGGAGCTCAGGGGCTGTGTGCACCCCCTTGCACCCTGTTTTTGCTAGCAGAGGACTGCAGGAGGCTGTTGCAACTGAAAATGGGCACAGAAGGACTGCACATGCCCCCCCCCCCCCAAGTTCCATTTTTGCTGGCAGAGGCACCGTGGGCTGGTCCTTTGCTGTTTCCAAGCTGGCCCCATGGGGTAGATCTAATCAACCCATGGGTCAGATCTGCCCTTGACTTTGAGTTTGACACCCCTGATCTACACCATTCCAGACAAATGATTATCCACCTCTTCTTCAAAATCTCTACATCTTCTGAAGACAAGCCGTTCCACTATTTGATTGTTCTCACCATTAGGTAATTTCTCCTTGGTTCTAGGTTGCTTCTCTCTTTGATTAGTTTCCACCCATTGTTTCTTGTCCTGACCTCTGGTGCTTTGGAAAACAGGTTGACCCCCTTATTTTTATGGCAGTCCATCATATACTGGAACTGGAAATACTGGAGAGAGGACATTTCTACATTTATTTCGTCATGTTATAACCTATCAAATCAATCCAGAGTTCTCACTCAAGGCACAAATGATTGGGCACAAATTATCTTCCTTTGGACACATTGTGTGAAGACTAGGCTTTCTAAAAAAAGGCTCTAGTCCTGAGAAAAATATAAAGCAAGAGAAGATGAGGATGACAAACAGCAATCTGGATGGACACAGTTACAGTGGCGATATGTCCACCATTAGAAAGCCTATAGGATTAGATTAATGTCAATCATGGTGAAAAATTATCCATATGGTTGCTGGGTCAACGCTAACTTGATGGCACATAATCAACCAAAGTTCCAAGAATTCCTTAGCATTTTTGGTTTGAACAAGGTTTGCTTCCTGTTTATATACAGTAGTATATAACATACCAGGGAAATGCTAGGAAATTCCTTGAAGCTTGCCGTTCAGCCAAATCAACCATCAACAGACACATAGAGATAAACTACATTTGCACACCATTCAAAGGAGACAATAAAAAAGGTAAGGAAACCAAAAGACCAAAACACATCCTCTGCAGTGGCCTAAATAGCAATAGCACTTAGAGTTATATACCGCTTATATAAACCCCAATAAGCAGGGATTAATACCAGACAAACAATCCAGCAGACAGCAGCACCTTAATTAAGGAACTACCAAGAAGAAAACCACACCTCCACTATCATTTGGCAGACCAAACTACTGTATATAAACAGGGAGCAATCCCTACACTCACCAGCACTAATGATATTATCTAGTTGGGTAATGAAACATTGGCAAGTTCAGGAAGTATCAAGGACTCTGCAGTACATTGACATTACAATGAGTTTACTCAATGGCTAAACTTGGTTTTGAGCCAACTTCTTGGATTGGTTCAAAGTCACCCAGCTGGCTTTCATGCCTAAGAAAGGAGGGAATATAACTCTGCTGGTGATTGGTCACCCAGCTGGCCTTCATGCTTAAGGCAGGACTAAAATTCATTATCTCCCAGGTTCTAGCATAGTGCCTTAACTACTACACCAAACTGTCATTCTCTTTTACTCCTTAGTATTATAAGCAATAACTTTCCACAAATTCTGCCAGAAGTATTTTATAGATAGAGCCATTTTTCAGATGAAGAAATTATATATGTTGGGGGAAGGAGGAAAATAGAAGGAAAGGAATCCTTCATTGCCAAGACTACACTTGAGTGACACTTAATAGTTCAGTCAAATATGTATATTGATTTAACTGAAAATGCCCAGAAGCTGAACAATCTAAGTGATAAAAATCACACATCATTAAAAGTGAAAATTGATTATTGGACATGTAGCCAATGAAGTTATTCATTGTACAGTCGAGGTGAAAATTGGCAATCTAAGTATGGGTACCCTTAAGGCAGTAACCAAAATGCATATAGAAAAAGTATACTAGTGAATGCCACTGCGTTGCTACTATCAGTTGCTGGGTAGCGTCAGTCTAGAACATTTAAGCAGAGAGCAATGTAGACAAATAGCGTGACATCGAGAATATGCTGCCTTTGAGATAAACTCTTGGGAAAGTTGTTGAATTATTTAGAATTGATGGGGTCTAGAAAGTCACATCTGTTTTGTAGAGTTATCACTGAAATTGCAACTTAATTGGAAAGTGGAAGAACCAGGAATTGAAAGATCCTTCCACAGCTGACCATCTCATACAGTTAGTCCTCAACTTATGACCACAATTGAGTCCAACACTTCCATTGCTAAGCAAGATAATTGTTGAGTTGTGCCTCATTTTACCAGCTTTTTTTGCTGCAGTTGTTAAGTGAATTACTGCAGTCCTTAAGTGAATCATGTGATTGTTAAGTGAACTTGGCTTCTCCCATCGATTTTGCTTGTCAGAAGCCAGTTGGGAAGGTTACAAAAGGGAGATCATATGACCCCAGGATGCTGCAACCATCATAAATACATTCCAGTTTCCAACACTACCGGTTCTCTAGAACTGGTCAGAACCTGCTGAATACCACCTCTGGTGTAGATGCATGCAGGGACATCTTCTAAAATGGCTAAAAAACATCAAAACGGCCAAAATCATATAATAGGAGACCCACTTTTTAAAAGTAGTGTTTTTGACCCTTTCTTTGCAGACCTTTGTGGAATATCAAGATACAAATGAAAAAGGGGTAGAGTTTTTAGTATAATACAATTTGCTCCCTCATGGTTGCCCATAGCATGAACGTATAGGAACACTTCTATTTCTTGCACTGATGGTCATCTTTTCTTGTTACTTTTTTATTATTTCATTTCATTTCATTTTCATTTCATTTCATTTCATTTCATTTATTTTATTATTTTGTTTTATTTCTTATTATTTTATTTCATTACTTTATTATTTTAATTTAATTCTATTATTTTATTTATTATTCATTTTATTTTTAAAAAGTGGATTAATTTGATTTTAAAACAATTTCCCAAAAAAGCCTATGGAATCTTTTTTTTTTTTTTCAAAACAAAAAAACCCATCCTTTTTGACATTTCCTACTTCACAAATAGATTTATTTATTTATTTACAGCTCAACTTCATTATTTTTACAAATACCTCATTTGCAAATATATCTAATACAACTTCCTCCTCCTTCTCCTTTTGCCACAACAACAAGCTCTGATTGGAAGAGAAGCCAAAAGTCTTCAAAAGAAAAAAAAAACAGAAAATCCAGTTGCCTCCTGAAAAAGCACCTTTGAGACAACCATGACCTCGATGACTGAGAATCTCTACAGACACTGTAAAGCAGTATATAAGTCCAAATGCTATTGCTATGAACATTGGAGGATATCTATGGTCACATGATCAAAATTCAGATGCTTGGCAACTCATATTTATGATGATTGTGTATCTTGAGGTCGTGTGATCCCTTGTTGCAAACTTCTGACAAGTAAAGTCAATGGGGAAGCCAGATTTGTTTAACAACCGTGTCACTAACCTAATTGCAGTGATTCAGTTAACATCTGAAGCAAGAAAGGTCATAAAATGAGGCAAAGCTTACTTAACAACTGTCTGTCAGACCTTTTGGGTCTCCATGGTGTCCATAAGGCGAGGACTACCTGTATTTTAATACTGTTCTCTATCTTCCTAAAAAGTAAACACTCACAATGTCTGTAACTAAAACACATCCATCTTCTTTACCTCAGCTTCCTTTTAATTGGGCTAATGGGTTTGGCCTCTTGGAGAAAAATGGAGAGCTTCGATAGTATTTCTGCTGTTTTGATGTATACCTTGGCTAGCTCTCAAGTATTAGAAGATTAAGGTTCTGTCCCATTAAAATGAGGGATTATGTGCAGCAGCACAGCTTCACTTGAAAATGGAGACGTGAAAATGGAATGTCTTCTTCCGGAGTTGAGGAATTCTACATTTCTAAACCCTCATGAATATAGATAAGCTGATTTTGGAACGGTGCTATTAATTTCCTCCAATTTAACCAGACTAACTGACTCTAATGTACGATCCTATTTTTTTTTCCCCTTAACTAAAAAAAACAAAAACAAAAAGGTAGCAGGAGGAACCACCAACAAGGGTGTTCAATTCATCCCATTTCCAAGAGGTAGAGAAAGAAGATTTGTTTTTGATGGTTTGCTTTTCCCATTTCAGTTAAGTTGTAGGATTCTGTCTCTCATGGACTCTCCCCCCCCTTGTTTTTTTTTTTTGCTATGGATTGTGGTGTAAAATATTTTGAGATAGAATTTGTAATCATAATGAATAATAGATAAAAAAAAATTCTAAACTTTTTGAAGTTTAAAATCCAATGCTGTTTGATTTGCTGTGTCTTTATAGTTGCTTTTTCTGACAATTCTATATTTTTCTTTCCCGGTATGGGGCTATGACCAGATGGTTCTTTTTAAATAAATAAATTCATCTAGCAGAATTGGGACTGTGCTCTTTTCTTACTCTTGTTGCTACCTTTTGAGTTTTGCAAATATATTCTCTATGTTATCCCTTGTCTCTAATTAGAACAATCTCAAAAGGTTAAAACTAAGATAACAACACCGGCCATACATATTATTATGTTAATACATCTCTGTCTCCTCCATCTCCAACTCCATTTTTATCTCCATCTCCATTATCTATCTCAATTTCCATGATCTATCTTCATCTCCATCATCTATCTCCATCCATCATCTATCTCTACCTCCATCATCTTCCTCCACCTCCATCATGTCTCCATCTCCATCGTATATCCACATCTCCATCTCTATCTCCATCTCCATCATCCATCTCCATCCAACATCTCTCTCCACCTCCATCATCTCCCTCCACCTCCATCATGTCTCCACCTCCATCGTATATCCACATCTCCATCTCTATCTATCTCCATCTCCACCACTCATCTCCAACATCTATCTCCATCTCCATTTTTTGTCTCCATCTCCACAACGTGTTTCCTTTTCAAGTAAGCAACTTCAGCAGAGCCCAGTGCCTGCAGAAGCAAGTGCTAAGCTCCAAATTTATTTGAGTAGTGGGTCCCCCTCAGACCAAACTGAAACAACAACAACAACACAGTTTTGATAAAACAGGAACATTTTTCAGTGGGCATCTTTCAGTGGGGAAGAAATGGACATAAATAAATAACATAAATGGACATAAATAAATTCAAAAGACTGATAACATTTCTACTCGGCTTAATTTTTATTACTACCTAAATCATTTTGAAAGGAAGGAAGAAAGGACAGAAGAAAGAAAGGAGGGATGAAGGAAATAAAGAAGGAAGAAGGGAGGGAGAAGGAAGAAAGGATGAAAGAAAGAACGGAGGGAGGGAGGAAAGAAGAGAGGGAGGGCAAGATGGAGGGAGTAGGAAGGAAGAAAGGAAAGAAGGGAGAATGAAGGGAGATGGAGGGATGAAGGAAGGAAGGGATGGATGGAGGGAGGGAGGAAGGGAGGAAGGAAGGGAGGAGACAGGTAGATGATTTCAGATTCTCAGCATCCTTTTCTTCAGTTTCTACTTGGTACAGTCTGATCGCCCTACCCAAATTTCCTCCCAAACTTATATGAGTTGCTTCTGAACTCAAACTACAGAAAGACTCGCAAGGAGGTGCTTTGTATGGGAGCTGGCAATTGCAAGTGGGGGCTGGTTGATCTAGCTTCTGCAATTTGCACCATCTCGGTAGCATGAGAAAAGACTCTTGCCAGCATACAAAAAATGATGGCAACCTCCACGTAGCCTCTGTGTAGAGACACTCTCCATAGGAGCCCCGTCTGGCTGGGAGCCTAGCAGTCTGAACAGTGTGGCAGCTATCTTTCATCTCCCAGTTGGAGGACTCTATTAAAAACTGACCTTAAGAAATCCAGCTGAACTATAAACACCTAATATAGGCTAACTATTCGTGTTGAGAAGAAACTTCATTCGCTAATGAACAATGTTAAATATATCCTCGGAGTAGGCTGGCTCAAAATGCATAGAAATTTGTTCAAGCTGTAAAACGGCTTTGCAGATAACATGGATGTAATCTGTAGGCTGACATAAGCAACATGCAAACATACATTTTCTATAAACAGGTCACAACTCATATTGGTCGCCAATATGAGTTACAAAAAAAAAAAAAGATGCTGAGACTCTCGAAAGAGCACAGAGAAGAACAACAAAGATGATCAGAGGGCTGGAGGGTAAAACATAGGATGAACAGTTGCAGGAATTGGGTAAGTCTAGTATAGTGAAAAGAAGGACTAGGGGTGACATGATAGTGGCCTTCCAATATCTACGGGGCTGCCACAAAGAAGAGGGGGCAGGGGTGGGATTCTACCAGTTCAGACTGGTTCTATAGAACCAGTTGTTATGATTCTGCACAGTTCAGAGAACTGGATAATCGTGTCCCTGGCTGGCCACGCCCCTCTCCACCCACCCCTCCCCTCCCTGCCCAGTCAGTCCTTATCACTCATGCCCAACATCACTGACTGCGTTTCCCCTGGACCAGTCACTCCTTAAGGTATTTCTTTTTTTTTCCTCCCGACAATCAGCTGTTCCGATGATCAGCTGTGTTGGGATCCCCCTCACTGTCTTACTGCTTCATCCAGGAGGCTTCCCTGAGGCCCAGGAGGCAAAAAGGGGCATGGTTTGTGTGTGTGTGTGTGTGTGTGTGTGTGCTGCGCTCCCCCTTCTACGCTCTATTTTTTGCCTTCCTGGGCCCCAGAGAAGCCTTTTGGGAGCAAAAACGCCCCTCAGGAGGTTTCTCTGAGGCCCAGGATGCAAAAAAAAAAAAAGGGGGGGGGTTGCTACAAAAAAGACCACGCCTACCCAGTCACATGGCCACACCCACCTAGCTGCGCCCACCTAGCCACACCCACAGAACCGGTTGTTAAAAAGTTTGAATTCCACCCCTGAGAGAGGGGCAATCTATTTTCCAAGTTACCTAAAGGCCAGATAAGAAGCAATGCATGGAAAAAATCAAAAAGAGAACCAACCTAGAACCAAGGAGAAATTTCCTGAGAGTTAGAACAATTAATCAGTGGAACAACTTACATTCAGAAATTGTAGATGCTCCATCACTGGAGACTTTTAGGAAGAGATTGGACAACGATTTGTCTGAAATGGTATAGGGTTTCCTGTTTGAGCAGGGGGTTGGACTAGAAGACCTCCAAGGTCCCTTCTAATTCCATTATTCTGTTATTCTGGTCCCAAGGCATATTGGCTGAAAGGAGTGTACTGAAGTTAAGTAAAAGAGTCCTTGGTAAGAGGTCCATGGGGGGAGAGGGGAATAAAAAAAAACTCAAAGTAATGGCCAGTCAACCCTATGAGTTAGACTAGATTAAGAAACCAATGCCATGTCGATCCAGAACTACTTTTGTTGCAAGTCTGAATGAGGCCATTACCAAATCTGGAAGCTTTGGAAAGCTACATTAAATTTATATTTTTAAGGTACTTCGCTTAGCATTTTTAGTCTTTTTTGAAGGTAGTGATTTTCTGATGTTTTGTTTAGGCTTCAATACATTTATGGATACAGGTTTTTGTTCATTTTTTGTTGGTTTCCAAACCCAAGTGCGAAAATTTGAAAAGTGTGACTTCTATGTGCATGCACATTGTCATGCCCCTATCGGAATCTGAATCTGAGGAGAAGACAAACAGCTGACAGGGAATGGGAATATGGTTCCATTGGCTGTGGAGGAAACGGGGGAAGGGAAAAGTCTGGCTGGGCAGAGCAGGGAAGAGGTAGAACAAGGGAGAGGGAGTTCAGAGGAAGACCCAGGCTCACCCCCTCTTCATCCTAGGGCACAGAGGGAGGAAATGAGAAGAGAGCAACGTGGGTTGCATGGCTTACGGGGGAGGAAAGGGCCCTGATTCCCTTCATTAGCCACACCTGGGAATAAGAGTTTAAAAGAAATGCATGCTGAGTGCGGCAGCTGCTGGGAGCAAACATGAGTTTATCTTGTGTTGACTTTAGTTATCTGCGTTCCTGACATCCTCCCAACTGGGTTGAATTACATGCCGTTCCTTCATGTCTGGAATTCCTTCTCTTGCCCTGCCAGACTAATTACCTCATCTTGCCTTGATTGGACTTATAGTTACAGTTTTTGTTGACATTTTGTTGAACGTTTTGGACTTGAATCTTTGCAGCCAAAGGCTGTTCCTGGAAGAGTTTTTCTCCAGCCCAGAAGGTAACCAGGACCTGGGAGCAAAGTTGGAGTAAATAAAGGGACTCCTTATTATTTGACTGTATTGCCTTTGTGCCATGCCCCAGGTCACCACACACATTCTGAATTATAGATAGATTTGAGACACATAGGATTAACTTTTCTCCTATCTACTAGGAGAAAAATTATTTAGCAAACCACAAAATGCAGTTCAGTGATGAAAAATGTAAGGTTTTGCACTGAGGCAGGAAAAACCAGTTTTACAGATTTACATTCCCAATTTGTTCATCATTTACCATCAAAGTAATTTCCACTTCCACATCTATCTGAAATTTCTTAATGTTTGCACAAAGGCCAAATATTTACAAACATGTCTATATTCAGCCACGAGATTCAAGCACCTTTTTCTATAATCGATCCAAGGCATTTTTAAGGGATTTTTCTTCTATTGGCATTTTTTAGTATCATTTTATCAATCAGCAGTTGAACTTTTCTTCCTCATAAATTTCAGCAGTTCCTTTTTTGTTCAGGTGGATACAATGAATTTTTGAATATAAACTTGAAATCATATTTGCTAATACAAGCTAGTCCTCAACTTACGACCAAAATTGAGCCCAAATTTTTCCACTGCTAAGTGAGACAGTTGAGTGAATTTTACCCCATTTTTACGACCTTTCTTGCCACAGTTGTTAAGTGAATCACTGCAAATCTTAAATTAGTGACTCAGTGGTTAAGCGAATTTGGATTCCCCATTAACTTTACTTGTCAGAAAGTTGCAAAAGTTGACCACGTGACCTTGGGACACTGCAACTGTCATAAGTACATGCCAGTTGCCAAGAGTCTAAATGTTGATCACGTGATCATGGAGATGCTGCTACAGTTGTATGAAAAATGATCATAATTCATTTTTTCAGTGCCGTTGTAATTTTGACCAGTCACTAAATGAATGGTTTATTTATTTATTTATTGAATTTTTATACCGCCCCCTCTCCCAAAAAGGGACTCGGGGCGGTGCACAGCCTACTAAAAACGGACAATATATACAATTAAAAACAGATTAAACAATTAAATCCGGCCAAAATCCAATTTAAATACAAAAATATAACTAATAAATTTAAAATTTAAGAATTATTTTAAAATTTAAAACCTAGTTAATTTAAAACCCCCAAAAAACCGTTTACTAGGCCAGGCCAGCCTGTTGGAAGAACAGGGTCTTTACTGCGCGCCGGAAGGTCTGGATGTCGGTAATAGCCTGTATCTCCGGGGGCAAATCATTCCACAGGGAGGGGGCCCCCACAGAGAAGGCCCGCACCCTCGGGGTCGCCAACCGGCAATGATCAGGCAGCGGAACCCCGAGAAGGGCAACCCTGTGGGAGCGCACTGGGCGGTGGGAGGCTGTTGATAGCAGCAGACGGTCCCATAATGGTTGTAAGTTAAGGACTCTCTGTATATCAGTTTGAAATCTGAACATTATTTGCAAGCAAGTAATTGATCTCTGAGAGCCAGTTTGATATGCTGTAGTGATTAAGACATAAGTCTAGAGACTGTGTCTCATTTTAGGAACAAAGTCAGTTGGGTAAACTTGAGCCAGTCATTTTCTCTCAGCCCCAAGAAGGAAGCAATGGCAAACCATTTCTGAACTCTTGCCAAGAAAACTGCAGGAACTTGTCCAGGCAGTTTTTATCCAAGAATTAGACATGATTTAACAGAATAACAATATAAAAAGCTAAAAAAATCCCAAAAGAGAATTCAACAAATCCTAAGAATAACAAATCTCTGTAAAAACCTGTCTAAAAGCTATAAAACAACTTAAAAGCTTCTTAACTAAGTTCTCATGTCTTCCTTCAAAATTCCTCATTTATTATGCTCGAAGATATACTGCAAAAATTTATTTTATATTTTGTTTTTGTTTTACCCCAGAGTTGCTTTATTGGTGAGAGGGATGGCAAATAAATTTAAAACATATTAATTAACAGCAGGGATGCAGTGGCTCAGTGGCTAAGATGCTGAGCTTGTCAATCAGAAAGGTTGGCAGGTTGGCGGTTCGAATCTCTAGCGCCGCGTACGGAGTGAGCTTCCGTTACTTGTCCCAGCTTCTGCCAATCTAGCAGCTTGAAAGCATGTAAAAATGCAAGTAGAAAAATTAGGGACCATCTCGGTGGGAAGGTAACAATGTTCCGTGCGCCTTCGGTGTTTAGTTATGCCGACCATATGACCACGGAATCGTCATCAGATAGTGCTGGCTCTTCGGCTTAAAAATGGAGATGAGCACTGTCCCCTAGAGTTGGGAATGGCTAGCACATATGTGCGAGGGGAACCTTTACCTTTACCTTTAATAATAACAGCAGAAAAGAAGAGAAAGGATTGGAAAAGATAACAAACTACAAAGAGAAAAAGAATACTGTTGAGAAAGAAAGCAAAGATAGTATCAATAGCAATGGGTGCCTTGGATGCAATCCCAAAACTTCTGGAACATAACTATCAGCATTGACAAATTCACCATTAGTCAATTGCAAAAGACAGCTTAACTCATGTCCTACGATGATATCTGTAACACCATCAAACATTCACATCTGCTTATCACAGGTCCTTGAGAAGGACTCTGTAGGTGGACAAAAATGCCAAATCCAGTCTAAACTGATTCTGTGATGAACCATAATATCCTCTATTTTTCACCAAATGTACCAGCAGTATATGCAGCATCCTCAAATGTTACTTGGGGTTCCACATCTTGGCAAACCCCCGACTTAGTCATTTCCTCTTGCTTGGGGAGACTGAGTTTCAGAACCCGCCATTTTGTTTATTTTCCAACACACCTCATATTTGTAGTGGTTTGTAGAAAGTTAGCACCCACCCCTCTCCTAGAAGAATGAAATATTTTGAGAAATATTAAAAAGGCAGAATATTATATGGATGAGAAATGGAGAAACATGCTCTTGGAAAGCAGCCCCCATCTTCCTTAATAGCCCTCAGCAGAGGTCAACACAAGAGATAAATAGTTGTATTCATAAGCAAATATCCTCACCCAAGATCCAACAAAGGTAGGGTTAGCCCACATCCACAATAGGAATTGCCCAATGCCGCTTCATTGCATCACCCTCAGAAATGTTAACCAAACTTAGCTCAGACAAACTTCCAGGATTTGTACATGGTCCCACTGGAGTCTGACAACAGCCAATAGAATACATGTTCTTGCACAGGAACAGGAAGCTCAAGTGTAAAGCCCAAGAGAAACTATAAATACCCCCCCACACACACATTCTCAACTTCATGTGGTCAGTTGCACCAGAACCATGTGCTTGGTGGTTCTGCTTCATCATTAAACCATCTTTCCAATCAGCCTCCATGTTTCTAGTGTCTTTCTCCCAGCTTGGAACTGAACCAGATGGATATTTCTTTCAACAGGTTCACAGAAGTGCTCTCATATCTGTGTTGCAAAAATACAGGTGGCCTCTAGATGGCAGCAACGATGATAACATCATCTTATTGGCTTCAACCCAAATACAATAACTTTATTGTGCCTGACACACCATTTAAGGGAAAAAAGAGATTATAATTGTCTTTCTCTGGAAATCCTATTCGGGTTTTTGACTTTTTTTTTTTGCTTAAGATCTTATAAAACTATTGAATTCTGCCTAAAGACACAATGCTAGTTCTGGAGATTTAGACTGGTTGCTAAAAAAAACCTTACTTCATGAAAAATATGACAAAACAAATTATCTAGAGAAGAATGAATGTATTAATAAACAGTTCTTATATTTATTTTTCTCTTATATCTTTTCTAACTCAGACATTTGGCAATTTTTAACGTTATTATTAATTAGAAACTGAAATCCAAAAAGCTTATTCATTTTAGAAATAATCTTTTCTTTTTTCTTTTTACAAATTTTGGTAGTATTGTGACACCGTTATTCATTTAAATCATTCCATTCTTCCTCCTGAAGAGATTTCAAGTCTTAGCCTCTTAATTTGAGCTCATTTAAATGTATTTAACTGTTTGAATTCATGATAATTATGAATACAATTAAGCTTAGCAGGCCTAATGAGTAATAGAAAAAGGCTTTTTTGTTCTGACAAAGAATAATTTTTGTAAAGAAAAAAAGAACAGCGAATAAGCACTGAATGTGATGAAACTGTAAGTGAATATAGTCACATAAAGGAAGAAATATATGAATAAATATAACTGTTTTCCCATGTAGTATTTTCAGGAATAGAGACAACACCCCCTCAAATTAAGTTTTAGACAATTAACTAAATGTTTTGAACAGATTTAAGAAAGGTGTGAGGGATAACTAAAAGGAGAAAGATATTATAAGAATTGTCAATATTCCTAAAAAGTTAAAAATATTGATTTTTATCTATTCATTTGGAACTGCCCAGAATTGTTAGGAGTTGAGCATAATTTTTTAAAAATTTATATCCCACTTTATAATTTTTGTAAGTTAACTCAAGGCAGTAAAGATGCAGTACCTAATATTCCTTCCTCCTCTTATGTTCCTCACAACAAGCCTGTGAGGTAGGTTGGGCTGAGAGAGAATGACTGACCCAAAGTCACCTAACTGGCTTTCATGCCTATGGAGGGACTAGAACTCTCAGTAACCTGGTGATTGGTCTAAAGTCACCCGCCAGCTTTCATGCAACAGGTGGGACTGGAACTTGCGGTATCCTGGTGATTGGTCTGAAGTCACTCAGTCAGCTTTCATGCCTAAGGCGGGACTAGAACTCTCAGTTTCCTGGTAATTGGTCTAAAGTCACCCGCCAGCTTTCATGCAACAGGCGGGACTAGAACTCACGGTATCCTGGTGATTGGTCTGAAGTCACTCAGTCAGCTTTCATGCCTAAGGCGGGACTAGAACTCTCAGTTTCCTGGTAATTGGTCTAAAGTCACCCGCCAGCTTTCATGCAACAAGCGGGACTAGAACTCACGGTATCCTGGTGATTGGTCCGAAGTCACTCAGTCAGCTTTCATGCCTACGGCCATCTACAGCCATCTACAGAGAGATAGGCAGCAAATAAATGTAACAAATAAATCAAATAAATAAACTTAGAATCTCCTGGTTTCCTTTTAATTTTAAATTTTATTTTATTTTATTATTTTAATTTAATAGGAGGAAAGATTCCACCTAGAAATAAGGAGAAATTTTCTGACAGTGAGAGAAATCAACCAATGGAACAGAAATTGCCTTTGGAAGTTGTGGGAGCTTCATCACTGGAGGCTTTCAAGAAGAGACTGGACTGCCATTTGTCAGAAATGTTGTAGGGTCTCCTACTGGGGAACGGGGTTGGATTAGATGATCTACAAGGTCCTTCCCAACTCTGTAAAGTTCCCTTCCTTTGCAGCTTTTCCTAATGCATAGGGCCTGTTCGGGGTTCAGAAAAGCTTCCTATAGAGGATTTTATTCTTACAAAAACTGTATGTGCCTTAAACAAGGACTGAAGTAAAGAGAATATAGTAACTCCCAGCGGCCATAAAAAACAGCCCAGCTACAGAAGCTCATTTTTCAGCCTCATCTTATAGACTCTTGATATACAACACATTCCTGTTTTAAAAAATTATTATTTCTTGGAAAGCTGCCCCCTGGGAGTGAAAAATGCTCTGTAATTGTTCGGCACACCTGTTTCCAAAAACCTCAGTGAAAAACTATTTAGTTTTCTCTGGTGAGAAGACTATACTACAAGTCCTGTTCAGACTTTTGACTCCTGGCCAAGCAAAACATTGTTTGTATAAACTCGAGCACTATGGACTCTATTCAAACACTGAAAACGTATGCGTGGGGTGGTAGTGGATGGGGGGCGGGAGAGAAATCTCTGTATGAATTTTAACTGGGAACTGGAGTATTTTAAAGATTTTCCAGTTTGGGATGAACATTGGAGCTTTGTTAAGCAACTGTTGAATGAGCACAGCTCTGTTATACATTGACCTGGCTTTCAATAGCAACAGTCAAAGCTCTTGGCCACTGGGGATCAGATAGCCATCACAGAAGGTGGAAGTCAAGAAGTAGACAGCAGGCCCAATTTCAAACAGTGTGCCCAGTGTCCCTGAGCTTGTGTCATATCTCCTTCTGCATATCGCCATCAAGCTGAGCTTGTCTTCCCACATGGCCACTCCCACTCTCCATGCTTCCATTCCAGGCCCAGATGTTCCTATTCCAATTTCTTCCCCCTTTCATATCTACACCAACTCAATCTCCTTCCAACCACCTACCTTGTCCCACCAAGAACCCAACCACCACCAAGTGCAATTGTCAATGGCATTTGGCCATCTTGGCAGGGTGGGGGTTCCAAGCCCAATGGATTAGAGCAGAGGTCTTCAGACTTGACAGCTTTAAGACTTGTGGACTTCAACTCCCAGAATTCCTCCTCCAGTCATGTTAGCTCAGGAATTCTGGGAGTTGAAGTCCACAAGTCTTAAACTTGCCAAGTTTGAAGATTTTTGGATTAGAGACTGCTCAGGTCCTGCCCTCCACCCCAATACAGACTCTTAGTGATGAAAAGGTGAGAACAATTCCACGTTCTGGAACTTCTAACCCCCCAGAAGCTTGGACAGCTAGATCCACTCCAGAGATTGCTTCAAATAAAATGGAGATTCAAGCTATGGCTTTGGCAACTCTAAAGAGCCTGTTGTGGACAGCAATGTGATGAATCTGACTTCCAGTGCATGGATCCAAAGGTCCGTGATGAGCCCCTCAGTGAGGGAGATGGATGGTTAAGAAGTTTGATCAATAGATAAGAAAGAAAATCATAAATGGAACAATTGTTAAATAAGGATAGAGAATCTGTTGGCGTCAGGCTGGAAATGGTTTCTTATCATTCAAACAATGAGGCTGCTTTGGTGGACAGTGGTTGGGTTCCATACCTAACTCCTAATTGAATATAAGTCTAGAATGAAAATGTACACAAAATATTTATACCAAAATAAAACTATTAATTAGAACAGGGTCTACGACAACTTGCTGCCAACTTGCCATGGCCAACTAACCACAGCCAACTTGTCAGAGTAATGATTTAAGAGCTGACCAGCTGCTACAGTGATGCTGGGAATGAATCAGCAAGGTTTTTGGGCTAATATCACTTTAAGAGCCTGTAATAAGAAGAGGCCCTGTTGGGGCATAACTCTCTCCCTGTGTGTGCTTCCATGCTGTTTGTTTGAGGTCTGACTAAAGTACATGTCTGTATATATTCTTTGTAGATAAAACCATTATTTAAATACAAACCACTGTTTACTGAATTTGCTCCTGGGTTGTCTCATATAGTCACACTGTTTGTGTGACTGTATTAATTATTTCATTCAGGTACCTTTATTATTGGTGATCATATTTTTGTGGAAATTATTGTAAAAATTGTATTTCTGGATTGACTTTATTTTGTTATTATTGGCCATGGTTCTGTCAAAATTAATTTAACTTTTGTATTTGTTAAATTGTCCTGCGGCGAGTTGGCTACGGCGAGTTGTCCCATTCTGGTTAGAGGAATAAATGTTTTGGCAACTAAAAGCAGTTTGATTATCTAATTTGATCTTATTTTAGAATGTATTTCTATCTAACCAATATTTTTTCTTCCGTTATTCTGCTTCTGATTATATTTTCAGGCTATTTGCTTTTAAAAAGAAAGATTATCAGATGCCAGAAGACAGTCTGTTATACAACAGAGTGTAAATACCAAAAATAAATGAAAAGCACAATATTCTTCATAGTACAACAGTTCAGTCTGGGCAAGCCAACATTTCCCCCTCTCCTAAAGGTTCTCATTACCCTTACTGGAGTTTGAAAATGCCTTTCTAATTGTTCTGTCTTCAAGAAATAGCCTTTATCTCATCTCTGAGTTACAGATGAAACTACTTAATTTCCTATTTATTTGATCCCAGGTTAAGGTGGCATTTTTTTCTGCCTGTAAGTCTTGCTCTATGCATGATTTGTGGCACTTTGGTGGGTGACTAAGGTAATGGGAGGGAAGGACTGGGATCTGCTGAGGTCCAATTGGCTCTTTGTGCTGTTGTGAGCAACTTTCCTCATGACTCTGGTAATTTTCTTGGGCTATAACAGTGATGCCAAACCTTTTCAGTACCGAGTGCCCAAACCAGAACACACATGTATGTCCGGGTGCCAGAGTGCTATGCATATGCCTGTTTTTTGGGCATTTTCAGGGCATTCTTTGGGCCGTTTTGGAGCCATTTTCAAACCCTTTTTGGGCCATTTTCAGGGTGTTTTTCAGGGCATTTTCAGCCATTTTGGGGGCATTTTTCAGGATGTTTTTCGGGTTGTTTTGGCCCAGAAACGGCCTGAAAATGGCTTTGAAAAACGGCCTGAAAAAGGCCTGAAAAAGGCCCGATGAACAGTCTGAAAAAGACCTGAAAAATGGCCTATGTTTTGGGCTATTTTCTGGTGCTCTGGCACCCGCATGCCAGAAACCAGAAGAGCAGCTGGCGGTGGTGTGCGTGCCCACACAGAGTCTCTATGTGCCACCTCTGGCATGCATGCCATAGGTTCACCATCACGGGGCTATAAGATATATATATTCAGGGTCTCTTCCCATTCTGTCATTTTATGTTCTATGTTCTTTGCATAGACATTTTGACACTGGGCACCTATGTCCTTCATAAAGAACCACATGGGTTCTTGGTCTAGGTGGGTCCCACAGCCTTGCATTGGATTGAGGGTCTTCAAACTTGTCAAATTTAACATTTGTGGACTTCAACTCCCAAAATTCCTGAGCTAACATAAATAACCTCTGTGATCATCTCAAGAGCAACTGCGTTCTCTTCGCTGATGATGTAAAGCTATTTAACACCGCAGACAATATTGCTACCCTTCAAAAAGACCTCGACTATGTATCAGAATGGTCAAACAAATGGCAACTTCAAATCTCAACAAATAAATGCTCTGTCTTACATATTGGCAAAAACAAAATATCAGAAAATAAAATACAAGCTGAATAGACAAGACCTTGCTGATGATCCAAACTCTGTCAAGGACCTTGGAGTACTCATCTCAAATGACCTAAGTGCTAGAGCCTACTGTAACTACATAGCCAAAAAGGTGTTAAGAGTTGTTAACCTAACCTTACACAGCTTTTTTTCTGGTAATATTACACTAATAACTAAAGCATACAAAACATTTGCTAGACCAATACTTGAATACAACTCATCAGTCTGGAAACCACACTACGAATCTGATATTAACACAGTTGAGAAAGTCCAGAAATATTTCACAAGAAGAGTTCTCCACTCCTCTATTCATTGCAGAATACCTTATGCCACCAGACTCAAAATTCTAGACTTAGAAAAACTAGAACTATGCTGCCTTCAGTCCGATCTAACTATAGTATACAAAATCATACATGGCAATGTCCTACCTGTCAATGAATACTTCAGCTTCAACCATAACAACGCAAGAGCAAACAATAGATACAAATTCAAGGTTAATCGCACCAAACTTGATTGCAGGAAATACGACTTCAGCAACAGAGTGGTCAATGTCTGGAATACTCTACCTGACTCTGTGGTTTCTTCCCCAAACCCCAAAAACTTTAACCTTAGACTGTTTACTATTGACCTCACCCCTTTCCTAAGAGGTCTGTAGGGGGCGTGCATAAGCGCACCAACATGCCTACCGTCCCTGTCCTATTGTTTCATATATATATATATATATATATATATATATATATATATATATATATATATATATATATATGTTTTCGGAGATTTTCGCGGGTATTTGTATGTGGATCTTGGTTCTTCGGGTTTTCTCCCGCGTAGAGTTGGAAATATCTAGGCTAGATATTTCCAACTCTACGCGGGAGAAAACCCGAAGAACCAAAGATCCATATATATATATATATATATATATATATATATATATATATATATATATGTGTGTGTAAGGTTTTTAAGCTGATAACCTTACACACATGTAAACAAAAGGCAACGAAACAAATAGCTTTCTGTCGGTATGGTCTCTGGTGATGAGCCGAAAGACAGAAAAGAAAGCAGTATGCTTTCTCCCTTAATTGGGGCTTAACAGGGTGTTGTAATACAAAGTATATATATATATATATATATATATATATATATATATATATATATATGTGTGTGTGTGTGTGTGTGTGTGTAAGGTTTTTAAGCTGATAATTTTAAATAATAAATAAGGGAGACTTATCAACTTAAAAAATTATCAACTTAAAAACCTTACACACATGTAAACAAAAGGCAACGAAACAAATAGCTTTCTGTCGGTATGGTCTCTGGTGATGAGCCGAAAGACAGAAAAGAAAGCAGTATGCTTTCTCCCTTAATTGGGGCTTAACAGGGTGTTGTAATACAAAGTATATATATATATATATGTGTGTGTGTGTGTGTGTGTGTGTGTGTGTGTGTGTGTGTGTGTGTGTGTGTAAAGTTTTGAGCTGATAAATAATTAAATAAGGGAGACTAGGATAGATCTATTTCGAGCTAGTTAGCTCTCTTCAGCTAGCCATACCCTTACTGGGATTCGAACCAGGGAAGTATTACATGTGAGGCAGTTGTAATTGCCACTGCCTCACATGTAATACTTCCCTGGTTCGAATCCCAGTAAGGGTATGGCTAGCTGAAGAGAGTTAACTAGCTCGAAATAGATCTATCCTAGTCTCCTTTATTTAATTATTTATCAGCTCAAAAACCTTACACACATGTAAACAAAAGACAACGAAACAAATAGCTTTCTGTCGGTATGGTCTCTGGTGATGAGCCGAAAGACAGAAAAGAAAGCAGTATGCTTTCTCCCTTAATTGGGGCTTAACAGGGTGTTGTAATACAAAGTATATATATATATATATTTCTTACATGTATCCATGTATTCATAACTATGTTTTTACTTATACCTATTATTTTGTAAGCAATTGACAAATAAAAATAAATAAATAAATAACATGACTGGAGGAGGAATTCTGGGAATTGAGGTCTTAACACAGTCGAGTTTGAAGACCCCTGCACTAGATCTCTGGCCATGCATTAAAAATTAGTGATTGATAGGCAGTGAGGATCCAGAATGGTACTGCCTGTCTTGGTTCTTGGGTAACCTCCATCATTTCACTTCTGTAAATCAAACATTGGATCCTTGGGATGGGTAGGAGATTCTAGGTAAAGCAGTAGAAGATCTTATCTCCTGTTTTATCATGAAGCCGTCATCCATTTGCTGCCTGATCCACTGGGATGTTGTAACTAGGCTTTACAAGGGAGCTCCCATGAACTCGTGCCAATAAATCAGGATCTCCTGCTTTATCAGGGATCCCCTCCTCTCCATTTCACTGATTAGGATCTAAAGATGGTTAAACTCTTGGGTCTAGCCATTCAACAAAGCTCCTATCTTCCTCCAGTCCCACCCTTGCTGAAAAGTAGAATGAGTAATTCAGGTTTTCTTGCTGGAAGGAGCTCCATCAATCCCTTTTTTAAAATTTGTCCCATATTAAATTTGAGCACACACCATGCATCTGCCTTGTTGTAGAGGCAGATTACAAGTTAATTGTCATAATGGGGCATATGTACCCCTCTGGGCTACCTCCTGGAATAGATGACGTCCCATTGAATTGACTTTCTGAGTGACTTACCTATATATCAAACAGTGAATCCAGGGGAGGGATTCTACCAGTTCACATCTATTTGCTAGAACCGGTTGTTAACATTCTAAGCAGTTTGGAGAAATAGTTGTTAGAAGAAATTACTGGTCTAATCCTGTAAGGAAGGCAGGAAGGAAACATTCTGGTGTTGGTTACAGAAACTGCCTCTCCGCTAACCCTTATTACATTCTTGGCAGGACTAGGCTTCCTGTCTCAGGAACTTCTCTGGAGTTTTTCTCCCCTCCTTTGCTGGTACTTAGCTTGTGTGGAGTGACCATTCAAAGTTAGAATGGCACTGAAAAAAGTGATATGACCATTTTTCACACTTACGACTGTTGCAGCATCCCCACAGTCCCGAGAAGCCAGGTGAGGAGACGCGTGCCTCGATCTGAGTGATATTGAGTTATCCACGCCCAATCAATAACATGATCACCAAGCCATGCCCACCAACTAAGCCATGCCCACAGAATCATAAAAAAAATGATTCCCACCCCTGAGTGGATCATCTGATCTATGGTGGCACAGTGGTTAGAATGCAGTATTGCAGGCTAATTCTACCCACTGCCAGCAGTTCAATCCTGGCAGACTCAAGGTTGACTCAGCCTTCCATCCTTCCGAGGTGGGTAAAATGAGGACCCTTCCGAGATGGGTAAAATGATTGTTAGGGGCAATATGCTGACTGTAAACTGCTTTGAGAGGGCTGTAAAGCACTATGAAGAGGTATATAAGTCTAAGTGCTATTGCTATTTAGATAAGGCTGTATGTCTCCTAGGGGAGATGATGACTCAGTGGTTAAAAGATGCTGAGCCTGTTAGCTAGACAGCCCAGGTTTGAGACCCAAGCATCACACAATGGGGTGAGTTCCTGCTCTTGCCCCACCTACCAGTTTCCAGAATGTGAGTAGATAAATAAGTATCACTTCTGTGGAAAGATGACTTTCTCTGCATATTGACATATAGCAGGGGTCCTCAAATTTGGCAACTTTAAAACTTATGGACTTCAACTCCCAGAATTCCTCAATCAGCATGGCTGGCTGAGGAATTCTGGGAGTTGAAGTCCATAAGTCTTAAAGCTGTCCAGTTTGTAGACCCATAGTATATAGTCATGCTAGTCACATGACCATGCAACTGTCTTCAGACAATGCTGGCTTCACTGGCTAAGAAATGGAAATGAGCACTGCTCCCTAAATTTGGAAACAACGGGACAAGGGAAACTTTTATCTTTCTCATGTGCCTCTTGCCATGTTGGGAGTTCTCTTTTAAAAAAAGAAAACCCCAGCCGTTTTAGATATTGGGTCTATTCCAGAGGTGGTATTCAGCAGGTTCTGACCAGTTCTGGAGAGCTGATAGTGGAAATTTTGAGTAGTTTGGAGAACTGGCAAATACCATCTCTGACTGGAGATTTTACAGTATCCTTCTCTGCCACATCTATCAATCCACGCCCACAGAACCGGGAGTAAAATTTTTTGAATCCCACCACTGGTCTGATCGTTTATGACCATAACATCAACCTGCGATATGAATGTCTTTCTGGGTTTGACTCTGGCTGTGGACTTCAGAACAAGTGAGTCCAGAAGTATTTCACGAGAAAACTACTACATTCCTCTGCTCACAACAGAATACCCTATGTCACCAAGGTTGAAATTTTGGGCTTGGGCAACCTTGAACTACATTGCCTACGATTGGACTTAAGTGTAGTACACAAAATTATCTGCTACAAGGTCCTACCAGTCAATGACTACTTCAGCTTCAACCACAACAATACAAGAGCACACAACAGATACAAACTTAATGTTAACCTCTCCAAACTCGATTGCAGAAAGTACGACTTCAGCAACAGAGTGGTCAATGCCTGGAATGCACTACCTGATTCTGTTGTTACATCCTCTAACCCTCACTCCTTTAACCTTAAACTATCTACTATTGACTTCACCCCATTCCTAAGAGGTCTGTAAGGGGCGTGCATAAGTGCACCGTCGCACCTACCATCCCTGTCCTAATGTCCCCATTTATTCGTACCTATTTCCTGTATTTTTACTCATGTTTATACTTATACCTATTAGCCTGTAAGCGATTGAGAAATCAAACAAACAAACAAATAAATAAAATAAAAATAAGCATGTCAAACTATTGGGGAGGAGCTGAAACAAAGCTGAGCTGTAGGCACTATGAACATAGCTGCTAGAGGTGAAATCCAGACACATGCAGGGAAAAAGTGAGTCTGGAAGCACTTGGGAAACAGCTGGGTTTGATGACTAACGCAATTGGATGCCATGAGGAACAAATTAAACAAGTGACTGCAGCCCAAACTGCTCCTGTGACAGACACTTTAATCAGGAAGTCAAAGGCTGATTGACAAGATGAAAAGCTGGATGACATGAAAAATGGAAACAGAAGGATCAACACAAGAAAAGGGCACCCTAGGTCAGCAGGCTGACAAAAATAATCAAGTATAACAGGCCATAATCCAATCTTTGAAGGTTTGGCAAAAGGCTAGTTATGAGAGTAACAGCCAAAAGGAAAAGAGCAGTCATTTTAGAGCAAGAAGACAGATTTCTGGGACTTACAGACACATGTGAGTAAACCAATCTCCCCTTCATTTTGAAAAGAGGGGTGGAAAAGGGCTCCTGGTGAATTTCAGGGGGTGATGTGTAAATGTGTCATTATATCTGTATACATACAGCCAAACTATACACATAAACATAATCAATTTATGAGAATCAAAAGCATTAAAATATTGGAAAACGCACAACTGATGATCAGCGTAACTTTTTTTTTTAAAAAAAAGAATCCACCCACTGAATATTGTCATTTGTTTTTGATTTCCACTGGGGCTGCAACTGAGTTGTTCTGTAGCCCACAAAATACAGATATCAATACAGAGTTGGAAGGGACCTTATAGGTCATCTAGTCCAACCCTCCACCCAAGTAGGAGACCTATTCCATTTCTGACAGATGGCAGTCCAGTCTCTTCTTGAAAGTCTCCAATGATGAAGCTCCCACAACTTCTGAAGGCAACTTCTGTTCCATTGGTTGATTGTTCTCACTGTCAGAAAATTTCTTCTTATTTCCAGGTTGAATCTCTCCTTGATCAGTTTCCATCCATTATTCCTTGTCTGGCCTTCGGTGCCTTGGAAAATAGCTTGACCCCCTCCTGTCCATGGCAGCCCCTCAAATATTGCAACACTGCTATCATGACTCCCTTGGTCCTTCTTTTTGTTAGACTAGCCATGCCCACATAGTCCTTGACTTTCAACGATTCATTGAGTGCAGTGGTGGAATTCAAATTTTTTTTACTACCAGTTCTGTGGGCATGGCTTGGTGGGCGTGGCAGGGCAAGGATACTGTAAAATCTCCAGTCAGAGGTGGTATTAGACTGTTTTCCAAACTACTCAAAATCTCTGCTACCGGTTCTTCAGAACTGGTCAGAACCTGCTGAATACCACCTCTGACTGAGTGACAGTTCAGAGTTACAACAGCATTGCAAAAAGTAACTTAGGACTAGCAGCTGACTCATATTTATAACGGTTGCATTGTCCCACAAGCAAAATCAGTGGGAAGGTACATTCAATTAAAAACTGTGCTACTCACTTAACAATTACAGTGATTCACTTAACAACTGTGGCAAGAAAGGTCGTAAAATGGGGCAAACTCACCTAACAATTGTATCCCTTAGCCATTGGACATTTGGGCTAAGTTGTGGTTGTAGGTTGAGCATTTATGGTACAAACTTCCCCTAGCAGCCAGAACAGTTGCAATGTAGAGGCATCTGGTAAAGCTGTAATGATGGGGCTTGATCCCAAATATCTATCAATCTGATTGAGCGTAGAATCATAAATATTTTTATTTATGTATAGCTGTCAGGGTATGTGTATGCCTAACTGGAAAATAGGTTAAAAAAAGGAAACTGAATTGAACTGAACTCAGCTCTTGATGTCAAGTTCATAGAAATATAACATCCAATTTTATTGGTAAGAGTAATCCGCCAAGGTGAACTAAACATCACCATCTGTTGCAACAATTGGTGAACTAAATTACGGTATCTCATAATTATTACGCACACATTCTTACATATCCTATATACAAAGTATATATCCTATATACAAGTGCCTCTGTCTGTGCACAGGTGTGCAAGGGTAATTTTATTAATGCTAATATAATTAAGGAATAGTTCCAATAATAACATAACTATTAATAGTCGCATAATGATGAAATTTCAATATAATAATATCATAAATAGCAAAGAACAAACAGGAATAATCAAAATACTCCACCATTTTGTTCTCTGCGATGCAAGAATTCTCAGAAAGATTGTCAAAATCAGTAGTGAGCTGCTGCTGGTTCGGACTGGTTCAGGTGAACTGGTAGTTCCGGCAGTCAGCTGGCCCCATCCACTCACCCCCACCCTATCCTGTCCTTTATTTCCTGCTTTTTAGCTCATCTCAATCATGTGGCACAGCTGATTCCCCCACCCCTTGCTGTTCTACTTACCATTGCTGACTTGGAAGGTAAGCAGCTGAGCTTCTCAATGCTCCATTTTCAGTGCTGCATGCAAGTGCCTTAAGCATGCGCGTGCTCATCAAAACCGGTTGTTAAACTAGTTGCAGCCCACCACTGGTCAAAATGGAAACTGAACAGCAGTGGTGGAGCTGACAAGTAACAATCATTTCAGGAACAGCCTGAAGAATAGAATAGAATAGGAAATGAATAGAATAGGATAGGAAATGAATAGAATAGGATAGGAAATGAATAGAATAGAATGAAGGAAGGAAGGAAGGAAGGAATAGAATAGAATAAAATAGAATAGGAGATGAATAGAATAGAATAGAATAGAATAAAGGAAGGAAGGAAGGAATAGAACAGAATAGAATAGAATAGAATGAAGAAAAGAAGGAAGGAAAGAATAGAATAGAATAGAATAGAATAGAATAGAATAGAATAGAATAGAATAGAATAGAATAGGATACTTTATTGGCAAAGTGAGATTGGACACACAAGGAATTTGTCTTGGTGTAAATGCTCTCAGTGTACATAAAAGAAAAGATACATTCATCAAGAGTCAAGAATCATAAGGTATAACTCTTAATGATAGTTATAGGGTACAATAAGCAATCAAATCATACTAGGAAACAGTCAATATAAATCGTAAGGATACAAGCGACAAAGTTACAGTCTTACAATCACAAGTGGGAGGGGATGGGCGATAAGGAGTGATGAGAAGATTAACAGTAATAGTAGTGCAGACTTTGTAAATGGTTGAACAGTGTTGAGGGAATTATTTGTTTAGCAGAGTGATGGTTTTTGGGAAAAAACTGTTCTTGTGTCTAGTTGTTCTAGTGCGCAGTGCTCTATAGCGTAGTTTTGAGTGAGGGAGTTGAAACAGTTTATGTCCAGGATGTGAGGGGTCTGTAAATATTTTCACAGCCCTCTTTTTGACTCGTGCAGTATACAGGTCCTCCATGGAAGTTCTGCAGTCCTAATTATCCTCTGAAGTCTGTGTCTGTCCAGTTGGGTTGCAGAACTAAACCAGACAGTTATAGAGGTGCAGATGACAGACTCAATACTTCCTCCGTAGAACTGGATCATCAGTTCCTTGGGAAGTTTGAGCTTTCTGAGTTGGAAATGGAAATTAAGGGAAATGGGTGGTAGGATCCGAAGATTTCAGAATTGGTTAAAGTTGTCCAGACACTGTAAAACAGGGGTATCAAACTTGATTTCATTGAGGGCCGCATCAGGATTGTGTTTGACCTCAGGGGGCCAGGGTGGGCGTCACTCATGTCAGGAGTGCTTGTGGTGGCCTGATTACTCTGCCAGTGCTCACAAGCTCCATTTTCGGCTGTGACAGCCTCCTGAAACCCTCTTCCAGTGAAAAGGAGATTGGGAGGGCTTCCTGAAGCCTCACAAGTTCCATTTTCAGTTGCTATGGCCTCCTGCAACTTTCTGCCAGCAAAAACGGAGGTTGGGAGTACCACACATGGCCCTCACAAGCTCTGTTTTTGGCTGCAATGGCCTCCTGAAACCTTCTGCGAACGAAAACAGATCTCAGAAGAAAACAGAGCTTTCTTTTTTGCTGGCAGAGGCAGCACGGGCCAGTCCTTCACTGTTTCCAGGAGAGCCCCAGATCTAAACACCCAGTGGGCTGGACTTGGCCCCTGGACCTTGAGCTTGACACCCTTGATGTAAAACAAGACAATACACCTTGAAAAACATGAGGCAGGAGAATCTGCTTAAACATGAGGATATAGTGGATGCCAGGGTACAGTGTTAGGAGGGATTCCAAATCTAAATTTTGGATAATGTCATGGTTCAGGACACAGATGCTGAGTATGAATTTGAACTTGAAGAAGCTTTTCCAGCAGAACCTGTGGAACGTCAGCTTCAGGAGACACAAAGGCAAGAATCACCTGAGCTTAATCAAACACAGGTACCACCTGAATCCTACGTAGCTTCTTCTCTGGTAATATCACACTACTAACTAGAGCATACAAAACATTTGCTAGACCTATACTTGAATACAGCTCATCAGTCTGGAACCCATATCATGTATCTGATATTAACACAATTGAGAAAGTCCAGAAATATTTCACAAGAAGAGTTCTCCGCTCCTCTACTCATTGCGGAATACCTTAAGCCACCAGACATGAAACTCTAGACCTAGAAAACCTAGAACTACGCAGCCTTCGGTCTGATCTAAGTATACTATATAAAATCATACATTGCAATGTCCTACCTGCAAATGAATACTTCAGCTTCAATCATAACAATACAAGAGCACACAATAGATACAAACTCAAGGTTGACCGCACCAAATTTGATTGCAGAAAATACGACTTCAGCAACAGAGTGGTCAATGTTTGGAATACTCTACCTGACTCTGTGGTTTCTTCTCCAAACCCCAAAAACTTTAACCTTAGACTGTCTACTATTGACCTCACCCCCTTCCTAAGAGGCCTGTCGGGGTGTGCATAAGTTCACCAATTGTACCTACCATCCCTGTCCTATTGTTTCTTTTATTTTTTCTTATAAGTATCTATCTCATGTATTCAAAACTATGTTTATTCTTATACCTGTATCTTGTAAGCGACTGACAAATCAAATAAATGAATGAATGAATGAATGAATGAATGAATGAACGAATGAATGAATGACTGGAGCAGCCAGACAGGGATGAAGTGGGGCTTTCCAGCCTTTGTTGGGTGATCTTGGCATTGAGCGATAGTTTTGGTGAGATTCGATCTATACTTCTTTGATATTTTTGCAGTCTATGGAATGTGCAATAGTCATCTCCAGCACCATAGTTCAAAGGCATCCACCCTTCTCGTCTCTGCCTTTTTGAGAGCCCGAGTTTCGCAGCTGTAAGTAGCAATTGGAAAAATTGTTGCTAGTGAACTGGAAGCTAGAGAGCAGCTGGGTAAAACAAGCTAGCAACAGATGTGAACCAATGATGTGCATGCTTTCCTTTATCACAGAGGTGCCAACTTTCCTGCTGAGCCCAACCAACATTTGCAGCCACCCATGTGGAAGTTTGCTCATTCCAGATCGAAGCAGTTCAGTCTCCGTACTGCTTTCATTGTCCTGTTGATGAAGACTACCATCAAGTAGGACAGCAACAACTGTGATTCAGACAATAGATAGTGATCATTGACAAGTAATTAATTGAAAAATAACCATTCCTCAATGGTTCATCAGATGGTAGGGGTTTTAAGTTACTTCTGTTGAGCAATAAACTACAGGATATTGGTTCTGGCAACATCATATTAATCAGCGAAGGATGACACATGTGTCAATGACACATGTGAAAATCCTTCGTCCTATCTTTCAATTAATGTGACAAGCCTTAGACTGTCTACTATTAATAGTAGACCTTAGACTGTCTACTATTAAATAGACCTTAGACTGTCTACTATTGACCTCACCCCTTTCCTAAGAGGTCTGTAGGGGGCGTGCATAAGCGCACCAACGTGCCTACCATCCCTGTCTTATTGTTTCTTTTATATTTTTCTTATATGTACCCATTTCATGTATTCATAACTATGTATATATTTATACCTATTATCTTGTAAGCGATTGACAAATCAAATAAATTATAAATTCTAAAGCTTAAAGTGGATCACAGAAGATGGAAAACCTGGTCTTAAATTCCCACGTAAGCAGGGGTGGGATTCCACCAGTATAACAACCGGTTCGGTGATCACGCGCTCCACACATGTGTTCCGCATTGAAAAAAGCTCTAATACTTACTTTCTACATGAGTCCCTGTGACTAAAACAGCTGATGCACGGAAGACCGCTCTGCTGTGCGAATCAGCTGTGCTCTAAAAAAAGGAAATAAAGCACAGGAAAGAGGAGGGCTGGGCAGGCAGGTCCACATGCTTGTCGAAGCGAACAGGTTCGCTGCCAGCTGAGCAAGTGGTTCACCCGAACCGGTCCGAACCAGTAGAATCCCATCCCTGCATGTAGGGCTTCTTAGAGTTATTTTAGAATTGAAAATTTAGGATTAACTGGAAGCGAAAAATATGGGAAAGATACACACTTTCCATCCTGCAGATTGGTTGCAGCTTCCGCAAAACTTCATGGCACTTTTGAGGAACTTCTTAATTTCAGTGAAGATCCTACCATAATATTTTCTTTGATGCATTTATCACTATTCCGCTCCATCTCCATGAATCTCAGGGTGAGATAATCAGTAAAAAGCAATAAAATTATTGTGTAATACTCAAGCTATTTGGAATATCAGGCAAATTAGATAGGATTAGTTACAAGTGACATGTGTTCTCATATGCTTAACTGAATCAGTTAAAGGCTCAGTATTAATATGTGTATAGTTGGTAAATTTGCTTAATTATAATCTTGGTTAGATTTTGTGGCTAGCAGGTTGTTTGATTTTAGGCCATTTGGTTAGCATTTTCTTCAACACAGTAGGCAAATTTAGTAAATATAACAATTTTGTACACAGTTTAAGTGTATTATATGAATATAATCTTGATTAATTGATTGAGTGCTGTCAGGTTAGTGCAAATCTTAGTAACTACAATGTTTTTCTCCAAAACCTAACAATTTGCTGTTGTTAAGTGTGGCCATTTAGGTGTCTTCATAGTGCTTTTCTTGTAGTTGCAATTGGGTCCATCCACCTTGTTGCTGCTCATTCTCTGCTTTCTCTCAACTTTCTAGAAGTCTATTATAGATTTCTCCAGAGAGTTAGGTCTTCACATAATGTGTAAAATTATAATAATTTGAGCCCAATCATTTGTGCCATGAGAGATAGCTCTGGATGGGCTTTTTCTATGATCCATTCATTTAGGTTTCTTTTTAAAAAATGTTTCCATAATATCCTTAGGTGTCTTCTCCAAGATCCAAGTTCAAAAGAGCCAATACTGTATTCTATCCTTCTTCAAAATCCAACTTTTGCTTCCCTAGAGCAGGGGTCTCAAACTCACGACATCGTCATGTGACATATTGGGACTTCACTAAACCAGGTGTGGCCATGGCCAGCACATGACAAATCTAGCCCGTGGGCCGAGAGTTTGATAGCCCTGACCTAGAGTATCAAAGTATTCTAATCTAGGCATGTCACCATATAGGAGAGTTTTCCCCAAGACCTCCACCGCTTGCTTATAAAGTGGTAATTTGCAGTGGTCAATGGTGGTATTCAGCAGGTTCTGACCAGTTCCAGAGAACTGTTAGCGGAAATTTTGAGTAGTTCAGAGAACCAGCAAATGCCACCTCTGACTAGAGATTTTACAGTATCCTTCCCCTGCCATGCTCACCAAGCCAAGCGCACAGAACCAGTAGTAAAAAAATTTGAATCCCACCATTGCAATGTATTCCTTCCTTCCTTCCTTCCTTCCTTCCTTCCTTCCTTCCTTCCTTCCTTCCTTCCTTCCTTCCTTCCTTCCTTCCTTCCTTCCTTCCTTCCTTCCTCCCTCCCTCTCTCCCTCTCTCCCTCCCTCCCTCCCTCCCTCCGATATTATCATCAGAGGATGTAAGCTATTCCAGGTAAAGCTGCCTTTTGCAATTGACTGATGTTGAATTTGTCAATGCCGATGGTGTTCAAATGGTGCTACATAACATGATTTTAATTCCAAGCCTTAGGTTAGCGATCTTAACTGTTGTCATTGAGCTACAGTATGCTGCAAACTGGTACACTGAAATTCGTAAGCAACAATACAGGAAGTTTACAAAAGCGAATTATTTTGCATTCCCTTCGCTTCCTGTAAAATGAATGCTAAAATTCAGGAAACAAGTAACTTTTCAATGTTATCAATTACAGTTCAAACGACATGGGTTTTTTTCTCTCTCTCCAAATGATCTATTAATTTTAAAAACCAGAGACACCTTCTTCATGCCATCTGTTAATTTTTAAAGGCAAAGGAAGCATTTTAAAGCATCTATTTTTATTTTTTGTAAGAACCCATTTCAAGAAATAAAACAATATTGAAGAGATAAAAATCAGCTTTTGATGCTTCTCTCTTCTTTTCTGAAAATCTGGATTTGAGGATCTATTTAATCTGCTAATATCTGGTTGCTGGGGCATGCTCTTTTTTTCCCATTAATGTGCTCACTCACACATTTTTCTTCTTTTCTCCTCCCCCTCTCCTAATTAACACATTTTACATTGGAGTAATTGGCTTGTTCTCTTCTGAGCAAATCTTTTTTCTCACCATCCTGGTTTGCTGCAGAAAGAAAAACGTGGACAATTCTCAGTGAAGCGATCACAAATTATAGATTTATTTCTTCTCCGCAGGATCTGGAGGGGGAAACTGTGGAAGACCACTGAGGAATGCACAGAACTCATTCCTTTGCATATATGCAGCGTGTATAACCATGGTCAGGACAGGAGGGGCATTCACACAACATGCATTGCCAGACCCAAGTTTAGTGGCTGCATTCATCACAACAAACCAGTCATGGTTATAGCTTTTATAAGAGGGGTGTCAGCCTTGGAAGCCATTTTTTACTTGGAAGCTTTGAGGCTGCCACACTGAGTGCCTGAGAATTTGGGAGGGAGGATTTTGTAGTAAGGTAGAAGATTAGACACAACAACATTCTTTCTCAGAGAGTCAAGGACATGTTATCCTGCACCTGGAGGGGAGGGACTGGAGGAAGGTCTCAGTGGGTGGGATTCAAATTGTTTTACTATCGGTTCTGTGGGCATGGCTTAGTAGGCGTGGCAGGGTAAGGATACTGTAAAATCTCTAGTCAGAGGTGGGATTTGCTGGTTCTCTGAACTACCCAAAATTTCCACTACCAGAACTGGTCAGAACCTGCTGAATATCACCTCTGGAAGGTCTCTAGTTGGGACAAAGATTTGATTGGGCCATGGGATGGACTGATGGATGCAGAGGATGGATCTTTGATTTTTCTTTTAGGAAGGGAAAATCCGGAACTCTCAGATTCTGGTTTTCCCAGATGTGCCAATATGACAACTCTAATAAAATGGAACTTTGAGGAATTTATTTATTTATTAATCATACTTTTATACCGCTCCCTCTCCCAAAAAAGGGACTCGGGGCGGTGAACAGCCCACTAAAACATACAATAAAAATGTAATAGATACTATTAAAAATAAATTAAATAACCAAATCGGCTGTCTATTAAAATTTAAGTTAAAAATTTAAAACTAATAAAACCCTAATTTAGTTGATTAAAACCAAAAAACATAGTTACTGGGCCAGGCCGGCCTGTTCAAAAAGCAGGGTTTTTACTGCGCGCCGGAAGGTCAGAATGTCCGTCATAGCCCGTATCTCCGGGGGGAGATCATTCCATAGGGAGGGAGCTCCCACAGAGAAAGCCTGAACTCTCGGGGCCACCAGCCGACAACGGTCAGGCGGCGGCACCCCAAGTAGGGCCACCCTGTGGGAGCGTACTGGGCGGCGGGAGGTTGTTGATGGCAGCAGGCGGTCCCGTAAGTACCCAGGTCCCGAGCCATGGAGCACTTTAAATACCATCAGTACCACCTTGAATCGAATCCGGTAGGCCACAGGAAGCCAGTGCAGCCTGCGGAGAAGTGGTGTTACGTGTGCGCTTCGAGGGGCGCCCACAATCACCCGCGCGGCTGCATTCTGAACTAACTGCAACCTCCGGAGACTCTTCAAGGGGAGCCCCATGTAGAGAGCATTGCAATAATCCAAGCGGGAGATAACGAGGGCGGAGGTGACTGTGCGAAGTGCGCCCAGATCCAGAAAGGGCCGCAACTGGTAAATCAGACGAATCTGATAAAAAGCCCCCCTGGCGACGGCTGCAATATGTTCTTCCAAAGACAGCCGTACATCCAGGAGGACACCCAAGTTGCGTGCCCTTTCCACGGGGGTCAAAACCTCTCCCCCCACGGCCAGCGAAGGAGTAAGCTGGCTGTATCTGGGCGCAGGAAACCACAGCCACTCGGTTTTGGCCGGGTTGAGACGAAGCCTGTTACGACCCATCCAACCCCGCACGGCCTCCAGGCACCGGGTCATCACTTCGACGGCTTCGTTGGGGTGGCCCGGGGTGGAGATGTACAGCTGAGTATCATCAGCGTACTGATGGAACTCCACCCCAAAGCCACGGATGATCTCACCCAGCGGCTTTACATAAATGTTAAACAGCAGGGGCGAGAGCACCGACCCCTGAGGCACCCCACAAAGCAGGGGCCTTGGGGACGATCTCTGCCCCCCCGTTAACACAAATTGCGAACGGTCGGAGAGGAAGGAGGAGAACCACCGTAATACGGTGCCTCCAACCCCCAACCCCTCCAACCGCTGCAATAGGATACTGTGGTCGACAGTATCAAAAGCCGCCGAGAGATCTAACAGGACCAGGACAGAGGAACAACCTCTGTCCCGAGCCCTCCAGAGATCATCAACCAACGCGACCAACGCCGTCTCCGTGCTATGCCCGGGCCTGAAGCCCGATTGGAGGGGGTCAAGATAACTCGCTTCATCCAGGAATCGGGGAAACTGACGAGCCACCACACTCTCAACAACCTTCGCAACAAAGCGAAGGTTGGAGACGGGACGATAATTTAATAACAATGCTGGGTCCAGGGACGGTTTCTTGAGGAGGGGCCGCACCACCGCCTCCTTCAAGGCGGTAGGTAGAAGCCCCTCTCTCAAGGAAGCGTTTATAATACCCTGGAACCAGCCTCGTGTCACCTCCCGAGTGGCCAAAACCAGCCAGGAGGGGCACGGGTCCAACAAACAGGTGGTGGCATTCAGTCCCCCCAACACCCTGTCCACGTCTTCTATAGTAACAGGGTCGAACTCAACCCAACTGGCCTCACCGATATCCACCCCCGCCCCCCCGCCCGGAAATGCCCAGTTGGAGTCCAGCTCATCCTGAATCTGAGCGATTTTATCCTGCAGAAAACTAGAAAACTCCTCAGCCCGTCCCTGTAAGGGATCCTCCCGCGCTTCCCTCTCTAGAAGGGAGCGGGTCACCCTAAACAGGGCGGCTGGGCGGTTTTCCGCGGACGCAATGAGGGTGGAGAGGTAAGTCCTCCTCGCCACCCTCATCGCCACTAAATACGTCTTAAGATAAGATCGTAGAAGTGTTCGGTCAGACTCAGAACGGCTAGCCCTCCAACTGCTCTCTAGGCGTCTTTTCCGGCGCTTCATCTCCCTTAGCTCCTCAGAAAACCAAGGAGCCATTTGGGATCGGCACCGGGTCAGAGGCCGCAAGGGCACGACCCGGTCAAGGGCCCCAGCAGCCACCCTATCCCAGGCGGCAACCAAGCCCTCAACCGAGTCGTGTGTGAGAGCTTCGGGAAATGGCCCAAGCTCCATCAGGAACCTATCAGGGTCCATCAGGCGCCTGGGGCGGTACCATTTTAATGGCCCCGCCTCCCTGCGGTCAGGGGGTGCGGAACGGAAGTCGAGCTTCAGGAGCGAGTGATCTGACCATGACAGGGGTTCTACAACTATATCCCCTATACCCAGATCACTCTGCCACTGATCAGAGACAAAAACCAAATCCAAGGTGTGACCTCCCACGTGAGTAGGGTCCCGAATTAACTGGGTCAGGCCCATGGCCGTCATGGAAGCCATGAACTCTTGGGCAATCCCCGAGGTACCGCCAGCAGATGGCAGGTTGAAATCCCCCATGACCATAAGCCTGGGGGTCCCAACCGCCACGCCAGCTATAACCTCAAGGAGCTCAAGCAGGGCCGCTGCCGCATAGCAGGGAGCCAGGTATGCGACCAGCAAGCCCACCTGAACCTTGGAACCGAACTTCACAAAAAGGAGCTCACACCCGGATGTCTGAGACACAGTGGCTTCCCTCGGACACAGATCCTCCTTAATAACCACCGCAACCCCCCCTCCCCTCCCCTGGGCCCTCGGCCGATGAAAAACCCGAAACCCGGCTGGACACATCTCCACCAGGGGGACTCCCCCCTCCTGGCCCAGCCAGGTCTCGGTAACTCCCACCAGGTCCGCACCCCCCTCACAAATCAGATCATGAACGAGGGGGGCTTTATTAACAACGGACCTGGCGTTACATAACATCAGCCGAAGGCCCAGGGCCCGATTGCTCAAACCCCCTGGGGAACGGGAGATGACAAGGGGGTCGGAGCGCGCCACAGCAAGCAAATAGCGAGGGCGCGCTCCCGACACAAAATATGGCCCCCTACAACCGCCAAATCTGCCCCTCCCGTTCACCGTCTCAATGGATTTAATTCCACCCTCCCCGATGACCCCCCCCATCCTCAATACAGAGCCACCCAGATTCCGACTCTCCCGGCCACGCTCAACCCCCGGCCTGGTCCCAGTCTCTGGCGAGTTGTCCCCCAACTCCTGCCCGGACCTACCTAACCCCCTTAAAAATCTAAATAAAAATTTTTTAAGAAACCCCTCCCTCCTACGCCTCTTAAAACCCCACCATCCCTCCGGATCCCATAATCCGTCCTTGAGATGGGCCCTCGAGAGAGTAGAGGGCCATTCCCGAGACAGGGGGACATGTCTCAGGGCCCATAGATCTCTCCTCGAATAAGACAGCGTCCCGGGCAAGATCTTCTCTTGTCGATGACCAGCTTCAAGTCCAGGCCGCCCCCGCCGCCTCCAAACAGGTGAAAATCGTGGGGGCAATCGTGGGGGCAATCCTCCATCCTCGGCTCCAGCTATAGGAACAGCTCCCCGACCCCGACCTCGATGACGACGACGGTCTCCAAGATCGGTTAAAACCTTTACAACGGGGCCTGCCCATCCCCTCCCGGGCCCCCTCACCACCCCTGCCACAGGTGGGGAGGACCCGAGAGGGGGAGAACTCCGCACCCCGTCCAGATCGCCGAACATGAAGCCGCCGGACGCCAAGCATAGTCCTCCGGCACATAGTCCTCCAACGCCGCTTCCCCGCGGCACAAGTCGATAGCCACTGCCGCTGGGTGTAGCGCCAGGCCTACCATGCCGTGGCCCGGGGGCCCACCCCCCCACGGGTCCCCTCACCACCCCTGCCACAGGTGGGGAGGACCCAGGGGGGGAAAAACTCCACGGGCCGCCAAGTACCGGGTCATCCAAGCCGCCATAGGTCGAGCCGCCAAACGCCGCCGAACGCCAAGCTGCTGAGCCGCCAAACGGCGCCGAACGCCAAGCCGCTGAGCGCCAAGCCGCCGAGCCGCCAGACGGCGGACACAGTCCATTTGGCACAGCGCCGGGTCCGTCACGCCATGGCCCGGACGCTGCGCACCTCCCCACGGGTCCCCTCACCACCCCTGCCACAGGTGGGGGGGGTCCGAAGCGGGGGAAGCCCGACGAACCGCCAGACGCCGATGATGAGCCATCGAGAATCACGCCGCCGGGTGCCGAACGAAAGCCGCCGAACACCACATCGCCAGACGCCGAGCCGCTGGAAGCCGAGCACCGTCCTCCAGCAACACACCTCGGCCACGGGGGCTCCCCACCCCCCCACGGGACCCCACGCCACCCCTGCCACAGGTGGGGAGGACCCGGGGGGGGGGAACTCATCGCCCCGTCTGGCTGCCTCGGAGGAGCTTGATGGTCTCGAGGAATTGATGGTCTCGGAGTTTATTGGTTTGGAGTTGGTTAGTTGGAATGCTGACAAGGGGAGGGGGGGAGTTAGCATGTTGATCCAAGCCCATTTGGTTTCTCTGAGACCACCATGTTATGCAAATCAGAAGTTGGATTAATTCATGAGATAAGACACAACAAAAAGAGGGGTGCAGATGTTGCAGGTTTATTGTCAGGTGCAAAGAATCAGGACCCCCATGGAAAGTTCCAGTGAAGTTGATTTATTGCTCATGCCTATTCACAAGAATCTAGACAAGTAATTATTATGGCTATTAGTTGACTAGATCCTTGTGTATAGGTATGAGCAATAAATCAATTATTTAAGTGGTGTTAAATAAAAGTTAACAGAATCCAAGAGCAGTTAGACGCTTGTGGGAATTAGTGAATCTAGGCTGATTACTCTCTTGACTCCACTCTCAGATTCTTCCTGTCCTTTTACCTTACATATAATAACCGAGTTCAATGTATTGTGTAAATACAATCAAAGAGAAAGCTAGAGATTTTGGTGCATTGTGGTTCATGACAATGGGATCCATGGTTTTGTATAATCAATATTAATGGAATAGTTGGGACAAAGGAAGGACAATGAATTTTCTGTCCTTACAGTATTCTGAATAGATGAATGAATTGCTATTGACATGGGCTCTATTTTTTCAATGGGTTTGAAAGCATAGCCATCGAATTGGTAGTAACACTGGTTGAATCTCACCTCTGTTCTAACCAGACTCCATTCGATTTCAAATCTAACTCAGCTCAATTGAATATTGCCACCTTTTGAGATACCTAGCAGCTCACTGATTAACAGATATTGTTCATCAGGTCTTTAGAAGTAATTTCTGTAGAGCTTTCATGTAAGTCACATATAGCATTGTCATTGTCAACCTTGGTCATCCATCTCATCCTGGGAACCCTTTTTTGAACTATTACCATCTGGCAGACGGTACAGAATAATAAAAACAAGGACAAATAGGCTGAAAAACAGCTTCTATTCCAGGGCAGTAGTTGAATTCTGCTGTATAGTGCAGTGTTGGTGTGGTGTCGGGGGTTTCCAGTTCAATGTGTGAAGGGTGAAGGAAGTGTGTTTGTGTTTATTTTCATGGTCATGATGTGCACTGAAGATAGTGTTTGATTTCGTTGTATGAGGTGCAATGACAATAAAGTAACTCAGCTCAACTCAACAGGTGTCATCCTTTACAATGTCCAACCAATGGATACTAGATGTCCAGCCAATGGGTACTTTCTCCCCTTTCCACTGGTCACTCCCAGTGTGAGTGACTTTTTGAGTGAGTCACTTTGTGTGATATGGCCAAAGTATGATAGCCTTCACATACAGCAGGGTGAAAAATAGTAAACCTGTGGGACATCCTCTAACCCCTACTCCTTTAACCTTAAACTATCCACTATTGACCTCACCCCATTCCCGTCGTGCCTACCATCCCTGTCCTATTGTCCCCATTTATTCGTACCTATTTCCTGTATTCTTACTCATGTTTATGCTTATACCTATTATCTTGTAAGCGATTGACAAATCAAATAAATAAATAAACTCTTGACTCCATCTCATAACACAACTCATAACAAAATGATCAAGAACATAAACACTGTACTTTCACTCTTTTGACTTATAACTACTTTGTTGATGTACATAGAAACAGACCAGATCAAAACAAGTTATGGATTGATCACAAATATCATGCAAATCATTTATTTCATCTTATTGAAGTTCTTTAGCACTTTCCATTCAAACAGTATCTTCTTCTGGTCTCTGTTGTACCTTCTGGATTTAAAAAAGGAGAACTGCTTTGCGTATCCGATAATAATTTCCTTCTGAGTAAAATCATGAGGAGACATGTGCGTGTGAAACCTGTTGTTAACAGTTCTCACATCTCTAGACAATGTGGGCTGTTCATTCTTTTTAGGATGTAAGTCTCTATATCATTTATGAGCTTCGTATTCCAAAATTACCTTCATTGCATCTCAAGATAAGAATGTTGTAAACACAGCATGTTCAAAATAGATGTTATTTAGAAACAATGGTGAAAGTTCAGCATCTCTGCAAGTCTTTGTCTACTAAAATATTTCAAATCCCAAATTAAAAAGTTGCTTTTTTATGGGAATGGGGAACACCCCCCATTTTCTCATTCTTTAAAACAAAAATAATCAAGAAGCTCCTAAATTGATTTTAGAAAGACCTCATCTGTAGAGACTACAAAGACATGATTTTTAATGTGATTTTGTCTAATGATAGAAGAGAAACACCTTCATAACATTTTAGTTCAGACAACGACGCTGGTGAGTTCAGTTTAATAAATCTTGAGGCCTCCTGGGGAATGGAGGCCTGAATTTCAGGAGATCAATCAACAACATTTATCAACCCATTCTCATTTGTTCTCCTTAGGTATCTAAAATGGGTTCAACACAAATGAGACTGAGGGATCAAACACTTCTATGAGATGAAATTGTCTTGTTGTTAATGTACATCAGTGTTACAAAAATATAGGCATGTTTGAAGAAAGCCGCAGAGAGCCTTTTAAAGTTTCACATAGATTGAAGAGAAAAGAACCAGATGTTTTTTGCAGAGGGAATTCACCAAGACAAGATAAATATTTCATAGGCAGGGATTTTTCAACAGTTAAAGTAAAGAAACTGTTGTGTCCCAAAGCTTTAATATTAGAAGTGTTGATCAAGCAAACCATGATTGATTCAGATCAACTTCACTGTAACATAGAAATTTGATTGGCTGGCTCTTTATTTGCAAGAAAATTAAATGCCACGAAGTCCAGTTATAGTTACTCTTGTTAACAACAACAAAAATCTTTCTCCTCCCCAACTACTCTTCAACAAACCCACTAAAACACTCCCAAATCATAATTATTTTGATTGTAAAAATTACTGGAAACTCATTAAAACTTAATATCCCATCATCTTAAACTAATTTTGCTCTTGGTATACAATAGGAATATTGTATTCACAAAGTTACTCTTATAAAGACAGCGTAGAAGGGCATAGAAAATAGAATAATAGGTTTGGAAGGGACCTCAGAGGTCTTCTAGTCCAGTCCCTGACCATGGCAGGATATCTTACACCATTCCATACAAATGGCTGTCCAGTCTCCTCTTGAAAACCTTCAGTGGTGGAACACCCACAACTTCCTGAGGTAAGCTGTTAGGCTGATCAATTGTTCTCACTGTCAGGTAATTTCTCCTTAGTTCTAGGTTGGATCTGTCTTATTTATTTTATTTATTTATTTAGTTTGTCAAGCATGTATGAGAAAACAAGTGTTTTCTGTGGTAAGCTGTTACGTTGATCAATTGTTCTTATTGTCAGGTAATTTCTCCTTAGTTCTAGGTTGGATCTGTCTTATTTATTTATTTAGTTTTTCAAGCATGAATGAGAAAACAAGTATAAGTATGAACATAACATATAAACATATAAGTATAAACAGGTATACGTGTATACATAATAAATGAGTACAAATAAATGGGAACAGTAGGACAGGGACGGTAGGCACGCAGGTGTGCTTATGCACGCCCCCTTACAGACCATTTAGGAATGGAGTGAGATCCACGGTAGACAGTTTAAGGTTAAAGGAATGAGAGTTAGAGCCAGGTAGTGAGTTCCAGGCATTGACCACTCTGTTGCTGAAGTCGTATCTTCTGCAATCGAGTTTGGAGCGGTTTACTTTGAGTTGTATCTATTGTTTATTGTGTTATTGCAGTTGAAGCTGAAGAAGTCATTGACAGGTAGGACAGTGTGGCAGACAATTTTGTGTACTAAGCTTAAGTCAGACTGTAGGTGGCATAGTTCTAGGTTGTCCAGGTCCAAAATTTCAAGCCTGGTGGCGTAAGGTATTCTATTGCGAGATGAGGAGTGGAGAACTGTCTTCAATGTCCCAAAGATGTTTTTTTTTCTTCAAAAGGCAACTGGACTTTCTTTGTTTTTTCTTGAAGACATTTCGCTTATCATCCAAGAAGTTTCCTCAGTTCTCAAAGAAGCTTCTTGGGTGAGAAGCAAAACAACTATGAGGAAAAACAAAGACGAATCCTGTTGCTTGTTGAAAAAAGCACCTTTGGGACATCCATGACCTGGATGAATGAGAATTTCCATAGACATCTCTCTAGATCTTCCACTGTTACTTCTTGTCTTGCCCTCAGGTGTTTTGGAGAATATGTTGACTCCTCTGTGACTTGCCCTCAAGTGCATAATCAATTGCCCTGCCTTACAGCCAAAGACATTAAGCAAATGAGCTGTTGCGGTAGTATTAAAGGAAGTACATTAAATCAAGGAAAGTATGCTCAGTAGAGTTATTTTGGCTGTGAAGTCCTGCAAAAGAAGGAGGCAGTCAAACAGCAAGGGAACTGCTCATATTTCTTTAGAGGTCCAGCTATTTGTATTTCAAGTAGCAAGAAATGGAAATCAGCTTATAATAATGCCCTTGTATAAGTCAATGGTGCAGCTAGACTTCCAATGCTGTAGATCCTTCTGGACACCAGACCTCTGAAATAATATTGTAGTACTGCAAAAGGTGAAGAAAAGGTTAATCAAATTGATTAGCAGTCACCCTGAAACTACATTTCAGAGGCTCCGCATGAGATTAAGCATTTATGCTATGGCAGGTTTTTAAGATTCTCTACTTTGACGCTAGCTCTTCTACTCCTTCTTAATCAAGTTAAGACAAAAAGATGACTTCGGCAGTGCGTTGTCAAATATGCCCAGAAATGATAGTGCTGTACTTTTCTTTTTTTTTACAAGTGGTCTTGAAAAGACCGGACAGGATGCAGAAATGTAGCTGCAGTGATTTGAAAATCATTTTAATCAGCCGAGAAAAATTAGAGTCCCAAACACTGACCCTTCAACTTTTATTTATCATCCTCATCTGATTTTCATGAGTTGCTAGAAAGCAGCTGAAAAGATCGAAGGATGGACGTGACTGTTACAATCTGTCTTCTCCTTTTGCTCTATTTGGGTACTGTGAGTTATTTGCTTGTATTCCAGGAGAAATTTAAAAAGGAACTAAGCATCCTGGGCCCTGTTGTGTCCTCCTTTCACAGATATTTCTTTACCTAAATGACCATGGTGGGCAGAAAAACAATGCAAGCACAAGTGACTTTTGACTTCTTGCTAGCTTTCCCATTGAGTTTCCTTAAGGTAGTGGTTGCCAACCGGTGGGCAGCGGCCCACTGGTGGGCTGTGAGAAAATTTTGGTGGGCTGCAGAGAAATCTCACCCCCAGAGCACCTCCTCAAAGCAATTAATCCAGGCTGCGCAGAAACACAAGGCTGCTCAGCCCACATGGCCCGCGGGAACCCTCCCCTCCCACTCACTTCTTACCGGGCAAACTTGTCTGCTAAGTTGCTATTTTTCCTTTTTCCGACCATCATCTGTTCTGCTGCACTGGGAGATTTAGATCAGCTAGGAAGCAGGAAATGGTTGGATTTCTTGCTTTCTAGCTAAGCACAGCCAAACCTCCCTTAGGATTGAAGGCTTGTTTGCAAGCAAATTCAGTGCAGACTCAAGGCAAGCAAATTTGAGAGACTGAGCTAGCCGATGATAGATAGATAGATCACTGAATGATTCTGTGAGCAACTCAATCTGCCTGCTTTGCCTGATTTTGGATAAAAGTTGCTTTTTTAAAATAAAAAATTCAATATTTACATGCATGGTGTGTTGTGAGTTAATTTTGTGAGTTTGCTTGCAAGCAAACTTTATGTGACAGACTGAGCTAGCCAATGGCAGATAGATGGATTTCTGAATGAATCTGTGATTCTGTGAGCAACTCAATCTGCCTGCCTGCTTTGCCTGATTTTGGGTAAAAGTTGCTCTTTTTTTAATACAAAATTCAATATTTATATAAATATTTATAATATTTACATACAAGCCATGCCCAGCCAGTCACATGACCATCAAGCCACACCCACAAAGTAGGCTACACCCATAGAATCAGTTAGTGGTCCCTGAGATTTAAAATTATGAGTTTGGTGGTCCCTGAGGTCCAAAAGATTGGCGACCCCTGCCTTATGGGAAGCTGGCAGAGGACATTAGAAATCTTCCTTCCTTCCTTCCTTCCTTCCTTCCTTCCTTCCTTCCTTCCTTCCTTCCTTCCTTCCTTCCCCTTGCATATCACATGGTGACTTACTTCATTACTGTGAAGGCTATGGTTATATATGCTGTTCACAATAGCTACTGGTTGATGATGGGAACCCTTGCATCCCATTATAAGCTACAGTGATGTGCCAATGACAACACTGTATAATGCCACAGTTGCATATCTCATTCACAATATCTGACACAAGATGTCACAGTATTTGCATATTGATGTCATCACGCATGTCATCCCTTGCCTTCATTGTGATCATTAGAAGACAGTGGATGTTCTCAATGTTGTAAGAAATGACATCAGGAATTACAGTCAGCCGGTTCTGGAAGCTAAATTTAAATTGAGGTCCAGGACTGCTAAGGCAACCATCTTAAAAAGCTACTTGTTCTATAAGAAATGATTACAGGAACTGGACATGGCTAATCTAGTGAAGAGAAGGACTAGGGGAGATATGATAGCAGTCTTCCAATATTTGAGGGGCTGCCACAGAGAGGAAGGGGTCAAGGCTGTTTTCCTAAGCACCTGAAGGCCAGACAAGGAATAATGGATGGAAACTGATCAAGGAGAGATTCAATCTAGAAATAAGGATAACTTTTCTGACAATGAGAACAATCAACCAATGGAACAGCTTTGCCTTTGGAAGTTGTGGGAGCTTCATCACTGGAAGCTTTCAAGAAGAGACTGGTCTGCCATTTGTCAGGAATGGTCTCCTGCTTGGGGGTGGGTTGGACTAGATGACCTACAAAGTCCCTTCCAACTCTGTTAATCTAATCTATATACAGAACAAAGGTGGGGTACAATGCTTGGATCAGCCAGTGATGTCATGGATTTGGATTTGCTAGATGCTGGGGAAATTTAGGGGAGAAGCTGAATCCTTGCAAGAGAGATGGACTCCACATGAATCAAAACGACACCCATTCTTCCAAAATACATCACATAAGAAAAGCAAACAGCTTGTTGAATGGATCTTTGGGGAAAAACCAACAGGTGCTGGGTAGCAACTGGTCCAAGAGGAAGGAGATATTTCAGAAAATACTATAAAAGACAAAAAGAAAAGAGAGTTGATAGGTAACCATGACAATCACAAGACAGAAAGGAGAGAGAAATTGTGAAAAACCTATTTGCTAGCAACATCTGAAAAAGAATATGGTATATAGGTGTTTCTGTGGCAAAGCTAGGGACACTAACAGAATCAAAAGAAGTGGGGCTCAGGATAAAGCTATATTGAAGTCCAGAACTGGAGGCTTAAATGACCATGCTCAGCATGTCAATAGGTATGTCTACCCTAATGAATAGAAGGATTACAGCCATGGTGGTGCAGTGGTTAGAGTGCAGTACTGCAGGCTACTTCTGCTGACTGCTAGGAGCTTGCAGGGGCTTGGGAGAGCCCCTAGCTAAGACTCTGTGGGGCTCAAAGAGCCCTCAATAACCTCAGAAACACAAGCAGCAAGCTCTTAATAGGCTTAATTGAACTTCTGGGCATTTAGCCAAGAGCACTTCACACCTTGTAAAAGTATTGCAAGCTAGATAAACAATTCACTCAGTGCTTGCTAGGGAGAGCCATTAGAAAACAAGATAACGTAGCCACTAGCTTATGAGGGGATTAATTTCCAAATAATAAGAACCACGTAACTCACCAGAAGCTCTACTAAGACTCCAAGATCCCTCTCATAGTCACTGCTGTTAAGCCTGGCTTCACTCAGGCTTTTTATTTAAGTATTAAATGCATGAAATAATAAACAATTTTTGGTATATATCTTTTTTTAGGTAATTAGGGCAAAGAAGAGACATCGAGTTGGCCACACCCACCCAGTCACATGACCACCCAGCCCCGCCCACCCAGCCAGTCATTAGGGCAGAGATCCGCTTGCTAAAAAATTTGAAGTCAACCCCTGTCTTCATTACAACATCACCCAGCAAGATTCAACTAAGCCTGGGACACAGACAACCTACAAGGTTAGCTGGACCCCTGCATAGCCCCCTGGGAGTCTGACAACCAATAGGATACATTTCTCGCAAGGCCCAAGAGTGGGTATAAATATCTCTCTCTTCTCTCCATGCGGTCAGCTTCCCAGAATCATACATGCCTGGTGATTCTGCTTCACAATTAAACCATCCTTCCAAGCAGCTTCCATGTTTCCAGTGTCTTTCTTCCCACTTGGAACTGAACCCAGATGGACATTTTGTTCCAACACACATTTTAAATGTCTTTGTTTAGTTTTGTTTTGTAAAATCTCCATTTTCCCCCCCTCTCCTTGGAGTTTGTATTTTAATTTTGTGTATTAAAAAAAAAAAAAAACCAAAGGAAAAGGTTGGACAGCCATTTTCTGGGATGGAATAAACTCTTCTGCTTTGGGTGGGATGGGGTAGGGGTTAGACTAGTTGACCTCTGGAGTCCCTTCCAGCACTATGATTCTATGAAAATGCATTTGGGGAAAAATCCGCTCAACCAATCCTCCAAAATTGTCATATATGCTTGACAAACTGAACTAAACCAACCAATAAAATAAATAAAGAAAGACTAGCTTTGCTGAAAACTTCTACCAACAGAAATCAAACAGCAACTGGAGCAGTCTTCAAAAGACTGCAGTTTTTGTATTTGTTCTGCCTTCTTTCAGAAAACGAATAAATGTATTACTTGGTGCATATTTCTTTAAAGACTTCAAGAAAGCTGTGTAGAACAGCTCTGAAAATACATAGGAATGAGCCGTTGAATGGAAAATTTTCTGGGTGATGCAGGGGAAGTTTACACCCACATAATTCATTAAAGTTAATAGGAACAGTATGAAAACTTTTCTGTTTGGAAATTGTCCCCTTTGTCTACAAGAAGGAAAAGAATTAATGCTGTGGGACTCGCAGTATTCTTTGCAAATGATCCATTAAAACTCATCAGTCAAAGGATTCATAGGAGTAAGTTTTGCCTTATGGGGTTTCCTAATTTCTCTGTTGCATATCCATCCTTTTTGTCTCCCTTCTTTTCTCAAAACCATCCTTGTGACTTGCATTAGACAAGAAGAAAAATATTCCAGAGTTTATTCGGTACTACTTGCCAATTTTCAGAAGGAAGCAATTCTGGTGGCGATGAACAATGCCTCGTTTGTGTCTATTTTTGAATCTCCTTGTAAAAGTTTACACATTCAAGCTCCCTGATTCTCAATTTACATTACTGGCTTGCAGAGACTTCATCGTGAAGCCGAATCTGATTAGCTGTGTAACATTGACATATTTGATGCATATTTGATGCCTATGTAGAAAGGAAAATAACTACTTATGGTTTTCACATTACTTTTAAATGAACATTATATCTTCGAGAAGAAAAACTAGATTTTGCGGCAAAGGATTGCTTTATTCCATACATGGCGAGAATTTATAAGGAATTATACTTTGTAATATGTATATATATTAAATTATATATATATATTATATATATAAAAACAAACCTGTATCTTGGCTTTTTCAAATTTTTGAATATATTAGGGAGGCATTTGCTAAAGTACACAAACTAAGCTTAACGTGTTGTGTGAACAAAGCAATTAGGTTTTTAATTGACTTGATTAAACCCAATCACTATGGAAACAATTGATCTCAACTCATTAAGTTTTCACTGTACAATGTGCAAATTTATTTATTTAACAAATTTATATAGCCCCTATCTATCCAAGGAACTCTGGGTGATGAACAGAAATAAAAGCAAATAGGTCTATTATCAAGAAACTAGGAAGAGGCCCCTAAAAATTTCATTATCAGTTCATCAAAAAAAAACCCTACATCCACAGAGTTCCATCCACTTCCTGACCTCAGAGCCAGTTTACAGTTTTCCAGAATGTTAATAGGCTCTCTTTCTTTCTTTCTTTCTTTCTTTCTTTCTTTCTTTCTTTCTTTCTTTCTTTCTTTCTTTCTTTCTTTCTTGACTTTCTTTCTTCCTGAAGGCGGGGGAGGGATCCTTCCTTCCTTTGAGTGAGGTAGGGATGGGCTCCCTTCTTGAGTCTTTCCTTTCTTTCTTTCCCTTTCTTCTTGTCCATCCTCCTTACCTTCTTCCTTCCTTCCTTCTTTCTTTCTTTCCTTTCTCTTTCTTTCGTTTCCTTACTTTCTTTTCTTTCTTCCGGAATGAAGTCCTTCTTTTCCTTCCTTCCTTCCTTCCTTCCTTCTTCCTCGTTCCTAGTTTCTTTCTTTTCTTTCTCTTCTAATTCCCTTTTCTTTCTTATCGTTTCTTTCTTTCCGTCTTTGCTTTCATGCCGGTCCTTCCTTCTTCTCTTCTTCTTCCTTCCTTCCTTCTTTCTTCCTTCCTGCCTTCTTCCTTCCTAATCTTCCTTTGCCTCCTCATTCCTTCTTTCTTTCTTTCCTCGTTCTTTCTTTTTTTTCTTTCTTTCTAGTCGTTCTTCTTTGTCTTCATCTTTTCTAATTCTTGTCTTCCTCTCTTCTTTCTTCTTCTTTCTTCTTTCTTTCTTCTTCTTTCTTTCTTTCTTTCTTCTTTCTCCCTCTCCCCTCTCCCCCTCCCCCCCTCCCTCCTTCTCCCTCTCTTGTTCGTAATTTTTAGTAAAACTTTTAAACAAGAAGATAAAAATGAAAGACTAATGTAAAGTAAGGAAGAAAAAAGAAACAAAAAAGCAAAGAAAAAAAAGTGCCAGAAAAGAAAAAAAGAAAAAATGTTGAAGAAAAATAGAGAAGGAAGAAAGAAAAATATAAAGAAGTAGCTTCTGCTATTCTTTCTAGCAGTTTTAAGTATAAATTCATTTTAACCTCTCTCTCTAAAGTTACATCATATTACTCTTCATAGAGTGATTTATTCTACCCTAATCATCAAAAGCATATATCACAAGTTCAATTTTTCTTCATTTTTTTTTTTTTGCAAAAAATTGTAACTTATGAAAAGTCTGTTCCATAAGATATGTGCCATAGTAGGAAAGGCACTGACTCTGCATAGACACACACACACACACACACACAGAGAGAGAGAGAGAGAGAGAGAGAGAGAGAGACAGAGACACAGAAAGACAGAGAGAGAGAGAGAGAGAGACAGAGAGAGACAGAGACAAAGAGAGACAGAGAAACAAACACATATACACATGCAAATATGTTATCGCTTCACTGATGGTACCCAAATCTTGTGCACTCTTTTTGAGATGGTAGGACAAACAGAATAAATCAGGAATAGGTTGTCCTACAAGGAACATGGCCCCATGTCCTCTACTGCTTTAAAGGTGACAGCCAGCATCTTGAATGGTACCCAAAGCTACTACCTGCCTAGATCATTGTCTCCACAGTCAACCCTCACTTACCCTTACAAAAGTTTTCATCCTGGCAATACAGAGAATGAGATGTCGGAATCAGCTGCAAAATTCTTGATTCAGGTGGAATGCACGATGCACATGTTTAGTTGCGTTATTTTAAAGTTTGAATGTAAATACCCATGCAGAGTAATCTGTGAAAGGGAGCAAAAACAGGTTTGTAGACAAATTGAAACTCCAGGACTCTATATGCACATCAGAAGTGGTATTCAGCAGGTTCTGACCAGTTCTGGAGAACCGGTAGCATAAATTTCGAGCAGTTTGGAGAACCAGCAAATACCACCTCTGACTGGCCCCGCCCCCATCTATTCTCTGCCTCCTGAGTCCCAGTTGATTGGCTGGGTCTTCTTTGGTTGCCCTGCACAGGAGAATGGAGCTGGAAAATAGGTTAGTGGGGTGGGGAGGGAATGGGGATTTTGCAGTAACCTTCCCCTGCTACACCCATCAAGCCACGCCCACAGACCCGATAGTAAAAAAATTTGAATCCCACCACTGGTGCACACAAAATGTTTTGGATGTAGCCAAACGTATCCATGTTTTATAATATTTAATATGCACTAAGTGCAAACGGATGGAGTTCATGGTAAATAAGGACATCGATAAGATTTAACTGATGCAATTTAAAAGGTTTAATTAAATTTGGGTTTCTGTTTTGAGTGTGGCTCCTGGATGCCCTGAGAGTTGGACCATAAGAAGGCCGAGCATCAAAGAATCAATGCTTTCGAATTTGTGCTGGAGAAGATTCTTGAGAATCCCTTGGATTGCAAGGAGATCAAATAGCAATAGCACTTAGACTTACATACCATTTTACAGTGCTTAACAGGCTTCTGTAAGTGGTTGACAGAGTCAGCCTATTGCTCCCAACATTTTGGGTCCTCATTTTACCGACTCAGAAGGCCGACTCCAACCTTGAGCCTGATGAGATTCAAACTGCCAAATTGCAGGCAGACGTCAGTCAGCAGAAGTAGCCTGCAGTACTGCAGTCTAACCACTGCACCACCGTGGCTCACTTCAGCCAATCCCAAAGGAAATCAATCTTAACTGTTCTTTGGAAGGATGGATATTGAAGCTGAAGCTCAAACACTTCGGCCACCAAATGAGAAGAGAGGACTCCCTTGGGAAAGACCCCGATGTTGAGAAAGATGGAAGGCCAAAGGAGAAGGGGACACCAGAAGATGAGATGGTTAGATAGTATCATCAATGCAATGAACATGAATTTGGCAAAGCTCCAGGAGACAGTGGAGGACAGTGGGTGTTGACGTGCTATTCCATGGAGTCACACATGTTTTAGCAACTGATCATTAATCACTTGCATGTCCTGGAAAGGCCACAGGTAGCCAATAAGTCTCTGTCACCACCACAGAGTTGCCCCACAGCTGGTCAAAAGAATGAGTGCAAGGACATCTACGCTAGCCACAAGACATATGAGCAAGCTTCCTATTGAAGGACCTGTTTTTCTTTAACAAACAATTTAGAAAAGGGTGTTGAAGAACGAGAAGGAACAAGGAGTTACTTGTCCTTCTATGGCGCTCCCCTAAAAGGCTTAATTACTGTGGTACTAGGAACACACAGTCATCAGCCATTATTTGGCCAAACCAAACAATGAAATAAAGTCATAAATTGCATATTTATTTAGTCAGGGAGGTGGGAGAGCTGGGTTAATTTATTACTCCAGGGTGTTAACAACAAAAACCATGACACAAGATTCGGTCAGCTACATAAGTCCACAAAACAAAACACATTAGTTAGTATTTCACTTTTCCTTTCATATGTTGCTAATAAATTATGAGGTCCACCATTGAAGGCTAAGGAAGAAAATGACACATAGCAGAAAAATAAAGATTGTCGTGCCTCGCTCCTATTGCCACAGAAGAGTGTGTTCATAGCTTACACAACAAGAGAACAAAACCAACACCCTATGCCTAAACAAGTCATAATGATGCCCTTCTGTGTGGAATGCACTTCTATTTCCAGCAAGGAGCTGTGGGCAGGACAGCTGAAGATCTGTTTTTGCAGAGCGATGTCATCTCACAAGCGGGTCTGGAACTGCCGTCGTTAAGTGATGCTGTTGTTAAGAGCCTGATTTTACAAGCTTTTTTTTTGCCGTGGTCGTTAAGCCAATCATCACAGTCGTTAAGTGAATCATGTGGTTCGGTGGTGGGATTCAATTTTTTTTACTACCGGTTCTGTGGGCGTGGCTTGGTGGGCGTGGTGTGGCTTGGTGGGCGTGGCAGGGGAAGGTTGCTGCAAAATCCCTATTCCCTCCCCCACCCCACTAACCTGCTTTCCAGCTCTATTCTCCTATGCAGGGCAACCAAAGAAGACCCAGCTGATCAGCTGGGACTCAGGAGGCAGAGGATAGATGGGGGCGGGGCCAGTCAGAGGTGGTATTTGCCGGTTCTCTGAACTATTCAAAATTTCCGCTGCCGGTTCTCCAGAACTGGTCAGAACCTGCTGAATACCACCTCTGATGTGGTTGTTTAGCTAATCCAGCTTCCCCATTGATTTTGCTTCTTGGAAGACCCCTGAGAAAGAGGATCTTGGTGTTCATGCAACACCAGAATGCTGGAAATTATTGTACATACAATAAATGTATGCCTAGCACCCACATTATCATCACGTGGCCATGTGAATGCTGTGACTGTCATAGGTATGAGGACCATTCATAGCCTACTTTTTGCAGCACTGTTATAAATTTGAAGGGTTGTTAAACAAATAGTCACGGATCGGGGATTGCCTTTATTGAATCAATGTTTTTATGTTTTAGTTGTATAGAAGAATACTCTCCTAATCAAGTTCACTTTAGGGTCAATGTCTAAGGCCACACACAGAGAGCATTAACCAAACTGAAAATAAAACATGGAAGAAGAAGAAAATATTTTCATGAAGTGTATCTCAGTGCTTGGGTATTCATGGGAAGCAAAATTAGAAGCACTTTGGTGTCGTGGTTAAAGTGAGTTCTAGTTCCACTTTAGCATGAAGGCTGGCTGCGTGACTTTGGACCAATCATCAGGAGATGGTGAGTTCTAGTCCTGACTTTAGGCATGAAAGGCAGCTAGGTGACTTTGGGCCAACTAGGAGACTATGAGTTCTAGTCCTGCCTTAGGCATGAAAACTGATTGGATAACTTGGGGGCCAATCACCAGAAGATGATGAGTCCTAGTCCCACCTTAATCATTAAAGCTGGCTGGTACTTCAGACCAATCACAGGAGACAATGAATTCTAGCCATGTTTTATGTATGAAAGCAAGCTTGGATGACTTTGGGCCAATCACAGGAGACAATGAATTCTAATCCCACCCTGATTTAGGCATGAAAGCCAGCTATATAGCTTTGGACAAGTCACTCTCTCTCAGCCCAGCCCACCTCACAAGGTTGTTGCTGGGGGGAAACAGGAAGGAGGAAGGAATATTAAGAAGGCTGGATGCCTCGAATTATTTATTTAAAAAAATAATGAAAATGGGATTAAAAATATTTTTTATAAAAAAGGTAGTGTGTATAAAGCAAGACACTTTCACCATAAGGTCTTTCAACCATACCAGAATGACTCATGACATTATTACTTACGCATGGAAGCTGAACCAAACTCAATACAAAGTGAAGACTTTAGAATAGAATTCTTTTATTGGACAAGTGTGATTAGACACACAAGGAATTTGTCTTGGTGCAAATGCTCTCTGTATACATAAAAGAAAAGATACATTCGTCAAGAGTCAAGAATCATAAGGTCTAACACTTAATAATAGTACAAATAATAATAATACAAATAAGCAATCAAATCATACTAGAAACACTCAATATAAATCGTAAGGGTACAAGTGACAAAGTTACAGTCCTACAGTCACAAGTGGGAGGGGATGGGTGATAAGGAGTGATGAGAAGATTAACAGTAATAGTAGTGCAGACTTTGTAAATAGTTGGACAGTGTTGAGGGAATTATTTGTTTAGCAGAGTGATGGCTTTCGGGAAAAAACTGTCCTGGTGTCTAGTTGTTCTGATGTGCAGTGCTCTATAGCATCGTTTTGAGGGAAGGAGTTGAAACAGTTTATGTCCGGGATGTGAGGGGTCTGTAAATATTTTCACAGCCCTCTTTTTGACTCGTGAAGTATACAGGTCCTCAATTGAAGGCAGGTTGGTAGTAATTGTTTTTTCTGCAGTCCTAATTACTCTCTGAAGTCTGTCTCTGTTTTGTTGGGTTGCAGAACCAAACCAGACAGTTATAGAGGTGCAGATGATAGTTCCTCTGTAGAACTGGATCAGCAGCTCCTTGGGCAGTTTGAGCTTTCTGAGTTGGCGCAGAAAGAACATTCTTTGCTGTGCTTTTTGGATGACATTTTTGATGTTAGGTGTCCATTTTAGGTCATGTGATATAGTAGAATCTAGAAATTTGAAGGTCTCTACTGTTGATACTGTATTGTCTAGTATTGCAAGAGGTGGTAGTATGGGAGGGTTTCTTCTACAATTAAAAATAAATGGAACATCTTGCCCTACTCTCGGGGTGGGCTTCAAAAATTCTAGCAAAGAGTTCTCTGCCCTCTGGGCATGGCCATGGTGGGCGTGGTCTAGTCAGCCTCCTGTACCAGGGCGGGGAGTGGGTGAGTGTTTTTGCTCTCCAGGCTCTGGAGACTTTCCTCGAACCTCCAGAAGGGCGAAAACAGCCTCCTCGGACTCCGGAGGCTCTCTGGAAGCCAGAAATGGGTCCATTTCCAGCCTTCCCAAACTTCTGGGAGGCCTGTTTTTCACCCTCCTTGAGTCTCCTAGCATGCCCTGCACATACCTGCACCCAAAACGGGCCACGTGGGGACTCTTGGGAGGGGAGGGGCAGGGAGGGCAGGGCCAGCCAGGAGTGGGATTTGGTGGGTTCTCTGAACTGCACAGAATCCTAGCTAGGGGCTCTCTTGAACCCCCGTGAACCTCCAGCAGTCCACCCCTGCCTATGCTATGAGTCCAGGATTAAAACACATAGTTCTGTGTTTTGGCAGCTTGTTTGCAATAATTGCATGCTCTTGCTCTTGCACTTGAAACTACCTTGGATTTTTTTTTGGTTTTGTTTTACTTTGACTGCTGGAAAATAAAGTAGATCTTATTATGTTGATGATGCCATGAGGTAAGGTGAGGTTTTCTGTTTTTTTTTAATAATGTGGATTTTTAATGTTGTAAGGCACCAGAATCACTGGTGTGTGAGTTGGGCGACTACGCTGCCTTTGGTCCAATCTAAGTATGGTATATAAAATCATACATTGCAATGTCCTACCTGTCAATGAATACTTCAGCTTCAACCATAACAACACAAGAGCACACAAGAGATACAAACTCAAGGTTAACCGCACCAAAGTTGATTGCAGGAAATACGACTTCAGCAACAGAGTGGTCAATATCTGGAATACTCTATCCGACTCTGTGGTTTCTTCCCCAAACCCCAAAAACTTTAACCTTAGACTGTCTACTATTGACCTCACCCCTTTCCTAAGAGGCCTGTAGGGGGCGTGTATAAGCGCACCAATGTGCCTATCATCTCTGTCTTACTGTTTCTTTTTATTTTTCTTATATGTATCCATATATTTATAACTATGTTTTTACTTATATCTATTATCTTGTAAGCAATTGACAAACCAAATAAAATAAATAAAAATAAAAAATATAAACATTTGCTAAACAAATGAAAATACTGTTGGTTTCTCCAGCAAAACCAAGAGTTGACAGACCTTCTGTTTTTAACCTGAAACCATCATAGTATCATGGAGCACCTGTGTCCAGGGAGGCAGGAAAACCCAGAAAATTTGAACATTTAATAAATAAATAAAAAGCCACCCAGAGTTATCTTATAGGAAAAGCCAGCAAATTTAAACAAATAAACAAACAAATAAATAAGGAAGCCGCCCAGAATCATCTTATAAAGAAGATGGGCAGCAATTTAATAGATAAATAAATAAAATAAATATTTTCTTTGGAAAGTTGCCTTCAATGGATCATTTGGGAATTGGAATAGTTTCTTGCCATTGGCCAGAAAAGAAAAGGTTTTTTTTCTTTTCAATCAATCAATCAATCAATCAATCAATCAATCAATCAATCAATCAATCAGAATTGATTGGAAGATCTTCTATTCCAACCCTCCTGCTCAAGAAGGAGACTATTCTATTTCAGAGAAGGGACTGTCCAATCTCTTCTTGAAAACCTCCAAAGATGAAGCAGTCTGGTGGAAAGCTGTTCCACTGGTTAATTGTCCTCACTGTCAGGAAGTTTCTCCTCAATTCCAGGTTGTTTCTTTCCTTGATTACTTTCCATCCATTGTTTCTTGTCCTGCCCTCTGGTGCTTTGGAGAATAGGTTGACCCAGGGGTGGGATTCCAAAATCCCAGCAACCGCTGCCCAGTTGTTGAGTGGGTGTGGCCATGGTGGGCGTGGCCTACTGGAACTTCTGGGACGGCCATTTTTTCACCTTCCCAAGGGTCCAGAGGCTTCCCTCGAGCCTCTGGGAGGGCAAAAATGGCCTCCCCGGGCTCTGGAGGCTCTCCGGAAGCTGGAACAGGCCCATTTCTGGACTTCCAGGTACTTCTGGGAGGGCCATTTTTTCATCTTCCCAAGGGTCCAGAGGCTTCCCTCAAGCCTCTGGGAGGGTGAAAATCGCCTCTCCTGGTCTCTGGAGGCAGGGGTGGGATTCTATCAGTTCGCATCTATTCGCTAGAATCGGTTGTTAACATTCTAAGCAGTTTGGGGAACCAATTGTTAGAAGAAATTACTGGCCTAATCCTGTAAAGAAGGCAGGAAGGATACATTCTGGTGTTGCTTACAGAAACTGCCTCTAACCCTTATTACATTCTTGGCAGGACTAGACTTCCTGTCTCAGGAATGTCTCTGGAGTTTTTTCTCCCTCCTTTGCTGGTACTTTGCTTGTGTGGAGTGACCATTCAAAGTTACAATGGCACTGAAAAAAGTGTCTTATGACCATTTTTCACACTTACGACTGTTGCAGCATCCCCACAGTTATGAGAGGCCAGGCGAGGAAATGCGTGCCTCGATGTGAGTGATGTTGAGTTGGCCACGGCCAGCCAGTCACATGACCTACCAAGCACATCCACCAACTAAGCCATGCCCACAGAACCGGTTGTTAAAAAATTTGAATCCCACCCCTGCCTGGAGACCCTCCATAAGCCAGAAACAGGCCTATTTCTGGACTTCTGGTACTTCCGGAAAGGCCTGTTTTCCCCCCTCTCAGACCCTCTGTGTGGACCCTACATTTACCTGCATCAAAAATGGGCCACATGGAGACTCCTGGGAGGGTTGGGGTGGGATGGGTGCGGAGGGGTCAGCCGGTTGGTTCAAATACCAGTTCAGCTAACCAGATGCAAATTCATCATCTAGTTCACCTGAATTGGTAGAATCTCACTCCTGGGTTGTCCCCTTCTTCTTTATGGCAGCCTCTTAAATACTGAAATAGTGCTATCATGCCCGCCCCCCCAGTCCTTCTTTTCTCTAGACTAGCCAAACCCAAATCCTGCAACGGTTCCTCCTACGTTTTAGTCTCCAGGCTTTAATCATCTTAGTTGCTCTTCATTGCACTCTTTTTCCAACATCTTTTTTTTTGTAATGTAGTGACCAAAACTGGATGCAGAAACTGATCAGCGAAAGAAAGCCTTCGTCCCTAAGATAACCTGATGATTTTTTTGCCTTGATCTTCTTCCATATTCTTACAAAGCTTCCATTATTCTTCCCAAAGCACCTCGGCCTAATTACTTCTTTTGTCAGAGACAAGATGATAACCCCGTATAGCAAAATCACACTGTTTCCCTCTTTTGTTTCGGAACGCTCCATTGTCCTCGCGAAATTCAGAAACCCTTGTCAATGCGGCAGCCGAGGGAAGTGGGGAAATGAAATAATTCAAAGAGGTCGTTGAAGCAATGTGGCACCGTCTGAGCTAGCCTGCACTTCTGATGGTTTTAAAAGCCCTTGTTAAGTCACCCAGACTTATTAGTTCCTTTAGACTGGCAAGCAGAAAAATTTCTTGACTGCCACCTGCTTGGCAGTACAATTCCTTAAAGAGGAAGAGAAATCTCCATTGGAGAATATTCAAGTAGTCCTCCACTTAGAACCATTTATTTAGCGAGCAAAGCTACAACAAAGGGACTTACAACCAGACCTCACACTTACGACCATCACATTCCTGTGGCCACATGACCAAAAATATGGGTGCTTGGCTGAGTCATTTTAGGTTTACAAAATAATAATAATTTCTGATAATGATGATCATAATAAAAATAATAGTAGTAATAATAATGATAAAAATGTTTGCTTATTTATAATAATAATTTCCCATCCTTTACTTAAATATAATGGTAATATTTCATCTTCTAATTTCTACCTCTTTTACCTAACCACTGGTAAAACATATCCCATGTTGAAAAATATTCCATTTCTTCCTTTTCTTTTTAATGTCAATCTATCCATCTCTGCACTGTCTAATATTTATTATTTTGCAAACTTAAAATGACTCAGACAATATACTTGTTCATTAGTATTTAAGGAAAAAAATGTATAAATAAAATTAAAAAAAAATATGATTGCTTGGCAACCAGCATATATTTACAATGGTTGCAACATCCTAGATAGAGGTTGGTATTCAGAGGTTCTGACCAGTTCTGGAGAACCAGTAGCAGACATTTTGAGAAGTTCAGAGAATCGACAAATCCCACCTCTGACTGGCCCCGCCCCCATCTATTCTGAGAACTAAACTCTGAAGAACTGAAGACGCTTCTTGTATGGGAATCGAAAAGTTTTCAAGGGAAAAAAATCCCAATATAGTCCGGTTACCTTTTGGTAACACTTTGGCGGAAAAACCAATCTGGTCATGTTGCCAACTTCAAAAGCCGATACAAAAATTTATGCCACCAGATAAAAACTGAATGTACCAATTATCACATTAAACAAGAAGAAAACCTTCCACGCACCAATTCCACCCGCGCTTTGTACAATTTTATAAACAACAAACTATAAGACACAAAGTCCATGGTAAAGACTGCAACGACAACACTATTAAAGCCAACCTCTTTAACAACTTCTTTGGCTCAGTATTTGTAAACAGCAATGGATCATGCCCAGTATTTCCTAGTCGAACCACAGACAACTACAATGATCTAATACATATTGATTTTCAGAAGACATTGTTGAAAAAGCACTGTGCAATCTAAGACCATCTCTATCTACTGGATCAGACGGAATATATGACTATTTTTTAAAAAAGCTACCTACTGCCATAGCTGAACCTCTAAGCATAATCTTTGAAAAATCTTTCAGGACCAGCTCCTTGCCAAAACTGTGGTCACAAGCCACAGTCATCCCAATCTTCAAAAAAGGAAACTCCAGCCTAGTTGAAAATTACAGACCAATCTCTTTATGCTGCGTCACCTGTAAAGTCATGGAATCAATTATTAACCAATCCATCATCCTCCACTTAGAAACAAACAACCTACTCTCTAATAAACAATTTGGTTTTAGGAAAAAACTTTCATGTAATCTGCAACTCTTACACTGCAAAAACATATGGACTACACAACTCAATCGGGGCAAAGCAATAGACGCAATCTACATATACTTCTGTAAAGCCTTTAATTCAATGGTACACGACAAACTACTCCTAAAACTTAAATCTTATGGTATCTCTGGACACCTGCATAACTGGATAGAAGCATTCCTATCAAACAGACAACAGATGGTCAAAATTGGGAGCGTCCTATCAAATTCTGTACCTGTCAACAGTGGTGTTCCCCAAGGCAGTGTTCTGGGACCAACTCTTTTCATACTCTACATAAATGACTTCTGTGATCATATCAAGAGCAACTGCATTCTCTTCGCTGATGGTGTAAAGCTATTCAACACCACAGACAATACTGCTACCCTTCAAAAAGACCTTGACTATGTATCAGAATGGTCAAACAAATGGCAACTTCAAATCTCAACAAACAAATGCTCTGTCTTACATATTGGCAAAAAAAACCCCAGAAAATAAAATACAGGCTGAATAGTCAAGACCTTGTTGATGATCCAAACCCTGTCAAGGATCTTGGAGTACTCATCTCACATGACCTAAGTGCTAGAGCCCACTGTAACTACATAGCCAAAAAGGCGTGAAGAGTTGTTAACCTGATCTTACGTAGCTTTTTCTCTGGTAATATTACACTAATACCTAGAGCATACAAAACAGTTGCTAGACCAATACTTGAATACAGCTCATCAGTCTGGAACCCACATTACGTACCTGATATTAACACAGTTGAGAAAGTCCAGAAATATTTCACAAGAAGAGTTCTCCACTCCTCTACTCGTTGCAGAATACCTTATACCACCAGACTCGAAATTCTAGACCTAGAAAACCTAGAATTACGCTGCCTTCAGTCCGATCTAAGTATAGTATATAAAGTCATACATTACAATGTCCTACTTGTCAATCAATACATCAGCTTCAACCATAACACCACTAGAGCAAACAATAGATACAAACTCAAGGCTAATCACATCAAATTTGACTGCAGGAAATATGACTTCAGCAACAGAGTGGTCAATGTCTGGAATACTCTACCTGACTCTGTGGTTTCTTCCCCAAACCCCAAAAACTTAACCTTAGACTGTCTACTATTGACCTCACCCCTTTCCTAAGAGGTCTGTAGGGGGCGTGCATAAGCGTACCAACGTGCCTACCGTCCCTGTCCTAATATTTCATATATATATATATATATATATATGTGTGTGTGTGTGTGTGTGTGTGTGTGTGTGTGTGTGTGTGTGTGTGTGTGTGTGTGTGTGTGTGTGTGTATGTATATATATATATATTTCTTATATGTATCCATGTATTCATAACTATTTTTTTACTTACACCTATTATCTTGTAAACAATTGACAAATAAAAATAAATAAAAAATAAAAAAGCATATTTGGAACAAATATGACTTGGATGATTGAGAATCTCCATAAACATTGAGAATATGAAGTTAATTCTCTCAAATTATTATCTTGTTAGCCCAAAGGTGCTTTTTAAAAAAAAATGCAATTGGACTTTGTTTTTCCTTGAAGATGTTTCATTTCTCATCCAAGAAGTTTGTTCAGTTCTTCATTAGATTCTCCTCTGTTTCCTACAAATGAGGCTGATTTTGTTCTTTAGCCACTGGGAAATACTATCCACTGTAGCTGCTGTTAATTTTTACCTATTACACCAACGAAAATGAGCTTCTGGCATTGTGAATATTAAAATGAAGGTGTTTCCATTTGTTTTTGCATTCTTTTTCACAAGAAAGCCTGTGTTCTTCTCAAGACTGGAATAAATAGGCAGATATTTAATGTTTCTCTCTGTTTCTCATATTTCCATTCATACTTGCGGCCCATCCCATTCTGTGGTCCTGTGTGTTTATTTGTTTTGACATTACATGCCTGTTTGTACGTAGCTCTCCTAAGTATATATTGCTGCTTACAATTTTTGAAAATATACACTGAGTTTTAAACAATTCTCCTAAAGCCCTTTTGTGCATGGTTTGTTGCGAATAATAATGTTTTTGTTCAGATTTCTGTAATCTCTCTATCTAATATAATTGTTCAACTGCATTTTCAAAATCTGAAAAAATGTGAATTTCAAGTTATACCTTAGGTTAGAGAGAAACATGTTTTAGCTGCAACAGTTTTTAATTTTAAATTATGTAGGAGCAATTGTTATTAGTTCTTATAAGCCATTCTCAATTCTTCTCAACAGCATCTATTAAGACAACGCAAAATCTGTTTATTTCTAGTAGAGGTTAACCTAATTAAGTCTGCTAAACATCTTCAATCAAAATTGTTGCACTTTCTACTTATTTAAATCTTTAGAACAAAGATTAACAATGATTCCTCTTAAATTATTATTAATTTATACTGTGAAATAGTTCTGCTCGATAATCTACTGACATGTGAAACAATTGTTTTCTTTAAACATCATTTTTTAGAAACCTTGTACTACAGCATTGCTATTTCAGTTTTTATCTCATTTCATTTCTTTCTTTAATCAAGCCTACTCTATTAGCTCTCATTTAAATACAAATTTAAATTTGACATACATTTGCAAACTCAGAAACAACACAGTTTTTTAAAATTTAGTCTGCACAGGGTTGCAATTTTTGCAGGAAAAATTATGCAGCATCATTTGTTTTATTTATTTTTTATTTAGAAAAAAACTTTATTAAATGTTAAAAAGATATATACAAAATACAAAGCATTTAATTAAAAATGAAACAAAAACAAAAAATGTATATATTACAAATTAATTAGATGGTGCTTTCTTATCAAACAATATTCTAATACTTATTTCATATATCTGGTCAGTACTCCTACTATAACCTCTTTAAATTCTTCCTTCCTTATCTATTTACTTGCTGGTTTCTATTATTTGTCCAATTATACCAGTATTCCCAGGCTGTATAATATTTTGAGTCTTCCTTTTCTTTTAATCTTAGGGTAAGTTTGTCCATTTCAGTGCAATCATAGCTATACTCTCGTTTCTCTTCAGATCGTATAAATCTTTTGCCTTTTATCATTTGTTTTAAAGAGGGGATAGAAACTGTCATCTAATTGCTAAGTGTTTTCTTTATATGCTTTGAAAATCATTTTAAAAAATAAGCAATTCTACCAATACCAATGGAAAAAAAAATTTTTTGCTCTTTCTTTCTTTAAAGCTAGTTGCTACTTGGTACAGTGCATGAAGGTAGCCCTCAATTTACAATTGTTCATTTAGTGACTCTTCGAAGTGACTCTGAAAAAAGTGACTTACGACCGCTTTTCACACTTGTGACCATTGCAACATCCCGGTGGTCATGTGGTCAAAATTAAGATGCTTGGCAAATGACTCATATATATGATGGTTGCAATCCCCTCTTGCAACCTTCTGACAAGCAAAATCAATAGGGAAGTCAGATTTACTTAACAACCGTGTGACTGCAATGATACAAGGTCATAAAATGGGGCAAAACTCACTTAATAAATGTCTCACTTAGCAACATAATTTTGGGCTGAATTGTGATCGTAAGTCGAGGACTACCTGTATTCAATAAATAATTCATTTGGGCACAAAATTAATGTCCAACTTCCTTTTAAACTGGAGGAGAAGCAAAGGCATAAAGAATATGTCGATAACTATTTTATTCCCTAAAAACCATCAACCCTCATAATCTTGAATATGAAAACACAGGGAAAGGGTGTTTACTTAACTGAGTGTTCCTCCACATTCTAAATATTTATTTAATGGTGTCTGCTTGCAAAAAGTTTGAACTAGCTTGCATGAAGCTTAAAATTACATTTGCTATTAGAATTTAGCAGCTTTTTCCAACTTAGTTGATGGATATTAAGATTCTAATTCTCAGAGTCTCATAAGATGATGATGCTTACTAGAAATCTTGAAGGTCAACAACTAAACCAAAGAAATTTGGGGAACAAACCCTAATGACAGCGCCCCAAGTTATATTTCTCCATTCCAAGCCATACAATGCTATCGTTTTTTTTCCTCTCCCTTTTAATCAGAAACCACAGGGTGACACTGTTTGCTTCCTAGAGTCTCTAGCAGCAGTGGATTATAATTAACAGGCAACAAAAATTGCATTTTTAAAAAATCAATGGCCAGCAGTATTTTACTTTAAAACGCAAGTTTGCTTTTTGGACAACTTGCCACAGAGTCTGTGGTTGCTTGAACTGAAAAAAGATAGAGAAGCTGAGCTGCTTTTCAGGTGTGAAAATGTACACAGGGATTGTACATAAAAAGTGTGCTGCAAACTTTAACATAAGCCTATCAGTTTGTTAGTTTTTCAAATCCTCCAAACCAGCTCCACATCACATAGGTTTGATATGGATCACCACTTTATGGCTCTCAGGCGCCTCGCCTCACCTCCACTTGTCAAACGTTTGGCTTAAGGAGAATTTCTGATCCTAAGCCTTCACTTCTGCCACCATCCACTAATGTGGGGCTAATTTCAAGAAGGAAGGAAGTATCTGGGTTCTGTAGTTGACTGAACCTCTCATGGCCCAAACAAATCAACCCTGCTGATGAGAAAAAGGTTTCAGAAAGTGTGCAGAGAAGAGCAACAGAGTTGATCAGGAGGTCGGAGGCAAAATCGTATGATGAACCATTGAGGGTGCTAAGTAAGTCTAACTCAGGTGTGTCAAAATCAAGGCCCAGGGGCCGGAGTCAGCCCATGGGGTGCTTAGATCTGGCCCACGGTGCCTCTGCCAGCAAAAACAGAGCTCTGTTTTCTTCCAAGTTCTGTTTTTGTTGGCAGATGGTTGCAGGAGGCCATCGCAGCCGAAAATGGAACTCACGAGGGCTGCAGGCAGCCCTCCTGAGCTCCATTTTCACTGCCAGAGGGTTGCATCTGAAAATGGAGCTCGCGAGCCCATTTTCACTGGCAGAGTGCCTGGGCCACCACAAGCACTCCCGACACAAGTGATGTTGAATGTTGTGGCCTGCTGGCAGCCTGCACAGAGGGCAGCAGAGTTGGACAGTGGGGAGGAACATGGGCCAGTCCGGGAGTCTGGGGAGGATTCATATGAGGGTCCTGCATCCGATAAAGAGATGGGGCCAGAGTCATTTGGAAGTTATGTACTGATTCCGGAGCCTTCAGAATTTGACAGCAGCAAGGCAGAGGGACAGAGGGAGCCTGTTCCCACTGCACACATGCACAGAGCTGCCAGAAGGCAAGAACAGTTAAGACAAAAGGGGCGACTTGGGTGTAAAGCTTGGAGATTGATTGGCCCTCCCATAAGATATAAAGGAGGAGCAAAGAGACATGAGCCTCTGCAGGAAGCAACTTTGTTCATACTGGTTGGTTTGAATTTGTGCTCTGTTTGGTCTTGTATAACTAATTGGAAATTTAGTTGTTGGCAGAATTTCAAGGAAGATAAAGGTGCATCCTTATCAGACTTATCCTTAAAGGACTTTGACAGAGTTCCATGGGACTATTTACAAACTGTTTGAGACTCATATGGGCTGTGAATAAATAAAATTCACAACCGTTGAAATAAAGAAGAAGGGTTTGGGACTAATGTGTGTTTGTTAGTGTTTCAATAAGCCTTGATAACAGATAATCAGAGTTGGAAGGGACCTTGCAAGTCATCTAGTCCAACCCCCTGCCCAAGCGGGAGACCCTATACCATTTCTGACAAATAGCAGTCCAATCTCTTCTTGAAAATCTCAAGTGATGGCGCTCCCACAACTTCTGAGGGCAAGCTGTTCCATTGGTTGATTGTTCTCACTGATCAGAACATTGAGCTGGCCACATACACCCTGGCCACACTACCCCCCCCGAGGTCAAACATAACCCTGATGCGCCCCTCAATCGAGTTTGAAATTGAGTTTGACCTTCCTGGTTTAACCCAATGAAATCGAGTTTGACCCTCCTGGTTTAACCCAATGAAATCGAGTTTGACCCTCCTGGTTTAACCCAATGAAAAGAAGGATGAAGGAGACATGACAGCTGTCTTCTAATACTTGAGGGACTGTCACAGACAAGAGGGCAGGACAAGAAGCAAAGGGTGGAAGCTTGTTAAAGAAAGATCTAACCTAGAAGTGAGGAGAAATTTTCTGACAGTGAGAACAATCAACCGAATAGCTTCTTTCCAGAAGTTATGGGTGCTCCATCACTGGAGGTTTTCAAAAATAGATTGGACAATCATTTGGATGGAACAAGGATTCCTGCCTTGCCAGGGATTGGACTAAAAACCTCTGAGATCCCTTCCAGTCCTATAGATCTATGACTTAAGGGGATGACCTCGTTCATAAAAACTTGTTAAAGCACTTGCTCCAGTAGTCTGCAATCTTCTGGATTATAAACTAACTTAGCTTCTTCAGGAATAATTCTGACTATGGAATAGAGTCTGAATTTTCAACTGAACTCATTTAATGGGATGATTCTTAATTATTGGATATTTGGCAGATGGAGAGGGCATGTCTGTTCAGAAACCAATAACTAGAAGTGAACAAACTTTGTCATTCTGAACTTCATGCTTGTTAAACAAAAAGCTATATTTTATATTTGCATCTTGATATGTACAGCTCTGCAGAGTGTTCTACGGTCTGAAGTCTGCCACTGTGAGGCCTAAGATATCAAAGGCATGGTTTATGAATACAAACAAGACAAACCCACACCCTCAAATTTAGTTACTTAATTGCTTGGTGAAGAGGTCTTTATAGGATGGAATGGAAATTTAAGATGGTGGCTGCAACAATGCCACTTAAGATCCATCTGTTTTTTTTTAAATATGTGTTGTATATTTAAAAACCAGGTAGAATTCCCCTAGAAGAGAATATTCCTGGCTCAGGGTTGAATTGTGGCAGTGGTGGGATTCAATTTTTTTTTACTACCGATTCTTTGGGTATGGTTTGGTGGGCGTGGCAAGGGAAGGATACTGTAAAATCTCCAGTCAGAGGTGGTATTTGCAAGTTCTCCGAACTACTCAAAATTTCTGCTACCGGTTCTCCAGAACTGGTCAGAACCTGCTGAATAGCACCTCTGAATTGTGGGGTCCTTGGTGCTTTTGAGTTTGGTTGTTTTCTTGCAGGTGTTTCATTACCCAACTAGGTAACATTATCAGTGCTAGAGGAGTGTAGGGGTTGCTCTCTATTTTCCATTCCATTCTTCTCTATTCCATTCCATTCCATTCCACAGAGTAAAATATTTGTAGCTCAGGGTTGAAATGTGGGGTCTTTGGTGCTCTCTCAGCTTGGTTGTTTTCTTGCAGACATTTTATTACCAAACTAAATAACCTTATCAGTGCTAGAAGGGAATGGGATTTGTTCTCTGTTTATGTATAAGTGGTTTGTCCTATCAGAGTTGGTGGGAATATTTTTGTCTTGGTAGTTCATTGATTAGATTGTTGTTTATTGTTTGATGGTTTGTCTGGTACTAACCCTGCTTATCTGGAGTGGTGATTGCTGGTGAAAAGGTGTTTTGGTCTTTTTGTTTCAATTTCAATTGCACCACAACATGTTTGGTCACGTCCTGCTGACACTCTTGGTTTCCTGGAACTTTAGAGGAACCAAAACCAGCATACAATTGAAGCTGCCGAGGAACAAAGGAAAAACAAATTCCATTTCATAAAGGTCTGAATTTCAAAAAGGAGAGTGTCTTTAAAACACAAAGACACGGAGAAATAACACGCCAAGGAGACCAATGGGAGGCTTTTGGCATCATCTGTTCAGATTATGGAGATTAACAAGTATTTGAATTGTTGTGTTATATTAACTAATACATAAGGTCATTCAGGACAGAACTGATCGTTCTGTCCTAACGTGGTTATGAAAAAAAAATATTAGGGAGGGGAAAGGAATGGAATAGGTTGAGTGAGACTAGTGAGTGGGCTAAAGAAGAAAGAAAAGCTAAAGAGAACAAATTTGCTATTGCAGACGGCTTGGCAAATAACACCAGGGAATTATTGTTGTCAGGGATGAGAATGTATAAATAGAAGGGTGAAACTCTGGACCTTTTAAAAACCCTGCCTGAAAATTCTGCCTCCTTCTGGATCAGCTTCCATTTAATGCCGTTTTTGTAATTTAGGAAAAATCAGCATCTGGATAACACCACCTGGAGAAGGTTAGCCTCATCTTTTCAATAAATAAATAAATAAATAAATAAATAAATAAATAAATAAATAAATAAATAAATACATAAATACATAAATACATAAATACATAAATAAATAAAGCTTCTGGAAATGCAATTTCCAGAAGATCCAAATCATTTTATGAATGGAGATGCTTGATGAAAATGCCAGCAAAACAATGAAAATATCTTCCACAGCAAGATCTTTTGAGATAAACCCATCAGCAGGACTGCAATTGATGTTTGAGGACAAAAAAAAACAAAAAACATTTTTTTCTCCTGGGAGTAGAAAGATTATAATGTATAAGGCAGGCTAGTATCCTGGAGAAGAGAAATAAGGTGCCAGCTCTAAGAAGATCATGTTCATTGGTAATTTTGCTTTGCTTTCTAGGATAGCAACATCTAAAGCTATTCATGTCATATCTTTGTTTAAAACATTGGGTGATGAGGACAGCTCAGAGAGATTTGGAGCAAGATCTAATTTAATTTCCAACTGTAGGAAGTTAGCACCCACACCTCTCCTAGAAAATTGAAATATCCTCGGAAATATTAAAAGGGCAGAATATTTCCTCTAAAAAGAGTAGAAACTCAAGGGTAGATACACACCTCAGAAGCAGAAACTTACCCCTACCTTTGTTAATCTCACCCCCACCTTTGTTAACGGGTGGGCCATTATGGCCTGGGCCAGAACAAGGATCTCCAGATAAAGCTGCAGCAATGGCCAAAAGCCCTTTTCAGTGCATCATCATCCAGCAAGGCTCAACCAAGCCTGGAACTCAGGGCAGCCTACACAGTTGCCTCTGGGAATCTGACTACCAATCAGAATGCAAGCTCAAATTCAAATCCCAATAGAGGGTATAAAACTTTCAGCATCTCAGCCCTTTTTTTATCTCTTCCTTCACCTTGAAGCATGTGATCTTCCTTCCTTTTCACTCTGGGGCTTCAAGCCATGTGGTCCTGTCCACCATTAAAACCTTCCAAACAGCCTCCATGTTTCCAGTGTCTTTTTCCCCACTTGGAACTGAACCCAGAAGGTTATTTCTTTCAACACAACATATATGGTCTTATGAAGTTTTGAGTATATTCCCAGAAAGGAATGAGTGGGCAAGAAATAATGAGACTGTACTCCCTCTCTCTCTCTCTCTCTCTCTCTGTGTGTGTGTGTGTGTGTGAGAGAGAGAGAGAGACAGAGAGACAGAGAGAAGGAGAGAGAGAAGGAGAAAGAGAAATAGGGAGAAATGGAGAAGGAAAAGGAGATGGAGGAGGGGAGGGAGATGTAGGGGAGGGAGATAGGAAGAAGGAGAGGGAAAAGGGGAGGAGAGAGGGGAAGACAAGGAGAGGGAGACATAGAGGAAAGGAGGGAGAGAGAAAGAAAGAGAGACAGAGACAGAGAAGGGAGTGGGAAGGGAGAGAGGGAGGGAGAAGAAAAGAGAGAGGGAGAGGAAGAGAAAGGGGAGGGGGGAAGGGAGAGAGGAAGGGGATAGAGAAAGAGAGAGGGATGGAGGGGAAGGGGAAGAAAAAGGGGAGAGGGGAAGGGAAGAGAGGGAGGGAAAGGGAGAGGGAGAATGAGAATGAGAGAGAAAGAGAGAGAAAACAGCTCTTTCCTGCCTTAAAGTGTCCCTCTGGGAATTTAGGGTACAAAGAAAATGGAGCCACCGACCTACTGGAAGATCAAAACCTCTCCCCAGTTTCCCACCTCCTCAGATTAGCTACTCAATTTCTTCCACCACCACCCCCAAGCCTCCCCCCCCCTCCAAAGAAACAAAGGAAAAGAAGCCCATTTCCAAAACGGTCAACAAGTCAACGCTGTATCCCTCCACACATTATGACCCTCCGAAGTAACAAGGATTCAAACTAACATCTCCGGGAAAGACCACCTGCTAACAAGGCACATTTAGTCTCCTCAGAAACAGAAGACGGCCTCTGTTTACATCGCACTCATCTTAAAGCACTCAGCTGGCTTTGTGTTGCTTTTCATCCGCTGAATGTCTTTCTCATTGTTATTACATGGCTTTCATCTCAGATAAATATTGCTTTTAACAAATGATGTGTGTGCTTGAAACTAAGAACTCCTTTTGTTTCACACCAAGCCAGGCCAAGAGATTTCTTTTTCTCCTTGATTCCCCTTCAGAACTAAAAAATAAAATAAAATCATGAGATACGTTGTCTAGGTCAAGAACGATGCAGACTTGAACTCACAAACAGCTCCTAATTTGGTGATTCTTCTGCTACACCAATCTCTTTTTTCAGATTAAAACCAAAGACATGGCATTTTTTTGTACGGATGCATGTGTGAGCTCCATCAGACAACAGAGTTCTGGCCAGTTAGTTTCATAGCTGCTTCTTTTTCACTCAGCATTATCCAATGAAAAATGATGTTGAGTCCAGTTCACCACTATTTCCAGCTGAAAGACACAATTTGGTTAGGTTGCAAGAGCCGTTCTCCAAAATAGAATTTAGAATAGAATTCTTTATTGGCCAAGTGTGATTGGACACACAACGAATTTGTCTTGCTGCAAATGCTCTCAGTGTACATAAAAGAAAAGATAGATCAGTCAAGAATCATAAGGTACAACACTTAATGATAGTCATAGCGTACAAATAAGCAATCAAGTCATACTAGGAAACAGTCAATAAAAATTGTTAGGATACAAGAAACAAGGTTACAGTCATACAGTCATAAGTGGGAAGAGATGGGTGGAAGGAAGGATGGGAGGATTAATAGTAATAGTAATGCAGACTTAGTAAATAGTTGGTCAGTGTTGAGGGAATTATTTGTTTAGAAGAGTGGTGGCGTTTGGGAAAAAACTCCTTGTGTCTAGTAGTTCTGGTGTGCAGTGCCCTATAGTGTCATTTTGAGGGTAAGAGTTGAAACAATTTATGTCCAGGATGTGAAAAAAATAAATAAATCAAAAAATAAATCAAGTCAATTCAATCAAGTCAAGTCAACTCAATCAAGTCAAGTTAAGTCAATCAAGTCAAGTAAGGTAAAATGTAAAGTAACATAACAAAAAGGTTGGGGACATTTCCAGTAAACTCACACTACAGACACCTGATATGGTTACTCATTGTTATGTAGTTAATTATTTCTTCTTTCTCATTAAAGTTACAACTGTATAAAAAGATGTTAACATTTTAAGAAACCAAAGCCAAAGGTTTCAGAGTCAAAACATAAAATACTATTGGTCAGGAATTTCTTATTAAAGGTGGACAGAGAAAAAAAAAAATGTAGGTGTAAGACACACCATCAAAGCTGACACCAGCCAGAGCATAGAACAATTCAAAGAAGTAGATTGGATAACTCATTATGCAGGGTAGAGCGAGGAGAGATAAATCGTTTCGATTTTATCTCTCGATCCTCCCCAATCCACACCACACATCCATTTTAAATAACAGGCCCTTTTGTGGCGAAGAGTCAGTGTCTAAATGAAGGGTTCTCCTCGTTCCTGCCTATTAGATCTCTCGCGGTACTATCGACCATAGATCCTATTGCGACGGTTGGAGGGTTGGATTATTGGCGGGAGGAGATGCTAGGCCCCTGGTTTTGTGGGTGCCTCGGGGTCGGTTCTCTCCCCTCTTTTGTTCAACATCTATATGAACCCTGGGCGAGATCATCCGTGTGTCTTGGGTGAAGTGGTCATCTCTATGCAGAACCCATTTAGACTCTCCACCCCGGACACCCCAACGATGCTGTGGGTGCTATGTCCGTTCATGGAGGCAGTGCGGATATGGATGGGCGGGAACAGGCTCCGGCTCAACCCACCAGAAAACGAGTGGCTGTGTTTTCTGGCTCCCGATATAGCACATTGACTCCGTCGCTGGCTATTGGGGGTAAATTTGCCCCCCACAGAGGGGCGTCGCAATCTTAGTCACTCCGGTGTGCCGGCTGTCGATGAACACCATGTCGAGGCGTCTCAAGGGGGGCATTTCAACATCAATCCTCGGATCTACGACGTTGCGGCCCTTTCTGGATCGGTACCCTGCTCACGGTCACTCGGCCTGGTCACCTCTCGCCTGGACTATTGTAATGCCCTCTACATGGGCTCCCTGCGGGATTCCCCGGAGACTCCAACTGGTGCCGAATGCGGCCGCGCTGAGTGATCATGGTGTCGTCACGGTCCGCCCCCTTGACGCCTCTCCTTCGCGAGCTTCAATTTGCTGCCAGTGGGGATCCCGGTTGCTTTACGGTTCGTCGTTCTACGCTTTAGGCGATCCATGGCATTGACCGGTTTACCTACAGGACCGCATCTACCGTGTCTCCAGCAGACCAGTCGAGCACAAGGGAAGGCCTTCCCCGGGTTCAGTCGGCTACCAGTGCCGCCTGGCCGGTCCCAGGGGTAGGGCACTTCTCTGTGGCGGCACCCATGCCCTCTGTAATGTCTCCTGCCACCGGAACTGCTTCCGCATGGACTGATGTCCTTCAGGCTCGCGCTGAGACCTGGCCCTTTTCGACAGTGTCCCGCCGGTGCTGAGAGAGGGTTTTAATGTGTCTCCCTTAATTTTAATTAGGGGTTTTTAAGGGGGTGGGGTGGGCTTTTTATTTCGGCTAATCTACTGTAACTTTTTTCTTAACTTTGTATGTTGTGTTTAAAAAAGATTGGCTGTACCACGCGCCCTGAGTCCCTATGGAGAAGTCGGTTAAAAGTTAAATAATAATCAATAATAAAATTATGATAATTATGAATTGATTATTTAAGGACAATACATCCATTTCCCTAAATATGATAATGTTTTGCTTTAAAGCATTCGAACTTTGGCAAGAGCGATGAATTAATATAGCAATAAGTGTGGCTTTATCATTAGTTGTCTACCCTATGTACTTGGTTGGTTTATCTTCTTTCTTGATTTTCACTTATTTATTTTTATTTATTTAGAGACCAACCTTATCACTCACAGAGTGACTCTTGGTGGATCAATGGCTCTATATCATCTCTCTCTCTCATCTCTATTTATCTATCATCTTTCTTTCTCATATATCTATATCTAACTAATTTATCTCTTTCTCTCTCCATCTATCTATTGTTCCCTCCCTCCCTCCCTCCCTCCTTCCCTCCCTCCCTCCCCCTCTCTCTCTATATATAATCTGTCTATCTATCTGTATCTATTTATCTATCATCTCTTTCTCATCTATCTATCTCCATCTATCTAATCTCTCTCTCTCCCCATCTATCCATCCATCTATCCCTCCATCTATCTATCTATCTATCTATCTATCTATCTATCTATCTATCTATCTATCTATCTATCTATCTATCTATCATCTATCTCTTCCATTAATAAAACTGAATATATTCAGGGAACTTCTCACTCTGGATTTTTTTTTAAAATTGATTCAAAAAAATCAAAGGTGGAAAAGTCTATGAAATCTCTGCAGCATGTCTGAATCTTTCCCAATCAATTCAAAGGGATTTGATTGATACTTTGAATTATTTTAAAGATTCAGCATAAAAATAAGAATTGGGTAATAGAACCCCTCAAAATGGAGAACAAGACAAATCTCTAAATTATTGGTGTATAGTTCTAGTAAAGACAACTGCTTGGTGATATATGACAAACAGTCAAAAGTCCCAATGTTTCTCTGTTTAGACAGAAGTGAAGAATCTTCTTGGATGAGAAGCAAAACCTCTTCAAGGAAAAACGAAGAAAATCCAGTTGCCTTTTGAAAAAAAAACTGTTGTGTATGGACTGAGTCTTCACGCAGGTCCGTGCTTCCAGCGGGAAGCACGGACCTCTCCCATTGGCTGGAGCCGTTTGACAGCCGGCTATAAAAGGCGGCTGTCAAACGGCATCAGCTGTTGCCGCTCCAGCTGGCTGCCGTGTTAGCGCGGCAGTAGCGGTAACCCTCTTTACTTATAATAAAGAGTTAAGCTTTTAGCCTTGACCTGGTCTCTGCCTGAGTTATTCCGTCGCTCCACAACACTGGCGACGAGGATGGGATACTAATAAAGGCAAGCCAGGCAAGGAAGAGAAAGAAAGGAGTGAAATCACTAGCTGAGAGCTGAAATCGCTACAGAGTTGCTGACTCTAGCCGCGAAGCGCCGTCTCTAACTTGCCTGAGGAAAAACTTCACAGCTGACAGAAGATGACTACGAATCCTGCATTCCCGCCCTTCAGACCGACCGCTGAGACGTGGGAGTCATACAAGAACCGGTTTGACTGCTTTTTAGATGCTTTAGACCTGTCAGAAATTTCTGAGCATAGGAAGAAATCTTACTTCCTAAGCTTTTGCGGAGCCACGGTTTTTGACACCGCATCAGCATTACTGGCCCCTAGATCTATAAAGACTATCCCTTGGGAGGAACTGCAAGAAATTCTCTCAAATCACTACTCCCCTAAGCCTTCCAGAATTGCTAGGCGCCATGCTTTCAGAAGGCGCATCCAAACAGAGGGGGAAACAATTAGTGATTATATGGCAGCACTGAGAACAGCTGCCTTGCATTGCGGGTTCAGAGATTACCTGGACGATATGCTGCTCGATCAGCTGGTTTGTGGCGTTAGAGACCCCAAGTTACAAAGACGTTTATTAGCCAAAGGGGATCTAACCCTAAAGCAAGCCATAGAGGAATCCCAGGCTGCTGAGCTGTCAGCACTCTCAGCAGCTGAAATTCAGGGAAAACCCAGCAGACTAGAAAATCCAACAGTATATTTTGAGGAAGCCTCCACAGAAAATGGCCCAGAAGAGGCTACTGAGGTAAACCGCCTCAGACAGCCCAACACAAATCAAAAAGAGTTCAGGCAAGGTATAAGTCAAACCCCACATTTACAAACCTTATGCTTAAGCTGCGGGGGAACTCACCTCAGGGCATCCTGCAGATTCAGGAATGCCATATATTTAAGGTGTCAAAAGAAAGGCCATCTGGCCAAAATTTGTCAGGCAGGGAAAACCTTCAACCAGCCACAAAGGCCACAGAAGCTCATTCAATACCCCAGACAAATTGAGGACAGTTTCACATGCTATCAGTTTAAAATACAAAAAATTAATAAATCTAACAAAATTAGTGTCACTGTTTCTATAGAAGGTAGACCCTGCAGAATGGAGGTTGACACCGGCTCTGCATTATCCATCATCTCATGGGACACCTTAAAGAAGCTACTCCCCAGAATGTCAAGACAGAAAATTCCAGCCTGCAATCTAACACTTCGGGACTACCAAGGCAGAACCATCCCTGTCATCGGAAAAGGCAAGTTCCTTGTCCATTTTCAAGGGTTTAAGGGTCACTTGCCTCTAGTGATAGTGGATGGTGTCCTCCCAAGCCTATTGGGACTAGATTGGTTCCCAGCCCTGGGCCTCCACATAGGGGGAATCCACGCAATTACCAATTCAGAAGTTGAATCCCTGTTCAGGGACTATGCAGACGTATTCAGTGAGGGCCTAGGCTGCTACGTGGGAACCCCAATATCCTTCAGGGCAGACTCCCAGGCAGTACCAATTCGTTTGAAGCCCCGCAGAGTTCCTTTTGCAATTCGTTCTAAACTAGACAAGGAACTTGACAAATTAATCAAGCAGGGCGTACTGAAACCTACAGACTTCTCAAAGTGGGAAACCCCCATAGTAACACCGTTAAAAAAGGATGGAAGCTTGAGGATCTGCTCAGACTACAAGTCGTCCATAAACAAATATTTACAAGTTAGTGCGTACCCAGTCCCTGTGGTACAACATTTACTCCATTCCCTTGAGCCTGGTTCCATTTTTGCAAAGTTGGACATGTCCCAGGCGTATCAACAGTTTCCTGTTGATGATGAAACTGCTGAACTGCAAACAATAGTAACCCACAGAGGGGCTTTCAAATGCACACGCCTACAATTCGGAGTTAGTGTGGCCCCTGGAATTTTCCAGTCCCTTATGGAACGAATCCTGCAAGGGTTACCAGGCGTTGTGCCTTACTTTGATGATATTCTGGTATCCGCTACCAATCTACAACAATTACTACAAAGGGTCAGAGGTGTACTTGACCAGTTTTAGACAATCTGGTCTCAAACTAAAAAGGGAAAAATGTACCATAGCCACTCCACAAGTGGAATTCTTAGGTTACAAGATTGATGCCAAAGGTATTCACCCGACTGAGTCAAAGGTCAAGGCCATTCATGATGCGCCTACTCCTACTAACAAAACTGAGCTTCAAGCTTTCCTGGGCCTCTTGAATTTCTACGCTTCGTTCCTGCCCCATAAAGCTTCTGTTGCCGAGCCCCTTCATAGACTTTTAGACAAGAACTCACCATGGCACTGGGGACCAAGGGAAACTATTGCTTTCAAACAAGTCAAGTCATTGTTAACTTCAAAGGCCGTCTTAATCCAATTCAATAAAGACTTACCACTCATTCTAGCAGCCGATGCTTCTCCATTCGGAATTGGGGCTGTCCTGAGCCACAGACTGCCCAATGGTGCAGAAGCACCTATAGCTTTCTTTTCAAGGACACTATCTTCCACTGAACGCAACTATAGCCAGATTGACAAGGAGGCCTTGGCTGCAGTGGCTTCAGTGAAGAAGTTCCATGAATTCCTCTACGGGCATCATTTCGAACTCATTACTGACCACAAGCCACTGTTAGGTATTTTATCCGGCACTAAACAGACTCCCCAGATTTTGTCCCCAAGGATGACCAGATGGACGGTTTTCCTGGCTGCGTATTCCTACACTCTAATCCATCGATCCGGGAAAAGCCTTTCCCATGCTGATGCACTCAGCCGCTGTCCCCTGCCAATGCCAGTCGTGGACCCAGCACCTGCAACCACAGTCTTTCTTATCAACGAACTCAAGCTTCCAGTCACTGCTGCTGACATCGCTGCCCATTCGGCCAAGGACCAGGTAATATCCCAAGTCCTGGACTGGGTAGGGAGGAGGTGGCCTACGGCCCCTTATCCTTCAGACTTCCTACCCTACAAATTACGCCAGCAGGTACTTTCCTCCTTGCAAGGCTGTTTACTATGGGGAACCAGAGTAGTCATTCCCCACAAATTGCAAACCTCGATTCTGAAGGTGCTGCATGAGGGCCACCCAGGGATTGTGAGAATGAAGGCCCTAGGCTCGCAGCTACGTATGGTGGCCAGGCATGGATGCCCAAATCTCTAAATGGGTAAATTCTTGCCAGGCGTGCCAGGCCACCAGGGCATTACCACCAGCAACCACCCCTAGGACCTGGGAGGAAGCAGGACAGCCCCTGGTCCAGAATACACATAGACTTAGCAGGCCCCTTCCATGGGCGCACTTTCCTGGTGGTAGTAGATTCATATTCAAAATGGGTGGAATTAACTCTAATGCACTCCACCACTACGGAAGCAGTCAGCAAAGCACTGACTAGGATGTTTGCCACTCGTGGCCTTCCTGATTCTGTCGTATCCGACAATGGCCCCCAATTCACCTCCTGTGAATTTGAGATGTTTCTAGCAAGTTTGGGCATCAGGCACATATTAGTGGCCCCTTTTCATCCTGCCAGCAATGGCTGGCTGAGAGGGCAGTTAGATCTGCCAAAGAAGTGCTACAAAGATTGGGTCCAATCAACTGGCATGCCAGGCTAGCCCAATACCTATTGAGCCAACATACTACACCCTGTGCCTCAACTAATAGGTCACCAGCCGAAATATTAATGGGACTGCCGGCTGAGGACCACTTTGGACAGGCTGCACCCAAATTATGCCCCTTTGCTTCCCCTTGGGTCAAACAGCCAAGATAGAGGGTTCCTGATAAATGACAAGGTGTTTGTCAGAAATTTTGCTGGGCAACCACTATGGTTACCAGGGCTTGTGATAGCAGTAACTGGTCCCAAGTCTTATAGAGTCCAGTTACCTGATGGACGGACCTGGCGGCGTCACGTGGACCACCTGAGGAAGCGTTGGAGCACCGCACCCAGAGGTCATCCAGATGAGCCCCCTGCAGAAGCAACCACACCATTCGACGAAACCAGTTTCCAACCCACCGGGAACGATGACCTACCAGATGGGGAAGCTGACCAAGGTGCAGACCCAGCTCCAGACAGCCCGGCAGCCTCTCCGTTGCCCGAAGACACGCAGAAGGCACCAGACTGCAACCCGACGCCATTTTTGACAGAGCCTAGAAGATCCGGACGAATTCGCAGGCGTCCAGCGTATCTGAAGGACTACGCATGCTCCTCACTGGGAGAGAGGAGTGTTGTGTATGAACTGAGTCTTCACGCAGGTCCGTGCTTCCAGCGGGAAGCACGGACCTCTCCCATTGGCTGGAGCCATTTGACAGCCGGCTATAAAAGGCGGTTGTCAAACGGCATCAGCTGTTGCCGCTCCAGCTGGCTGCCGTGTTAGCGCGGCAGTAGCGGTAACCCTCTTTGCCTGTAAATAAAGAGTTAAGCTGAAAGCCTCGACCTGGTCTCTGCCTGAGTTATTCCGTCGCTCCACAACAAAAACATCTTTGGGAGAGTCTCTTTAGATACTTGAAGGTGAAAGCAACCTCATAGAAACCCACTCCCCATATCCATAATTGTTGTAATAGCTCGTGCTATATTGGACTGTGGCTGAATGCAAGCACTTTCTGATTCTTGTTGCTATTTCTTCTGATTTGACAAAATGACAGTGCGCCATAAGAACCTCAGAGTTTCAATTTTTTTTCTCTGATCAGTTTCATCAATTGTTCTGCCAACTGAGTAATGACAAGGACCACACAAAGGTAACAAAGGGAAGCTGGAAATGTTGCCTTATAGGGAGATATAAAAGAAAAGTGAGATTTGAAGGGGGTGGAAGTTGACAGCTAAACTCATTGAGAATACCTCAAGTGGGAAGAAGAAAACACAAGTAAAACTGTGTATATTTCCACCTGCTTTTAAATGGAGACAAATAAACTGAACACCATCTATCAAGATTGATGGATTGGTGGGATTGGTTCATGGTTGTTCATGAGTACTGTGTTATTTTGATGTGTGTGTTTGTGAAGAGTGAGAGGAAAGGGAGGGCATATTTCTCCACTCACTTTCTCCCAAGAACTTTGCTTTTAAAGAGATGGGAAGAATACTCTGAGTGGTTCAATGTTCTTGACTGTTGAATTAAATCAAGCCCTTTTCAATCCACAGTTTGCTACAAGGAATGTCTTTCTGGAGAGATTGAAGTTAGCAGTCCATTTGCTTCTGCAAGTAAAGATCCTTGGACTTTATAATTCCTCCAATCTTGAAACCTATCTTCCATTTTTTGCAAACCATCTTTTTTTTTTTTACTTTTTATTCATTTATAATATCAAATGTATAAATGCAAAAGCAAATAATAGGAAAAGCATGGGAGGGAGAAGCGAAGAGAAAAGTGTAGAGAAGAAGGGAAAAAGAAAGAAAAAGCATTGACTTCCAATTCCCTTTGGTACCATAGAATAAGAAATAACATCGAACCTAAAACATATAAAGAATGGTTGTTGGAATTCGGTATGACTAATTTAATGAAAAGAAAGACTAGGGGTGACATGATAACAGTGTCCCAATATCTCAGGGGCTGCCACAAAGAAGAGGCAGTAAAGCTATTCTCCAAAGCACCTGAAGGCAGGACAAGAAGCAATGGGTGGAAACTAATCAAGGAGAGAATCAGCCTAGAACTAAGGAGAAATTTCCTGATAGAACAATTAACCAGTGGAACAACTTGCCTCCAGAACTTGTAAATGCTCCAACACTTCAAGTTTTTAAGAAGAGATTGGACAACCATTTGTCTGAAATGGTATAAGGTTTCCTGTCTGAACAGGGGATTGGACTAGAAGACCTCCAAAGTCCCTTCCAACTCTGTTATTCTATTCTATTCTATTCTATCTATTCTATTCTATAATCATTGAACCTCAACTTTTTACTTTTACATAATAATGTAAACTAGGCATTTCTATAACAACAGATCTAGCTAATCAGTAAAACTCAAATTCAAAGTTCCATTTTTTCCACCTCAAGCCCAAAGTCCAGAAGTGGTTTCCAAGTAGAAACCAAAGTACTTGTATTTGTTTTCTTTTATCAAAGCAGTCAATTTAGCCATATCTGCCAAATCCAAAAATTTTCATTCATCCATTGTAGGGATTAGAAAGTCCTTCCATTTTTGTGCATAAAGTAATCTTTCTGTCGTCAACATATATAACGTCAATTTCCCTCCCCAAGTCTTTTTCTATTAAATCCAAGAGAAAAATTTCTGGTTTAATCTTTACATTCACTTTGAGAATCTTCCATATTAGAAAACTAGCCGATAACCCGATGTTGCCTGGGTATTTATTTATCCCAATCCTGTATTAGACAGGAAAACCCTGTAGTCGGGACTCATACTGTTGTAGTGTCTCTCACGCAGCATCTCAAGTCTTCTATTCCTCTCCTTGGGAGTTTCTTGTCTACGCTGGTGTTTCATTTTTTTTTTTATTGCACTTGGCCAATTGGCTGACGTTTCCTTGGAGGGCTGAGAGGGAGCCCCCTTGTGGTGTACTGTGAAGCCGTTGCCATGGCAAGTCCACTGTGCTGTACAATAGAAGCCATTTTAAGGTACACACACACACACACACACACGCGCACGCACATTTAGATAGGTAGATATAGCTATAGATATAGACAGGGGTGGGATTCAAATTTTTTTAACTGCTGGCAGTGGGTAGAATTAGCCTGCAATACTGCATTCTAACCACTGTGCCATCATGGATCAGATGATCCACTTAGGGGTGGGATTCAATTTTTTTAACAACTGGTTCTGTGGGCGTGGCTTAGTTGGTGGGCATGGCTTGGTGGTCATGTTATTGGCTGGGCGTGGCCAACTCAATATCACTCCCATCGAGGCACGCGTCTCCTCGCCTGGCTTCTCGTGACTGTGGGGATGCTGCAATAGTCGTAAGTGTGAAAAATGGTCATAAGTCACTTTTTTCAGTGCCACTCCACACAAGCAAAGTATCAGCAAAGGAGAGCAAAAAAACTCCAGAGATGTTCCAGAGACAGGAAGTCTAGTCCTGCCAAGAATGTAATAAGGGTTAACGGAGAGGCAGTTTCTATAAGCAACACCAGAATGTTTCCTTCCTGCCTTCCTTACAGGATTAGGCCAATAATTTCTTCTAACAATCGGTTCTCCAAACTGCTTAGAATGTTAGCAACCAGTTCTAGCGAATAGGTGCGAACTGGTAGAATCCCACCCTTGGATATAGATATATAGATGAATCCACTCTTCCATTTAAACATAAATTTAAGGGAATGAAATGACTTTTTATGCATCTGGGACATTTCTTCAGCATAATAGTGAATGGAAAGGAGTCACACTGGTATTCAGGCAGCCGTCTTGTATTCTGTGCATTCTTGAAGGGAGTAGTTTCAAATCCTCTTTACTTGACCATGAAGTTATCTCTTAAGGAGGTTTGGATCTAATTATTATTTTGCAGTGTTCACTTCCTCACTGAGTTATTGGCAGGAAAAAAAGAGAGGAAGAAAGAGAAACAGAAGAGACAGAGAATCACAGCATTGGAAGATGGCCCTTAGGTCATCAAGCCCAGCCTTCTGTTGAGCACAGCAATCCAAATTAAAGTTACTTAGGATGGCTAGGCAGGTCTTGAAGAAATCCAATGAAGTGGAACCCATCATATGTGATGACCCGGGATGTGGCACAAAGGCAACACAGTCAGATAATCAGTAGGAGTCCCTTTATTCTCTCCAACTTTGCCCCCAATGTCCTGGTTACCTTCTGGCTGGAGAAAACCTCTCCCAGGAACAGCCGTTGGCTGCAAGAATCACGTCCAAAACATGGTCAACAAAAACTGTAACTTTAAGTCCAATGAAGGCAAGATGAGGTGATTGGTCCGACAGGGTAGGAGCAAGAATTCCAAACATGAAGGCATGGCAATAACTCAACACAATTGGGAAGTCGCCAGGAACACAGATAAGCAAAGTCAATCCAAGATAAACTCATGTTTGCTCCCAGCAGTTGCCGCACTCAGCGTGTGTTTTTTAAAAACCCTCCTCCCATCTTTGGCTAATGAAGGGAATCAGGGCTCTTTCCTCCTCTGTAAGCCACACAACCCACGTTGCTCTCTCCTCCATTCCTCCCTGCATGCCCTAGGATGAAGAGAGGATGGGCCTGGATCTTCCTCTGAACTCCCTCTCCCTTGTTCTACCTCTTTCCTGCTCTGCCCAGCCAGACTTTGCCCTTCCCCAGTTCCCTCCACAGCCAAAGGAGCCACAATCCCGCTCCCTGACAACTGTTTATCTTCCTCCTTGGATTCAGACTCCGACAGGGGCATGACACCACGTCTGAATTCCAGAGGAAAAGCAAGATAGATATGAGATCAATAATTAAGATCTCATTGAAATCACTGCGGTTTTGCCCAGAAAAATAAACATACGGAAGAGGGCAGTCCGTCCACAATAAAGTTCCATCTGTTCAACCAAAATGAAAATGTCTTCATTCGTTCATTCTCCCTTGAAACACATATATATGTCTGATTTGTCTAGCGGTGACAATCTTAGGCAGTCCAGTTTTTCCTTGTGAGTTTGTATAAGGAATGATTTCCCCAGCTTTTGAGATAGTTAAGAAGGAGTCAATCCAGGCAATTGTATAATTCCCTTTTGTTCTGCTAGAGAACTTTACTGTCTGTTCCCCCCCCCCCCGACCCCCTCTTAGACAAGCAAGCTTGAATGAGCAAAGGAGAGTGAGAAGGCAGTGTACAGCACCTCCCTGGTGCTCTAATTGATTTCACAGCAGCTTAAAAAACAATGCTAAGTATTGTCACGCATGGTCCCCCGTGCCCCTAAATCAAGTTCCCTGAGATAGATTGCATGCCATCCTCAGGCTATTTGAAAATCTCAAGGGTGGTTCTGTGATTTAGGACTGCTTGTTACGAACCAGCCCTCTCTGGAGTCCAGGGAGAAACAGAGATGAGTAATATGCAAACTTCATCAAACCCTTTGGGTCAAATCTAGAACGGAACTCTTAAATCTGTCTCGTGGATTTTTTTTTTTTTAATACAGGATGCCTCATAGAACAATTCTCATTTTGCAATGTGTCTTACTGACAATTAAACGACCTTAATGGAACATCCTTTTTGTACTTTCTGTACATTTTACAGGACGCATAAAGCGTAGAGGATGCATCTTTAGTAGAAGTCCTGAAAGTGAACTAATGAGGCTGATATACCAGATCCTAAATTGACTTTTTAATAGTGTTAAGTAATGTCTGTAATAATTCAAAGCAATCTAAAGGTATCTTCCGCTGTAAAAACTCCTCCTTTAACTAAAGGATTGGGTGAGTTAGTACACTTAGTTTCAGTTTATGGGCGCAATAAGTGATTGGAACATTTCAAGGTTCATAATTCAGAAGGCTTCTTTAAAGTTTTTATAGAAGTCAATTTAAAGAAAAAATAATAATCTACCTTCCTTTTCTTTCTCTATTTTCTTATGCAGTAAACCCGGAGACATAACAAATGGTGTAAACCGCAACAATATGAACCATAGAAGAATCTACATTATAATTTTGTTATACTTTGAGGCTCAGCAAACCAAACCTTTTCAGCTTATTAGCTGACACACTGTTCACAGACCACTGGCTATGTATTATAGGTTGTAACATTAATGACAATTTTAGTATTTCCTGGAGGGAGGTTTTTTTTTATTTGCAAACTCTGTGTGTGTGTGCGTGTGTGTGTGTAGAATTGGAACAGCCATTCTGAGCTACTTGAGCTTTCAAAAAAAAAACAAACATATAGAGTGGTCAGTTTGTCTAAGCATGCATCTTAGAATCAATAAAAGTTTCCTCGAGTGTATTTGTGAGCTGAAGAGTGATCCTGTAGGAGAAGAGTAGGCTGAGCTGGAAGGCGGAGTTAAATGTGGCATCGGTTTGGAGTCATTGCATTTGCCACAAGTCCAGCCCCTCATGAATTCCATTGACCTTTATCAAGTGCAAATTTAGCCTTTACAGTTTTCTATATTTTCAGCTTCATTTCTGTTATCTTTTAGTAACTTAATTGTAAATGGATTTTAACACAAACGTGTCGATTTGAGTGGTTTACCTTTGTTTTAATTTATACATTTTTTTTTTTTATTAATTATAAAAAATAACCACTTCCCCATCCAATACTTCCATTGCAGCTGGATCTTGGTGCCAGAAATTACAAACGCATCAAGGGTGGCCTCCATTTCCTGTTTCCTATATTCCAAGAAGGGCCGATGCAAATAAGGTCAAAGATATTATTATAATGATTGACCTCTGAGAAAGGCACGGTTGTTCATGCTGAAATGGGATAAATGAATCCATATTGGTGTCCAAATGGATTATCTCCAGCCTGAAAGTTCATTGTATGTGGGCTTCTCACAGGGCAATGAATATCAAACATAATATTCCATACGACATGAGCATATTCTGAGCAAACTTCTCCTAACTATGCTGCTGGACCTCACATATCTGTCAATTCATATTTCTTGTCCCCAGAAGGCTGTGTTCCAGAGGACTTCAGTTTTCATGTCGATGATGAGGGGGAAGAATGTGACACAACCGATATATCTTTATTCAAGATAGCTTATCTTAACATCAATTTCTCCACCTCAGGGGGAGAAACTTCTTGATGTGGTGTTCACATCAACAAATTTCAAGAAGGAACAAATGATATTTTGGGAGGGAGGCTAAAATTCTAAGCAAAGTTGTAGACATCTTTCAGTTGTTCAAGCTTCTGGGGTTGTTATTACTTTTCATTTCTTGCTTTAGGATTTTCCACCCTTTCTTTCTTTCTTTCTTTCTTTCTTTCTTTCTTTCTTTCTTTCTTTCTTTCTTTCTTTCTTTCTTTCTTTCTTTCTTTCTCTCTCTCTCTCTCTCTCTTTCTTTCTTTCTTTCTCTCTCTCTCTCTCTCTCTCTCTTTCTTTCTTTCTTTCTTTCTTTCTTTCTTTCTTTCTTTCCTTCCTCCCTTCCTTCCTCCATCCCTCTCTCTCTATCTCCTCCCCTTTTCCTTTCCTTTTCTTTCCTTTCCTTTCCTTTCCTTTCCTTTCCTTTCCTTTCCTTTCCTCTCCTCTCCTCTCTTCTTCCCTTCCCTTCCTCTTCCTTCCTTCCTTCCTTCCTTCCTTCCTTCCTTCCTTCCTTCTTTCTTTCTTTCTTTCTTTCTTTCTTTCTTTCTTTCTTTCTTTCTTTCTTTCTTTCTTTCTTTCTATCTTTCTCTCTCTCTCTCTCTCTTTCTCCCTCCCCCTTTCCCTCCCTCCCTCCCTTCCTCAGGTACTGTTTTTTGCATCCACTTTTATCAAGGACACAGCAATGAGAATTCCATTTGCAAGAAAATAGCCCAGCCTCATGCTCCAAACACATGTGCAAGTGCTTCTAACAACCAACACGACCACTAAGACTTACACACACACATAAACACACACACACACACACACACACACATGAAATTGCTGCCTCCTCTTTGAGCATTTGTCATTGAATAAATTTTGTTGTCCATGGAATATTGATTCTTTTAACATTTATTCTCCATTTTTAAAAGCTAAAGTTTAAATAGCTAAAATATTTAAATTAAGCAGACGAAAAACTGGAATTAATAGATCAGTGTGTATGAATATGAACCAGGTACTTATTGCTGATCAAGTCTGTGACCTTATCTCCAACACAAACATTTGGCTGTGCCTACTTCCTCATCGGTTGGTTTGTTTAATGACAATCCTGCCTTTTCTCCTGAAGCTTGGCCTAGTATAGGTAGCCCATCATCCTCCAGATTCCCTACTTCAAGAAATATTTGGGATAGGTTAGACTAAAAGAGAGAAAATCTGGTTTGATTCCTATGTATCATGGGGTCTCCTTGACATTAAGGAACCTACGCAGAGATGGTCCTCGATTGATTGATTGATTTGATTTGTCTATTGCTTACAAGATAATAGGTATAAGTATAAACATAGTTATGAATACATGAAATGGATACATATAAGAAAAATAAAAGGGAACAATAGGACAGGGACAGTAGGCACATTGGTGCGCTTATGCACAGACCTCTTAGGAAAGGGGTGAGGTCAATAGTAGACAGTCTAAGGTTAAAGTTTTTGAGGTTTGGGGAAGAAACTACAGAGTCAGGTAGAGTTTTCCAGACATTGACCACTCTTGGTCAAGAAGTCATATTTCCTGCAATCAGGTTTTGTGCAGTTAACCTTGAGTTTGTATCTATTGTGTGCTCTTGTATTGTTATGATTGAAGCTGAAGTATTCATTGACAGGTAGGACATTGCAATGTATGATTTTATATACTGTACTTAGATCGGACCGAAGGTGGCGTAGTTCTAGGTTTTCTAGGTCTAGAATTTCGAGTCTGGTGGCATAAGGTATTCTGCAACGAGTAGAGGAGTGGGGAACTCTTCTTGTGAAATATTTCTGGACTTTCTCAACTATGTTAATATCAGATACGTAATGTGGGTTCCAGACTGATGAGCTGTATTCGAGTATTGGTCTAGCAAATGTTTTGTATGCTCTAGTTGGTAGTGTGATATTATCAGAGAAAAAGCTACATAGGATTAGGTTAACAACTCTTAATGCCTTTTTGGCTATGTAGTTATAGTGGGCTCTACCACTTAGATCATTAGAGATGAGTACTCCAAGGTCCTTGACAGAGTTTGGATCATCAACAAGGTCTTGACTATTCAGCCTGTATTTTATTTTCTGATTTTTTTTTTTTTGCCAATATGTAAGACAGAGCATTTATTTGTTGAGATTTGACGTTGCCATTTGTTTGACCATTCTGATACATAGTTGAGGTCTTTTTGAAGGGTAGCAGTATTTTTTGTGGTGTTGAATAGCTTTACATCATTGGCGAAGAGAACGCAGTTGCATTTAATATGATCACAGAGGTCATTTATGCAGAGTATGAAAAGAGTTGGTCCTAGAACACTGCTCTGGGGGACACCACTGTTGACAGGTACAGAATTTGATAGGACGCTCCCAATTTTGACCATTTGTTGTTTGACAGGAATGCTTCTATCCAGTTATGCAAGTGTCCAGAGATACCATAAGATTTTAGTTTTAGGAGTAGTTTGTCGTGTACCACTGAATCAAAGGCTTTACAGAAGTCTATGTAGATTGCGTCTATTGCTTTGCCCTGATCGAGTTGTGTAGTCCATATGTTTTTGCAGTGTACGAATTGCAGATTGCATGATAGTTTTTTCTGAAACCAAATTGTTTATCAGAGAATAGGTTGTTGGTTAATAATTGATTCCATGACTTTACAGGTGACGCAGCATAAAGAGATTGGTCTGTAATTTTCAACTAGGCTGGGGTCTCCCTTTTTGAAGATAGGGATGACCGTGGCTAGTGACCAAAGGTTTGGCAAGGAGCTGGTCCTGAAGGATTTTTCAAAGATTATGCTTAGAGATTTGGCTATGGCAGTGAATAGTTTTTTAAAGATTTTTTTAAAGAATTTATGACCACAACTGAGCCAAAATTATTTTGGCTGAACAACAGAGAAAGAGACACACACACAGAGAGAGACAGAGAGACAGAGAGAGAGACAGAGAAAGTGAGGCAGAAACAGAGAGAGAGAAACAGAGAGAGAGACAAAGAGAGAGAGAGAGAGAGATGGACAGGCAGAGACACACAGAGACAGACAGACAGAGAGAGGGAGACAGAGACAGAGAGAGAGAGAGAGAGAGAAAGAAAGTGAGGCAGAGAGAGAGAGAGGGAGAGAGAGAGACGGACAGAGAGAGACACACAGAGAGAGACAGGCAGAGAGAGAGAGAAAGGGAGAGAGAAAGACAGAGAGATGGACAGAGACAGAGACAAAGAGAGTGAGGCAGAGAGACACAGAGACACACAGAGAGAGAAATTGGAGGTTGGAGGTTGAAAATATGTATTTTTGTATATATGAAAATAATGGTCCCTCTGTGCTAATATAATAAAATTCCAGCTATATTCATTATATAAGATAACATGCCCAAAGAGGATATTTTTAACCCCTGGAGAATCAAAATTTAAACATGCTTTATTTTTTGTTGGTTTCCAATTTACCTTTTAATTCAGTGTTTCTCAACCTTGGCAACTTTTAAGATGTATGGACTTCAACTCCCAAAATTCTCCAGCCAGCATGACTGGCTTGGGAATTCTGGGAGAGGAAGTCCGCACATCTTAAAGTTGTCAACTTTAAGAAGCATTGTTTTAGATTATTTTGATCCATTTTTTTTTTTGGACTGAAATTACTTCTACCCTGGGTAAAAATTTGGGGATGTTTTTCAGTTGCTTGTCTAGTTCGATGCAATGCATGTTAGATGTTATAAAATAAAATGTTTCTCTTCTGCCAGCTAAAACAGAGGCACGGAGCCAGATCCATTTAAAATGAGGAAAAATGGATAATAAAAATATATTTTTGTTTGGTTGGTTTTTTTTAAAAAAAAAAAAAATCTAATGACCCAATTGCTTTTCTATTCGTTGTTTATTTGTTTTTGAATTCCCTCAAATAGATCTGTTGATAGCCATCCAATTGCTTTATTGATGCTGAATTGGCTCAACTAAATGCAAATAAACAGTTTATGACACATGGATTTTTAACACTGGCATGGAGGGGAAGACAGTGGCCAAGAACCCTTTGTATCAATTGCTTAGATTTGGCCTTTGCTCAACACCCTGACTCTGACACTCTCATTGTTTTGCACAATTATGCATCCCTCTGCCTAGTGTTCAAATGTTACCGATTCAATATAGCTTCTCTTCAAGTTGGCACATGGCATCTGCCAGTCATACTTCACTCTCTGCCTCCATTTATTAACAGGCCTCTCTCATCTGCTGGCTGTGTTCTGAGGCATTTCCTGCCTTGTAGTTCATACCGCTGATCTTTTGCCCTACAATTAAATATATTTATGGGTTATCCTCAGCTTATTACAATGGTTGATTTAGTGACTGCTCAAAGTTATAACAGTACTGAAAAAAGATTTGTGACTGTTTTCACACTTAGGACAGTTGCAGCAACCTTATTGTGATGACCTGGGGTGTGGCACAAAGGCAACACGGTCAGATAAGTAAGAAAAGTCCCTTTAATACTTCCAACTTTGCCCCCAATGTCCCGTTACCTTTGGCTGGAGAAAAAACTCTCCCAAGAACAGTCTTTAAGTGGAGGAAATTCAGTCCAAAAATGAAGTACATATAAATGAAAATCCACACAAACCATGTTGCAGCAATTAACTGGACAGGGCAGGATAAGGAATTGCAGGCTTGAAAGGCCAACAAAAACACACACAGTTGGGAAGATGCCAGGAACCCAGATAAGCCTCGACAAAACAAGATAATACAAGATTTATTTCTGAAAAATTGCTGTGCGCAATTCCCTTTTTAAACACTGTGTTCCCAGCTGCAGCTAATGAAGGGAACCAGGGCCCTTTCCTCCTCCGTAAGCCACCCAATTCATGTTGCTCCCTTCTCCATGCCTCCCTGGGTGCCCTAGGATGAAGAGGGGGTGAGCCTGGGTCTGAATTCCCTCTGCCTTGCTGTACCTCTCTCCTGCTCTGCCCAGCTGGACTTTGTCCTTCCCAAGTTTCTTTCACAGCCAACAGACCCACACTCTCACTACCTGTCAGCTGCTTACCCTCCCCCTCAGAATCAGATTCCCATAGGGGCATGACATTTATGGTCAGATGATCAAAATTTGGACACTTGGCAACTGACATGACTTAGCGACTGAATGACAACAACAGTGATGGTACATGAAATCTGATTATTGTCTCAGTTGCACACAACAACTAGCTATGTGTAGATAAAAAGCGGGCAAAGGTGCTTTTTCCAGAGGCAACTGCATTTTCTGGTTTTTCTTTGAAGACATTTTGCTTCTCATCTAAGAAGGCCTGTTCTGGAGTTACTCATTCCCCTCTGAACATAGTCCCTAGAAGTTACCCATGGCTTAGAAAAACCTACGTATCTCCAACTGATTTTCTCCCGGGAGTTTTTTGGTACTACAGTCCTCAAAGTTCTCAGCCAGTAACAATCACCCTGGTTGGGGACATAGATTGTAAAAGTCCAAGTATATTGGGATGTCCACCTAACCTGTTTTCCCGAAAATACGACCTACACTGAAAGTAAGTCCTAGTTTGATTTTTATACGTTTGGTTTTTATAAGACCTAATGAAGATCCCACCCATTTGAGTGCATGGGTAAAAATTAAGCTAGGATGGGAATGGGGTGGGTGGGAAGCTGCCCTACTACTTACCTTTGGACAATTGTAGCCAGGTCTCGCACATCCCGACATCTGCCTTGACAGCCCAGTTCTTCTGCAGCTGTCAAGGCTGTCAAAGATTTCCTGAAGGCCTCTGTAGTTGATAACAAAGGTCTGGATCAATTCAGAGCTCTGTTATTGGCTGCAGAGGCCTTCAGGAAAGCCTTGCCGGCCACAGAAGAAGAAGTTCCTGAAGGACTCTGACAGCAAAAAGGAGGGCGGGGGGCAACTTCCCCTGAAAATAAGACCTGGTGCCTTTTTGGGTGGCAAAAAAAAATATAAGACAGGGTCTTATTTTTGGGAAAACATGGTAGTTTCAAAGAGTGTGCAGGTAGTCCTTGACTTACAACCCTTAGTTTAGTCACCATTGTTACAACAGAACTGAAAAAAATAGACTTATGACCATTTCCCCATGCTTATGACCATTACAGCATCCCCAGGGTTATATGATCAAAACTCAGATGCTTGGCAAACTGAGTCATATTTATGAAGGCTGCAATGTTCCAGGGTCATGTAATCACTTTTGCAACTTTCTGACAAGCAAAGTCAATGGAGAAGACAGATCCACTAAGTTAGCCTGGATTACTAAGTTAACTATTGCAGTGATTCACTTAACAACTGATCCACTGTCTTGCTTAGCCGCAGAAATTTCAACCTCAGTTGTGGTCGTACCTATATAAGAGACCTATAAAACAAACAGGGACAATGCAATATCATGTTTACAGAAAATGAAAAGCTGTTGCTTGCTGCTGTAATGCAAAAATTAACACTCTTAGCAGCTATTCTCTGCAAGTTCTAAAGAGCCAACCTGTTCACTCCTTATGCTACCATAAACCATCTTTTCTTTAGAACAGGGGACTCCAACCTTGGCAACTTGAAGCCCGGCGGACTTCAACTCCCAGAATTTCCCAGCCAGCTGGCTGGGGAATTCTGGGAGTTGAAGTCCGCCGGGCTTCAAGTTGCCAAGGTTGGAGACCTCTGCTTTAGAAGAACGTCTTTGCTATCAGTTTGGCTTCCAGGGTTTAAGCAATGTAGCTCTGACTTATCTGACATCATTAGACATGCTGGATTATTCTCCCAGCAGAACTTTGATTATAATCCTTTTGAAATTAATATGTTTGTCCTGTTATTCCACACAAGCACGTTCAAGAAGATTTTAAATCTTGTTACACAAAGTTTAATGGGCAAGCTTACTTTTAAGTCACACTCTGAATGCGCCTTTCAAGAATACATCGAATGCGCCTCGTGCCATGGAATTTTGTTACCCAATTCTTAAGTGCCAAAGTTGGAGGTTTATCGTTTATGACACTGGGATCTCTTTTGAGACAGATCCTTGTGCAAGTGCTGCGTTCAGCACCACAAAATAGGAAGGATTCAGAGCATGGAGAACATAAGTGATCTAAATTCTAGAGTTTTATATTACCACAATATACAACGATGCCGGGACTCTAGAAAGAGCACAGAGAAGAGTAACAAAGATGATTAGGGGACCCGAGGATAAAACATATGGTTGCAGGAACTGGGTATGTCTAGTTTAATGAAAAGAAGGACTAGGGGCAGGGGTGGACGTCAACAATTTCAGCAATGGGTTCTCTGTCCAGTTGCTGGGTGGGTGTGGCCATGGTGGGCGTGGTCTAGTCGGCCTTCTGCACTGTCGGAGTATATTCACGAACTGGAATAGAGCTCGGTAACAAGGTCAGCCAATGAATAGGCATAGCAATTAAGTCAGCCAATGAGGACAGTTTTTGGAAACTGAAACTAGAAGTAGCCTAGGCTGGAAACTGAAACTAAAAGTAGCTTAGGCGTGGCTCTTTATTAAGCTCTGCAACTCTGCAGCTATGTTGAGCTCCGAGTCTGTCTACTGAAGATGAAACTATCTTGCTTGTTTGCTGAAGACTGGAACTCTGCTCTGAACTTGCAACATGTTTCTGTCTGAGTTTGCTCCACGTTGGAGAAATCTACAACTGGTTTATAAAATCTACTTACGTTTATAAAGATGTTAAATGAAGCGTCAGCCATCTGTGTTTATTTTTCTGGCGCTGAATTATCGCTGCGAAACTCTCAATATGCACCATGGTGGGAGGGGCACTTTTGCCTTCCCCGGGCTCCGAAGGCTTTCCTCGAGCCTTTGGGAGGGCAAAAATGGCCTCTCTAAGCTCCGGAGGGTCTCTGGAAGCCGGAAACAGGCCCATTTCTGGCCTACCCAAAATTCTGGGAGGCCCATTTTTTGCCCTTCCTGAGCCTCCTAACATGCCCTGCACATACCTGCATCCAAAATAGGCTGCGTGGGGATTCCTAGGAGGGGCAGGGTGGGGTGGGTGGGGCCAGCCAGGAATGGGATTTGGCGGGTTCTCCGAACTGTACAGAATCTTATCTAGGGGCTCTCCCGAACCCCTGAGAATCCCCCAGCAGCCCACCCCTGACTAGGGGTGACATGATAGCAGTCTTCCAATATCTCAGGGACTGCCACAAGGAAGAGGGAGTTGATCTAACAGATAACAGATAATCAGAGTTGGAAGGGACCTTGTAGGTCATCTAGTCCAACCTCCCGCCCAAGCAGGAGACCCTACACCGTTTCTGACAAATGGCAGTCCAATCTCTTCTTGAAGGTCTCAAGTGATGATGCTCCCATAACTTCCGAGGGCACAGTTCTTCCATTGGTTGATTGTTCTCACTGTCAGAAAGTTTCTCCTTGTTTCCAGGTTAAATCTCTCCTTGTTCAGTTTCCATCCATTATTCCTTGTCTGGCCTACAGGTGCTTTAGAAAATAGCTTGATCCCTACCTCCCTGTGGCAGCCGCTCAGATATTGGAAGATCATGTCTCCCCTGGTCCTTCTCTTCACCTGACTAGCCAAGCCCAGTTCCTGCAACTGTTCATTGTATGTTGAGCCTCCAGTCCCCTAATCATTGTGGTTGCTCTTCTCTGTATTTTTTCTAGAGTTTCAACATTTTTTTTATAATGTGGTGACCAAAACTGGATGCAGTACTCTAGGTGTGGTTTTACTAAGGCTTTATAGAGTAGTATTAGTACTTCCCTTGATCTTGATTGTATCCCTCTGTTAATACAACTTAGGATTGCATTAGCTTTTTTGGCTGCTGCTGCACTCTGCTGGCTCATATTTAGCTGGTTGTCCACTAAGACTCCAAGATCCCTCTCACAGTTACTGCTATTGAGCCTGGTTTCACCCAGTCTATATGTATACTTTTGGTTTTTGTTGCCTAAGTGTAGGACTTTACTTTTCTCTACATTGAATTTCATTTTGTTAGATGTGGCCCAGTGTTCTAGTCTGTCAAGAGCCATCTGGATCTTGAGCCTATCTTCTTGGGTGTTAGTTATTCCTGCCAGCTTAGTATCATCTGCAAATTGGGTAAGTTCCCCTTCTATTCCCTCATCTAAGTCATTAATGAAGATATTGAAGAGTACTGGGCCTAACCTTGTGGCACCCCACTGCTTACTTCCCTCCATGTAGACTTAGACCCATTAAGGACTACTCGTTGAGTACGGTTTGCCAGCCAGTTGCGAGTCCATCTAGTGGTGGTGCTATCTATTCCACGTTTTTCTAGCTTAGTAAGAAGTAGGTTGTGGTCTACTTTATCGAATGCCTTGCTGAAATCTAAATATATTATGTCCACAGTATTTTGCTGGTCTACTAATTTAGTCACTGTGTTGAAGAATGAAATAAGATTGGTTTGGCATGATCTGTTTTTAACAAACCCGTGCTGACTACTAGTTATTACTTTATTTTTCTATTCTGCAAAGCACCTGAAGGCAAGAGAAGAAGCTACGGGTGGAAACTATTCAAGGAGAGAAGCAGCTTAAAACTAAGGAGACATTTCCTGACAGTGAGAACAATTAACCAGTGGAACAACTTCCCTCCAGAAGTTGCAAATGCTCCAACACTGGAAGCTTTTAAGAAAATCTTGGATAACCATTTGTCTGAAGTGGTGTATGGTTTCCTGCCTAAGCAGGAATTTGGGCTAGAAGACCTCCAAGGTCCCTTCCAACTCTGTTATTCTATAATTAGTTAGATAACTAACTATAGTTAGTTAGAATCATAGGGCTGGAAGGAAACTCAGAGGCCTTCTTTTCCAACCTCTGCTCCAGGTAGTAGACATCCTGGTTAAATGGATGTCTGATCTCATCTTGAAAACCAATGACTCACAATTCCAAGAGGCAAATTGTTCCATTGATTAATTGTTCCCACTCTCAGAAAAAATTATCCTTCTAGGTTGGATCTCTCTTTAATAAGCTTCCACCCTTATTTCTTGTCCTGCCTTCTGGTGTTTTGGAGAATAGGTCAACCCTATGTCTCATATTTACGATGGTTTCAGTGTCCTGGGGGGGATGTCACGTGGTCCCCCTTTGCGACCTCTTGACAAGCAGAGTCCATGGTAAAATCCATATTCACTTAACAACCATGTTACTAACTGAATCACTGCCGTGATGTACTTAACAACTGTGGCAAGAAATGTCATAAAATGGGGCAAAACACACTGAGCGACTGTCTTGCTAAGCAACAGAAATGTGGGGCTCCACGGTGGTTGTAAGTTGAGGAGTATCTGTACTAGCCTGTGGAGCTCTCGCCTCACAATCAGGAGGCTGTGAATTCAATTCTAGGTAGAGGCTAATATTTGGAATAGACTCTCCTGCTCGAGCAGGGGGTTGGACTAGATGACCTCCAAGGACCCTGCTACAGTGAAGAAGGGGTCAAGCTATTTTCCAAAGCACTTGTAGGACAGACAAGGAATAATGGATGGAAACTGAACAAAGAGAGATTCAACCTGGAAATAAGGAGAAACTTTCTGACAGGGAAAACAATCAACCCATGGAACAGAAGTTGTGGGAGTTTCATCACTGGAAGCTTTCAAGAAGAGACTGGACTGCCAGCTGTCAAAAATGATGTAGGGTCTCCTTCTTGGGTGGGCGGGGGGTTGACTAGATGACCTACAAGATCCCTTCCAACTTGGATTATCTGTTATCTGTTACCTTTCAACTCTGTTATTCTATTATTCTAGTCTTGCTACTGCTGGCTGGGGAATTCTGGGAATTGAAGTCCACACAATCTTAAAATTTGCCACATTTGAAAAGCCCTGTTTGAAAGGACAGCAGCCTTGACCATCTTAAAATCTTTCAGAAACTTTGCTCAGGTTTGATCCCTCCCATTGGTTTGAAGGTTCAGTTTCATTTGATTTGAATGAATCACCTTTTATGCCAACTCGCCCACTTAAAGTTAAACTCACATTTCCGTAGAAAACATTCCAAAAATTCAGTCTTTACTCTAGCAACTAATTTCCCCTAGACTGTCCTGTTTATAATGAATTTGGTTCCATCTCTTAGCTAATGCAAGAAATTCATACATATTTTTTTAAATCGCCAAACTATTGTTCTTTTATTACAAAACCAAACTGGAATGCCTTTTAATACAAGCTGTGTTTGCTAATATGAGCTAATAAACTCAGAATGTTATTTCCTATCGGACTAATGGATATTGCTTTATACTTTATTAACGAGATTATCTCTATTTTTCCAATGTGTGCTGTATAAATCTGAATAAGAATACATAGCCTACAAAAATATGAGGATTTCCTAATATATTAGAGTAAGAAAAAGCTATTAGAAAAACCAAGAATATAACTGGAAAGGAAAAAAAACACAGAAGCTTTTTAGTGGAATAAATTTGGGGTGTAATTGAATCATGCTTTAACTACATTGAAGCACAGCAGGCAGCAAGAAAGGAATAATGCCTGTTTGCCCATCCTTTAGAAAAGGTAAATAAAAGACTTTTAGGTTTTAAAAGAACCAGTTGGTGAAGTGGTTAAATGCATTGGGAATCCATCAATTCTAGTTTTTATTTTAAATATAAAGACAGCAGGATATTCTTCACCAAATAAGAATAAGGCAGAACAGCAGAGGTTTCTCTGACATATTAGCATGCTTTGGGCAATACATCTTTTTTTTTATTAATTTATTTGAAAAGCATAAGAAATTAAAGGCAAAATAAGAAAAAGAAAAGCTGTAAAAGTAGAAAAAAGAGGAAGGGAGAGAGAAAGAAAGAAGAAAGAAAAGAAAAGAAAGAAAGAAAGACTTGTACTCTTCTTTCTATTTCCATCTTATTCTTCCTCCTCCATCTTTATTTATTTATTTAATTTATATACCGCCCCCTCTCCCATTAGGACTCGGACGGTGCACAGCCAAATTAAAAACCATACAGGGAGATTTAAAATTAAAAATAGATTAAATAAGAGGCTGATAAATAAAAATAAGGGAATATTAAAAATACCAAATTTAAAACGCCACAATACTGCTAGGCTAGACCGGCTCGTTGGAAGAGATGGGTCTTCAAGGGGCGCCTGAAGGTCCACAGGTCAGGGATAGTCCGTATCTCCAGGGGCAACTCGTTCCAAAGGGAGGGTGCTCCCATAGAGAAGGCCCTTACCCTCGGGGTCGCCAGCCGACATCGTCCAGCTGATGGCACCCCAAGGAGGCCCACCGTGTGAAAGCGCACAGGCCGGCGGGAGGCCGATAGTGGCAGAAGGCGGTCTCGTAATTACCCGGGTCCCAAATTATTCCCCAAATCCATAAATTATCAATTCAATGGGGTCCTTGGTGCTCTTTGAAGTTGATAGTTGGAGACATTTTATTACCAAACTAAGTAGCATCATCACTGCCAGCAAACATTACCTAGTTTGGTAACGAAACATTTGCATGGAAACCACCAACCTCTGAGAGCATCAGAGAATCTTCATTTCAACCCTGTGCTACAAATGTTCTTTCTATTGGCATCAATTCAGTATTTTCTTCTTACAACAACAAAAATCCATGCCAGATTTCCAAGCTATCAGAAGAAAAAATCTTTATTTTTTTCTCCCTGACCAAACTGTTAAATTGTTAACCTTATTTTGCGAAGCTTCTTCTCTGGCAACATTGAATTACTAACTAGGACATACAAAACCTTTGCCAGACCAACTCTTGAATACAGCTCGTCCGCCTGGAACCCACACTATATATCGGACATTAACACGATTGAGCGGGTTCAGAGGTATTTATCTAGAAAAGTTCTCCACTCCTCCATTCACAATAGAATTCCCTATGCCTCCAGGCTCGAAATTTTGGGCCTGGACAATCTAGAACTGCGCTGCCTGGGTTCCGATCTAAACAAAATTGTCTGCTATAACATCTTGCCTGTCAACGACTTCTTCAGCCTCAATCACAATAATACACAGGCAAACAACTGATACAAACTCAAGGTAAACCGCTCCAAACTCGATTGCAGAAAACATGTCCAACAGAGTGGCCAATGCTTGGAACCGCCCGACCTGATTCTGTTGTTACAGCTTCAAACCTTCACAGCTTCAACCTCAAACTGTCTACCATGGACCTCACCCCATTCCTAAGAGGTCCTTAAAGGGGGCGTGCATAAGCACAGCAGCGTGCCTACCGTCCCTATCTTACTGTCCCCATTTATCTGTATTTACTTCCTTTGTTCCTATTTATGTTCATACCTATACTTGTTATCTTGTACATGTTTTGACAAACAAATAAAATAAAATAAATTAATAAATAAACTGGTCCACTTTGCAGTGTCCATGTGTTCCATCGATTTTATAATCCCATCTTCTATTGCAAAGATACATTAACAAGCTTTTGAAAATTAGAAGATGATTTATTAAACTCCGTCATAGTCCACTTTCAAATGTGCTGTTGGAAGTTAAAACCCACCCCTCTCCTAGAAAAATGAAATATTTTAGGATATATTAAAAAGGCAGAATATTTCCCCTAAAAGAGAAGTAAAAACTCAGAGAGGCAGAAACTCACCCCCTCCCCCCACCTTTGTTAATGGGCCATTAAGGCCTGGGCCAGTCTATTCTGCATAACAAAGATCTACCTCCTCCAGGCAGAGCCATCTAATTGCCCTTCATTGCACCACCCACCAAGTTTCAGTCAAACTTGGCACACAGACAACCTACAAAGTTACCCCTGCGTGGCCCCATGGAAGTCTGACAATCAATCACGATACATTTCTTGCCACAGGAACAGGAAGCAAGTTCAAAACCAGAGGGTATAAATATATCTCACTCTCCACTCCATGTGGTCAGCTACCCAGAATCACACATGCTTGGTGATTCTGCTTCACAACTAAACCATCCTTCCAAGCAGCCTCCATGTTTCCAATGTCTTTCTTCCCATTTGGAACTGAACCCAGATGGACATTTCTTCCAACAGCGTGGTTGATCACGAGGGAGGCATGCTGTGGTACCAAAATGAAGGACCAGAGCAGCTAAAGTGGAAATCACTTTTTATCCCAAAGCAGTCGCTTTTATTTATTTAATTTTTCAGAGTTTTTTTTTTCCCAAAAGTCACTCAAAAGTCTTGACATCTTCTTCATTCTGATCTTCCCTGAATGTTTCATCCTATTTTAATGAAAAACAGAAAGATTATAAATGTGTATGCTTTCTCCACGCTGGATCTCTAAAAGAATAGAGCTACCATTACCAATCTTTCTCCAAATCTGGCTGTTGAATCCAATCCGGCAGCATCAGAAGTTGTCCAACATGGATCATCTCAGTCACGTGAAAGTTCAGGTTATTTCTAGGGCAAGATGTGAGAAGCAGCAACTCAAAACCTACAGAGACCCGCTGGCCCATAATGCTTCTGGATGGCATCCACATTAGATTGTCTTCTCCAATCAAAAACTTAGAAATCACATGAAATTGAGGAACTGTCTCAAAGATGAGCCCCACCTATTTAATATTTATTACTATTTACCAAAGCACCAGAAGACAAGAAAGACTGGATAGAAACTAAATAAGGAGTGAAGCAACCTAAAACTAAGAATAATATTCCTAATGATGGGAACAATTAACCCATGGAGCAGCTTATCTTCAGAAGTTGTGGGTGCCCCTTCACTGGAGGCTTTCAAGAAGAAACTGGACAGTCACCTGTCCAAAATGGCATAGACTCTCCTGCTCATGAAGAGCATTGGATTAGATCAAGGCTCTTCAAACTTGGCAAGTTTAAGACTTGTGGACTTCAACTCCCAGAATTCGTGAGCTAACATGACTGGAGGAGGAATTCTGGGAGTTGAAGTCCACAAGTCTTAAAGCTGTCAAGTTTGAAGACCCATGGAAGGTCCCTTCCAATTCTGTTATTCTATGTTCTATGTTCTATCTTGCAAGACTTGTTCTATCTTGCAAAACAAGGCTTCAGGTATTTCACTCCCATGGCATTGAACATCCTCATTCGAAGTCCCACATGATCCCATGCTCGAATATTAAATCTCAGGAACTGCGATGATCTTTCAAGATATTCGTTTATCTGTCCCAACGTTTTTTATTTCACCTGGAAATTGGTCAGCGGATGCCATCTGGAAATGTTAGGGCACTCTGACCCTTGTGCATTTTGGCTTCCCAATCCTTGCTTAATTCCACCCAGGGAATCACCCTAAATCTTTTAAATACCTTTGGGAACAGACTGTTAAGGATAGCCCATTTTCTAACAATGGGTTGAGAATATAAAAAGAGGGATCAAATAAATGTAAAGGTTCCCCTCGCACATACGTGTTAGTTGTTTCTGGCTCTAGGGGATGGTGCTCATCTCTGTTACAAAACCAATGAGCCAGTGCTGTCCGAAGACGTCTCTGTGGTCATGTGGCCAGCATGACTAAACACCAAAGGCGCATGGAACACTGTTACCTTCCCACCAAAGGGGTCCCTATTTTTCTACTTGCATTTTTACATGCTTTCAAACTGCTAGGTTGGCAGAAGCTGGGACAAATAACGGGAGCTCACTCCGTTATATGGTGCTAAGGATTTGATCCGCTGAACTGCTGACCTTTCTGATTGACAAGCTCAGCGTCTTAGCCCCTGAGCCACAGCATCTCTTAAAAGACATGTCCCTTTAAAAAGAGGGATACTGAAACCAATTGCCTCAATGGTTAAAGACACTGAACTTGGTTTGATACCTGAGAGCTACATGACAGGATGAGCTCCCGTTCCTTGCTCCAGCTCCTGCTCACCTAGCAGTTCAAAAGCATGCAAATGCGAGTAGATAAATAGGTACCACTTCAGTGGGAAATAACAGCATTCTGTGCACATTGGCATATAGCCCCCCTGGCCACATATCCATGGAAGTATCTTTGGACTACAGTGGCTCCTTTGGCTAAGAAATGGAGATGAACACCCTAAAGTCAGACACTTGTCAGGGGAAACCTTCATCTTTATCTTTATTGAAAACACAAGGTTGACTGATCTTTTATTTCAAGTGAAGTCTGCTCCGTTGACATTTGCAATCCAGGTTCTGGCAGGGCACAATTGGCAAGTTCATTGAGCTGTGTCTGAAAGTGAAAGCAATTAATTTTTGCTGTTGACTTAAACTTCTGTTGAGAGGTACTTCGTTCCCAATTCTCCTTCCTATAAATAGATTAAGGGATAGAGCAAAGTCAAGCCTGCTCGTTTTCCCTCCATCAAGATGGATTTCCTATGACTGCTTATCTATCAGTTCTCCCTTTAACATAATTTGTGTCTCAAATTAATTTAGTTCTCATTCTTTGATTGGTCAGAAGCCAAAATTGAAAATTGCTAGTTTCAGTTATAATAACAAGTGTTTAAGAACTAAGGTACTACAGGAAAGGTTGCTGAACACACATTTTTTAAAAAAAACTATGGCTGAAACTTAGGCCTGCAAGATGACTTTATGAGTGGATAAAGGAGAAGACTTACCTTTAACCTCATGCCATATTTGGGGAACAGAAGCTTTAAGTTTAACCTTCAGTATCTTTACTTTACAGCAGGGGGTCTCCAATCTTGTCAACTTTAAGACTTGTGGACTTCAACTCCCAGAATTCCTCAGCCAGCTGGTTGAGGAATTCTGGGAGTTGAAGTCCACAAGTCTTAAAGTTGACAAGGTTGGAGACCCCTGCTTTACAGCTTCATAGACAGAGTATATAAACAAAAATATGCAAGTGCCCCAATGAATCAGATTCATGATTCATCAAATCAAGTTATGTTCAATGAAATGGACATCAGAAATCGGTGACCTCTCTGTAGAATATGAGGAAGATAACCTTCATGGACCATTCCATCAGCAACAGGGCTAAAAGTCCAGAACACCCAGGCAACATTCAGAAGTATCTCAGATTAATCAATCAGAATGGATCTAGAAGGAGCCTTGGAGGTCTTCTAGTCCAATCCCCTTCTCAAGTAGGAGATCCTATATTACTTCAGACAAGTGACTGCCCAGTCTCTTTTTAAAAACCTCCAGTGATGAAGTACTTAAAACTTTTGAACATAAACTGTTTCATTGGATAATTGTCCTCACTGTTAGGCAGTTTCTCCTTAGTTCCAGTTGTATGTCTCCTTGATTAGTTTCCATCCATTGTTTCTTGTCCTGCATACAGGTCCTTTGGTAAATAAGTTGACCCCCCACCATTCACTGAGTTAGGAAGAACTTATTGTAGCCAATTTCAATCAAAGTAGAGGTAGATATTTTGTGGAGTTGATTTCACGTCCTGGTCTACTCAGGGGTGAGATTCAATCAATGTAACTATCAGTTTGGTGAGAGCAGAGGTGATATTCAACAGATTCTGACCAGTTCTAGAGAACTGGTAGCAGAAACTTTGAGTAGTTCGGAGAACTGACAAATATCATCTCTGACTGGCCCCATCCCCATCTCTTCTCTGCCTCCCAAGTCCCAGCTGATCAGCTGAGTCTTCTTTGGTTGCCCTGCACAGGAGAACGGAGCTGGAAAGCAGGTTAGTGGGGTGGGAATGCAGATTTTACAGTATCCTTCCCGTGCCATGCCCACCAAGCCACACCCCCAAGCCACACCCGCAGAACCGATAGTAAATTTTTCTGAATCCCACCACTGGGATGGTACGCACACAGCATTTGAAAACCGCCCATTTTCGGCTCTAAAACTTACCTTCTGCTGCAGCCCCAGTGAGCGAAACAGCTGAGGCTGTGCCATGCAAATCAGCTGGGCTGCAAAACACAGAAATAAATGACAGGCTAGGGCAGGGGTGGGTGGGAGGGCAAGGCCAACTAATCACCGGCACTACCAATTCGCTTGAACCGATTCAAACCGGCTGAATCCCATTCCTGGCTTTACCTAATGGGACTGACCTCACTGGAGACGTTCACTTATTCTGACCTTCTCGCTGGTGATGTTCACCAGTTATTTATCCCCAAGATTACAAAAGAGCTGGCACTTGGTATGGTGGTGTCAGGGTTTTTTAATTTTCTTTTTTTTTTAGGGGCAGTATCCAAACATTTTGTGGCTCTAAATTTTCACTTCACTTGTGTAGAGGACAAATCCAGGACTGGTTTCTGTTGCACAGTGCCCTGTTCCATTATCCTCTGTGGTTCCTAGCCCCACAGAATTGCAGCGCGGGGTTTTCCTAAGTCACATCCAGTGGAACTCCTACCAAACAACAAATACTTTCGAATTAGATTTTGAGGTGTCAGCTAAGTCACCTGTCATCCCCTTAGTCAAACGTCAATGCAAGTACGTGTTCTTGTCTGTGGTGTTTATCTGAAGCTTCACATTTCCTTCTATTGTCTGTAAATATTTCCCACAATACGTCTGTTTTTTTAAAAAATGTATTAATGTGTCAGCTCATTTATTTTGGGTAGCAACCTGTTTTGTAGCAATATTTTAATAAAAATCTGTGAAGCAGGCGGGAAAAATGGAGCACACTGCAAACAAACATTTGCTACACAGCTCAGAAGGGTGACAAACACAAGTGGAATGCTGTTTCATCACGGAGGGGAAACAGAGGAAAACTTGAAAGTGGCAACATGAAAAGCTACCAAAATATGCATCCTTGCATGGAACAGTACAAATAAGAGCTACCTAAACTGTATTGTGGATGTACGTAAGTAGGATCCTGGGAAAATACAGAGCCATGAATTTATACTTAGCTTGAATTAAGTTGAAATGCAAACCAAAGGGAATCAAATCCTGATTATCTTCCAGGAGATATTTACCTAGTACAGCGGTAGGGAACCTAGGCTCTTTTATCACTGATGGACTTCAACTCCCAGAATTCCTGAGTGAGCCATAAACTGTTTCCCCATCCCTGGCCTAGTGGTTTTTCAGTTGTGAGGGAAATCAATTTTTGACTTGAATGGGACTGTTTAATATACAAATGTAGGACATATAAAGAATATTGATCATTCAAGTCAAAAATTAGGACATTTGTATATTGAACAATCCCATTCAAATCAAAAATTGATTTCCCTCACAATTGAAAAACCAGTAGGCCAGGGATGGGGAACTTTTTATAGCTCATTCAGGAATTCTGGGAGTTGAAGTCCATAAGTGATAAAAGAGCCAAGGTTCCCTACCACTGACCTAGTACATTATTTGAAAAGACATTGTGCAAGCTATGCTTAAGTTCAACTTTTGATCTTATTCAAGAAGGTTGTTATATTGTGAGGATCTATCTAATGAACCAGCTGAATATATATAGACAAACACACACACACACAGAGGGAGAGAGAGATAGCTCATATATATCATGATATATATATATATCATTTAGACTTGTATACCACTTCATAGTGCTTTACAGTTCTCTCTAAGCAGTTTACAGTTCAGCATATTGGCCCCAACAATCTGGGTTAACCTTGAACTAGTGCGACTCGAACTGCTGGTAGTGGGTAGAATTAGCCTGCAATTCTGCATTCTAACCACTGTGTCACCATGGCGCCAGAAGTGGTATTCAGCAAGTTCTGACCAGTAATGGAGAACTGGTAGTGGAAATTTTGAATAGTTTGGAGAACCGGCAAATACTACCTCTGACTGCAGATTTTACAGTAACCTTCTCCTACCGCCCTCACCAAGCCACACGCACAGAACCGGTAGTAAAAAAAAATAGCTGCTGATGGTGCCTAATCACAGCTCATAATTTTGCTTCTTCTAAAGCAGTTGCAACCCTGACAATCTGCATTGCAATCTCCTCCCCAATTCAAATCAGTTGCACTAAATCATGGATAGGAAAACTGAAAGTTTAATTGTTTTGCTTACAATCATGGGTTAATACTTAGCATTGTAAGGATGAGGCAGCCACTGGGTTTCTCTAAGCCATGGGCTGCTTAAATCTGGCCCATGGGGCCACCCTGGAAATAGCGAAGCACCGGCCTGTAGTTCCTCTAGCAGCAAAAATGGAGCTCAGGAAGACCACGTGCGGCCCTTCCGAGCTCTGTTTTCACTGGCAGAGGGTTGCAGGAAGGCATCCCAGCCTAAAATGGAGCTCGGGAGCCTGTTTTCACTGGCAGAGCACTCGGGCCACCACAGGTGCCCCTGATACGAGTGACATCCAGCTGACCACAGTCACCCTGGCCTCACCCACCCCAGCCCATGAGATCAAATACAACCCTGATGCGTCCAGGACTGGAAAAATTTTAGCAAAGGGTTCTCTGCCCAGTTGCTGGATGGTCCTAGCCATGGTGGGTGTAGTCTAGTCGGCCTCCTGCACTATGGTGAGAGGATGTTTTTACCCTCCAAAGGCTCCAGAGGCTTTCCTTGAGAGGTTTTTTCCTCAAGAGACTCTCTGGAAGCTGGAAAAAGGCTCCTTTCCAGCCTTTCCAAACTTCCTGGAGGCCTGTTTTTCACCCTCTCTGAGCCTCCATGCCAGTGGTGGTATTCAGTTGGTTCACACCGGTTCGGGCGAACTGATAGCAAGGATTTGGTGTGGGTTGCTGAACCAGTAGTAAGTTCTGGCTGGCTATACCACCGACCCGGTCGCCCAGTTGCCACTGGCTCACTTGCTCTGCTTGCCCAATTCTCGCTTACCCCACTTGCCTGACGCTTGCCCTTAAAATATTTCTTTTTTTCCCCCTCTCGACAATCAGCTGTGCCGGGATTCCCCTAGCTGTCTTACTGGAGGATTCCCTGAGGCCCAGGAAGGTAAAAAATGGAGAGAGGAACACACCCTCCTCTCCATTTTTTGCCTTCCTGAGCCCCAGGGGAGCTTCCTGGGAGCAAAAACGCCCTTCCAAGGAGGCTCCCCTGAGGCCCAGAAGACCCCAAAGTGGAATGAAGGAGTGCTGTGTCCCCCCACTCCAGGATCCATTTTTTTCTTCCTCAGTCCCAGGGGAGCCTTCTGGGAGCAAAAATGCCCCCTAGGAGACATGCCCGAGGCCCAGAAAGCCCAAAAAACCAGGTGGGAAGGTAGCTGCAAAAAAGAAAAAAAGGCCACACCCATCCAGTCACCTAGCCACACCCACCTAGCCACGCCCACCCACCAAGCCACGCCCACAGAACCAGTAGTAAAAAGTTTTGAGTCCCACCACTGCTCTATGCTTGCCTTGCACTTATCTGCATCCAAAATGGGCTGTGTGGGAATTCCTGGGAGGGTCAGGGTGGGATGGGGTGGGCAGGACCAGAAGGAGTAGGATTTGGGGGTTCTCCGAACTGCACAGAATCTTAGCGAGGGGCTCTCCCAAACACTTGCAAACCCCAAGCAGCCCACCCCTGAATGGGTCCCTCAATGAAATCGAGTTTGACACCTCTACTCTAAGGCAGATTTATTTATTTATTTATTTATTTATTTATTAGTTTTATATACCGCCCCTCTCCCTACAGGAACTCAGGGTGGTGTACAGACGAAATTAAAAACGCAATGTGAATACAATATTTTAAAAACAATTTAAAAAGATTAAATAAGGTGGCTAAAAGGTAAAACTCGAATGAGAATATAAAACTAAAACCAAATTAAAAACCAATTTAAAACCCTATAAATACCCTAGGCCAGACCGGCTTGATGAAATAGGTAAGTTTTCAACGCGCGCCGGAAGATCAAAAGGTCAGGGATGGTCCTCATCTCCGGGGGCAATTGTTCCAGAGGGAGGGTGCCCCCAAGGAGAAGGCCTGCACCCTCGGGGTCACCAGCCATCCAGCCGGCGGCACCCCGAGGAGACCCGCCCTATGGGAGCGCACTGGGTGATGGGAGATTGATGGCGGCAGTAGGCGGTCCCGTAAGTACCCAGGTCCCAAGCCATGGAGAGCTTTAAAGATGGTCACTAGCACCTTGAATCGCACCCGGAAGGCCACCGGGAGCCAATGCAGCTCGTGCAAGAGTGGTGTAACATGGGAGCTCCAAGAAGCCCCCAAAACCACCCGCGCGGCTGCATTTTGCACCAACTGGAGCCTCTAAGTGCTCTTCAAGGGGAGCCCCATGTAGAGAGCATTGGCATAGTCTAGGCGGGAGATAAGGAGGGCAGATGTGACTGTGCAAAATGCATCCCGATCCAGAAAGGGCCGCAACTGATAGATCCTACGGACCTGACAAAAAGCCCTCCTGGCGATGGCCGCTATATGATCTTCTAACGACAGTCGTACATCCAGGAGGACACCCAGATTACCTGAGTGAATAAATATCAGAGGAAGAATAAGAAAGAAGTCAGTTGTGGCCAGGGCAAAGACTGTAAACCTGATCATGTCTGAAGAATAAAACTATTTAGACTGTCTGCCTTTGGACAAGTCAACTTTCAGTTTCCCAAATGTTGAATTGGCAGAAGTAGGATGTCCATGCTTATGAATGCTGCAGTTGACACATAACTTACTTCAATGACTGAATTAGAAATTGAATTTTTCTGTATAAAAATATTCATGCCTTTGAATAGCAAATCCTAGATTTCCAAATGTAATATTTATGCTTATGGGTCCCCTTTGGTTACTGTATCCTTTTCTGTATATCCCCTGGTCTGAATAATTGAGGTTTCTAAGACAGAAAGGTATCTTTCTTCTATTAAGCAATTTTACCCTGTTCATGAAAGTATAATTGCAAGAATTCTTGAGGCAGGCGTGACTAATCTGAGTCCAAAGATATCGAATATGCTTGTAGACTTAATTCTTGTTCTTTGTGAAATTTACGCTTCCTTCCTTCCTCCCTTCCTTCCTTCCTTCTCTTGGCCATGATGAGTTGGCTACAACGAGTTGGCTGTGCAAATTGGCCATGGAGAGTTGGCCACAGCAAACTGGCTGGGGCAAATTGTCCCATTCCCCCCGAGACATTTCCAAGCAGGGCATCCCAAGAAAGAAAGCTTGAAGAAGAAGAAGAGCAAATGTCATCCCTGGGCCAAATGCATCCAGGTGAGCTTTGGATGATCATCACCACATTGATGGTTATTGGGTCTGTCATCTGCACCTCTATAACTGTCTGGGTTGGTTCTGCAATCCAACAAAACAGACACAGACTTCAGAGAGTGATTAGGACTGCAGAAAAAACAATTACTACCCACTTGCCTCTCACAGAGGACCTGTATATTGCACGAGTCAAAAAGAGGGCTGTGAAAATATTTACAGACCCCTCATATCCTGGACATAAACTGTTTCAACTCCTTCCCTCAAAACGATGCTATAGAGCACTGCACACCAGAACAACTAGACACAAGGATAGTTTTTTCCTGAAAGCCATCACTCTGCTAAACAAATAATTCCCTCAACACTGTCCAACTATTTACAAAGTCTGCACTACTATTACTATTAATCTTCTCATTACTCCTTATCACCCATCCCCTCCCACTTGTAACTGTAGGACTATAACTTTGTCGCTTGTATCCTTATGATTTATATTGAATGTTTCCTAGTATGATTTGATAGCTTATTGTACTCTATGACTATTATTAAGAGTTGTACCTCATGATTCTTGACTCTTGATGAATGTATCTTTTCTTTTATGTACACTGAGAGCATTTGCACCAAGACAAATTCCTTGTGTTTCCAATCACATTTGGACAATAAAAAATTCTAAAGAATTCTATTCATAAACCAATATATGTGGCTCCAATACAACTATACAGAAAGAAGCAATCTGTTAGCACCTGCTTCTTTCTGCAAATGAAATTGCAAAAAAAATTAAATAAAATCGAGGGCCAATTTTAACTGCCACGTATTTGGAAATGCAAACGGCTTCTAGCCCGGTTTGCCTGGACCGATGCTGGTGGGATTCATTCCCGGAAGACCAAGGTAGGTGTTCATCTAGTGAAGAACAAGTCAAATGCTTGACTATGTCAGCAGACCCCAAAGACGGTGAGCTCCGTTGGTCTTCACAAGATTCCATTTAGAAAAATCTCCTTTCTTTATAAAGCGGAGCCACGCTCTGCAAAGCCGGAAAAATAAGTTCTCCTCACGTGCTAAGTGAGCCTATCAATTTAATAATATTGGGACTGGCTAACAGGCCTTGTAACAGCTTGTCGCACCATCATCTGTTAAGCATTTTTTCCCCTCTTAAATGCATTTCATAGTGGGGCTTGCAATAATTTGCTAGAGGATGCAGCTGCGTCTATTAAGCCCTGTCTCTCTCCCCCTCCCTCTTCCCCCAATCCGGATGAATAGAGCATTTTCTAAAACAGGAGCAGAAAGGAAATGATTTGCAGACCTGCTCACTAGAAACAGAGTTTGCGGTCGCTCCGTCTCTTCTCTTGGGGGAAAAAAAATGGCTTACAGGTAAGGGAAGTTGTCCTCCATTTTTGGTATTGCTAGAATTGGTCAATGTCCCTGCAAAAATCTTAAATGGGCAATAATTTATTTGACAGATGGGAGGGCTGCCTGATGCCCCTTTGCATCCTGGAACTCTCAGTATTGAGGAAGGGGATTGGATGCCTTAGGGGGTGGGGCCAGCTGGAGAAGGGGAGGAGCATGTGCCCAATCAACCATCCTTCCCTTTGTGCATTGCACATTTCCTTCTCCAAGAAGCAAAAGTCTTTGTTTTAGACAGAACATCATGTAGGGTGATTTGGAGTGGGTGTGGTGGCCTAGAGGTGGAGCTCTCGTCTCAGACTCAGGAGGACTGTGAGTTCGATCCCAGGTAGAGGCAGATATTTCTCTCTCCGGGCACACTGAGAATATATCTTCCGAAGAAGACTCCGCATTGGTGACAGGAAGGGCATCCGGCCATTAAAACACTTGGCTAGCTCTTTTGCCCAGACTACACCTCGCAAGGGATTACGGGGTTGTTAAATAAAGATGATGATCATGTAGTGTGATTTAAGATGATGAAGTTTTGAGTGTCGCTATTCTCATCCCTCAGCCTTCTAGGTGGTTCATGTGGGCGATCTGGAGAAATTAAGCCGGGCTGGACCTGGTTGAGGATTGGACCCAAGAAAGGCAGAAGAAGCCTTCAAATTAGTTCAATGTTAGTGTATTGCCAAGCATAATGCACGGAAGGATCCACTGAACTCATACGAAGCTAGATCTGAAGGAAACCTTGTTTGTAATCCTTAATTCTTCCACTAGTTCCTGGTACGGCTAACACTGAATGAAAAGAACAAAGATATTACAAGAAACCAGCTTTCTTCAAAAAGATTGTTGGTAAAATTCTGCATTTGCAGCCAATGCAGCTAGACTTACCACCACAACTGAGCCCAAAGTTTTTGTTGCTAAGCAAGGCAGCCATTAAATAATAATAATAATAATAATAATATTTATTTATATTTATTTATAATGAAGATTGCCCCATAATGCGACTTTTTTGCCATAGCTATGAAGTGAATCACAGCAGCTGTGAAGTTAGCAATGCAGTTGTGAAGTCAATCTGGCTTCCTCGCTGACTTTGCTGGTCAGAAGGTCGCAACAGGCAACCCTGAGACACTGCAGTCATCATAAATACGAACTTGTTGCTAAGTGTTTGAATTTAGATTGTAAGTAAAAAACTACCAATATTTCCTTCAGGGAATTCAGAGGTATTCAGAAGGAGACATCAAAAATCTCATCTATCAATCATTTATCTATTATTTATCATCTTTCTCTCTTTCTCTTTCTTCTATCTATCTATCTATCTATCTATCTATCTATCTATCTATCTATCTATCTATCTATCTATCTAATTTATCATCAATCATCTCTCTTTCATCTATCTATCTACTAGCTTGATACACATGCTTTGAAACTACGTGATCGGGCTTAGTTTTTGGGGAGGAAACTAAGGAGAAAAAATTCTGCTTCTGCCCACCAGCATCCACCGGTATTCATCTGGCTAGCGTCCTGTCAGTGTGTGAGACAGTTGAGGGCTGTTTGGAAACTGAAACAGTATCTGCTGTGTGAGCAAGAAGGAGACAGCAAGGGGCCTGGGCGTGGCATGGCTCAACTGTTCTGCACTAAAGCTGGTTGCTGCTATGAAACTAAAACTGAAACTGAAACTCCTCTTTTGCACTTGGAAGAGATTTCTTTTCAGGTGGGGAGAGGGAATAGATCTCCTTAGCATCAGAGCATGTTAATAATAATATAGGAGATACTAATGCTGTGAAAATCATTTTGAAAAATCCTTTCTTAGTGAGTGCCTAGAAGCCAAGAGGAACATACGTGCCAAATTTCAAGTTTGTAGACTTTACTGTTCTGGATCTAGCTATCATCTATCGATATATCTCTTTAACACATTCCTTGGCTCAGTATTTGTAAACAGCAATGGATCATGCCCAGTATTTCCTAGTCAAACCACAGACAACTACAATGATCTAATACATATCAATTTTCCAGAAGACAATGTTGAAATTGCACTATGCAATCTAAAACCATCTCTATCTATTGGACCAGACTGGAGTATGTGCCTACTTCTTAGAAAAGCTATCCACTGCCAAAGCCAAACCTCTAACCATAATCTTTGAAAAATCTTTCAGGACCAGCTCCTTGCCAAACCTATGGTCACTAGCCACGGTCATCCCCATCTTCAAAAAGGGAGACCCCAGACCAATCTCTTTATGCTGCGTCACCTGTAAAGTCATGGAATCAATTATTAACCAATCCATTATCCTCCACTTAGAGACAAACAACCTATTCTCTGATAAACAATTTGGTTTCAGAAAAAACTATCCTGCAATCTGCAATTCTTACACTGCAAAAACATATGGACTACACAACTCGATCAGGGCAAAACAATAGACGCAATCTACATAGACTTCTGTAAAGCCTTTGATTCAGTGGTACATGACAAATTACTCCTAAAACTAAAATCTTATGGTATCTCTCGACACCTGCATAACTGGATAGAAGCATTCCTGTCAAACAGACAACAAATAGTCAAAATTGGGAGCGTCCTATCAAATTCTGTACCTGTCAACAGTGGTGTCCCCCAAGGCAGTGTCCTAGGACCAACTCTCTTCATACTGTATATAAATGACCTCTGTAATCATATTAAGAGCACCTGCGTTCTCTTCGCTGATGATGTAAAGCTATTCAATATCACAGACAATACTGCTACCCTTCAAAAAGACCTTGACTGTATATTTAGAATGGTCAAACAAATGGCAACTTCAAATCTCAACAAACAAATGCTCTGCCTTACATATTGGCAAAAAAAATCAGAAAATAAAATACAAGCTGAATAGTCAAGACCTTGTTGATGATCCAAACTCTGTCAAGGATCTTGGAATACTCATCTCTAATGATCTAAATGCTAGAGCCCACTGTAACTACATAGCCAAAAAGGCATTAAGAATTGTTAACCGAATCTTACGTAGCTTTTTTTCTGGTAATATTACACTACTAACTAGAGCATACAAAACATTTGCTAGACTAATACTCAAATACAGCTCATCAGTCTGGAACCCACATTACGTATCTGATATTAACATAGTTGAGAAAGTCCAGAAATATTTCACAAGAAGAGTTCTCCACTCCTCTACTTGTTGCAGAATACGTTATGCCACCAGACTTGAAATTCTAAACCTAGAAAACCTAGAACTACGCCGCCTTCGGTCCGATCTAAGTATAGTATATAAAATCATACATTGCAATGTCCTACCTGTCAATGAATATTTCAGCTTCAATCATAACAATACAAGAGCAAACAATAGATACAAACTCAAGATTAATCGCGCCAAACTTGATTGCAGGAAATACGACTTCAGCAACAGAGTGGTCAATGTCTGGAATACTCTACCTGACTCTGTGGTTTCTTCTCCAAACCCCAAAAACTTTAACCTTAGACTGTCTACTCTTGACCTCACCCCTTTCCTAAGAGGTCTGTAGGGGGCGTGCATAAGCACACCAACGTGCCTACCTGTCCCTGTCGTATTGTTTCTTTTTAGGTTTCTTATATGTATCCATGTATTCATAACTATGTTTTTACTTATACCTATTATCTTGTAAGCAATTGACAAACCAAATAAAATAAAAATTAAAAATATATGGATCTATCATCAATCTATCCCCCCCCTTCTCTCTTTCTCTCTCACATCTATCTATCTCTGCCCATCTTGTTTAGAGGCAACTCACACCACAAGTCCCATCCTTGTATAAGTGCGTTGTGATATTACACACACATCCAAAGAGGTGGAAATTGCAGCACATCAGTACAATGCTGAAGATGTGGGTGGTTGTGGTGGTATCTAACTTAGATAACAAGCAGTTCCAGCAGTCATTGGACGCTATTTTTTCTCCTTATAGACTCGTAGGGCCGGAAGGTACCTTGGAAGTTTCCTAGTCCTACTCCTGAGCCATGGCAGGAGGCCTTCTTCACCCCAAGCCCAAAAGACCAGTGACAGTGCTCATTCTTCCTGTCTCCATCTGACATACTAATGAGACCTAACCACCTAAGAAAAGCACAGTTACTCTGAGATGTACAATGTGATGGCTACAAGTCACAAGGCATTGTCCTTCTGTCAAGAACAAAATGAGGAGCAGGAAACTCAGGGCTCAGAGATTAGAAATTTGCATTGCAGAATTACTCTAAAGCAAAATATAACTTATTTTCTAGCAGTCCCAAAGGTGCTTTTTCGAGAAGCAACTGGACTTTCTGGTTTTTCTTTGAAGACATTTCGCTTCTCATCCAGGAAGCTTCTTCAGCTCTGACTGGATGGTGGGGAATGGAAGGATGGATACTCCTTGCAGACAGCTGGTCATTTGCATCATTTTAGAGAGTCGTTGAGGCCACTTCACACCCATTTGCACTACTCAGGTGATGCAGATGAATCTCCAAATGGTCTCAATGACTCTCTAAAAGGATGCAAATGACCAGCTGTCTGCAAGGAGTATCCATCCTTCCATTCCCCACCATCCAGGCAGAGCTGAAGAAGCTTCTTGGATGAGAAGCGAAATGTCTTCAAAGAAAAACCAGAAAGTCCAGTTGCTTCTCGAAAAAGCATTTTTGGGATAACCATGACATGGATGATTGTGAATCTCCATAGATATTTATTTTCTAGTAATTTGTCATCATCATTGGAGTTAGACACTTGATTCATTTTTAAATGCAAGCAGAAATTACCATAAATGTAGCCTGATTACAATACACCCCTGGATATTCTGCCTATTTTTTTTTCCCTGCAGATTTAGCGATTCAACACTGCAACTCACCCTGGGAGGAAAGGTGAACACTTGTTCAATTTGTCTTTGTGGAATATTAAGTTATAATAATTCATCTGCCTTTTTTTGCTTCTTTTCTTCTTCTTTACAGCCCTCTTAGAGCTCTGATTAAATTTTTCTTTTTTCTTAAAAAGAAGCAGTTCCCCACAATGTTTTTGGGGAGATTAAATTCTTAATTATAAATTTCCCTGCTTTTGTGAGTTTGCCTCAGATCCTTAACATTTCTAATGTCATTTTTATATGAATTTCCACGGTATTTTAAATTCATTAGTCGCGGACTATCATTTTTCTATGTAATTACTGTAATTTCATCAAGTGACATAATTACAGTAAATACTTGAAGTAATTGCCATTCGAACGGGAAGAAAAAGGTTGGGAGGTGCAATGGGATAAACTATGTTATGATGTGGAAAGATACATTTTGCTGATGTATTTATGGCAGGTAATGACATCACAGGATTCTCTCAACACCCCCCCCCAATGCATGATGGGAATGACATCATGAATAGAAACAATGATGTCATAGGCTGGAAATGAGAAAAGGAAGTTGGATGTACAGGAAGTTTTCGACTGACAACTATTCGTTTAGTGACCGTTTGAAGTTACAACAGCACTCCAAAAGGGACTTATAACCATTTTCCACACTCACAACCGTTGCAGCATCCCCGTGGCCAAATCAGCAAAACATTCAGATGCTTGGCAATTGGTTCATATTTATGATGGTTGCAGGATCATGTGAACTTCCTTTTGTGACTTTCTGACAAGTCAGTAGGGAAGGCAGATTCGTTTAACAGCCATGTTCCTCACTTAACAGCTGTGGCAAGAAAGGTCGTAAACAGTGGTGGGCTGCTGCACTTGTTTGCACTGGTTCTAGTGAACCGGTATGAACGATGATCAGTTGGCCCCACCCACTAACCCCCGCCCCTATCCTGTCCTACATTTCCTTCTTTTGCAGCTCAGCTGATTCATGCAGCAAAGTGGATTACAGTGCATCAGCTGTTCTACTCACCAGGGAAGGATGGAAGGTGAGCTGGAGAGGTTTCAAAGTGTGCGCTCACACAATTGGTTTGTTCTGACCAAGGCTTCTGAGACCGTAATTACTCACACGCTTGTTTTAAAAACAAGCCTTGTTTTATTGCAATGCTGGGAATTATTTTCATTCCCAGCCAGTAATGAATCTCAAACAGTCCCTCGAGATAAGCACCCACCTTTCTTTCTTGTGCAGTGCTGCCAATAACAAAACTGTCAAAGGAACTAAAAAAAAAACCAATCGAAGTACAAAGAGCTTCAAGAATGAATCCGAACCGAACAAACAACTTTGCTTCCTGCAAAGGTTTCATCATCTTTGCCTGTCCTTTATACCTTATGGGAGGGGCAATCACCTCCCAGCCTTATTGCTGAGTCACCCCTTTTGTCTTAGCTACTCTCACCTTCTAGCAGCTTTGTGTACATGCGCACTGGGAACAGGCTGCCCTGGGTCCTCTGCCTTGTTGCTGCCAGACTCCGAAGACTCTGGAGGCAGCACCCCACTTCCAAATGATCCTGGCTCCATCTCCGCATCGGACTCAGGACCCTCGTCCATTCTTCCCCACTGTCTGATTCCGCTGCCGTCTGCACAGGCTTCTGCCAAACCACAACATGGTTGTTAAACTGGTTGCAGCCCACCGCTGGTCATAAAATGAGGCAAAACTCACTTAACAACTGTCTTGCTGGCATTTCTGAGATGGTTTGAGTTCAGAGGTGATGGAGAAGCCAAGGACCAGATGGTTATTTTCCATTATATTCTTTTTCACCCTTTGGAAATCTTCCTGCTGTTTTCCACTTTTCAGCCTGAACAAGATCTATGGGAAGATTTCTTTATTTACCGGAAAAATAGACTGCAAAATGCAACATACAAACATGCCCTTTGGTGACCTTATCATGCAGGCTGAATAGACCTTAAGTAAAACAGGAGGAGGAAGTTGTATGTGATGACCTGGAGCGTAACACAAATGTAACAAAATCCAAAACGTAAATAAATGTTCTTTAATGCCTCCAACTTGGCCCCACTGTTCAATAATTCTCAATTGGAGATAAAACTTATTCAAAAATAGTCTTCAAAAGAAAGCAATACAGTCCGAACTTAATGAGCAGATAGGGGTTAAATAAAAAAAAACCAAACCAAGTACAATGAAGGAAATTCCACAACAGACCAGGATAAGTAATTACCAACTTCAAGGAACTAACAAGGCACAGTCTGTTGCAAGGATGCCAACCAAGATAACTTCAGCCCAAAATAAAACATGCTTTGCTTCTAGCAACACTTTGTTTTAACTATCTCTCTTATATACTATTCTCCCCAGCTGCAACCAATGAGGGGAATCATGGCCGCTTCCTCTCTCATAAGCCAAGTTGTTTCCTTCTCTGTTCCTCCCTGGGTGTCCAAGGATGAAGAGGGGATGGGCCTGGTTCTTCCTCTGACTGCCTAGCCAGCCTCTGCCCTTCCCCAGCCTCCTCCACAATCTCCAAAGCCACACCTCCACTCTCTGTTGGCTGTTCCTCCTCTCCCTCAGAGTCCGACTCTAACAAGGGCATGATACCATGTTAGATATGTTTGCTGCCTTGGGTTGTTGCTTTAAAATAAATAAATAAAGGCGGGATATAAATAAAGAAATAAATAAAATAATTACGCAAACAAAATTACGACCACAAATGAGTTCAAAATTTATGTTGCTAAGTGAGACAGTTGTGAAGTGAGATTTGCCTAATTTTACAAACTTTCTTGATGCAATTGTTAAGTGAATCACTGCAGTCATGAAGTTAGTAACGTGGTTGTTAAGTGAACCTGGCTTCCCCATTGACTTTGCTTGTCAGAAGGTCACAAAAGGGGATCATTTGACCCCAGGATACTGCAGCCATCATAAATATGAGGCAGTTACCAAGCGTACGAATTTTGATCACGTGACCATGGAGATGCTGCAGCAATTGTAAGTGTGAAAAATGGTTCTAAGTCAATTTTTTCAGTTCTCTTGTAACTTCAGTCACTAAACAAATTGTTGTAAGTCAAGGACTAGCTGTACAAGACCCTAACTCCTGCTACCTGGCACATTTCATTTTTTTGTATGAAACTATAATTTTTTTTTCTGCTGTTCTGATTTAAGATTTCTGACCTCTTATAAATCAAATCCCGGTTAGAAATCTTTTAAAATAATGAAAAAGGCACCGCATGCTTTTTCCATACAGCCAGATTTACTAACCCGATCCCTTGGGCCACCGAGAGATCTACTTGTTCTAAGGCCATGAGAGTAAATCAGTGCTTTCTCATGCTTTTCATTTAAATTCTGATCTGTTCCTTCCCAGATGTCTATGGAGATTCTCAGTCATCCAGGTTATGGTTGTCCCAAAGGTGTTTTTTCAAGAGGCAACTGGACTTTCTGGTTTTTCTCTGAATCCGTTTCGCTTGTCATCCAAGAAGCTTCTTCTACTCTGGCTGGATGGTAGGGAATGGAAGGATTAATATTCCTAGCAGGCAGCTGGTCATTTGCATTCTTTTAGAGAGTCGTTGAGGCCACTTGGAGGTTTATCTGCATCTTCTGAGTAGTGCAAATGGGTGTGGAGTGGCCTCAATGACTCTCTAAAAGAATGCAAATGACCAGCTGTCTGCAAGAAGGATAAACAGGAGTGGGATTCTACTGGTTCGGACTGGTTCTATAGAACCGGTTGTTACGATTCTGCCCAGTTTGGAGAACCGGCAAATCATGCCCCTGACTGGCCCTGCTCCTCTCCGCCTGCCCCTCCCCGTTCCATTTTTTTTTGCCTTCCTGGGCCTCAGGGAAGCTTCCTGGGAGTATAAATGCCCCCCCCCCCCAGGCTTCCCTGAGGCCTAGGAGGCCAAAAAATGGAGCAGAGAGGAGTGCTATAAAAAAAAGAAGAAGCCACGCCCACCCTGTCACATGGCCATGACCACCTAGCCACTCCCACTTAACCATGCCCACAGAACCAGTAGTAAAAATATTTGCATCCCACCCCTGAGTATAAATCCTTCCATTCCCCACTATCCAGTCAGAGCTGAAGAAGCTTCTTGGATGAGAAGCAGAACATCTTCAGAGAAAAATCAGGCAGTTCAGTTGCCTCTTCACAAAGCGCTTTTGGGTTCCTTTCCTGATTTTTTTTTTTTTTTTAAATCTCATTCCTGTCGTAATTCACAAAGAAACAAGCTGGGTATTTTCTTTTCCCCTGTTTCAAACTCGGCGATATTAAAATGTTGCGAGGCTGACAGGCTACATCAGCCTCTGAAAGCAAGATGACACTAAGGGAAGCTGTAGCCTCATCCAAACACAATGATTGTATTGCTCAGATGGCTAGGAAACAGATACATGCCAAAGGAATGACAGAGAGTTAACACTAATTCCAAGTGATTAAATCAAGAGCGACGAGGCTATTGCCGGCTACTTTTGGCGGGCTGCTTCTGATTGACAGATCATACTATTAGGCTGAACTGAAGAGAATTTGCACATAGCGATGTTCCCCCATCAAGAGAAATGGCTGAGGGTGACTCCGGTTTGCCACTGCGCGCCAAAGGCTTTCAAATTCAGAGGGCTTTGCCAACCATCTTGTGCTTGAAGGATTGTCCAGTGGCAATGGTCAATTAAACATCCCTCACATAAAGTAAAAAAAGATGGAGGAAAAGCAAAAAAAACCCCGCTTCTCCTCTCAACTGGCCACAATAATGTACATGAGTTTGAAGGTCTTAATTGTAACCATGATTAAGTCTCATCATCAAATGACCTGGATGCTGTTGAAGCATTTTAGAGAGAAAAAGGAAAAGAAAAAAAGGTCAATTCTTGATTGCTAATGATTTTTTATTGTTTTTTGCTCTCTTGGCCAAAAGAGTTGCAATTCATGACATCTTGAAATGCCCGACCATCACAATAATCATCAACGCACAACAAAATTTATGAATATAGGATTCAATCTCTCTCTCTCTCTCTTTCTCTCTCTCTCTCTCTGAATGATGTTCTCTTGAAAAATCAATGTAGCTGCATTGGCCACAAATTTTTTTAATATAAAAAAATTCAATCGGGAAATATTTTATGATGCCCATCAAAATGTCACAATACGACGCGCAAACTCTTGAATTTCTGAGATGAAGAGTTTCCAAGTGCTTCCATGTTTGGACTCGGAGACATTTATTTAGTCTAAACCTTGGGCTGCACGGATAGAGATTTGTAAAGTTTCTAAAGCATATGCCAGCTCCATGTTTGGCACATCCATGTCCTTCTTTTCTCATTTGCATTTCTTATTGAAAGAAATAATTCAGCTTTTTAAAAAAAAAAAATGCTTTCTGAACACCCCAGCAGGGGTGGGCCTCAAAAATTTAGCAACTGGTTCTCTGCCCCGGCATGGCCATGGTGGGTGTGGCCTAGTAGGCCTTCTGCACCACCTTGGCCTAAGAGTGAAAACGGGCTGTAGGATGTGTGTGTCTGTGGCATTTTCACTCTCCCGGGCTCTGGAGTAGAAGGATGAAAATGGCTTTCCTGAGCCTGTTTCTGGCCTTTTGGAACTTCTGGGAGGCCCATTTTTCACCCTCACTGAGCCTCCACATTTATCTGAGATCCAAAACAAGCCACGTGGGGATCCTTGGTGGTGCAGGCTGTTAATCATCTAGCACTTAGTGCAAGCTGCCTGCAATTAGTGCAGGCTCGAATCCCACCAGGCTCAAGGTTGACTCAGCCTTCCATCCTCTCGGGGTAGGTAAATTGAGGACCCAAGATTGTTGGGGGCAATAAGCTGACTTTGTAAAAATGCCGCTTGTGGGGGGCCAAAAGCCCTAGTAATAAGCAGGCATATACAATGGAATGAAGACTATTGCCGAGCACTTAGTATGGTGCTCTAAAGACTGTAAGCCGCCCTGAGTCTCCGGAGAAGGGCGGCATATAAATGCAAATAAAATAAAATAAAATAAAATAAATTCTGGGAGGGGAGAGGAGGGGTGGGTGGGATGGGGCCAGCCAGGGATGGGATTTGCTGGTTCACCGAACTGGCCATAAAATTAGCTACCGGTTCACCTGAACCAGTACAAACTGGTAGCAACCCTGCACCCCAGCTATTTATTTGGGGCCTGGTTTTTTAACCTCTCTAAAGTATGATCCACTTGCTAAGAAAATGGCTTTCCTTGCATAAAAATGCTACAGAACAGCGCTTCTCAACTTTTTCTTCAGGACAAACCTCCTTTAAATACCGGTTTTTTGCTACAGACCACAGAGCCCTGAGACTTCAGATTGAAATAATAATATTTCTTCAAGCCTTCGTGGACCCCCTGTGATGACATCACAGCCCCCCAGAAGTCCGTAGACCACAGGTGGAGAATCACTGCTACAGAAGGTTGCTCCACAGTGAATCCTTTCATATTCAATTCATATTCTCTGCCTGGGAAAAGATAAAGATGACCAGGTAGTTGGACTTCCGCACCATTCATAAAATAGAATCATAGAATTGGAAGAGACCATTCGAATTCTGTCTCTTGCGCTTACTGCAGAATCCAAATTATGACATTCCCGAGAGATGGAGGCTATGTTTCTGTGTGTTCACAAACTAGTGGACTCTGTTTTACCATTGGAAAGGAGTCTCAGAATTTAGTTCTTGGATTCATGCAACACAATCCCAAGGTCAGGTTAACAAAACACAATTCCTCTTTAGAGAGAACAACCTTCCTATAGAACAGGGCTGTCAAACTCACGTTGTCATAGCAGCATCACATAATGTATGGGAACATTTTTCCCCTTCACTAAACCTGGTGGTGGCGATGGCAGCATGTGATGCATCCGGCCCATGGGCCGCGAGTTTGACAGCCCTGCTCTAGAAGGTAGACTAGCCCACTCCGTAACCGATGGTTAGTCTAAGGATAGCTAAAGTTGTACAGAATACAACATAACAGAGTTGGAAGTAGTGGTGGGATTCAATTTTTTTTTACTACCGATTCTGTGGGCGTAGCTTGGTGGGCGTGGCAGAGGAAGGATACTGTAAAATCTCCAGTCAGAGGTGGTATTTGCTGGTTCTCTGAACTACTCAAAATTTCCGCTACTGGTTCTCCAGAACTGGTCAGAACCTGCTGAATACCATCCCTGGTTGGAAAGGACCTTGAAGAACTTCTAGTCCAGGGGTGTCAAACTCAAGGCCCAGGGGCTGCATCCAGCCCATGGGGTGTCTAGATCCGGCCTGCGGGGCTGCCTTGGAAAATGAGAAGGGCCAGCCCATAGTGCCTCTGCCAGTGAAAACAGAGCTCAGGGAGGCCATGCAAAGCCTGCCTGGGTTCCGTTTCTGGCCACAAGGGCTTCCTTGTGAAAATGAAAATGGAGTGAAAATGGAGGCCCAAGGAGGCCACATTCTCTGTTTTCACCAGCAGAGAGCTGCAAGAGGCTGTTGCAGTTGAAAATGGAACATCAACAAGTGACATCAAGCTGGCCATGCCCCCTGGCCACACATCCCCCCCGGTCCCCTGAGATAAAACACACCCCTGATGCAGCCATCAATGAAATCGAGTTTGACACCCCTGTTCTAGACCTGCTCCTGCGGAAGAAGGAAAATCTATATCAGTGATGGGTATACTTTTTTCATTGCGTGCACTTGCAAGAGCATGCACGCATGCCTTCACCTATAATGCAATTCATGCAAGACCCCCCCATACTCCCCTCACCCTCCGCGCATGTGCACGTGTCTCCTGCATGCATCGCAACCCCCACATATGCACGGTAGATACCCAAAAATCAGCTGGCTGGCAGGAGGTGTGCGTGATTGTGCAATGGAACTGAACTGGGGCAACAGCTCATGTGCCTGCAGCGATGGCTTTGAAGTGGCACACTGTCAGATTTGGAAGCCATGTTAACACCAGAAGCTTCCACAGTGCCACATTCTTGAGTCTGGGAAAATGCGAGGGGGAAATTTCTTGGAACGTACTTAGTTAGACATAATAGCATTCTTCTTTTAAGTCAAGGTCATGTTATTTCTGCACCTGGCTGAGGAGTGGTTGAGGGGACATCCCAAATTGGGATGGATGGTGATTGGGGCATGTGATGCAACGAGGAGTGCAGGGAGTGGATTTGTAATTTTTTACTGATTGGAGGGAAACCCGGAACTTTCAGTTTTGGGATTTCCCAGATGTGCCAGTTTACTACTCTAATAAAGGGAACCTTTGAGAAGATGTCTGTCTCGGATTTATCGATTGGAGTTGAGTTTTTCTGGAATGGTGCCTTATCTTGAACACTGACACACACATGCTATCACAAAGCTATACTATTCTGGACAAGTGGCTGTCCAATCTCTTTTTGAAAGCCTCCAGAGTTAGAGCACATGCATCTTCCAGAATCAAGTCATTCCGTTGATTAATTGTTCCCACTGTCAGCATTTTTTTCCTTAATACTAGACTGGATCTCTCTTTGATAATCTTCCACCCATTACTTCTTGTCCTGCCCACAGGTGCTTTGAATAATAGGTCAACCCCTCCCCTCTTCTCTGTGACTGTCCCTCAAATATTGGAGGACTGCTACCACTTTACACCTAGTCCTTTTTAACACTAGACTAGACATACCTAGTTCCCACAACCATTGGACAAGAGAGTGGACAACTATTTTTCTGAAATGGTATAGGGCCGTGATGGCGAACCTATGGCATGCGTGCCACAAGTGGCATGCAGAGCTATTTATGCCAGCACTCGAGCTGCAGGCAAACTTACCTCACTGTGCATGTGCGCGCCTCACAGCTGATTTTCAGCTGGTTTGAGGCCTTTTTTGGCCTCCCAAAGGCTTGAGGAAGGCTTCTGCAGGCTTCTGCAAGCCGAAATTTAACCCCGTTTCGTCACTTCCAGTATTTTCGGATAAAACAGGAAGTGACAAAATGGGGCTAGTTTTCGGCCTACAAAGCTTGCAGAAGCCTGCAGAAGCCTTCCTCAAGCCTTTGGGAGGCCAAAAAACGCCTCAAATCAGCTGAAAATCAGCTGTGAGGCACAGTGCAGGTAAAGGGGCAGTGGTGGGTGGGTGGGGATTGCGCGTGCATGCATAGGGGGCATGGGGGAGCACATTGCCTTCTGGGTGCTGGCACGCGAGCACGCAAGCGCACACACAATTATTGGCACAGGATCCCAAAAAGATTAGCCACCACTGGTATAGGATTTCATGCTTGAGCAGGAGGTTGGATTAGAAGACCTCCAAGGTCCCTTCCAAGTCTGATATTCTATTATTCTATTCATCATATGGGTTATCTTCCAGTCTCCTAATCATCTTTGTTGCTCTTCTCTGCACTCTTCCTAAAGTCTCAACATCTCATTTTTGTATTGTGGTGACCAGAATCGGACACAGTATTTCCAAGTGTAGCCTTACTTGAAGAGAGGTTTTGAGTTCTGCTTGTTCAGCATCAAAAACACTGCATTTAAATTAATTTTATCATCGTTGTCACTGCCAGCCATTCAATCCTCTCAATGGCTCAGCACTCTCTATGCCCCTCTGCCTCGCATTGCCTCCTTCAGATCCACCATGTCTATTTCATGTCATCCTTTATAGCAGAGGTGTCAAACTTAAGGCCTGCAGGCCAGATCCGGCATGTGGGATGCTTAGATCCAGCCCAAGGGACCACCCTGGAAATAGCAAAGGATTGGCCTGGGGTTCCTCTGCCAGTGAAAATGGAGCTCAGGAGGGCATGTGGCCCTTCCAGGCTCCGTTTTCACTGGCAGAGAGTGTGTGATGACCCAGGACTTGGGACAAAGGCAACACAGCCAGAGAATAAGGAGTTCCTTTATTAGCTCCAAATTTGCCCCCAATGTCCCAGTTACCTTCCGGTCTGGGGAAAAAAACTCTCCCACCAACCTGCAACAGCCTTTGACTGCAGATATTCCAATCCAAATGATGTAACCAGAAAACTTTAAATTATAAAGACAACAAGGCAAAATAAGGCAATAACTCTGGCAGGGCAAGATAAGGAGTTCCAGAAGTGAAGTAACATGGCAGTAAATCAAACCAGTTGAGAGGATGCCAGGAACTGTGATAACAGCAGCCAACCCTAGATAAACTCAGCAACTGTTCCCGACAACCATTCCACCCACCTGCCTCTCCTTTAAACTCAATCTCCAGGTGTGCCTTATGAAGGGAATCAGGGCCCTTTCCTCCCTTGTAAGCCACACAATCCACGTTGCTCTCTTCTCCATTCTTCCCTGCATGCCCTAGGATGAAGAGGGGATGGGCCTTGGTCTTTCTCTGAACTGCCTCTCCCTTGTTTTACCTCTTCCCTACTCTGCCCATCCTGACTTTGCCCTTCCCCAGTTTCCTCCACAACTTAATGGAGCCACTCCCTGTCAGCTGTTCATCTTCCTCCTCAGATTCAGACTCTGACAGGGGCATGACAGGGTGGCAGGAGCCCGTCGTGGCTAAAAATAAGGCCTGGGGGGCGTGCATGGACCCCATGACCTCTGTTTTTGCTGGCAGAAGACTGCAGGAGGCCATCATGGCTGAATACAGAGCTCAGGAGCCCATTTTAGCTGACAGAGCTTTCAGGCTAGCACAGACACCCCTGACATGATTGATGTCGAGCTGGCCATACCCATGCTTGGTCCCCAAGGTCAAACCCAAACCTGATGCATCCCTCAATGAATCGAGTTTGACACCTCTGCTTATAGTGTCCAACCAGTAAGTGTTAGGATGGCCTCTTCTCCTTTTTTCTACTGATCAATCCAAGCACGATTGACTTTTTAAGTGCATCAACTCTCATCACAGCTCCCATGATAATTTTATACAGTTATTGTTATTGTTGGTTTTGATTCTCCATGGGTATTTTTTTTCATATGGTTAGAATTCTGGGTTACATTTATTTCTTTGTTTATTATTGCATGTTTTTTCTTTACTAGAGTTCTGGATTGTGTTTTATCGCTTTGTAAATTTTTACCTGTATAGAATAGTGTGAGCAAAATTGGCTTTGGTTACATTTGTGGACATCCTGGCCAATATCTGCCAAAACTAACCAATCGTTAGTTTCATAAGCTGTCTGCTCTTCATCTTATTAAAAGATGGCTTGCAGGTTTAATTACATTTCTTGCTCTTCTCCCTTCTTTCATGCATCCATTCATGCACATTGGATAAATAAGCCTCTTACCACTTCATACTTTTTTTTCCTGTGTTTTGCATTATGTTGTGAAGCCTGAAAGGGAATAGCTTGATAGGCAGGTGAATAGGTAAGCATTATTTTTTTTAAAAAAGCTTTAGATTGAATTAAGACTGTGGCACTGAAGGGTGGGGGGGAACAATACACATAATTATTTCCAAATTTATAAGTTTTTCTTCATGGGTTAATTAGCAAAGTGATCTACAATAGACTTAAATCAATAAAATCTCAGGTTTAGGACCTTCCCTGTTCCCCCAATGCTATTGTTCCTTCCCTCCCCTCTGTTTCCCTTGTTATAACTTAGAGCAAAAATTGAACCATTTCTTGCTGTAGAATTATTTTAAGTTTTGTCAGTAAAGTGTCAGTGTAGGACACTTTAAGATTTCAACCAAAAACATATATCCCCCTCTCTCCCCCCCTCTCTTTCTCTTATCTACTTAGATCAACTATCTAGTTTCTCTCAATCATTTCTCTCTATCAATCACTTATCAATTATCTATCATCTTTTTCTATTACTCTTTCTCATCTATCTATCTATCTATCTATCTATCTATCTATCTATCTATCTATCTATCTATCTATCTATCTATCTATCTATCTATCTATCTATCTATCATTGTTATCTATATCCGTCTATCCATCCATCCATCCATCTATCTATCACTACCATCTATCTAATCTGTCTCATAATCTTCTATCCTTATTGGCTATAGGACTTCCATGTATTTCTCAAAGATCATCTGAAGGAAATGAGGCATTAATTGTTCTGTTTTCTCATTGTCAAGCAGACTTGCAATAGGATCAAACTTCAAACTGAATTCAGCAAGCATTTTGCCTTGCCTGTCTTCTGCACACACACACACACACACATACACACACACAAACACACACACACACTCCACAAAAAAAAAGTAGCAGGCGCCCGGAGAAAAAAAATGTAAGAAGTCCATCATCAGCCTTCTTCAGCTGTCACTTAAACATTGATATGCCTGAAAGAAAAGCAAAGTTTGATGAATGTTTTGATCCGGCTGTCAGAACTGCTTTTATTGTCTGCCAGGAAGTTGTCTGCATGATTCGCCCCTCCCTGATAGGATAATAAAGATTTCCCCTCTTCCTATTCATCTGGGGGAATGTCGGTTATCTACTCAACCTGCCTCCTACACAAAGCCGAACTCAAAAGAAGAGCTAACAAAGCATCAAAAACATTGGATAAATAAGATTGGTCCCTGGTGGTGAGATTCTAAGCATGCTGCTTGTTGAGAGCTGAATTCTGTGAAGATCACTGGCAGTTTACACCATTGTGGGCATAGCTGTTTAACTTTGTGTTTCACCAATTCACAGGCACAAGAGGACTTAAAGTCTATCTACCCACCTCTGACTGAAGTTACAACAGCACTTTAAAAAGTGACTTATAACCTTTTTTAAACATTTCTGACTGATGGAACATCCCCATGATCACAGGATCAAAATTTGGATCAAAGTTCCCAATTTTTCCCCCCAATTGTTTTTTCTATTAATTTTCTATTAAAAGAAAAGTTTCTGGTTTTATCTTCATATTCACTTTGAGAATCTTCTGTATTAAGATCTGAATCTTACTGCACTATTTCTTTGCTTTGTTCACATATCCACCATGAGTGATAAACTATGATGTGTTGACTAGCCAACAAAACTGGGTTAATTCACTCAACTATCATAAACCATGATTTTTTATTTTTCAGCAAATGGCTATGTACTGTATAATGGAGTAAGCCAAAGCCAACGATCACATTATTGGTACAACAGTTCATTTACTGACTATTCAAAGTTACAACACACTGAAAAAAGTGACTTATGACCATTTTTCACACTTATGACCATTATGGTTATGTGGTTTCTATTCAAGATGCTTGGCAACTGACTCACATTTATGACGGTTGCAATGTCCCAGGGGTTGTGTGATTCCCCTTTTGCGACCTTCTGACAAGCAAAGTCAATGGGGGTTTCACTTAACAGCCATGTTAGTAACTTAACAACCACAGTGTGTGATTCACTTAACAACGGTGGCAAGAAAGGGGCAAACAAGGGGCAAAACTAACAATTGTTTCCCTCAGCAATGGAAATTTGAGGCTCAACTGTGTCGTAACTCAAGGACTATATGGAAAGGCCTCATTCACATGCCAATGAGACACAGTTACAGTTAGTGTAACTCAGCAAAACCGCAGATGTTCTGTGTAAATTGGAGACATGAGTGTAATCCTATTCTACTGTTCGTTAACAAGGATATGAGAGTTAATTTTCCAGAGTTGCTGGCATTACAAAGTCTGTTAACCACAATAGGGCCCTTGTTTGGACAAATTTATTTATTTATTCCATTTATATACCGCCCTTCTCCCGAGGGACTTAAACAAAGTTTAAGTGATTTGACTTCAAGGCTCTTAAAGGCCTGACAGTAAATCAAACTCCTAGAACAGAGGTGTCGAACTCGATTCCATTGAGGGCCGCATCATGGTTGTGTTTGACCTTGGGTGGGGGCGGGGTGGATGTGGCCAGGGTGGGCATGGCCAACTCAACATCACTCTTGCGGAGGTACCAGTAGAGGCCTTAGCACCCTGCCAGTGAAAACGGGCTCCCGAGCTCCGTTTTCAGCTGCCACAACCTCCTGCAACCCAACAGAGTTCCGTTTTCACTGGCAGAGGGTTGCAGGAGGCCATGACTTCTGAAAACGGAGCAATTTCATGGGAAGAAGCACCATGGGCCAGTCCTTTGCTATTTCCAGGGCAGCCCCATGGGCCAAGTCTAAGCACCCCTTGGGCCAGATCCGGCCCCCGGGCCTTGAGTTTGACACACCTGTCCTAGAATTTCCCACTCAGCAACTCCAAATTCTTGTAAAAGATTTTAATTTTCTGATGGTCCACATGAAGGCTCATTTTGCCATACCTGGTGGGTCCTTGTAAAAAATCTGATCAAGATAGTAAGCCATTGGGAGCAGTGGTGGTATGTTACCGGTTTGGTAGTTAAAAAAAAAAAACCTTCTGATTATCAGCTGAGGGGATTCTCTCAATTGATTGGTGCTGCAGGCCTCAGCTGGTGTGTGGAAAATGGTGCATGTGCATTAGATGCATGCACATTAGGTGCGCACGCAATCACCGAACCAGTAGTGGAACAGGTAGGATCCAGGAGTGGGATTCTATCAGTTCGCACCTATTCGCTAGAACCAGTTGTTAATATTCTAAGCAGTTCGGAGAACCCGTTGTTGGAAGAAATTACTGGCCTAATCCTGTAAGGAAGGCAGGAAGGAAACATTCTGGTGTTGCTTACAGAAACTGCCTCTCCGTTAACCCTTATTACATTCTTGGCAGGACTAGACTTCCTGTCTCTGGAACTTCTCTGGAGTTTTTTTTTTCCCTCCTTTGCTGGTACTTTGCTTGTGCGGAGTGACCATTCAAAGTTACAATGGCACTGAAAAAAGTGACTTATGACCATTTTTCACCCTTATGACTGTTGCAGCATCCCCACAGTCTTGAGAGGCCAGGCGAGGAGATGCGTGCCTTGATGTGATATTGTGATATTGAGTTGATCACGCCCAGCCAATAAACATGACCACCAAGCCATGTCCACCCAGTCACATGACCACCAAGCCACGCCCACCACCCAAGCCACGCCCACAGAACCGATTGTTAAAAAATTTGAATCCCATCCCTGGTAGGATCCCACTGCTGATTGGGAGCTTAAACCACACAATGAACAATTCAGGAAACCAGGTATGTCTAGTCTAACAAAGAGAAGGACTACAGGTGACATGATCAGTCCTCCAATATTTGAGGGCCTGTCACAGAGAAGAGAGGTTGACCTACTCTCCAAATCATATGAGGGCAGGACAAGAAGTAAAGGGTGGAAGATTATGAAAGAGGGATCCAACCTAGACCAAAGGAGAAATGTCTTCAATTGACAGCAATCAATCAGTGGAAAGGCTTCCCTCTGGAACTTGTCAATGCCAATCACTGAAGGTTTTCAAGAAGAGACTGGTCAGCTGTTTGTCTGGAATGGCATAGGCTAAGTGGATTTTCTGCTAAAGGCATTTTCCCATGCATTTGGCCAGGAAATGTAGAAAGGCACGCTCATAAACTATGCACCCTCCTAGCCATATCCAGGAGCTCCAAATCCATTGGCGATGTCAATTTTTTTCCTGAATTAATGGAGACTTAACCCTAACCTAACACTAAGTGGATATTTCACAAATGGGATTTTCCCATGTATTTTGCCAGGAAACATAGATAAGGCAGGCTTGGAAAGGATGCAGCCTCCTAACCATACCCAGGGCCTCCGAATCCATTAGCAATGTCCATTTTCCTCTATGAATTCAGGAGACCCAACCATAACCTTAAGTCAGTATTGTCAAACTCGATTTCATTGAGGGCTGCATCAGGGTTGTGTTCGACCTCAGAAGGGCGTGGGGAGGGGGCGTGGCTGTGTCAACACTGCCTGATTGACATTGCTTATGTTAGGGGCACTTGTGGTACCCTGGGTGGGGCTCAGCTGATCCATTGTCTCCTATGAAGGCAAAACCAGGAAGAGCACCAAACCCTTATTTTCTAGAGAAGCCTAGCTGTCTTCCTTCCTTCCTTCCTTCCTTCCTTCCTTCCTTCCTTCCTTCCTTCCTTCCTTCCTTCCTTCCTTCCTTCCTTCCTTCCTTCCTTCCTTCCTTCCTTCCTTCCTCCCTCCCTCCCTCCCTCCATCTCTTTTTCAAATGACAACATAGTCATTCATAATGTTCAGCTGGGAATACCCTAGGTATAAATTTGTTATACAAATCATGAGCATAATTATGCTCCAGAGTTTACCTTTTTAAGTTTTTATGTAAGAAATGCAGTGAAACTATGGGTAAAAGTGGATCCAAATCCCTATCATTATGTAAATGAATCATTTCTGGTTGTGGGGACAATGTTTGGTGAACTTGGTCATGTTTTAAACTTGATTACTTTCCATAGGGAGATTTAAATAAATAATATATGTCCCGTGATCAAACTGAATGTCATAGCTGTGATTTAGATAAAACTTAGGAGTTTGTCTTTCCTACAGAAAATGTCTTAATAGATCAACAACCTGCTTAAGATAATTTAAAGGTATTAGCATAGGAATAGTTCTCTCTATATCAAATATATCAAATTTGAAGTACTATTCCTTGTTGTAGCATCATTTTTCCATATGTTCCATCAGTAGGTTTGTTACTCATCTGTTTACATTGATGTTTATTAACGATTAGAAAAAAGATATAGTTATATCCAATAAATTAAGCATTTCATTTGAATAATTACTGGTACTTATTTTTTTAATCAACAAGTAAAATCCCAATTTTGAAAAAAAAAACTATTTATGGGAATATCTTTGTATCAGTAGCCTATAAAATTTACTTCAACTAATTGACTAATCTATTAAATGATCAAACCGTTGCTCAATATTACAACATTTAGAGATATCAATCAGCACGATAACCTTCAGCATATAATAAATGTTTATAGTAAAGTCGAGTTATTGTTCTCCTCAAATGTCTTCTGGTTGTCAAAAAAGGTGAGTTAATGGTTCCAATACTGAATGAAAAATTAAATGAGATAAAGAAGCAGTTTGACACAACATATCACAATAAATGAACAGATTATTCCAGCTATGATAACCTTGGGAAAGCAGGGAGAATGCCACACATATATATAGAGGCCTTGGAGAGCAAGGACTCGGATGAGGGGCCTGCGATGGGGCCAAGACCATCAGGGAGTGGAATGCTGCCTTCAGAGACTGTGGAGACTGGCAGCAGTGATGCAGAGGACCCTAAGGAACCTCAACATCAAGGGCTGTTCGAAGGAAAGAGCAGCTACAGTAGCATGGGCGACTCGGGAGTAAGGCTGCAAAGTAATGGCCCCTCCCTTAAGGGATAAAAGCCAGCCCTCAAAGATGGGATTCTTTGCAGGAAGCAAAGAAGTTCTTGCACTTCAAGTCTTGTGGAAGTTCGTACTATTCTGGTTTGTGCTTGGAGACTTTTGGTTTTTGAATATTATGGCAAGTTAATCTAGCATTCTTGGCAGCCTTGCACAACCTTGGCAAGGCTTGTTCTTATCAGAGACAATTAGTTTTCATAGCCCTTTAACTGTGAATGAATGGAATTCGCAAAGAAGCATTAAAAGGTTTTGCTTTTACCTCTGTTTGGTTTTTGTTTCCTTGGAACAGGTTTGGGTCAGAACAGCCTCTTTTCATATTCAGAGGAATTGCCACTATTAATTACAAGTTTTCTACAAGTGCACCCAGAATATCAATTGGGTACTTAACACAATGAGATGCTTGGCAAACTATTATAAAACCAGCTTCTACAGGATAGATAATCAAACATAATATCTTGTTTAATCTATGAGACCAAGGTGACTGTCAATAATTTTGAGTCAATATTTAACAAGGAAATTGGACAACAAAATATCCGATCAGCAGGCTTTTTATCTTTCAACATCACTCTTATATAAACCTGACTGAAGGATGTTGGGAAAATGTTATTTAAAAAGAATTCATTATAGACCTCCAATAATATCGGGCCAGGAGTTCAATATGCATCTTATAACAGTCAATGGGATAATCATTTGGAGCAGGAATGTTTTCTGTTTTCATATATTTAAGAATAAATATTTCTTGGCAAGATAAAGGTAAAGGTTCCCCTCGCACATACGTGTTACTTGTTCCTGACTCTAGGGGGCAGTGCTCATCTCTGTTACAAAGCCAAAGAGCCAGCGCTGTCCAACAACGTCTCTGTGGTCATGTGGACAGCATGACTAAATGCAGAAGGTGCACAAAACTCTGTTACTTTCCCACTAAAAGTGGTTCCTATTTTTCTATTTGCATTTTTACATGCTTTTGAACTGCAGAAGCTGGGACCAGTAATGGGAGCTCACTCCATTAAGCGGCGTTAGGGATTCGAACCGCCGAACTGCTGACCCTTCTGAACAACAAGATCAGTGGCTTAGCCACTGAAACCACCACGTCTCCCTTAAAGGTAAAGGTTCCCCTCGCACACATGTGCTAGTCATTTCCGGCTCTAGGGGGCAGTGCTCATCTTCGATAAAGCAGGGGTAAATAGGCAGCTTGATTAGATATAATCTTAGGGTCGGTGCCTCTCCTGTTTTACTCACTCCTTACAACTCCCTGTATGTCTATTAGCTTCACTAAGTAGTACAGGTAGTCCTCGACTTACAGCAGTTCATTTAGTGTCTGTTCAAAGTTACAACAGGACGAAAAAAAGGGAATTATGACCGGTTTTCATACTTATAACCATTTCAGCATCCCCATGGCCATGGGGTCCAAATCCAGGTGGTTTGCAAGTGACTCATATTTATGACAGTGTCCTAGGGTCACGCGATCACCTTCTAACAAGTAAAGTCAGTGGGGAAGCCAGATTCACTTAACAATCCATGTCACTAACTTAAAACAACTGCAATGATTCGCTGTGGCGAGAAATGTCATAAAATGGGGCAAAACTCATTTCACAGCTGTCTCACTTAGCAACATAGATTTTGGGCTCAATTGTGATCGTAAGTCGAGGACTACCTAATAAAAATGTGAGCCACTTGTATGGTTGAATGCAGATTCCAGTGTTGTTTCTACTTCATTGCTAAGAGATCAAGAGCTAAGAAAGACCCAAGAGAGGAATAAGACAGACTTATATGTTTTTGGTGATAAAACACTGGCGGAAATGCAGTGTTGCTGTAGTTCTCCATATGTTGCAGTGCAGTATTGTCTGGAAGCTGATGAACTGTAGCATCTAACATTCCCAACCTATGGCTATAGCAGAATGACCACAGCTATTAGAAGTATGAAGCAGAGGTGGTATTCAGCAGGTTCTGACCAGTTCTGGAGAAACGGTAGAGGAAATTTTGAGTGGTTTGGAGAACCGGTCAATACCACCTCTGACTGGCCCCACCCCCATCTATTCTCTGCCTCCCGAATTTCCAGCTGATCAGCTGGATCTTCTTTGGTTGCCCTGCCCAGGAGAACGGAGCTGGGAAGCAGGTTAGTAGGGTAGGGAGGGAATGGGGATTTTGCAGTATCCTTCCCCTGCCATGTCCACCAAGCCTCGCCCACCAAGCCAGGCCATGCCCACCAAGCCATGCCCACAGAACTGGTAGTAAAAAATGTTGAATCCCACCACTGGTATGAAGCCATCTTCCATTGATAAGTAGGCCATCTGACAGTGGCCAAGAATACTCCCTACTTTACTCCCAGTAGTTCAAAACCTTTTTATGTGTTGTATGAAAATTATAGAATAAGGAAATCTTGTATGAGTGATGATGAGAACAAGTGAGATGGATTAGGAGGAACATCTCCAGATGTTTAATAGGCTCAAACACACTGGTTTTTAGGACCTAAACATGGAATCAAGGGAAAGAGGACATGGTTGAAAATTACCTCTCTGGAAAAACACCATCAACCATATCTTGGATGTTTATGGGAATTAACTTTGTTGTAACCATACTGTTATTTTCTAGGAGATTTATCGTCTATGGAGATTCTCAGTCATCCAAGTCATGGTTGTCCCAAATGTGGTTTTTTCCAGGAAGCAACTGGACATTCTTGTTTTTTCTTTGAAGACGTTTTGCTTCTCATCCAAGAAGTTTCTTCAGCTCTGACTGGGTAGTGGGGAAGAGAAGGATTAATACTCCTTGCGGACAGTTGGTCATTTGCATCCTTTTAGAGGGTTGTTGAGGCCACTTGGAGGTTTGTCTGTGTCCACAGGGTCACCTGAGTAGTGCAAATGGGTGTGGCGCCTTCTTGGCTGCAGGATTTTTACTTAGATATATTAATAACTAGATCTATGCCCATGCTTCGCTTTGAAACTATGTGATTTGGCTTAGTTTTTGGGGAGGAAAATAAGGGGAAAAACATTCTGCCTCTGCCTACCAGCATCCATCGATATTCATCTGGCTAGTGTCCTGTCAGTGTGTGAGAGAGTTGAGGGCTGTTTGGAAACTGAAGCAGTATTTGCTGTGTGAGCAAGAAGGAGACAGCAAAGAGCCTGGGTGTGGCTTAGCTCAACTGTTCTGTACTAAAGCTGGTTGCTGTTGTAAAACTGAAACTCCTCTCCTCTGCTTGTGTTTTGCATTTGGAACATATTTCTTTTCAGGTGGGGAGGGGGAGTAGAACTCCTTAGCACCAGAGCTTGTTAATAATAACAATATAGGAAATACTAATGCTCTGATGGTCATTTTGAAACATCCTTTTTTAGTGAGCACCTAGAAGACAAGAGGAACATACGTGCCGAATTTCAAGTTTGTAGGCTTTATGGTTCTGGAGATTTTGTGATGATGCGTGAAGGGTATTTTGCATACACGTATACATATATATTTTTTCCCACCCACCCACTTTCTACAAATAATCTCAACATTGACCCCAGGTTTCTCGGAAACTACTGTTGCTTGTAGCATCTAGAGGCCAACATATACAAGTCTGAATGACAAGGCCATATCCATTCTTTATGAAGACATCTGATTGTTTCAATTGGACATAAGTAAGAATGGAACAAGTGTTTTTCCTGTTTATTTGGATGCTTTTGAAAAGACTATAGAAACAACAACAACAATAACCCCAGAATTCTACAACTGCAACTCAGTATGAATCTGAATCAGGAATAGAAAGACTGCGGCTCTTGAATTGGACTTTGGGCATCTAACTTGCTATTTCCTTTTTCATCGTAGCTGTTTGTGTGGTGTGTGTACATGGATAAGGGTGTAGAATTGCTGGGATCAGCCAATGATCTGCAAAGGATCAGCTGATCGGATCTGACAACTCTTTCCCAAGAATCGAAAATAATCTTCGGATAGCAGCTTAAATTGCCTTCCTGTTGAAAATAGAAGCTTTTCTGGAACAACACACCTGCTGTCCTGCATTTCTGCATCCTTGGCTGTCATTTGTTGTATCTTCTATATATCTTCTTTTAAATCTTGGTCCATGACTCCTGGTTGTCCATTCTCAGCTTTAGATAATGGCCCACAGCTCACCTCAATGTGTAGTCAGGCTTAGTTGATAATCACCAAAGCCAACTGGTTGAGTCAACATGACTTGCTAATTGTATTTCCAAAAAGAATACTTTCAACAACTATCACAGAACAAGTCAAAGGAATGAGAAATGAGGAGATCTGTCTATGCTGGTCTTTCTCAAACTTTGCAATTTGAAGAGCTGGTTGAGGAATTCTGGGATTTGAAGTCTACACATCTTCAAGCTGTTTCTATGCTATGCTATGATCATGTAAAGAAGGCTAGCACTTCCCACTCAACCACAGCTGAAAAGGGAGAACATCAGATAGAACATAATTCAGAATGAATTTGGAAAGTACACATATAGACTGGGTGAAACCACGCTTAATAGCAGTGATTGTGAGAGGATCTTGGAGTCTTAGTGGACAACCAATTAAATATGAGTCAACAGTGTGCAACGTCAGCCAAAGAAAGCCAATTTCAATCCTAAATTCCGTTAACAGAAGGATACAATCAAGATCAAGTGAAGTATTAATGTCACTCTATAAAGCCTTAGTAAAACCACACCTAGAATACTGCACCCGGTTTTGGTCACCACATAATAAAAAAGATGTTGAGACTCTGGAAAGAGTGCAGAGAAGAGCAACCAAGATGATTAAGGGACTGGTAGTTAAAACATACAAGGAACAATTGCAGGAACTGGGCATGGCTAGTCGAGTGAAGAGAAGAAGAACCAAGGGAGACATGATAGCACTGTTTCAATATTTGAAGGGCTGCCATAGAGAGGAGGAAGGGGTCAAGCTATTTTCTAAAGCACCTGAAGGCCAGACAAGGAATAATGGATGGAAACTGAACAAGGAGACATTCAATCTGGAAATACGGATAATTTTTCTGACAGTGAAAACAATCAACCAATGGAACAGCTTTGCCTTCTGAAGTTGTGGGAGCTTCATCACTGGAAGCTTTCAAAGAAGAGATTGAACTGCCATCTGTCAGAATTGTTGTAGGGTGTCCTGTTGGATGGGGATTTGGACGAGATGACCTACAAGGTCTCTTCTAATTCTGCTATTCTGTTAAATCTGTTAAACATGGAACACAGTAATATCCTCACCTTCCCCAAAGCTACTTCTGGAGTTCTGTAATAGAACGACACATTTAGGCATGAAGAATTTGGAAACAGAAACACAGTCTATTTAAAGAACACATTTGCTGTTTTTATTGGTGCCTTGTAGGGCAAATAATACTGAAAAAAGGGCAATGAAAAAAAATCAAGCCCCACCCACCAACAAACCAGGTTTCTAGCAACCCACATTGTTTTTTTTTAAAGAGTACATCCACTCTTATCTTTGTTATTTATCGTGGTGTGAATGATAACATAAAACCGAAACATGAAAATATACAACTTATATTACACTATGTGTTATGAACAAAATATAAATCTATAACTCTATGTTATATTTACATAATTCTTTTTTTCTTTTCTTATTAAGTTTCAAGTGAGATGGTAGGGTTGCACACATACTTTGTTTTAAGCTCCGAGCATTTGATTGTCTTTTTCCTCTTCTTCTTCTTCTTTTTTTTTCCTGCAATTTTTCTCCCCCCCCATTTATAATAATAATAATAACAATAATAATAATTAATTAAAAAAAGTTTGGAGAGATAAGCGCTTTAGAACCAACAGAGCTATGGAAATACATTCACCCGGATTAACAAGACTGCCAGTGAGACAAGCTTTCGACTCTCCCGTTAATCTTCTCGATGGCTGATTAAAAAGATATATCCTACTATGCTTCGTAGTGCTACCAAGCAAGTGATGATGGCCTCAACTCAGGTTAGGGAAGCTAAAGGGGGTCCATTTGCAGGAGCATCTTACTTGTATCCAATTCAGAAGAAAGTTCCCTTGAGCCCAAGGATACTTACTCCTAAGTAAGTGCATATTGGACTAAAAAAAAAAATCACAGCCCAGATCTCCCAATCCACCTCTCCCTCATTGCTTGACAGTGCTGATTGCCCAAAGAATAGAGGAACATAGTAATTTCTTGAAGAAATTTTCTGTCCCATTCTTTATTCCTTAATCAGGATGATTACTGAGAGGAGAGAATATCTGTAGCTCAGGGATGAACGGTGGGATTCTTGCTACTCTCTGGATTTTCTTGCAGATGTTTTATTATTAAATTAGGTAACACCCTCAGTGCTAAGACCGATGATGTTATAAGATTAATGACGTTACCTAGTTTCAGTGGTGAAATGCTACCAGTTTGGCCCGGTTCAACTGAACCGGTAGTAAAAAATGCTCCTACGATCAGCTGAGAGGAGAAAGAAGGGAAAAGAGCAGGATTGGCCCTCCCACCTGTGATTTTCTGTTCTTTATCCTCTCAGATGATTGGTGTGACAGAGCCTCAGCTGGTGTTTGAAAAGCTGCATAAGGGTGCGCAAGTGAAGTGTGTGATCACTGGACCGGTAGGGAAAATGGTAGAATCCCACCACTGCCTAGTTTGGCAATGAAAGGTCTGCAAGAAAACCACCAATCTCAAAAAAGCACCAAGGACCCTACAGGACAATTAACTCTAACTAAAGATGATCCCTTGCAAAGAAGAAAGGTTGCACCCACATATTGTATAGATCTATCCTGTGAGCCCAGACATTGACACAGATTGTAATTATTGAGTTTCCTGAGGGTGGTTGGGAAACTCTACAATGGTATAGTCAGAGGTTAAGAGCTCTTGGTGTCTTGATTCCTGTGTCAGCTATTTATTATCAGCAAAAGGGGGTAAACACCAATTGATAGACCAAAGGCGACATTGCTTTTGTCAATAAAATCATGAAGGAAAAAAAAAACCCACATGCATAAAAATGAACAGATGCACACACAAAGATAGACAGATTCAGGGCAAGATTATGCCACATTTTTTGATTGTGCATATTACATGCCTTACTTCTGTGGTGGCCCTAATACAAGTTCATGAATGCTGCTCCCTAACACTCTCTATATGTCCCTTCCAACAGGATCTTTACAAATACCCATGTGTTTGGACAGGGTGACTATTTCCTTTAGGTCATGGGTTTCAAATTCAAGGCCCGTGGGCTGGATTGAGCCCGTTTAGTGCTTAGATCTGGCCCGTGGAGCCGCCCTGGAAACAGTGAAGGACAGGCCAGCCCACCCAAGCTCCGTTTTCATTGTCAGGGGGTTGCAGGAGGCCGTCCTAGCTGAAAATGGAGATTGGGAGCCCAGTTTTACTGGCATTGCACTTGGGCCACCATAGGCATCCTTGACATGAGTGATGTCAAGATGGCCATACCCATCCCAGCCACGCCCACCCTGGCCCCCCAAGATCAAACTCTGAGGCAGCCCTCAATGAAATTGAGTTTGACACCCCTGCTTTAGGTCATTAGGAAGGCCAACTAGGATCAGAAGGAAACAGCAGGTCAAATCCACCAAGCTCACATTAGATGGAAAAGTACCATGACTGAAACTGAATCCATAAAAGAGGTGGCACTCTTTCTTTTTCCACACATCCAGGCTATCTCTATATAACAATTCAGGCTATCTCTAGATACATTCAGGTATGGTGTCACTAGCTGATATGGAGAAATTGTCAAGATCTCGGGTTCTGGGAAGGGATTTCACACAAAGTAGAGGAAGTCTCTCACATGACATCCATCCATGACATCCATCCACTGTACAGGTAGTCCTCAATGTATGACCACAAGTCCCAAATTTATTTTACTAAGTGGGACAACTGTGAAGTGAATTTTGCCCCGTTTTACAATCTTTCTCACTGGAGTTGTTACATTAGTAACACAGTTGTTAAGCGAATCTGGCTTCCCCATTAACTTTGCTTTTCAGAAGATCTCAAAAGGGGATCATATGACCCCGGGACCCTGCAACTGTCATAGATATGAGCCTGTTGCCAAATGTCTAAATTTTGATCACATGACCATGGAGAAGTTGCAATGGTCGTCAGAGTAAAAAAATGGTCGTAAGTCACTTTTTTCAGGACCATTGTAATTTCGAACGATCATTAACAACCTGTTGTAAATCGAAGACTACCTGTAATGTAGTTGGCCTGCAATGCATAGAATTCTAATTTCTTTACTTCCTTCAGAATTACCCAACCATTACATCAATAACAGAAAGTCTTTTCTTTGCAGTTAATGACTATAAGGCAACTTCTCTCTTTCATGTCTACAGTTGGAATACAACAAAGAGGATTTTTTTCCCCCTCCAGCCCAGATTTTATTGCATTAAATTCATGGACTTTATAAATATCCAGTTTTTCTTTGAGGCAATGGATATGAACTGCAAATGGATCTAGAGCTAATATTTCTACTTAAAATCAACGGGATAAATAAGTTACAAATAATTTGAGCTTTACTGATTTCAAGCATGCTTCAGTTTTGTTTTCAAACAGTACTACACACAAAAAAACATCATTAAAATGGATTTCAGCTTAAAATTAACAGGAACTACGTTTGACCTTTTGGGTCATTTTTATGTACCAAAGATAAGCCTGAGTAAATGGGGCTTTGTTCCCTATTTTTTGCTTGGTCACGAGTTTGAGGGTGTGGAAAACTACTTTGAAGAACCATAGTCTTTCACACCATGACTATAAAATTGAAATAAACATGGGATTTTTTTGTATGTGGGTAAATTTGAAAAAATGAGATATGGGGCCTCAACATTATATTTTTAGTTGATTTCTTCTTGTATCCAACATTTCCTGATATAAAAATTAAGAAAAATCTAAATACATATATGTATATATAAAATTGATTGATTTAAAAGACTGATCAAAAGTCAATCTGTACATTTGAAAGCAGAGAGCAGTCTAGCTTAAGCCTTTCCAATGTAAACATTTTAATAAGGAAATAGAAGCACGTGCTAATGTTCTTCCACGATTCGGGGATCTTTAAAAATACTTAAATTCGATCTAGATCTTTTATAAGAGTTTGTGAAAACAACCAGTTAAAGTAGACATGGAGTGGGGTGGGAATCTGATTCAAATTCTGAAACATTGCACAAACTGTAACATTTGTTGAAATCCTACATCAGTTTAGGATTCCAAATATAGATTCTGGCTGTGTCTGTATTTTCCAAATATGGATTCTAAGTGTGCAGTCAATCACACATAAACTTGATTGTGAGGCTAGGATATTGAAATTACTAAACACATTTCTAAAACTAAAATCGGGATATCTCTAAAAAGTGTCAGAAATCCCAAATGAATTATTTTTATTACGGCTTGGATGACTCTCCCAAGCACTGACATAATCTCCTCTGCAGTAAGAATTCAAATAGTCTGCATATTATTTATCATTAAAACAAGCACTTCAAACTTTCAGCTGATGTTTTAGTGAACTGAGCAGAAGCTGTATTTTGGTAAAGCAGAACAAATTTGGAGATGTTAAGGGTGTTTTGGGCAGAGTAATTCTCCTACCTCCTTTTCCTAGCTGTTGTAAATCCAGTTCGATGAAAAAAAGGACTTGGTTTTGAATTTTCTTTTGAAGGAGAAGAAAAACTCCAGGAAATTCTCCTAGATGCAGGTTGGAGGTATTCCTGCAGTGATTTTGTTATGAGATGACCAGAAGGTATTTGGGAATGACCTCCCTTTTATTGTACAACACTGCTTCAACAGCCCGCAGCCTCTTTTGCTTTCCACATTAATTCCCAAGGGAAGAAAAAAGAGAAATGCTCCTTCCTGTTGGGACTTTTCAGAACATCTAAGGAGGCCTCTGAATGGAGAAACAATGAGTAACAGAAAACAACACCAACAACAGCATCTTTTGCCATTATTGTCTCAGACAATGCAATAAACTGAAAAATGTCCAGAGGTGGTATTCAGTAGGTTCGGACTAGTTCTGGAGTACCGGTAGCGGAAATTTTGAATAATTTGGAGAACTGACAAATACCACCTCTGGTTGGCCCCGCCTTCCTGCCTCCGCCATTCCCTGTTCTATATTCCCTCGGTTTTTTTTTAGCTCAGCTGATTTGCGTGGCAGAGCGCATTGCCGCCTCAGCTGAGCTAAAAAACAGCTCAGTTCACCAGTGCTGACACCCAGGGCAGTCTTTGAGTGCTGCACACATGAAGCGTGCTCTCATAGAAGCGGTAGGAAAAGATTAGAATCCCACCACTGAAAATGTCACTCTGAGACATGCAAAAGACATTGCCAAACATCCTGAGAATAAAAATAATGAAGTTCCTCTTTCGCAGGACAGATTGTTTTTTTTTAAGAAACCACAAGACAGATGCAACCACATAATTAGATGACAACGAGATACAGAGGAGAGAGAGAGAAAGAGAGAGAGAGAGAGAGAGAAGACACAGCTACAAAAACCTCATACAGCAAGGATATTGCAAGTTAATATTACAAGCATCCTCTGTTTTTACAAGTTGAGAAGTCATTTGAATGCCTAGTGAATTCACTCATTCAGAAAAGGAGGAACTAAAGAGTTCGCCCTTATTAAACCATGTCTTTAAATAGACGCTATTGTCTGGTTGCCATTAATTCTAGGGGATAAGTTTTTGCTAAGAGAAGCTTACAATTGTACCGAGTATAATTATTTTCAACTTTAGAAGACAGGCGATGTCAGAGGCTTCCATGAGGACAATAAACGTTCATCTCATTTGGATTAGGTTACAAAAAAATAATAAAAATAAAAGAGGTCTGTACAAGTGTGCTGTACGAAGGTTAAACACAATTTTGTTTGTGAAGGGGAAAAAAAATCTGATGGAAGAAAGGGGACTATTGCAAAAACCAATCTCTGAAAGGTTGTCACTGAGAAATCGACTCCTCCCTCCCCAACCATCTATGCAATAATGAGAAGAATATTTGATTACTCAACTAATTAGAGTCTGAAATAATAATTGTTAGTGACCCTTTGGGGATTAATAAAGCAGAGTGAAGATGTTAAAGTATTTAACGATCCTGTTTTGCAAATACAAAGCATGAGAAAACTTGTGGCTGAGGCTGAGAGGACCAAAAAGACATTCTGCAAGGTACCCTACAATCACGCATTGAAGTTAGACAATCTGTTGGTTTGAAATATTGTCGGTCCACACTTTTGTATCAGCCAAACAGCCCTGTAACATCAAAAGATAGGGGCCTCGCTGCTATGGATCCTAATCCAGTTTAAGTTAGATATGACTAGTTATAGATCTAGCCCATCAAATTTGGTGGGTTCCACTGTTGAGTAGGCATTATTTGATATTCTCACAATTTACCGGTTCCACTGGGCTATGCAGTGCTTCTTGACTCGGAATTATGTCCTGCCACGCCCCATGGAACTTGTAGTAGCATCCATCAGGATAAACTCTAACTGAATCAAGACTGCTGGCATGAAAACATCAACTCCCAATGCCAACATGATAATTGTTTGTATGATTTGCAGCCAAACAAGAGGAGAAGATTTTGAAAAGGATCAAGGGGTAGGAATACAGCATAAGACATGGGACTCCTTATTTTCACTGACTGAGCACAAATTAGCCCAAACTAAGTCACTTTAAATTCTCTTGATTGTCCTAGGGAATTTTAACTTTTCCGTTGTGGATGATTGGATGATTGCTCAATGAATCTTAACATTCTTGGATTTAAAACAACAACAACAAAACTCTCTACCAGTTCAAGGTGATTGGTTTTTTTTGGCTCGCATAAAATACCCACAAAATCTCACCCATGCAGAAACTTACATGACACCGTAGTGAGGATCCTTCCTTCTAATTTACAAACATGGAACCTGCTCTATTGAGACAGGATGCTAGTATACGAGTGCAACACAATTTCTAACTGTAAAGGGATGTCCAATGTTCGTTGCAGCTCTCTTGTTGCTACCTCTTGACAAAGTTAGGACACTCGGGTACACTTCTGAGCATAAAAAGGCTCAGATGTTTCCCCCAGTTGAAAAAAAAAGGGAATTTTGTCATCTCAAATTTGCCAGGGAGATGAATTTTGATTCTCAAGAAATACTTTCTCATGCCTGCAAGAATTTTTGCACGCCTGCAAACCAGAGGCCTCCCTCACTAACAGGGCATTTCTTTTCCAGCAGACTGATTATGGTGAATCTCTCTCTCTCTCTCTCTCTCTCTCTCACACACACACACCTCTTTCTCCATTCACCCATTCATTGTATCTATCCTCAATTTTTCCTACAATTATAATCTCACTAGATTCACCGAGAATCTAGAGGAAATCTCTTTGCTCAAAATTGTGAAAGTGAATTTGCTATAAAATTAGCTTTCAAAGGAGACAAAAAAAACCTGTGTGGAAATGTCAGAAGAAGAAGAGTGGTGTACTGGCATCTAAATTAGCCTATGGGATATCTAAAGAGTATGCAAAATCATTGCTTATAAACTTCTCTCTACAGCCTCTCTGGCTTCTCCAACTTTTATTCATTCCCAAGGAAAGACCTTAAAGAGAATGTCCGCTTTTTGGTCCTTTTTTTAAAAAAAAAAACTTGGGAACTGTAGATATTCCAAAAAGGTTTTGGACTGAATCATAAAAAGAGGTGTAGCAGAAAATCATTTTGACAGTGGTGCACTTCCAGCAATAAAATAAGCTCCAAACGCTAACAGGAAAAATTCTCAATTACTTAGCGAAGAATGTAATAAACCAGAAATAGAACAAAACTTTTGAGAAATTGCAAGAAGGAATTTGGTGCATTGCTAGTTAGGACTACAAACTATTGCAACTGTTTAGTGTTTTGCATCATAGACAAAGCCAAAATTAAATATTCTCATATGTCATGTATTCATGAAGATTCCAACCTTGTAGTTTTTGATGGAATCTGGAGTTGAAACCAAGGTGGAACAAAGCCGTATCATTAACCTGTGCAAAATGGTGGACCTCAAGAGTCTCAAAAAATCAGAAATATTTTTGTTCAGAAAAATGGGGAACCATCTGTTGAGGTTTTTTTTTTTTTAGAAAAGAAGAACAAAATGTTCGGTTTTCACATTACACATTTATAATATATAGTGAAAGGCTCAAGAGTATATTTAATAAACCAAAACCAAGCAATCAGAGGAAAGTTACGATCGATTTCAACTCTCTTATAAATCATTTTGGACTTGATGGTCCAGCATTAATTTTTATTTTATTTTATTTTTACAGTGATGAATGGGCCCTGGTTGAAATGCCAGATGTTTTTCTTAAATATATATCAAAAGGAGGAAAGAATATATATTTGTTTTTAAAATACCTGAACAGCTGTACTTATGCTTTCTGGTGGCTGCCAAAACAAAAATAATGCAGAAAAAGATAAATTAATTATGCATAATTGACTAACTGGAACTGCTGATCATATTGTTTGTGTATTATGATATGCACCTTTATGACATTAAGATAAAGAAGCAGTTCAGCTGGAAAAAACGTGCACAATGATGAAACGCTATGATAATAAGACAAAACAAGACATCACGATGAAGATACACTACTCTGACCAGAACACCAGAACAAGTTATTTGAGATGGAGAGAGGAACAGGAAAGGTTTTGCTGAAACAAACACTGGAATGGTGCCAATACGGTGCCCAGGAAGAGTAGATTCTCATGGTTGTTTGAGATAATTGGTCATTGTCTACATCTATGGCAGGGATCTCCAAATTTGGCAACTTTAAGGCTTGTGGACTTCAACTCCCAGAATTCCCCAGCCAGCACGTGCATCAGCTTTGCGATGACTTGCTCTGTTTTGTTAATTAGCAATAGCAATAGCACTTAGACTTATATACAGTTTTACAGCCCTCTCTAAATGGTTTACAGAGTCAGCCTATTGCCTTCAACAATTTGGGTCCTCATTTGACCAACCTCAGAAGGGTGGAAGGCTGAGCCAACCTTGAGCCTGGTGGGATTTGAACTGCCAAATTGCAGTCAGCCGGCAGTCAGCAGAAGTAGCCTGCAGTACTGCACTCTAACCACTTGCGCCACCGTGGCTGATTATCATTGCATTTCACGGCTGGCTGTGGAATTCTGGGAGTTGAAGTCCACAAGTCTTAAAGATTAAATTTATTTTTGAGTTTCCCACTTAACCGTTGTTAAATCTATTGATGCATATGTTCAGAAACTCTGCTGCTGCTCATTTATTAAACGGAATTTAGGGTGGTAGGTTTAGCTTGCTCTTTGTGCAACATCTTTCTCCTCCTTGCCTCATATTGACTACTTGTATTATTATTTTATTTTATTCATTAGATTTCCATGTCTTTGTAAGTATCTTGCAATATATATGCAGGTCTTGGCATGTTCTGGTCTTGAGAGTATCTTGGCAATGTTTCGATGAGGTCCCACTCACCATCTCAAATCTTTGCTCGCACAAGCATGAAGCTGAAAGCACCAGCCTGATGATGGTGAGTGGGACCTCGTTGAAACGTTGCCAAGATAATCTCAATCTTACATGGGAAAAGACCCGAACACGCCAAGACCTGCATATCTGTACCCGTGAAAATCTACGAAAACATATATATATATATATATATATATATAGATTCTATCAGCAGTGCAAACAATCAACCAATGGGACAGATGTTGCCCTCGGAAATTGTGGGAGCTTCATCACTTGAGATTTTCAAGAAGAGATTGGACTGCCATTTGTCAGAAATGGTGTAGGATCTCCTACTGGGGAGGGAGGTTGGACTAGATGATCAACAACTCTGTTAATCTGTTATCAGTTTCATTTACGAGATTGGCCAAAGCCACCTGCGATCCTTAAATCTGTAGTCATCAAAGTGCTTCAAACTAATCTTGAGAGAAAGAGAGAAGGGAGAGAAGAGAAAGAGAGAGAGGAAAAAAAGAAAATAAGAGAACATTAAACCCACTTATTCAAAGTTTTCTTTTCATCTTCATCCCAACAGACAGCCAAAGTTTACACAAGTCCAGGCAACCTTCAACAGACCCTGGCAGTCAATTGTCTTTCAATCAATGTCACCAAAACTCTAGGATTATACAACCAAATGTCCTTCGATATAGAAATAAACTGTAGGACTAAGGCAGGGAGTCTGCAACCATAAATACTCAAAGAGCCATTTAGACCCATTTCCCACAGAAAAGAAAACACTGGGAGCCAATAATTTAACAACTGGTGTAACTGGGTGGGCGTGGTCAACTCGATATCACACTCCCACCCAGTCACCTCCTGCTCTGGAATATGGAGCAAGTCTCCATCCCCCACCATCACCCTTATCTTCTCATGCCAGGTGAGAAGTGATGGGGAGGGGAAGGAAGAGGCCAGCCAGGGGTGGGATCAGCCGACAGGGAGCTGCAGCAGAGAGCCGAAAGAGCCCATGTAGCTCCAGAGCCACAAGTTGCAGACCCCTGGACTGAGGGCAGGAAATCTTGCATTCTAGTAGGGGCTTTTGAGCAGAAGGTACGTCTCAACCTGTGTCTGAAATACCAACGCTTAGACCGGGTTGGCTTGTGAAACAAATTACTCTGGCTTAATAGATGTTTCCCGAAACCACAAAAAGAGCGGGCAGTGACAGGAGGGCATCTCCTACGCATGGCTAGCCCATCGCTTCAAAATATTTCGCATCACAGGAAGCGAGGAGAAAGCTTCAGCTTCTGTACTTAATCACAACATGAGGAAAGCAAGAAGACAGACCTGCTAGGATCAAGGGTGTCAAAACTCATGGCTCAGGGGGGCAGATACAGCTCGCGAGGTGCTTAGATTTGGCCTCGCGGAACTCGGAAGCCAGTTTTAGCTGGCAGAGCACTCGCGCCACCACAGGCGCCTCCGACACAAATGACATTGATCTGGCCACACCCACCCTGGCCCCCCAAAGTCAATCACAACTCTTACGTGGCCCTCAATGAAATTGAATTTGACACCCCTGTGCTAGGTGAATCACACACAGGGTCCATGAGATTTCCACAGATCACACAAAACATTATCGGGGTGACATTTAAGATATAGACTCAGCTCCCATCCTATTAAAGATGTAACCGCGGGTCTGAAAAATTGGACAGAAAGTTGTGGCCAATCCTTTTCTTTTCATCCCAGTGATCTCATTAGGAAGCTGCTTCTTCCTTTTCTGTTCCATCTGGGGAAAAAAAAATCTATGTTTCTATACCTACCTATTTGCAGATACCATACAGACTCAAACTTTTTGTGAATACAATCGAATTATTCAATTTTGCTCTCACAACCGCATAGTATTTGATCTCCTTAAACCAGGGGTCCCCAAACTTGGCAACTTTAAGACTTGTGGACTTCAACTCCCAGAATTCCTCAGCCAGCTGGCTGAGGAATTCTGGGAGTTGAAGTCCACAAGACTTAAAGTTGCCAAGTTTGGAGACCTCTGCCTTAAACCATTGACACACAACCCATGCGCGCATGCACGCACGCACACACACACATACACACACACACACACACACACACACACACAAAGTTTTCCTGTCTCTATATGGATTTGATTCACCTGAGAATCACTTCAAGTTTTTTTTTTTTAAAAAAAAAAAGAAGCAACAAGAACTAACCTTATCAGGCGCTGGCAATGGACTTCTTCAAGGGATTGTCTAAGACACAATGCTTCTCTAATTTAAGACTGAAGACAAGATGAAAGAAAGACAATCAAGACAACCAATGAGAAAAGAAAATATGAAATAGACATCACTTTCTCACATTAGTACAGATTTGGCACTGGCTCAAAACTTGACCCGGTCTGCAATTGGTGAAAAAGGTAAAAGGAGGACTTTCCTAGAAAGGAAGAGGCTGATTGGCTAGTTGCTTGGGGTGGCTACAACAGAGATCTGTCTAACTGTGGCCCGTGTAGCAGAATTTGCTCATCTGTTAGGATTATGAACATCAAATTATAGGAATGGCTGAGAAGATCTAAATGAGAAGAGGTGATGGGAGTCTAAGATATTCCGATTTGGGGACCCAATCACTTTGGGATCCAGTCCAAAAGAATCAATAAAGGGGAATATTTATAGCTCAGGGTTGAAATGAGGGATCCTTGATGTTCTCTGGGCTTGGTTGTTTTCTTGCAGACGTTTCATCACCCAACTGAAGGCTTAGCGTTTAATACAACGACAGAATTGTAAGGGAACCTTGGATTTCTTCTAGTCCAGCCCCTTGCTCAAGCAGGAAACCTTATATCATTTAGGTAATATCATCAATGCTGGAAGAGAGTGGACTTGGCTTCCAGCACTGATGATGTTACCTAGTTTGAGTAAATGAACCCTTTGCAAGAAAACAACCAAGCTCAAGAGAGCACCAAGACCACCTCAATGAAAAGACCTTTGTGAAGATGATGACACGAAGGACAGATATCCCAGTCAACCAACTGCATTTTGGCTAAATTAATGTATGTCTTTCTCTGTGAAAAGACCATAACTGATTGCTGGACCATCAATTTATTTGCAAAAAAGGCTGACATACAGAATTTGGGAGGGGTTGAGAACCCACTGTCTACTAGATCAGTGGTAAGGAACCTTGGCTCTTTTATCACTTATGGACTTCAACTCCCAGAATTCCTGAATGAGCTATAAAAAGTTCCCCATCCCTGGCCTACTGGTTTTTCAGTTGTGAGGGAAATCAATTTTTGATTTGAATGGGATTGTTCAATATACAAATGTCCTAATTTTTGACTTGAATGATCAATATTCTTTATATGTCCTACATTTGTATATTAAACAGTCCCATTCAAGTCAAAAATTGATTTCCCTCACAACTGAAAAACCACTAGGCCAGGGATGGGGAAACATTTATGGCTCACTCAGGAATTCTGGGAGTTGAAGTCCATCAGTGATAAAAGAGCCAAGGTTCCCTACCGCTGTACTAGATAGACTAAGATGAACTGATCTAGATGAACACTGGGCAGCCTTTATTCAGTCAAGAGTTACATTCCCACTGGGATAATAAGCTAGAATCACACAGCTGACATCAGGTGGGGAAGCATCCAAACTTGGATACTGTCCACTTTTTATGAGACCTTCCAGTCTTGTCTCGTGCAGAGACTTTTAGGAAGGAACATGTCATTTCTATTCTGATTTCAAGAGTTCTGAAGGTAGATTGAGGGCCAATTCCTGTTCTGAAAGGATGAGTGGCCTGGCCTGGCGTAAGGTACATTGATAAGACCCAAAGTGGGGGCTGCAAATGATATAATTAATGCAAACGTTTATTGCATCCTGCACAATATCCCATTGGCACCGGCATAAGACACCAAAGGCTCCAAGCAGATCCTAAATGTTCAATCTCCAGCATCTTGATTTTTCTACACAAATAACCCTTAGGTTCTCTTCCCTGCTGCAGATGCCACCATGGGTTCAGTGTCTACATGGGCTCAACCTGGGTTCGTCCCTGCGTCCCTGCCAGATGCGTAACGTGTTTTCAAGTCTAATTCTGGAAAGGTGGAAGAAAAGATGGTGAAAACACGAGGAAGGGGAGGAATCAAAAGGAACCGTATCGTTTCTCCCTCCCCTCTTCCCAGATGCATCGTTATCTCTCCCAACCCCACCCCAACCCAAAAATCTCAATTTTTCTTTAAATTGTACACAAAACAACAGAACACATTCACAAGCCACTTGTTGGCACTGTGTACCTGAGTGAGAATTTTCTAGAACGTTATAGAACAAATAGCCATAAAGTTTATTTGAAAAATAATAATAATAATAAAAGGTTGAACGGGTAAGACTTCAGTGCTTGGGTATAGCAGCTGAATTACTGGCATTTTGTTACCCATAGCTTATTTTTTTTGTCCTTTTTTTTGTTTTTCTCTTTGTCATTATTGACTTCCTTGATAGGGTTTCTTCCTCTGGGCCTTTTGTCCTTCTTTCTTTCTTTTTCTTTTTTCTTTTAGAATCCCTTCCTTGTTTTTCCAAAGTTCTCAACGCAGGCTGATCTCTCCTGATCAGCGGATGTCCCAACTAGTTAAGACTAAAAAGTTTTTTTTTTTTAAGTAACAGTCAGTGTGTGAGGATAAAATGTTTGTGTGCTTGGCCACTGGGTAAGAAACCAGACCGGGGGTGGGGGGCTCTCTGTTAAAGTCCTCCAAGGTCAAAAACCAAGAATGGGGAACCCCCCCGAGATCAGTTGGCTTGGCCTGCAATGTGGTTCTCGCTTTCGCTGCCGTAGTCCACATCGGGGTCGTCGTCTTCATCCTCATCGTCTTCGTACATTTCACCGTTGATGTCCCCGCTCTGGATCTCCTCTTTGACGTGAGAGGTCTCCTCGTTTTTGATGCCGTAAGTGCTCTGGATGATGGGCATCCCGGGTTCTGGGCTACTAGATACACTTGAATGCTCGGAGGGAAGATGCGGGGAGGGCATTCCCGTCATGGCAATGGCTCCCGGGTAGACAACACCGGCAGTCGCCATAGGAATCTGTGCTTGCTGTCTGTGGGAGATAAAGGAAAACAGGCCTGAGCAGTAGTTAAGATATGGAAAAGGAGAAAGTTAGCACCCATCCCTCTCATAGGAGAATGAAATATTTTGAGAAATATTAAAAAGGCAGGCTAAAATATTTCCCCTAGAAGAGAAATAAAAATCCTAAGGGAGACAGAAATTCAGAGCTCCATCTCAGTAGTGGGATTCAATTTTTTTACTACCAGTTCTGTAGGTGTGGCTTGGTGGGCATGGCATGGCTTTGTGGGTGTGGCTTGGCTTGGTGGGCATGGCAGGGGAAGGATACTGCAAAATCCCCATGCCCTCCCCACCCCACTAACCTGCTTTCTAGCTCCGTTCTCCTGTGCAGAGCAACAAAAGAAGACCCAGCCGATCAGTTGGGACTCAATGGGAGGCAGAGAATAGAAGAGGGTAGGGCCAGTCAGAGGTGGTATTTGCCGGTTTTCCGAACTACTCAAAATTTCCTCTACCGGTTCTCCAGAACTGGTCAGAACCTGCTGAATACCACCTCTGCTCCACCTCCCTGCCCCAAGCAGATACTAAGCTGAGGCCAGCTTTTAGAAATGCAGATTTGGGAATCCATTACTCCCTGCAGCAAGGTCTGAACAAAGGTAGGGTTAGCCCTCAGCCATAATAGGAATTGCCCAACACCCTTTCAGAACACAAAGCTCCTTCATTGCACTATCTCAGTTTCACCACCCCCAGCAAACCTCAACCAAACTTACCTCAGACAACCTACAGAGCCAGCTATGACCCCTACAACAAACTATAGAATACATGTTCTTGCACAGGAACAGGAAGCTCAAATGCAAAGCCCAAGAGAAGGTATAAATACCCCTCACTCTCAACTCCATTGAATTGAGAGCAGCTACCCAGAATCACACGTGCTTGGTGGTTCTGCTTCATCATTAGACCATCTTTCGAATTAGCCTCCATGTTTCCAGTGTCTTTCTTCCCACTTGGAACTGAGCCCAGATGAACATTTCTTCCAACATTCTTCTAAGTGATTCTTCTCTTTCTCATCTTTGAGAGTAGAGATGGAGCTGCTTGAGATGTTTATGGAGAGTCTCCATCATCCAGGTTATGGTTGTCTCAAAGTTGCTTTTCCAAAAGGCAACTGGACTTTGTTGGACTTTCTTTCCTTTTCACCAAGAAAGTCCGATTGCCTTTTGGAAAAGCACCTTTGGGACAACTTTTTCAGATGCTGCTGCAACTATAGTATACAGACCATAATTTCAAGGATCACTTCTATAGTATCCAACTAGAGTAATGCATTCAAACTCTGGAGGCTTTCAAGAAGAGATTGGACTGCCATCTGTTAGAAATGATGTAGAGTCTCCTGCTTGGGCAGGGGGCTGGACTAGATGACCTACAAGGTCTCTTCCAACCCTGTTAATCTAAAAGTAATTGGCTGGGCTCCACTTAGTATGGCCAGTGGTGAGAGATGCCAGGTTTATTTATAAAAAATAAATAGATACGTAGTTCAGCAACATCTGGAGAGCCACATATTATCCATCTCTTCCCTGCTGCAGAGTTACCAGGACTCTTCATGGATTCAACATGGCTTGGTCCCTGCATCTCTTCCAGATACTTAATGCATTTTCAAGTTTGCTCATTCATTCATTCATTCATTCATTCATTCATTCATTCATTCATTCATTCATTCATTCATTCATTCCATCAATCATTTAATCAATTCTTATGGGTGCCTGTCAAGATGCAACTCATGCATGATGAGATCATAAAGGACCTCTACCCTCTTTTTCCCATGTAGCATAATAAAATGTAAAATCCCCAATAATTGCCTATGAATAGAAAAGAATAGAATACTTTATTGGCCAAGTGTGATTGGACACACAAGGAATTTGTTTTGGTGTAAATACCCTCAGTATACATAAAGAAGGAACATTCGTTAAGAATCAAGAATCATAATGTACAACACTTAATGACTGTCATAGGGTATAATCAACATCAAATCATACTAGGAAACAGAGGATACAAGCAACAAAGTTACAGTCACAAGTGGGAAGGGATGGGTGATAAGGAGTGATGAGAAGATTAACAGTAGTAGTAATGTACATTTTGTAAATAGAAAATTGAACAGAGTAAAAAAAGACACCACATAAATGAAAGTAAATGTATGTGTCCTGAGATAATGGTGCAGGATCCAGTCTCATTTGGTCACTGGGACCAGGGGTTTAGTCTTACAAGTTTTCGGATTAATGCTGGAGCCCATCCTCAGGGAACTTCTCTCTATCAGAATACGTGCTTTGGGCTATTCAATGCATAGTATTTCTGTGGTGTCTGGTTGTGTGTGGCTTTTTATTTGTTGATGGGGTGTTGATATCTGACTACTAAGTCATTGGCTGTTGTTTCTTTGTGCTGCCAAGTCCTTGGCTCCTAAATACCTGATAAACTGATGGTAAATCAGCACTCCTGTTGACTGACAAGGGGCCCGTTTCAATCATTTCCATGGCTATTTTTGTACCTACTCGGCCAACAATCTTAGTATCTGCGAAATTGAATGTATCAATTTCATTGCAACATGAAGCTACCAGTGCGTTCGGGTCTCCTCGTCTGACCATTCCCTTGAGTTCTTGCAATCTGGTGGTTAGCTTCCTCCCTGTTTGTCCTACTCAGAGGTGGTATTCAGCAGGTTCTGACCAGTTCTGGAGAACCGGTAGCAGAAATTTTGAGTAGTTAGGAGAACCAGCAAATACCACCTCTGATTGGCCCCGCCCCCATCTATTCTCTGCCTCCCGAGTCCCAGCTGATCGGCTGGGTCTTCTTTTGTTGCCCTGCACAGGAGAATGGAGCTGGAAAGCAGGTTAGTGGGGTGGGAGGGAATGGGGATTTTGCAGTAACCTTCCCCCAGGAGTAGGAAGGGAATAGAGATTTTACAACATCCTTCCCCTGCCACACTCACCAAACACACCCACAGAACCAGTAGTAAAAAAATTTGAATCCCACTACTGGTCCTACCACATAAATACTACATCTAGAATAGCCCAAAGCACACATTATGGTAAAGAGAAGTTCCCTGAGAATGGGCTCCAGTGTGAGACCGAAAGCTTGGAAGACTAAACCTCTGGTCCCAGTGTCTGATTTAGATTGGATGCAGATACCACACAGTCAAATAATTGGAGACTCTGATCTCATATGATGGTCAATGTCTGGAATACTCTACCTGACTCTGCAGTTTCTTCCCCAAACCCCAAAAACTTTAATCTTAGACTGTCTACTATTGACCTCACCCCTTTCCTAAGAGGTCTGTAGGGGGCATGCATAAGCGCACCAACCTGCCTACTGTCCCTGTCCTATTATTTCTTTTATATTTTATTTTTCTTATATGTATCCATGTATTCACAACTATGTTTTACTTATACCTATTATCTTGTAAGCAGTTGACATATAAATAAATAAATCTCTGTTCAACAACACTGTAGTCATCTTGCATGGACACAGCTGTAACGTACAAAAGAATCACTCACTTTATACTCTAAAAGCTTTGTAGAGACCACTTTTATAAAAACCACCATGAAAAAAATGCAAGGGGGCAAAGCATTGGAGATATGTTGAGAGGCAAGATCACACAGCTGGGCTTCTGTAACAGAGATTTAGCTCTCTAATTCTTATAGATAATTATTCAAAGATGACAGTGAATGGGATAAGATTGAAGTCATATTGTTGATTTTATTTGGGTTGATGATCTCTCTCTCTCTTTTTCCCTTTCCCTGTGTACAGGTTTTAGCTAGCTTTGCGCTTAGTAAGCAGCTCCTTGATCATAACTGGTTTGGGAAGAGATCAAGGCAAAAACAGGAGTGGGAGAGAAACAGGGAGAGAAAGAGAGGGAGAGGGAGAGGGAGGGGGAGAGAGAGAGAGAAGCTAATCACTTGAATAAACTTATTGCCAAATGCTTCATTCAAATCACTGCAATCAATCTGATTTGTTAATAAAGGCAGGGGTGGGATTCAAATTTTTTAACAACAGGTTCTCTGGGCGTGGATAGTTGGTGGTCATGTGACTGGGTGGACGTGGTTTGGTGGTCATGTTATTGGCTGGGCATGGCCAACTCAATATCACTCACATTGAGGCATGCATCACCTCGCCTGGCCTCTCATTACTGTGGGGATGTTTGCAACAGTCATAAGTGTGAAAAATGGTCATAAGTCACTTTTTTCAGTGCCATTGTAACTTTGAATGGTCACTCCACACAAGTAAAGTACCAGCAAAGGAGGAAAAAAAAAACTCCAGAGAAGTTCCTGAGACAGGAAGTCCAGTCCTGCCAAGAATGTAATAAGGGTTAACGGAGAGGCAGTTTCTGTAAGCAACACCAGAATGTTTCCTTCCTGCCTTCCTTACAGGATTAGGCCAATAATTTCTTCTAACAACCGGTTCTCCAAACTGCTTAGAATGTTAACAACCAGTTCTAGCGAATAGGTGCGAACTGGTAGAATCCCACCCCTGAATAAAGGTCATTGATCCAGAAACTAATTTGAATAACAGGACATCTCTAAAGTCAGGCCCAGAAATATATATCCATTCAGTTTCATTTGCTTTAAGCCTAAGCCAGTTCCTTCCCATCCTGATCCTAAAACCTTCAGACACATGGACAAAATCTTGACATCATTACTCGGCTAGCACAATTATAAGACAGAACTGGGTATCATCAGCATGTTGGTGATGTCCTCATCCAGAAAATTTGTGTAGATGTTAAACAGAAGGGAGGTGTGTGTCAACCTCTGAGGTACCCCACAATTCAAGGACTTTAGGTTTGGCCTCTTCCCTGCCCCTTTAGCAGCAGCTGGGACTAACCATGAATAAAGGAGAACCATCATAATATTGGGTCTCCCTCTGTCAACCGCTACAGACGGTCTAGAGGTATACTACGATCAAAGTATCAAAAACAAACAAACTACCGAGAGTTCAAGAAGAATACAATCTATTTAATTAGTTCTACCATAAGTCTTCAGGAAAATCAGACCTGTCCCAACTCCTTCATCTTAAAGAGACCTCCTGAACAATTTTATTTTTGGATGCCGAGCCTCTAAGAGAGAAATGAAGAATGTGGCTCCAGGATCACGTGTAATTTGCCAGTTATCTCTTTCATGGCTCCCAGAACTCAAAGTATGAAAAGATAATTACAGAGGGGTGGGGGTTAAGCTATGAGAACTCCCCCCATTTGACCCCTTTAAATGGCACAACCCAATCGAGCAGGGGTGTCAAACTCGATGTCATCGAGGGCCACATCAGGGTTGTGTTTCACCTCGGGGGTGGTGGCTGGGGTGGGTGTGGCCATGGTGGGCATGGCCAGCTCAAGGACATTCATGTTGAGGACATCTGTGATGCCCAAGTGCTAAGGCAGGACTTCCCTCAGACCTTCCCTCCCTCTTATTATAATCTCCCTTCCTTCCTTCCTTCCTTCCTTCCTTCCTTCCTTCCTTCCTTCCTTCCTTCCTTCCTTCCTTCCTTCCTTCCTTCCTTCCTTCCTTCCTTCCTTCCATCCATCCATCCATCCATCCATCCATCCTTCCTTCTTTCCTTCCCTCCCTGCCTCCTTCCCTTCTTTTTCCTTCCCTCTTCATTCTCCTTGATTCTTCTTCCCCTCTTTCCCTATTTTTCCTTCCTCGCTCTCTATCTATCTTTTTCTTCTTTGTCTTTCCTCTTTCCCTTTCTCCTTTCCTGTCCCCTTTGTGGATGCCCAAATGCAAAAGGGGAAACATTTCTCCTTTTGTTTTGTTTTTAGATTGTTTTACTAGCCTTCTGCCAGTGGAAACAGAGCTTGGGGAGGCTGTGCACGGCCCTCTCGAGCTCCATTTTCCCTGGCAGAGGCACTGTGGATTGCTCTTGTGCTGTTTCCAGGGCGGCCCCATTGGGCTCACGGTCCTTGAGTTTGACACCCCTTCAATAAGAGTCAGCACAGTGTAAGCTTGGGGTGTTTTCAAACTAGTGAAAGATACATATCTTTGCATCGGTTTTTCCCATCTGTCATTATTCATATCTATATACATATATACATTATTCATATTTATCTTATACATTATCTATTATTCCTGTTATCTATGCTACAATTGCAAGAATTGTAAACATGATTTGTGTTTGTTTTTTTAATTTGTAAAACTTTAATGAAAAATATTTTTTTAAAAAGGAAAGATAGATACAGTACATATCCTTGATTTAGGCTGATTTAGGCTTAATAAGTATTGAGGTCATTCTATCTCTTAACTTTCATTTCTGCTTATAAAAACTCTCTTTTTTCATATGCTGAAAACTGGGAGAAACATGTCCATAGAATGAAGGACTGAGTTATTCTTGGGCCTTCTGCATTCTCTTCTTGAATGCTGGAATTCCAGATGCATTCCTATTTTATGCCACCATCCCCGCAAACCTATGAGGCAGGCCGATCACTCATTTTCTCTCTTCTCTCCTCCGACAAACTAATTCCTCTGTGATAATATTGTGTTGAACATGCTTTAGCCTCATAATTCCCTCCCCCCAAAAAATCCGTCCATCTGGAAGGAGAAACCTCACCGCGCGCGAGAGAAGAGAAACATCTTTAGAGAGCAGCAGATTTGACTGGAGAGCAAAGCCATATACTGGCCCATCCGGCTGAGCGTACAATAAGCTTTTGACTGATCCGTGAAAGCTCTAGAGGCTGTATTGGCTCTCCGTTCCTTTGCCACATGTCCAAAATATCTTGCTTTTGTCAGCCAAAAGGTGGCGGTTGTTTGCGTATTATTCTAAGACAAACAGGGTTATCCAGGGAATAAGGGGCAGATTGTCGGCTGTCCCCTTCCTTCCATTGAAACAGAGAAGCTGAGTGTTGACTGACCATCTGTTCCAGCCATTCTGATCAGGGCCATCAGATCAGTGCTTCTCAACCTTGAGAGCTTGAAGTCCACACAACCTTCAAGTTCACGAGGTTGAGAAACATTGCATTAGAGGATAGCAATAGCAACAGCACTTAGACTTATATACCGCTTCACAGGGCTTTCCAGCCCTCTCTAAGCGGTTTTACAAAGTCAGCCTCTGGCCCCTCAACCATCTGGGTCCTCATTTTACCCACCTCGGAAGGACGGAACGCTGAGTCAACCTTGAGCCTGGTGAGATTTGAACTCTCCAAATTGCAGGTGGTTGGCAGTCAGCAGAAGTAGCCTGCAGAACTGCACTCTAACCACTGCGCCATTGCGGCTCTTATATATATGTGTGTGTGTGTGTATGTGTGTGTCATTGTTGATCATTGTTGTTCCTTCTTGGTTCCTAAAGCAGAGCTACCTCATTTTTCTTCTGCCCGACGACCAGTTTTGGCTATTGAGGGACAGACCTGTGACTGCATTTCAAAAGTAGGTGAAGCCAAGGCTAGAACTGACTTTGATTTCATTTCACTGAGACTAAATCAAATAAATATAGTAAATATACTACAGGTAATCCTCAACTTACGATCACAATTGAGCCCAACATTTCCATGGCGGAGCAATAGTTGTTAAGCAAGTTTTGCCCCATGTTATGACATTTTTTTTTGCCATAGTCGTTAAGTGAATCACTATGGTTGTTGTTAGTAACATGGCTGTTAAGTGGATCTGGCTTCCCCCATTGACTTTGCTTGTCAAAAAGGCACAAAAGGTGTCCAGATGAACCTGAATTTTGATCGTGTGACTATGGGGGATGCTGCAACGGTCATATAAGTGTGAAAACCTGTCATAAGTCACTTTTGTCAATGCCGTTGCAACTTCGAACTGTCACTAAACAAATGAGGGGGTAAGTCAAGAGCCCTCTGCATATCACACGTATAAACATAATTCTCATCACATGAGAGGGAACTTGGGATGTTGTTGGTGATACAGATTCCTGGGGCCACAATTTTTTTACAGCTACATTCTAACGCAGGGGTATCAAACTCGATTTCACTGAGGGCTGTGCTGATGGCCCGGGGCATGGCACAAAGGCAACACAGTCAAATAAGCAAGAAGAGACCCTTTATTATCTCCAACTTTCCCCCCCAATGTCCAGGTTACCTTCAGCTGGAGAAAAACTCTCCCAGGAACAGCCTTTAAGTGGAGAAAATTCAGTCTGAAAACCAAGTACATATAAACTGTAACTAAAAATCCAAACAAACCATGCTGCAGTAATTAACTTGACAGGGCAGGAGAAGGAATTTCAGACTTGGAAGCACAGCAAAACTCACACAGTTGGAAAGGCGGCCAGGAACACAGATAAGCCTTAACGATACCAGATAAATTCACGATTTGCTCCCAACAGCTTGCTGCGCGTAGCTTCCCTTTTTAAACACTGTATTCCCAGCTGGAGCTAATGAAGGGAATCAGGGCCCTTTCCTCCCCCGTAAGCCACGTAACTCACGTTGCTCCTTTCTCCGTTCCTCCCTGCGTGTCCTAGGATGAAGAGGGGGTGGGCCTGGGTCTTCCTCTAAACTCCCTCTCCCTTGCTCTACCTCTCCCCTGCTCGGCTCAGCCAGACTTTGCCCTTCCCCAATTTCTTCCACAGCCAACGGAGCCACACTCCCACTCCCTGTCAGCTGTTCGGCCTCCCCCTCCAAATCAGATTCCGACAGGGGCATGACAGCTGCATCAGGGTTGTGTTTTACCTCAGGGAGCTGAGGTGGGCATGGCCAGGGTGGACATCACTCATGTTGGGGGTGATTTGGTGACTCAAATGTTCTGCCAAAGAAAATGGGCTCCCGAGCTCCATTTTCAGCTGCGACAGCCTCCTGCGACCCTCTGCCAGCAAAAACAGAGCTTGCAAGAGCCGCCTGTGGCCCTCCCGAGCTCTGTTTTTGCTGGCAGAGGCCCCGAGGGCTGGTCCTTTGCTGTTTGAGTTTGACAGGCCTGTTTTAAGGGATGATGGTGAGTTAATGACTGTTCAGAGATATTCAGGTAGATGCGAAGGTTAACCTGACTAAGGGAAAGGAAGACGTGTTTTGTTCTCTTTTTTTAAACCGGAATTTCTTCCTTTTGGTAATCCATTGCTGTTTGAACTGGAGAATAAGCCTGATTGAAGGATTCCCCACAAATGCCAACCAGTTAGTAAAATAAAATAAAAACAAACAAATAAGGGAAATCCCTGCGCCTAGAAAGCTTGTCAAGTTAAATTGAATTTTATACACAGAGAAGTGGGTTTGGCGACACGAACGGCCCTAATACAGCTTTACCACTTCTGAGAACTTAAGACTGGAATGTCCTTGAAATCAAAAGCTATCAGGGGTCCCCAAACTTGGCAACTTTAAGACTTGTGGACTTCAAACCCCAGAATTCTCCAACCAGCAATTTTGGGAGTTGAAGTCCACAAGTCTTAAAGTTGCCAAGTTTGGAGACCTCTGGCTTAGATAAATGTATTTTTAAAGGCTCCCATCCTGTATGAAAATATTTATTTGGCTTAAGAACAAATCCTAAGAAAGAAATTCTTAGATACTGAAATGCCTTCGCTAACGTAGACCAAGATTGATTTTTTGGGAACCCGCCCGCGTCTATTGTGGAAAGTTGCTGGCTGTGTTGTTTTACTTACACATCCCAATTGCAACCAATTAGGAACTCAGCTGTACAATCTGATCCTACGGCCGAGTGCAACAACCTGGCTAAGTGCTTGTTAACAGCCACTGCCTTCCGAGGGCTCCTGACTTAACCACCGCTTCCAGAGGCATAATTGCGCAATTTGACAAACATTTCCAAAAAGCCCAAATCGGCTTCGGCTAGATAAAGACCTTATCCAGCGGATACTGTTTTTCTCTAACCGCAGAGACAGACCACTCCTTGGCAGAATCCGTAAAGAAGTTGAATAACGTTTTAAATCTTGCAAGATGTTCCTTCGCCTCTTCTCACATTGTCAAGCATCAGTGTCGGGGAGATAAGTGGAATTTGGGAGGCTTTGTTGTCTCGTATTCTTTCTCCCAAAGATCCTCCCTCCCTCTCTCCCTCTCTCTTTAATCTCCTGATGCCAAAGTTTGGCTGGCATCCCTGTGTTTGATTCATTGTATACTGGGGGGGGGGGGGGGGGGGCGAATCATTCAAATTGCCAACACCACAGGGTTAAGCGGCTCAGATTTCTGGGCTGAGAAATCTGCTTATTATTACAACACACACTGTCGCTTGTTTAGGGAAAAAAAAACCTGCCTTCCGACACTTAGCAGCTACTGGACAAATTCATCTCCACTCATCATTACTGACACCCATTAGCCAAACTCCAAACAAGCAGCTATCGTTCCAAACATACACTCGGCATGGTCCAGCCAGAGGTAAACACAATTTGATTTTGACAGGAGAGATGGAAACCGGTGTGTAATCCTCAAATACGAAAGAATATACATAAATAAATAAGTGGCGCTTCACTTCGAAAGAATGTGTATTTTATCAAAATAGCAAGATGGAGTCCTGTAGTGGCATAAGGTAAGGTAAAGATAAAAGATTCCCCTCGCACAAACATGCTAGTCCTTTCTGGCTCTAAGGGGCTGGTGCTCATCTCCATTACAAAGCCGAAGAGCCAGCGCTGTCTGAAGACGTCTTCTTGGTCATGTGGCTAGCATGACTAAATCCCGAAGGCGCACGGAACGCTGTTACCTTCCCACCAAAGTGGTCCCTATTTTTCTACTTGCATTTTAATGTGTTTTCAAACTGCTAGGTTGGCAGAAGCTGGGACAAATAACGGGAGCTCACTCCGTTACGTGGTGCTAGGGATTCGAACCGTCGAACCGCCAACCTTTCTGATCGACAAGCTCAGAGTCTTAGCTACTGAGCCACCGCGTCCCTCTATGTAGCGGCATACAAGCCAGCAAATCTCACCCAGTCTTGCCATGCTACTTCAGGTAGTCCTTGACTTATGACCTTAACTGAGCCCAACATGTCTGTTGCTGAGTGAGGCGGTTGTTAGGTGAATTTTGGCGCATTTTACAAACTTTTTCTTGTCACCAGTTGTTAAGTGAATCGCTTCAGTCGTTAAGTGAATCTGGCTTCCCCATTGACTTTGCTTGTCAGAAGGCCACAAGGAATGATCACATGACCCTGTTTGACTGCAACCGTCATAAATACATTGCCAGTTGCTAAGCGTCTGATCATGGGACCACAGGGATGCTGTAATGGTCGTAAGAGTGAAAAACAGTCATAAGTCACTTTTTTTCCCAACACCGCTGTAACTTCGAACAGTCACTAAATGAAATGTAGCAAATCGAGGACTGCCTGCCATGGAGTATTATATGAAAAGAAGATTCCTTCCCTTTCAAGCAGAGAGGCGATGGGAGGACCATTAGGTTACACAGTGGACATGATATTACATATCTACAACTGGGAGACACCGGCAGGCTTAGAGGAAACCGCAAAATGGCAGGTAGTCCGTGACTTAGAAACGATTGCTTAACGACCGTTCAAAGTTATGACCTGCCTCAAAAAGAGGGCTTCGGACCTGGATTTGAAGTTCTGATGGTCGTCGCCAGAAGTGGGTATTCAGCAGGTTCTGACCAGTTCTGGAGAACTGGTAGTGGAAATTTTGAGTAGTTCGGAGAACCAGCCAATCCCACCTCTGACTGGCCCAGCCCCCATCTATTCTCGGCCTCCCGAGTCCCAGCTGATTGGCTGGGTCTTCTTTTGTTGCCCTGCACAGGAGAACAGAACTGGAAAGCAGGTTAGTGGGATGGGGAGGGAATGGGGATTTTGCGGTATCCTTCCCCTGCCATGCCCACCAAGCCACACCACGCCCACCAAGCCACGCCCACAGAACCGGTTTTAAAAAAATTTTGAATCTCACCACTGGTCGTCGTCCCATGGTCACATGACCGTACTTCAGGCACTCAGCAACATGGCTGCATTTAGGGCCGTTTGCGACATCCTGCAGTCACATGACTGCGTTTTATGTTGGTTTTGGCAAAATAGTAAATGCAGTTGTGTTACCAGGCATCTGAATTGCTGTCACATGTCTGCAGGGGAGGGGTTGACCAACAGAACTTCAGATATCGGTTGTAAGTCCCCATTTTGGGCTCCATCGCAACTGTTAATGGTTGCTAAGCGACTGGAGCACCTGTAATGGCTGGTGCAGACGTCCGACGGAAACCGGTAGAGTGGCAGATCCAAATTCATCCTAGGGGAATTCACTATTAATGCTTATTGATCATAACGATTTCTTGGACCTCCTTTTGCCAGGTACTCTGTAAATGCCACAGTTGAGAATCAATTCTGCAAATATTTCAACACCGAAAATGATTTTTTTTTTTTCTATCACGAGCCAAATACATATCGTACGTAAGCAGCGTTGGATGCGCAAATGGAGGGCCAGTGGGGGAGGGGGAATGGTTTCGTGCACGCACCGCTTTCACAAATGCAGCTTCACACGCATGTACGCGTGAGTATGCTCATCCACCACTTCCGTGGCCCGGTTCTGAAGAGGCCTCGGCCTGGGACTGGGCCGCAGCCTGGGAGTTGGGGACCCTTGCTGTATACCTTCTTCAATTCCATCGCGCCACATCGGGAAAACCTTTGCTAAGACTCATAAAATCTGGAACTTGCCACACAAAAATTATGCACCCCCCCTCCTCCCGCCTCTTCCCATGGAATTTGAATGCTGTGGGATGCAAAGGGATCATACCCCACATTGAAATATTGCCTCATCTCTTGACGTCGATTCCTCATGATTGCCTTGTATTCGCCGATCCGCAACTTCTTGCCATCTACTAAGCACGTCCGCTTTGGCCTGGGCTTGTACTTGTAGTCTGGATACTTCTCCAGGTGCTGCTTGCTAAGGCGAGCCTGCTCCTCATAGTATGGCTGTTTTTCAAGGTTCGTCATAGCTTTCCAACGAGACCCTATCAAGGGAAGAAGACAGTAAAGTCAACCCTCCTTTCAAACAGTCTAACCGGATAACAGACTTGGAAGGGACCTTGTAGGTCATCTAGTCCAACCCCCCTCCCCTCCCGCCCAAGCAGGAGACCCTATCGCACTTCTGACAGATGGCAGTCCAGTCTCTTCTTGAAAGCCTCCAGTGATGAAGCTCTCACAACTTCTTTTTTTTTAAATATACATTTTATTTGGATTTTCACAAAAACGTAATACAAATAAAACATCTTTCTTGAGAATAGCATGATCCCAGGTTATCACTTCTTCGTACAAACACAAACTCGATTTCATATTCATCTTTGTGTTCTATTCTATATCTCATAACTATTTTACTATATTTCTCCATAATTTTTCCCCTCCCATAGTTTTCTCAACTTTATTTTAATTATCTCCTATCTAAATTCAATTATATATCTTTTTCTAAATTTCAATGTCTTTCTAATCATTATATTTATACTTTTGTCTGTCCTGTTTAATTTCATATTATCTTTTTTCATTAAGCAAATGTTCCCCTGTAATTACTAATTAGAGTATGACACCCTTATATCTTTTAATTTTATCCATTCAACTCTTATTTAAGCTTCAGTTTATGCTTTAGAATTATAACATTCAATATAGTACATAACTTCCAATCGAATTCTGCTTGGTACATTTTTAAAACACAGACTATGTTCTTTAGAATATATATATATAATATATATACATATACATATACATATACATATATATATATATATATATATATATATATATATATATATATATATATATATATATATATATATATATATATATATATAATATATATATATAATATATATATATACATATACATATATACATATATATATATATGTAACAATAGTAAATAAGACACTCATTCCATTCCAGTTCAATTCTATCATTAATATTAATTACAATCTTAACTTCTTTAACATTTCTTTTCAATTGAATATCATACTTCCTTGGGAACACTTATAAACCTAAGCTCTCACAACTTCTGAAGGCAAAGCTGTTGCCATTAGTTGATTGCTCTCATTGTCAGAAAATGTCTCCTTATTTCTAGGTTGAATCTCTCCCTGATCAGTTTCCATCCATTATTTCTTGTCTGGCCTTCGGGTGCTTTGGAAAATAGCTTGACCCCTTCCTCCTCTCTGTGGCAGCCCCTCAAATATTGGAAGACCGCTATCCTGTCTCCCCTGGTCCTTCTCCTCATCAGACTAGCCAGGCCCAGTTCATTGTATGTTTTAGCCTCCAGTCTCCTAATCCTCTTGGTTGCTCTTCTCTGCACTCTTTCTAGATCAGAGCAGTGGAAATCGTGACCTCAGCTCAGATTGCCAATGGGAAAAGTACAAGTAGTCCTCAAATTGCAACAGTTTGTTTAGTGACTGTTCAAGTGAAATGAGTAAAATTAAAGGAAAACACTTTTCTCCTTTATATAAGCAATTCGGACTGCGCCAATATTGAAAGAAAGGAAGAAAAAATATTACAATTGCATGAATAATATTCAATTGCTGGCCAGTTTCTTTTGCCTGGTGGAACAGGGTGAACGATTGTTTCTTTAAAAAAGGGAAGAAGGGGAAAAAAAAACTCTTGATGGTTATAAATCTGGGGTGGGAGGCTGAGAGAGGGAAGGGAAAAAAATGATCCAGTGGGATATTACTTAGTCATGCTTTGCGGCTCTCAGTCTCTTTGGGGAAACTGAGATGAATGGAAGCAAAGTTTGACTGGAGATTCTTGCCAGGTTCCTGTCAGGAAAATGTCATAGGGAGTCTATTTCTTTCATGTGATACTCTGGAGAGGCTGTTTAATACAGATAATCCCCGAATTACAGCAGTTCCTTTAATGACCGTTCGAAGCTACAATGGAAAAAATGTGATTTATGACTGTTTTTCACTGTTATGACCATTGCAGCATTCCCATGGAAATTTAGATGCTTGGCAACCGACTCATATTTATGATGGTTGCAATATCCTAGGATCACTTTTTGTGATCTGACAAGCAAAATCAGTGAGGAAGGCAGATTCACTTAACAACCATATTGCTAACTTATCAACTGCAGTTATTCGCTTAACAACTGTGGCCAGAAAGGGGATAAAATGAGGCAAAATTCACTTAACAAATGTCTAGCTGAGCAATTTAGCCCAACCACTGTCTGGCTTAGAAATCTAGAGCTCAGTCATGGTCGTAAGTCGAGGAGTAGATCACTATTTCTGAAGCTTGGCAACTTTAAGCTGTACAGACTTCAAGTCCCAGAATTCCTTAGCCTGTGAGGCATAAATCTTGGTTTGTTTCAATTTGGTTTACTTTTTTTAAATGTGATTTAGAATATTGTGTGAGCCCAGGTTCATGCTTTAGTGCATGGCCCAGGAACCACTGATGATAAGCGAGAAAATTTTGGTGGTCCTCAGAGAAATGTCACCCCCAAAGCAATTAATCCAGGCTGTGCGGGAACACAAGGCTGCACTGCCCACATGGCCTGCGGGAACACAAGGCTTGTGTCACTTGCATTGCCAACAACACAAGGTAGTGAGGGGAAGGGAGAAAGGGTGGGGGAGAACTTCCCCCCCTCGCCCTATGTGCCTGGCCTGGCCACCGGGCTGCTTCTTTCCACTTTTTTCTTCTTCTCCTTTTGGCTGCATGCAAAGAAAGCAGCAAAAGTCTTTCTTTCTCTCCTCCAAACTCCCCCAGAAACAAATCTTTGGGACCCTGCAAGGCATCCTGCTCCAAGAGGCTGCGCTGGCACAACAAGTCTCATAAAGACTCAATTTTGGTGGAATTTGGGGGAGAGAAAGAAAGACTTCTGCTGCTTCTGCTGCTTTCCTTGCAGGAAGCCAAAAGTCTCTCTCTCTCTCTCTCTCTCTCTCTCTCTCTCCCTCCCTCCCCCCTCCCTCTGTCCCTTAGAATGGAGCCAGTATCCTGCGATCCCAAATGAAGAATGATCAATCATTAGGAAAACGGGGTGGGGAATTTTCCTGCAGACTTTTTTAGGGATTTTCCCAGAGTCTCTGGTCCACGGGATTTAAAATTATGAGTTTGGTGGTCCCTGAGGTCCAAAAGGTTGGCCAACCCTGATTTAGTGTCTTATGTGAAATAATAATCATAAAATGATGGCAGTTATTAGCAAACAGGGTTCCATACCAGAAAATCTGTGACAAAATTTCCATCTGTCAACTATATAAGTGCTACATTTCCTGGATCCATATATATATACAATGTCAATGTATTATGGCACCTGGTCAACTTTTATTTTATATTATTTTACTTGTTTAAAAAAAAGCAAAAAGGAAGCCTGTTGCACTGCAAAATGAAATATTAAAATCCTTTTGGGTCCCCAGAAGCATTCCTAGAAAATAACTGATACCCTGACACCACTGCAAGTAATTACAGTAAGTGGTTAAATCCTCTTTCTAGATTTTAATGCACGAAGAGCTATTAAAATTCTATCTTTATAATAAAAGATCATTTTTATGGATTTATTGGGGAGGTAGTTTCTGTCCAAGCCAAATGTCCACTAAAATAGAATTCAATGGTGTAAAATTTAAAATTTATATGCATCGCATATATTTTACAGAAGGTCCCTAATGTATGTAAAATGTAAGAATGTATGTCGTGTATGCAATAATTACGGATTAATTTGTTAAACAATAGTGATTCAAATTTGTGTACAGTCTATTACATTCATTGCCTGTCTGCTAAACTGGACTCTACATATTAAGGGATTAGTTACTGAGAATCAAATTAAGATTGGGTCACAGAACAACGACTCATTTTATTGATGTACTTAGTTTTTAAAAAGTTATAAAAATTCCGCTATTCTACCATTTCTAGTTAGTGTAAAACAAAGCAACCTTGTTGTTGTTGTTAGTTGCAAAGTCGTGTCTGACCCATCGCGACCCCATGGACAACATTCCTCCAGGCCTTCCTGTCCTCTACCATCTTCTGGAGTCCATTTAAGCTCACGCCGACTGCTTCAGTGACTCCATCCAGCCACCTCATCCTCTGGCATCTCCTTCTTCTTCTATTGCCCTCCATCGTTCCCAGCATCAGGCTCTTCTCCAGGGAGTCCTTCCTTCTCATGAGGTGGCCAAAGCATTTGAGTTTCATTTTCAGGATCTGGCTTTCTAAAGACCAATCCGGGTTGATCTCCTCTAGGACTGACTGGTTTGCAGTCCAAGGGACTCGCAGGTGTCTTCTCCAGCACCAGAGTTCAAAGGCCTCCATTCTTTGGCACTCAGCCTTCCTTATGGTCCAACTTTCACAGCCATGCATTGCAACTGGGAAAACCATAGCCTTGACTATACACACTTTTGTTGGCCGGGGGATGTCTCTGCTTTTTAGGATACTATCTAGATTTGACATAGCTTTCCTCCCCAGGAGCAAGCCTCTTTTAATTTCTTGGCAGCAGTCCCCATCTGCGATGATTGGAGCCCAGGAAAATAAAATCTGTCACTACCTCCATTTCTTCCCCATCTATTTGCCAGGAATTGAGAGGGCTGGATGCCATGATCTTAGTTTTCTAAATGTTGCAACGTTAATAAATTAATAAAGCAACATTAAATCCTACAAAAAAGCTGTACAGGTTATTTTCCTCTGATGACCACAATTGAGTCCAAAATTTCCATTTGCTAAGCAATCCAGTTATTCTCTCTCCAGCAAATAGACTTCCTTTTCCTTCACATCACAGTTTTACAAGCAAGCAACATATAGAGTTCAGTGGAGTGGTGCTTCATCAGAAAAACACATTGTGTGTGCTTCCAACGTTTGAAGTAAGCCAAGAAAAAAGAAAGAAAGAAGAATAAAAAAAAAATAAGACCCCAATATTGGTGAGCCTCTCAACCTTTCCAGTTATCCACTTTTCCCTGCTGAGTTAGGAAAAAAAATGATCAACAACTGGCTTTTGACAGATCAGAAAAGTCTTTTGTGATATAGGTAGTCCTTGACTTATGACAGTTCAATGGTTTAGCAACCATTCAAAGTTATAATAACTCTGCAAAAATTGACTTATGACTGTTTTTCACATTTATGACTCATTCAGATTCCCCATGGTCACATAATCAAAATTCAGAGGCTTAGTAACTGACTCAAGTAGTGGGATCAGAGGTGGGTATTCAGCAGGTTCTGACCGGTTCTGGAGAACCAGTAGTGGAAATTTTGAGTAGTTCGGAGAACCAGCCAATCCCACCTCTGACTGGCCCCGCCCCCATCTATTCTCTGCCTCCTGAGTCCCAGCTGATTGGCTGGGTCTTCTTTTGTTACCCTGCACAGGAGAACGAAGCTGGAAAGCAGGTTAGAGGGGTGGGGAGGGAATGGGGATTTTACAGTATCCTTTCCCTGCCACGCCCACCAAGCCAGGCCCACCAAGCCACGCCCAAAAAACTGGTAGTAAAAAATTTTGAATCCCACCATTGAGTGGGATCCTCCCTTAGTTGCTACTGGTTTGGTGGGTGATCGTTCATATGCACGCATGCACCCATAATGTGCGCCCCTCTAACAAGCTAATCATCTGAGAGGAAGAAGAAACGAAAAGCCAGGAGTGACCCTCCCACTCCCACATGCACTTTTTGGTCTTTTATCCTCTCAGCTGATCATCCGAGGTTTGTTTTCCTCCTCTCAGCGAACCGGAAGCTTTTCTTTTTTTTCACTACTGGTTCGATTGAACCAGTGTGAACCGGTAGCATCTCATCACTGAACTGACTCATATTTATGACCGCTGCATTGTCCCGGGGTCATGTGACCACCTTTTCTGACCTTCTTGACAAGCAAAGTCAATGAGGAAGCCAAAATTCACTTAGCCACCTTGTTTCTATCCTAACAACTGCAGTGATTCACTTAACAACGGTGGCAAGAAAAGTCGTAAAATGAGCCAAAACTCGCTTAACAACTGTTTCGCTTAGCAACAGAAATTTGGGGCTCAATTGTGGTCATAAGTTGTAGGCTATCTTCCTTCCTTTTCCTTCCTTTTTTTCCTTGCTGAAAAGGCAGGAAATTTCCTTTTCAACACTGAAGTTCAAATAACAATCACCATCATAATAAAAAAGAAATCTAGCTTCCCATGTTTGAAACCTCATCACTCTTTCAACAGGAGGAAGCTGAGAGCTGACTAGGCCCATCAACCCTGCTAGAATCTGGAACAAATTTGCACATTATAATCCACCTACTGTATGTTTAATCAGAAAAAGATGCCTTGAAATTCCCGTTGCATTCTTTCTCCTCATTTCCCCAGCCCAAATCCAGGGCGAAACAGTAAAAGACGATTCCTTATGTTTTTGGGGTTTTTTTTTTTTTCAAATTCCAGCTGAAATGGCTTATTAAAACCAGATTTGGAGGGTATTATAAAATGCTTAGAAGCCCTTTAAAATGTCAACACAGACCCTCCAGAGACATTTTTATTCAAAATGTCAGTCTGGTTCAAACACCTATTTTAAGCATAGTGAATTAGCCGCGACCACTTGGCGGTTGTTATCTAAAACAATCAGTTCAGACTGAGGCAAAACTTGAGACTCCTTTGTGCTTTTATATATATATATAAAAAATCGGGGGAAACGGGAGGGAGGGGTTGCTCCCACTGCTCAGACCAGTTTCAGAAGACGATTACTTGAGTACGGCAAGTTTAATCAAGAACGCTCTTTAAACGAGAGTGGACCAAACTGTTTGCCTCTTGGATCACGGGCCTAATCTTGTGGCCATAACCAGTTTTAAATCCTCTTGGCTGGCATGTATACATTTTTATCATCCCCGAAACAAATGTACTCTCTCGCCTTATCTCACTTTCTTCTGACTAATCTAATCAATTCAGGCGCCCCCGTTTAAAAACTCTCCGACCTGCCATCAAGCTCGGATGCGGGATTCTGTGAATCTGTTTGGCATGAAATCAATAGCTACGGCTAATCCCGCTCTTAAAAGCGTTTCTTCAATGGCTGGATTTCGCATTCGGTAGGAGATATTGACATAATACTTGGGGAGAATTTGGGATTATGCATTGGAATGCAAAGATTAGAAGAAAACAAAACTCTTCGAAAAATAATTATTCAGGGAGTTTATAAGGTTTATAAAAAGCCAGCGGTTCTGAGGAGGAGGAATAGGCTGATCTGCATCTCGGTGCCAATGAATGAATTGAGAATTACAAGGCAGTTGTCAAGAGATGAGTTGCATTCTTTACAGAACACAGAATAACAGAGTTGGAAGGGATCTTGGAGGTCTAGCCCAGCCTCCTGCTCAGGTAGGAAGCCCTACAGCATTTCAGGCAAATGGTTGTGTAATCTCTTCTTAAAAACTTCCAATGTTGCAGCACCCATGACTTCTGGAAGGCAAATCGTTCCACTGATTAATTGTTCTAACTGTTTTGACCTAGGCGTCCCAAAATCATGAAGCCAACTTCTTTTATTTATGTTACAACGAATTCCTCTCCAGCAAAGTCCCAAAAAACAGTCTTTCAAGAGATTGCACAACTACAGACCTTTATCAGGCTAGGAGAGTTGCCAGGCTGTTATCTTCCAAACGCCACTCTGCAGCAGACAATACATGGCAAGGAGTCAGGAACAGATCTTCACCCTCATGAATTGAACTAATTGTCTCCTGCAAACACCACTCCCCTTTCGCTCCTCTTTATTCCTTACGGGACGGGCCATTCACCATTCACTTGTGTCTTTATTCCCTAGTTGGCCCTTGTTCCTTAATTGTTCCCTTCTCCTGGCAGCTCTGCACATGTGCACACTGGAAACAGGCTCCAGCTGTTCTTCTGCCCCAGTGATCTCTGACTCCGAAGGCAGCTGCTAACTGTCAGACAGCCCTGGCCCCATCTCTGTCTCTGATGCAGAACACTCGTCAGAGCCTTCTCCAGACTCCAGGACTGGCTCATGTTCCTCCCCAACCTTCTCACTCTCCGAGTCTGCCATCAGCTCTGCTAGCTGCTGACGGGTCACAACACTGTCCTGAAATTTCTCCTTAGTTCTTCTATTTTTCACAGCTTCACATATGCATCTGATTGTGGCACATTATTTGGAGGACGATGAACTTAGCATTCTTGCAAGGTTTCAGAAGGTTTGCGAAGCCTTCTGAAGCATCCTCAGAACGATGCCTGCCACTTGGGAGAAGGACATGAGCTATTTGGAGAACAATGCACACTATTTTGAGAATGGTGTGTAATTCAGGTAGTGCTCAACTTATGACCCCAATTGAGCCCAACATTTCTGGTGTTAAGCAAGACAGTTGTTAAGTGAATTCTCACCCATTTTATGACCTTAAGTGGACCCCTGCAATTGTTAAGTTCCTAATACGGCTGTTAAGTGAATCTGACTCCCCCCCATTGACTCTGCATGTCAGAAGGTCACAAGAGGTGATCACATGACCCCAGGACACTGCTACCATCGGAAATACATGCCAGTTGCCAAGTGTCCAAATTTTGATCATGTGATCAAGGGGATACTGTAACGGGCGTAAGCAGTGGTGGGATGCTACCGGTGTAACAACCGGTTCGATGATCACGGAGATAACCGGTTCGCTGCCAGTTGTTCGTTAGAGCTAGGAGTTCACCTGAACTGGTCCGAACTGGTAGAATCCCACTCCTGGTTGTAAGTGTGAAAAACACTCATAAATCACTTTTTTCAGTGCTGTTAGAACTTTGAACGGTCAATGAACAAACTGTTGTAAAATGAGGACAACCTGTATTTTTTAGAATGGCATGCGCTATTTGGAGAACAACCCATGTTATTGGGAGAATGGCGTGAGTGGACCTAGGGAAGAAAGCCTGGTTATGTTCCACTTTGAGATTACATTTGGACCATTATTCCTGGGGAGATGATGATGATGACTTTAGCAGGGAAATCTCCACTGTTCTACACAATGGGGAAGCTGAGACAATAGCACCATCCCCATCTGTTCCCCAAGGCCCAGTTTTACAAACATGGGTCTCACACAGGGGTGCGATTCAACCGGTATAACAATTGGTTTGGTGAGTGTGAGCATGCTCTGTGTTTAAAAAAAAAGCTAATACTTATCTTCAACTGCAGCTGAAGAAAACAGCTGAGGCGCGGCAAACTGCTCAGCCATTGTGAATCAGCTGTGCTCCAACAAAAAGACACAAAGCCCAGGAAAAAGCAGGGGTGGGCGGGTAAGCCCACATGCTTCTTGGAGCAAACTGGTTAGGAGCCAACTGATCGCCCGAACAAGGGGTTCGCCTGAACCAGGAGAATCCCACCCCTGGTCCCACATCTGGTTATTTGTGATGCAACATCTCTGAAAGCCAGAAGAGTCTTCTGGGAGATAACAGGCACACCTCCGCTCCACTCTCCACCTCTGAGAGGACATTACCCCCTCTAAGCCCAATTAGATTTTCGTTATACATGCCAGTTTGGTCCTGACATCCACAATCCAGATCCTGGATGAGAGAGTTCTAATTACAGTTCAATCTGGCGTTCAATGGCAGCAGCTAAAGGTCAGGACTTCTGAGAATCTGATAGCTGGACACAGAAGAAAAGCACTTTGAATTTTGGAATGTGGAACTGACCAAAACTGCCTTTCCTGCAAGCAGACCACAGCTAGTTCCTTTTGCCCATCCCTGCTAAGCCATCGTACTGTACATTAGGATGGAGTTTGAATTTTACTGAGTCTATTCTACTGAAAATTCTACCACAAATATACTGAAAATTAAGCTGAAAACCATGCTTTTTAGTAAATACATTTATGCTCAAAGAAAAGAAATACATTAAGAGCTACACGTCCGGCAGCCCTGTTTCCTTCCCTTACCCAATATTTTGCTGATGTTGGAGTTGTGCATGTCAGGGAAAGCCTGTAGGATCTTCCGCCGTTCATCTTTCGCCCACACCATGAAGGCATTCATCGGACGCTTGATGTGTGGCTCATTGCTCCCACGCCCTCTGGATTCTCGGTAAATCCGAGATTCTGAGACTCCCGCACTTCCTAAAAAGTTGGGTGAAAAGAGAGATTAGGCAAGGAACAACTATGATTTCATGGTATTATTCCTCCCATCATTGACATCCCAGGGAAGATTCATCCCACCTGGATTTTTTGAAAACGTCTTCAGAATTATTGGTTTTGTAACGATCAAATTTGGGAATTCGCTATCAGCTTTGTTTGGCTGTCTTCAAAAAAGGATTGGGCCCATTCATGGAAGTCATAGGGTGTAGGGACAATGTGGGAAGACCCTTGTTCTTGCAAAGAGTCAATGAATATATCATGCCCCTGTTGGAATCTGATTCCGAGGGAGAGGAGGAATAGCCGACAGGGAGTGGGAGTGTGGCTCTGGTGACTGTGGAGGAAACTGGGGAAGGGCACAGTCCGGCTGGGCCTTCAGAGGAAGACCTAGGCCTACCCCCTCTTCATCCTAGGGCATGCAGGGAGGAACGGAGAAGGGAGCAACGTGAGTTGTGTGGTTTACGAGGGAGGAAAGAGCCCTGATCACCTTCATTGGCTGCAACTGGGATGACTGTTTAAAAGGGCAAACTGCGCATGGCAAAGTTGCTGGAAGCAAACATGAATTATCTTTGTTTGTCAAGTCTTATCTTGGTTCTGGCGTCTTCCTAACTGTGTGTGTTTCGTTGTTATTTGAAGTCTGCAATTCCTTATCCGGCCCTGTCTCATTAATTGCTGCAGCATGGTTTATGTTGGTTTTTATTTATAATTTATACGTGCTTTGGGTTCGGATGGAATTTTTTCCCTTTAAAAACTATTCTTGGAAGAGATTTTTTTCCAGCTGATGATAACTGGACATTTGGGGCCAAGTTGGAGGTATTAAAGGGACTTTACCTACTTTTGTGATTTTGTTGCTTTTGTGCCATGCCCCGGGTCATCACAGAATACAGGAAGTCCTCAGCTTATAAATCATTCGTTTAGTGACTGTTCAAAATTCCAACAGCACTAAAAAAAGTGACTTATGACCGGTTTTCACACTTATGACCATTGCAGCATCCCTGCGGTCACGTGATCAAAATTCAGACACTTGGCAAGTGGCAGGTATTTTTGACTGTTGCAATGTCCCAGGGTCATGTGATCCCCTTTTGAGATCTTCTAAATAGCAAAGTTGTAAAATGGAGCACTCAGTTAGCAACTGTCTCACTTAGCAGCAGAAATCGTGGATTCAATTGTGGTTGCAAGTCAAGGATTACCTGTACTCATGGTTTGGCTTATTGCCTCTGGATCCAGAAGAACCAGTTGCCTGGTCACCAGATCACAGCCCAGATGTTCCGCAAAACATGGGGATCAACAGCCATTATCCTTGATAATGAAGGCCATCTGCTGGAAGTCTATTGGATTCCTTCAAAGGTCCTAGAATCCTGATGCGCTTTTCTAATTCAATAGTTCTCCGTATGACTTCAGCGACTCTGATTTAAGGTGATTTTTTTTCAAGAGGCAACTGGACTTCGTTTGTTTTTCCTGGAAGATATATTGCTTCTCATCTAAGAAGCCTCTTCAGTTCTGACTGAATGGCAGAGAATGGAAGGGTTTATGTTCCTTGCACTCACCTCCTCCTTTCAAAATAACCTAAGCCAGGGGTGTCAAACTCGATTTCATTGAGGGCTGCATCAGGATTGCATTTTGGCCTTGGGGGATGGGTGGGTGTGGCCAGGGTGGGCGTGGCCAGCTTGACATCACTCGTATTGGGGAAGGGACTGTGGTGGACCGAGCGCTCTGCCAGTGAAAACGGAGCTTGGGACGGCCTTCCCGAGCTCCGTTTTTGATGGCAGAGGGTTGCAGAAGGCCATTGCAGCCTCCTGAGCTCAGTTTTCACTGGCAGAGGCACCACGGGCCAGTCCTTTGCTGTTTCCAGGGCAGCCCTGCAGGCCAGATCTAAACACCCCGTGGGCCGGATGTGGGCTGTGGGCCTTGAGTTTGACACCATTGTCCTAAGCAAAACCAAAAGACCCAGCAACGCCAGAAGGAAAAAAAAAACCCAGGAGTCAGCTACAACCTACAATGTAAGGACTGCAACAATCACTATGTAGGAGAAACAGGCAGAAGACTGGCAGAATGCATCCATGAACACCAACTGGCAGCCAGAAGGCATGATGAAAAATCAAGCAAGCTCAGAGACCATCAAGGGTCCTTCATCTCCACCATTTTCCAGTTGCCTCTTGAAAAAAGCACCTTTGGCACAACCATGACCTGGATGCAGTGGTGATATTCTACCAGTTCGCCCTGGTTCGCCCGAACTGGTAGCCCCGACGATCATCTGTGAGCGAACCAGTTCGCTCCGACGATCAGCTGCTGGGCCCTCCCACTCGCCTTGGCTCTATAGTGACCTTTATTTTGTGCTATTCAACCTCAGCTGCTTCTCGCGGCACAGCCGATTACCGCATGTCAGCTGTTTTACACACTGGGCTTGCAGCAGAAGGTGAGTTGCAAACATTGAGCACTCACACCGAACCGGTAGGAAAACTTCTTGAAACCCACTACTGCCTGGATGACTGAGAATCTCCACAGACATCTAGACCAGTGGTGGCTCACCTTTTGGGTCTCCTGTGCTGATAATTGCATGTGTGCTTGCGCTTTGCGCTTGCATGCCAGCACTAAGAAGGCAATGAACGTGGGTTCCCGCACCCCCTGTGCATGCACGGACAACCCCCACATGTGCCGCACGAATCTGCACATGCGTGAGTGGCCCCTGTGCATGTGCCACACGTGTCTATGCATATGTGTGTGAACCCCACATGCACACGTGTCTCCCACGCACCTCGCCCCCACACATGCATGCCAGGTGCCCTACAATCAGCTGTGCAGTAGACCTGCTTTGGGCGAGGGCCTGCGTGCCAGCATGCCAGCATGCCATCATGTCAGTCATGTATCTTGACTATTTATGTTTATTTATTTCTTCCTTCGCCATGTTACAGTGCCAAACAGTGTCTTTTGCCTGAGTTCAGATTCAGCCAAAGAAGGAAAGAAGGAAGGAAGGAAGGAAGGAAGGAAGGAAGGAAGGAAGGAAGGAAGGAAGGAAGGGAGGGAGGGAGGGAGGGAGGGAGGGAGGGAGGGAGGGAGGGAGGGAGGGAGGGAGGAGGAGGAGGAGGAGAAAAAGAAGAAGAAGAAGAAGAAGAAGGAGGAGGAGGAGGAGGAGGAGAAGGAGGAGGAGGAGGAGGAGAAGGAGGAGGAGGAGGAGGAGGAGAAGAAGAAGAAGAAGAAGAAGAAGAAGAAGAAGAAGAAGAAGAAGAAGAAGAAGAAGAAGAAGAAGAAGAAGAAGAAGAAGAAGAAGAAGAAGAAGAAGAAGAAGAAGAACCCACAGATTGAAAGCATCTCACCCCCACTTTTGCTGAGTTAATATTTCTTTCTACGCTTAAGGAGCAAAGACCCTAAGGCTGTTTCTTCACTGATAACGTGTGCCCAGGCACGGCTGGAAAGAAGGCAAAAGGCTGGGCTACTGACCATCGGAGTCTCCACTCATGTTGAAATCTATCATCGCGTGGCTAAATTTCCCATCTTCGTTCTGTTTGACTGCCAGCTGTTGACTCAGGTTCTCCAGTGTCGTCTTATCCTGGGTGGGGGAAGAAAAGAGAATACAAAGCCGTCTTTTTTACTAATAGGCAATGAAAACCGCAACATTAGTACGTAATTTGAAAGATTCCTTGGGGAAAGAAGATCAGCATTTACAAAAAACCTGTTGAGTCCGGAAAAGAAATGAATGGGGAAAGGAACAATCTTTTCCAGAAAGGCATTAGAAATTTTAATTGTGGGTATTCGTTCTTCTCGGCCAAAGAAGGATATTTTTTTTAGCCAATGATGTGCAAATCCCAAAAAGTTTGTGAAACTTGGATTGATATAATGATAGTTTGAGTAGCTAGGCCATCCAAACTTCAAGGATCTTCTTCAACCTAATACAGCATTATTTTCTTTATATTGTGATGTTAGCATCTATCTATTTATCTATCCAGGGGTGGGATTCAAATTTTTTAACAACTGGTTCTGTGGGCGTGGCTTAGGTGGTGGGCGTGGCTTGGTGGTCATGTGACTGGGTGGACATGGCTTGGTGGTCATGTTATTGGCTGGGCGTGGCCAACTCAATATCACTCACATCGAGCCATGCATCTCCTCGCCTGGCCTCTCATGACTGTGGGGATGCTGCAACAGTTGTAAGTGTGAAAAATGGTCATAAGTCACTTTTTTCAGTGCCATTGTAACTTTGAATGGTCCCTCCACACAAGCAAAGTACCAACAAAGGAGGGGGAAAAAACTCCAGAGAAGTTCCTGAGACAGAAAGTCTAGTCCTGCCAAGAATGTAATAAGGGTTAACAGAGAGGCAGTTTCTGTAAGCAACACCAGAATGTTTCCTTCCTGCCTCCCTTACAGGATTAGGCCAGTAATTTCTTCTAACAACCGGTTCTCCGAACTGCTTAGAATGTTAACAATTGGTTCTAGCGAATAGGTGCAAACTGGTAGAATCCCACCCCTCTATCTATCTATCTATCTATCTATCTATCTATCTATCTATCTATCCATCATCTCTCTCTCTAATCTATCTTTCTATCCATCCATCCATCTATCATCTCCCTCTCTCTAATCCATCCATCCATCTATTTATTTATCTATCTATCTACACACACACATACATATACACATATACACTTACACACACACACAGATCACAGACCTAGCAGAAATCCCATAGAGTCACTCAAACTGGATGGCACTTTCATCTCCAAAACCCTAAACACTCTTCCAAGTTTAACATTTTCATTGAGTTATAAAATAAAATAAGATATGAAAGCAAACTCCAGTGCTCTTGAAGGGCTGGGCTGGTTGGGGAATTCTGGGACCTGAAGTTCACTTGTCTTTTAAAGTAGCCAAGGTTGGGAAACCTGGCTCTGCTTGCAGACTCGAAAGATGCCTGATAGGCTTTCTCTGAGTAGGAATCCTGCAGTCCTAAGGCCGGAAGATGCTTTCCTAGGCGTTGATACGCAGAACTGCCAAACTATCGTGTGGTGAGCGCACAAGGCCTTCTATTTGCACAAGTTCAACTGGCAACGCTTTTAGCTGCCTTTCACTGCCGCCTGATACTGGAGTCTCTGTTTCGGGGACTAGGTGACCCCTCCTCACCTCTCGCTACTAAAACATGCGGTATAATAAAATAATTCAATTAGGCCCCATCAAAAGGAAAGCTGAGATAATTCTCAGAGGTTGTCACTCCAAAAACAAACCATGTCAAAATAGTCAGCCCTGCTTTTACGGTTGCCCCTCCGAGCCATGACTTGTGTGAACCTTCAGTCAATCTTGGTGCTGAGGAAAGGGAGAAAAATGGCACCTGGGAATCGATGGTGGAGCGAGGGAGGTGAAAAGCGTATTGCAAAAAGCTTTAATTATAAAACAAATCAGACGGAGATGGCCCCAATAGTTACACTGAACCAATCAAGTAGCAAATAACACTGTTTTTTCCTCTCTCTCGTTCTTTCTCTCTCTCTCTCTCTCTTTCTCTCTTTCTATTTCTCCCTCCATCCTTCCTTCCCCCTCCCTCCCCCTCTCTCCCTTCCACTCTCTCTCAAACACCCACATGAGCAAAATACATTATTTGAATTGAAAAGAGAAGACCTGCTAGTCCATAACTTAAATGATTTAAATCAAAGAGGGGAGAACTTTTCAAGCTACATCTCTGCTGGGATATAGAAGGGGTTTAGAGGGGAAGAAAAGCGTAAGTTTTTAAAAGGCATAATTAATGAGGTTAAATTGACTCCACAAAGTTCCTTTCAACCAGTTGAAACAGTAGAGTATTTCTGGATCATTCTACAAAACCCCCTGCTATTGTTTAACAGAGGTTAGAATAGGAAGATGAAGAGTGATCACCCAGTGGAAGAAGAAGAGATCTTTTCTTATAATAAGCTACGCAAAAGAATACAGGTGGCTCTGGATTTACAAGCACAATTGAGCCCAAAATTTCTGTTGCTAAACGAGACAGTTGTTAAATGATGCCCCGTTTTAAAAGTGATGTTGGGTGGCAAACAATCATAAAGCAATTAAAATTGTTACAACATAGTACAAATCTATCTGTCTGTCTGTCTGTCTATCTGTCTGTCTGTCTGTCTATCTATCTATCTATCTATCTATCTATCTATCTATCTATCTATCTATCTATCTATCTATCTATCTATCTATCTATCTATCCATCCATCCATTGAGAAAAAAATGCCATCATCATAAGAGCTGTGGTGGCGCAGTGGTTAGAATCAGGGATGGGATTCAAAATTTTTAACAACCAGTTCTGTGGGCATGGCATAGGTGGTGGTCATGGCTTGGTGGTCATCTGACTGGGTGGACACGGCTTGGTGGTCATGATATTGTCTGGGCGTAGCTAACTCAATATCACTCACATCGAGGCACGCAGTTCCTCGCCTGGCCTCTCATGACTGTGGGGTGCTGCAACAGTTGTAAGTGTGAAAAATAGTCATTAGTCACTTTTTTCAGTGACATTGTAACTTTGAATGATCACTCCACACAAGCAAAGGACCAGTAAAGGAGGGTGAAAAAACCCCATAAACTTTCCTGAGACAGGAAGTCTAGTCCTGCCAAGAATGTAATAAGAGTTAATGGAAAGGCAGTTTCTGTAAGCAACACCAGAATGTTTCCTTCCTGCCTTCCTTACAGGATTAGGCCAGTCATTTCTTCTAACAACCGGTTCTCCAAACTGCTTAGAATGTTAACAACCGGTTCTAGTGAATAGCTGTGAACTGGTAGAATCCCACCCCTGGTTAGAATACTGCAGGCTACTTCTGCTGATCACTGTCTGACAGCAGTTTGGCAGATTGAATCCCACCAGGCTCAAGGTTGACTCATCCTTCCATCCTTCCAAGGTTGGTAAAATGAGGACCCAGATTGCTGGGGGCAATATGCTGACTCTGTAAACCGCTTAGAGAGGGCTGTAAAGCACTGTTGTGATTCACCGGTGGCAGGTGCGGATGGCTGAGGTCTCAGAGAGTGAGGACTCAGATGAGGGGCCTGCATGTGAGGCAGGGATGGGGTCAGGAATATCAGAGAGTGGAGAGCTGCCTTTGGAGCTGGTGGAGTCTAGCAGCAGTGATGCAGAGGACCCCAAGGAGCCTGTGCCCAGTGCGTGTGCGTGAAAGGATGCTCAAAGGAAACAGCAGCTGCAACAGAATGGGCGACTCGGGAGTAAGGCTGCAAGGTGATGGCCCTTCCCTTAAGGGATAAAAGTCAGCCCTCAGAGGTGGGATTTTTTGCAGGAAGCAAGGTAAGCTCTTGTGGAAGTTCGGTCTATCCTGGTTTGTTTTCAGAGACTTTTGGCTTTGAATATTTCTTTGCACTTAATTTTGTGTTCTTGGTAGCCTTGCAGAACCTTGACAGGGCTTGTTCTTATCTGGGACAATTAATTTTAATAGCACTTTGCTGTAAATGAACAGAATTTACAGAGATGAATTAAAAAGGTTTTGCTTTTATCTATGTTTTGTGTTTGTTTGATTTGAACAAGCTTGGGTCAGAACAAGCACTTTGAAGCAGTATATAAATCTAAGTGCTAGTGCTATCATGGACATCAATGCAGGCAGGAAATGGGCACATAATCAGGTCTTCAAGGCCTTATGAAAGGCCATCAAGGTTGGGGTTGTCCTGATCTCCGAGGGAGAATGTGCCAGAAAGCAGGAGTTGCAGCAGAGAAGGCACTCCTCCTAGTTCCTTGGCTGACAGTCCCATAGCATGCCCAACCTGTCAGACCAAATTTGACAGGAAGAAACCATTGGGAGAAGGCAATCCCTCAGGTAACTCAATCCTATTTCAACATTTCAAGTTTCAACATTTCAACATTTCATGTTGTCTTCCAGTTCTATAGCACCGCTCTGAAATTCTAGATCCTAAATCTAATTCTCCGATACGAGCTTTCCTCTACAGATGCCAAACTGGATTACTTCAAAACATGGTCAAGAATTCTTGCTATCTTTGGAGGCTTCCTGTTTATAACACTGAGGGAGCCTCGGAGTTCAGTTCAGTTCTTTGTAGCTTTTCTCACAACGCTTCAAATTCAGTCCTTCTTCTTTGTCTATTTAGTCCTGCTCAGGATTTGGGTTCTCTCTGAGCTAATGCTTTGATGGCCACGTAATTAACAGCACAAGGACCCAAACCCAATAGCTAAGTTATTCAAAGGAGAGAGAAAAACACCTGGAAAACACCTCAAGGCAGAACAAGAAGCAGTGGATGGAATTAGAACAATAAACCAGTGGAACACTTGTCTTTAGAAGTTGTGGGTGTTCCATCCTTGGAGGGTTTTTAAGAAGAGATTGTCTGAAATAGTAAATGGGGTTGGACTAGATGACCTTCCAACTCACTTATTCTAGTCTGAGAAGAGAGTAGTAGGTGGCAATGCACTGCTGAACTATATGCTTTGCAGGAGAGGGTTTTAATTCATGTGCATGACATCCATCGACAAAAGAAACAGATCTGTTTTCACCATCCCAGCCCACTCACAAATAAACTGCAGCCTGCCGACTGAGGGACAACCCACCTCCCTTTGGCAAAATCCATTTAGCAATTTCAAGTGGGAAAGCACAACAATAGTTTCAGATTTGCCTATCAAAATGCATTCATTAATCATGGCTGACTGCATAGAACAGAGTCAGTTTTAAAGCACGTGGGAACTCTTAATTATTCCATTGTTTTGATTGTGCCCACCTCCACAGGAGGGAATGTCAGTTCTAGAAAATATTTGTGGCACTGTTTGGACCATGACATCCAAACAATGAATCGAAGAGCTGGGCGCCGCTGCAAAATAAGTCCATGGATTTTGTTACAGCATGGAGCCGAACGCCCAGGAGGAGAAGCAAAACAGGCAATTAGATCGGATGAAAAACCTTTCGGTCCTTCCATAACGGTGAGGAAGATCTTAAGAGTTCTAGTGAACAAATCATTTAAATATGAGCCAGTCATGTGCAGCAGCTGCCAAAAAAGCCAACACAGTTCTAGGCTGCATAAACAGAAGGATGGAATCAAGATCACGTGACGTGTTAATACCACTTTATAATGCCTTAGTAAGATCACACTTGGAATATTGCATCCAGTTTTGGTTGCCACGATGTAAAAAAAGATGTGGAGACTCTAGAAAGAGTTCAGAGAAGAGCAACCAAGATGAGTAGGGGACTGGAGGCTAAAACATAGGAAGAACGGTTGCTGGAACTGGGCGTGTCTAGTTTGATGAAAAGAAGGACTAGGGGTGACCTGATAGCAATATTGCAATATTTATTTATTTAATTTGTCAATTGCTTACAAGCTAATAGGTATAAGTATAAACATGAGTAAGAATGCAGGAAATAGGTACGAATAAATGGGGACAATAGGACAGGGACGGTAGGCATGTTGGTGCACTTATGCATGCCCCTTACAGACCTCTTAGGAATGGGGTAAGTCAATAGTGGGTAGTTTGAGGTTAAAGAGTGGAGGTTAGAGGATGTAACAACAGAGTCAGACAGTCCATTCCAGGCATTGATCACTCTGTTGCTGAAGTCATATTTTCTGCAATCAAGTTTGGAGCGGTTTACATTGAGTTTGTATCTGTTGTGAGCTCTTGTATTGTTGGGGTTGAAGCCGAAGTAGTCATTGACTGGTAGGACATTGTAGCAGATAATTTTGTGTACTCTGCTTAAGTCCAACCATAGGTGGCGTAGTTCAAGGTTGTCCAAGCCCAAAATCTCAAGCCTGGTAGTGTAGGCTATTCTGTTGCGAGCAGAGGAGTGTAGTACTCTTCTCGTCTATATAGTGTATATAGTGTGGTATTATCTTAGGGGCTGCCCCAAAGAAGAGGGAGTCAAGCTATTCTCCAAAGCACCTGAAGGCAGGACAAGAAGCAAAGTGAGGCCCTCCTCACTTCCCCTGGAGGAACACAGCCAGCGCGAAAGCAGGCAAAAACGGTCTATTATTAGACTGAACCATATGGAAGGTGTCTTTCAAATGACATGGCTGCCATGCAGATTTCTCGTTCACAGTCACACACATACACACACACACCCCTTTCCAGCATCACTGTAGGCTGTAGCACCAATCTGGGTTTTGGTTCAATTAACGGGATGTACACAGAAGTATTTCAGATTTAACTGGATGAGAGATCAAAGTTTAAATGCATCCTTCCCTCCCCTCCACGCACCTCCTAGCCCACACACATACTTCCAGTCCAGGCCAATAATATTCTGCAACAGGACCGGGCCAAGTGAGAGCTGTGCTGACAATTGAAACCCTCCTATTTATATGTCCTTTTGGCTGGCGCGCTTGGCAAAATCCTAGAGAGTGTGAACTCAGTAAGGGCAGAGTTTGCCAAACTGTAGACCTTCCCAAACTGCATAATTCAAGGCTCGATTTTCATTTCAGCTTCTTTCATCCACAAGATTGAACTCTTTTCAGAGGCTGCACCGTCCCAAAGATAGGCACATGTGCTGTTCATATTTGTTTGCTCAAGGAACGGGGTTTTTTTTTCCCCCCATGCTTATAGGGATACATGCCAGCCTGGTGTGTGCCAAGAAGCTCCCCGAACCTCATGTTTTGTTCTGCTTGATGCCAGATACACTGTGACACCAAGCTAAGACGATTGAAGGAAGTGGCTTATGGAGAAACCCTGAAGATCGGTAAAAGGCTGACTTCTAATATGCACAAATAGAACCGTGTTAGGCTTAAGCAATGGTTGTCTTATGATCATGTTAAGGATCAGCAAAGGAAACAGAAACAGAGGTGGTATTCAGCTGGTTCTGACCGGTTCTGGAGAACCGGTAGCGGAAATTTTGGGTAGTTCAGAGAACCAGCAAATCCCACCTCTGACTGGCCCCGCTCCCATCTATTCTCTGCCTCCCGAGTCCCAGCTGATCAGCTGGGTCTTCTTTGGTTGCCCTGCACAGGAGAATGGAGCTGGAAAGCAGGTTAGTGGGGTGGGGAGGGAATGGGGATTTTGCAGTAACTTTTTCCCAGGAGTGGGCAGAGAATGGGGATTTTACAGTGTCCTTCCCCTGCCACACCCACTAAGCCACGCCACGCCATGCCTACAGAACTGATAGTAAAAAAAAAATGAATCCCACCACTGAACAGAAACCCTGAAGATATCTGGATATCTGTCATGCCATCTAGTCAACATGTCTTAAAGCCTTAGTTTTTTTATTTTCTAATCAGAAGTAGCAAAACATGGGGCAGAGTGAAAAGAGGAACCAGCCTAGAATGCTCTATGTAGCCACAAGTGAACTAAACCCAACTTCCCTTGAATTCTGTTGTTAACAAGTGTTAACCATTAGTTGACCAGATTCTTGTGCACAGGCATGTTTAGCAATAAATCAGTTTAATTGGACCTTAGGGTGTGGACCTGTGGACCACACTTGATAGTTAAATAGCAGCACCACACTATGACTGAGATGGTAGCATATACAGGTAGTCCTTGACTTACAACCATTTGTTTAGCAATTGTTCAAGGTTATACGTTTACTGAAAAAAGTGACTTACAACCAGAAGTAAGCAACAGGGTATCACAAGGTTCTGTCTTAGCCCCTGTACTCTTCATCATCTTCATAAATGACATAGATGAGGGAATAGAAGGGGAACTCATCAAATTTGCAGATAACTGTTCTTACCCAAACCTTGTTCCAAGTAAACAAAGACCAAACAGATAAAAGCACAACTTTTTAATGCTTCTCTGCTAATTCCGTTAATTCACAGTTAAAAGGCTATTAAAACTAATTGTCTCTGATAAGAATGAGCCTTGCCAAGGTTGTGCAAGGCTACCAAAAGCTCTAGATTAAGTTGCCAAGAAATATTCCAAACAAAAAAGCTTCAAACACAAACCAAGATAGTCCGAACTTCCACAAGGTTTGAAATGCAAGAACTTCTTTGCTTCCTGCAAAGAACTCCAGTTTCTCAGCTGGCTTTTATCTCTTAAGGGAGGGGCCATTACCTTGTAGCCTTACTCCCGAGTCGCCTGTGCTGCTGCAGCTGCTCTTTCCTACGAGCAGACCTGTGTGCACGTGCATTGGGCACAGGCTCCTTGGAGTCCTCTGCATCATTGCTGCCAGCCTCCACAATCTCTGAAGGCAGCACTCCACTCCCTGATGGTCCTGGCCCCATCACTGCATCACATGCAGGCCCCTCATCTGAGTCCTCACTCTCCGAGACCTCAGCTGTTCACACCTGCTACCGATGAACCACAACAATGATACTAAGCTGGCAGGAATAGCCAAGAAGACAAGCTCTAAATCTAAAAAGATCTTGACAGACTTGAACACTGAGCCCTATCCAACACTGTGAAATTTAATGTGAAGAAAAGCAAGGTTTTACACCTAGGTAGGAAAAATCAAAGGTAAAAGTGCAGATTAGGCAAAATTTGGCTCAAAAACAGTAACTGTGAGAGGGACCTTGGAGTTCTAGCGGACAATCACTTAAACATGAGCCAGCAGTATGTGGCAGCAGTGAAGAAAGCTAATACAATCCTTGATTGTTTAAACAGAGGCAAAGAATCAAAATCACATGAAGTATTAGTACTGCTTTACAAATCCTTAGTAAGACCGCACCTGGAATACTGCATTCCAATTTTGGTCACCACATCACCAAAAAGATGTTGAGACTCTGGAAAAAGTGCAAAGAAGAGCAACTGAGATGATTAAAGACCTGGAGACAAAAACTGATGAAGAACGGTTGCAGGAATTGGATGTGTCTGGTTTAGTGAAAAGAAGGACCAGGGGTGACATGATAGCAGTATTCTAGTATTTGAGGGGCTGCCACAAAAAAGCGGGGATCAAGTTATTTTCCAAAGCACCAGAAGACAAGACAGGAAACCATGGATGGAAACTACTCAAGGAGAAAAGCAACCTGGAATTAAACAGAAACTTCCTAACAGTGAGAACAATTAAGTAGTGGAACAGCTTGTCTTCAGAAGTTGTAGGTGCTTCATCGACGGAGGATTTTTACAAAAGACTGGACAGCCACTTGTCTGAAATGGTCTAGGGTCTCCTGCTTGAGCAGAGGGTTGGACTAGAAGATCCCCAAGGTCCCTTCTAGTTCTATTCTGATTAATCGGTCCTAGCGCTTATGAATGTCACAGCTTCCCCACAGTCACACGATCAAAATATGGTTGCTCACAACAGACATGCATTTACAACTGTAGGAAGTTAGCACCCACTCGTCTCCTAGAAAATTGAAATATCCTAGGAAATATTAATAAGACAGAATATTTCCCCTAAAAAGAGTAGAAACTCAAGAGCAGAAACACCTTAGAAGCAGAAGCTCGCCCCCACCTTTGTTAATGGGTGGGCCATTAAGGCCTGGGCCAGAATATTTTACATAACAAAGATCACCAGGTAGAGCTATAATAGCAATTGCCCAAAAGCCCTTTCAGTGCATCATCATCATCCAGCAAGGCTCAACCAAGCCTGGAACTCAGGACAGCCTACAGAGTTGCCCCTGCATGGCCCCCATGGGAGTCTGACAACCAATCAGAATACAAGCTCCAATTCAAATCCCAACAAAGGTTATAAAACCCAGGCGCTCTCAGCATATCAGCCCTTTTTGATCTTCTCTCTTCACCTTGGAGCATGTGATCATCCTTCTTTGGAGCTCCAAGCCATGCGGTCCAGTCAACCATTAAACCATCGTTTAAAATAGCCTCCATGTTTCCAGTGTCTTTTTCCCCACTTGGAACTGAACCCAGAAGGATAATTCTTCCAACACAACCTTTGCAGTTTCCTGGAATCACTATTTGTGACTTTCCCAGCCCGCTTCCAGCAAGCAAAGTTAATGGTGGGAAGCCAGGTTTGCTTAACAACTACACAAATTCATTTAACAATTGCAGCAATTCACTTAAAACCATGGCAAATAAAGGTTGTGAAATCAGGCATCGCTGCCTTAGCAACTGCCTTGCTTAGCAACAGACATTCTGGCCTTAATTGTGGCCCGTAAGTCGGAGACTACCTATATATGCTTGTGGACTGGAATGTGATGCCAACGCTATGCCAGACTCAAGAAATAAGTCCCATCGGGCTGCCATCTTTTCTTCTCCGATTGTTGCATTCATAGTGAATGTTTCCGCAGAGAGAATCAGTTGTTGCATTGGGCTCGGATGTAGTTCACAGGGTTGTAAAAGCCATGCACAAAATGATAAAAAAAAAAACGCTTTCAGCTGTTGACTCCGTTATTATCAGGGTCTCTTCTTGGCAGCCTTGTTTTATTGTTTTCTACTGTACTAATGAACAGGGAAACAGCAACAAAGAAGGACTTTAACCTTTTGATTATATAAACTCCCCAGACCACCAAAGCAGAGGAAAGATTATTTTTTAATGTAACTAAGATTTATCAGCCAGGGGATTTTCTTTTTTGTTTGTATTGAAGTTGAAAAAAACAATGCCTTCTCCAGACCTTCAAACTCACCCCTTACTTACCCAGAATCTCTGAAATGCATACGCACAATCAAACACACACACAGAAAGAGAGCGGGAGGGAGGGAGAGAGGAGGGAGAGGGAGAGAGGGGGAAGAGACACGGAGGGAGGGAGGGAAGGAGGGAGAGGGAGAAAGAGAGAGGATGGGAGGGAGGGAGGGAAGGAGAGGGAGAGGGAAGGAGAGGGAGAGGGGGAGAGAAAGAGAGAGAGAAGGAGGGAAGGAGAGAGAAGGAGTGAGAGGGAGAGAGAGGGGGAAAAGATAAGGAGGGAGGGAAGAAGAGGGAGAGAGGGAAGGAGGAAGAGGGAGAGAGGGAGAAAGAGAGGGGGAGGGAGGGAAGGAGAGAGGGAGAGAGAGGGGAGGGGAGAGGGGGAGAGAAAGAGAAAGAGAAAGGAAGGCAGGGAAGGAGAGAGAGAGAGAAGGAGAGGGGGAAAGAAAGAGAGGGAGGGAAGAAGAGAGGAGTGAGAGGGAGAGAGAGGGGGAAGAGATAGGGAGGGAGGGAGGGGAAGAGAGGGAAGGAGGAAGAGGGAGAGAGGGAGAAAGAGAGAGGGAGGGAGGGGAGGGGAGGGGGAGAGAGAGGGAAGGAGAGAGGGAGAGGGAGAAAGAGGGAGGGGAGAGGGAGGAAGGGATTCTATTGTTCTGTTCTGTTCCATTCCATTCTATTCTATATATCTTGAATAAGCTTTTCTTGGGTAACTTTCCCTTCAAATAGAACTTTTCCTACATTTATAGAAGAGGAAATATCATTCCTGAAAAAGAGCATTATGATGAAAGTCAAGCTTGCTCACAGGCGATGACATAGGACAGCTGACCTTTGACACGAAAAGGATTAGAAAAGGAGGGATTTTTATTATTTATTGATTATTAAATTTGCATGATGGTTGACTCCAAATGACTTGGGATGATTGAGGTGGGGGGGGGGCTGCGTGGAATAAAATATGGAATGCATCACGAAGGTGCTTGTCAAACTTTTAGACTGATTGCTAAATAGAATCCATTTTACATTTTTACCCAAAAGGGTAAGCCAGAGAACAATATAAGAGTGGGAAGGGACCTTGAAGGTCATCTAGACCAACCCCCTGCTCAAGTAGGAGACCCTAGACCATTCTGCACCAATGGCTGTTCAAACACTTCTTAAAAACCTCCAGTACCCACAACTTCTGGAGGCAAGCCGTTCCACAATAAGCAAAGTTAAATCTAACTAAACTTAACATGTCACACAAATGCAAGGATGTAGGTTTATTGTATTTGTATTTATATGTTTTTATCTGGCTGTGCACCACCCCGAGACCTTAGGGAGAGGGGGCGGTATACAAATTTGAATAAATAAATAAATAACAGATATTTTGGTGTGAAATCACAGCTCTCAGGTTTTTCCAATGTGACATTTTTTTTTTCAGATGGGGTAATGAGGAGCTCGATTGCATTATATTGTTAGGTGTGTATTGCGTTCCTTTTGTCTATAGATATTTGAGTTGTTGTTTTTACTTTGTTCTATGTTTCTGGCATGTTTTTATGTTTTGTGAAATAGGGGATGATATAAATTAGATAAATAGATAGAAAGATGGATGGATAGATGGACAGATGAATGGATAGATACCAGTAAATAGATGATAGATAGATAGGATAAAGAAATGGGTGAACATGATAGATAGATGGATTGATTGACTGATAGATGATTTAGACAGATGATAGATAGTGATAGATGATAAAGTGAGAGAAAGATGATAGATAATTGATAAATGATTGATAAATTGATAAATGATTGATAGATGATCATGATAGATAGATGGATGGATGATATAGATAGACAGATAGTAACAGATGATAAAGTGAGAGAAAGATGATAGATAATTGATAAATGAATGATAGAATTGATAAATGATTGATAGATGATTATGATAGACAGATAGACAGACGGATGGATGATAGAGATAGATAGATAATGGATAGTGATAGATGATAAAGCGAGAGAAAGATGATAGATAATCGATAAATAATTGATAGATGAAATAATAGATAGGTGATACAGGTAGATAAGTGATAGATAGATAGATAGATAGATAGATAGATAGATAGATAGATAGATAGATGATAGTGATAGATGATAAAATGAGAGAAAGATGATAGATAATTGATAAATGATTGATAAATTGATAAATGATTGATAAATGATCATGATAGATAGATGGATGGATGGATGGATGGATGGATGGATGGATGGATGGATGGATGATAGAGACAGAGAGATAGATGATAGATAGTGATAGATGATAAAGTGAGAGAAAGATGATAGATAATTGATAAATAATTGATAGATGAAAGAGAATAGATAGGAGATATAGGTAGATAAATGATAAATAGATAGATAGATAGATAGATAGATAGATAGATAGATGATAAAGCGAAAGATGATAGATAATTGATAAATGATTGATAGATGACCATGATAGATAGATAAATGGATGATAGAGATAGACAGATAGATGATAGATAGTGATAGATGATAAAGCGAGAGAAAGATGATAGATAATAGATAAATGATTGACAGATGAGAGAGAATAGATAGGTTATATAGGTGGATAAATGATAGATCGATAGATAGATAGATAATTACAGTGACATACACTGTACATTTAAGCCCAGTTAGGATCCATGATAGTTGAATGAAATTAATATTCTCCCCAATACTGTTTTCTTCTTAAAGCATAAGCTGTAGAAAGGATCCACCTAGCTTCCGTCCTCTTGTCGAGATGCCAAATTCCAGAAAAACCCTTGAACTGGAAGGGTTAATGTTTCAACGGGAAGTAGTGGCCTGATGAAAGAGCGCAGAAAATTGCAGCCCACACAGGATAGGCAGTCCTCACTTTCATGTAAACAGGGGGTCAAGACCCGGGCTGCGCTTTGCTGGTAATTGTTTACTAAACAATAGAGTGACTCAGTTACTTAGCCATGCTGCACATGTCAGACATGGCTCGACATCCCTTCTATCACCCGCATGGCTTCTCTGGAACATGTTAAAAGAATGGCACGTTTTATTTTTCTCAAAGCCTTTATGGTAACACATTGGAAAAACCCCACCTTACCCCTCTTTCTCCATCTTCAGTGCCTGATGGATTTGGCTTGGATGGTTTAGGTCACAGGGGTCTCCAACCTTGGCAACTTTAAGACTTGTGGACTTCAACTCCCAGAATTCCTCAGCCAGCTAATTCTGGGAGTTGAAGTCCACAAGCCTTAAAGTTGCTAAGGTTGGAGACCTCTGGTTTAGGAAATTCAAGACTGTTATGCTTGGGTGATACCGAAGTTCTGTTGCCAACCAGGATTAGCTGATTGTCTTTGGAAATTGGCCAGTCTACGCTGAGATCCTCATAATAATGATAATAATAAAAAATGCAGAAATTCTTTGCTTCTTATGTACGTGACATTTTTTTGATGCCTTGGTGGCTTACAAACAGACACCTGTAACTACTTGCAAGACTTCCTGTTGATGCAGAAAGCATTAACAAAAGCTGTACAACAGGAGCATGTGAAATCCTGAGTAGTTAATGTTTGATTACTTTAAGAATCCAAAACGTTTGGTTTACAATATATGGTTGTAAGTCATCATGACTCATCATTTTACTGAAGCCAGGATACTAATTGGCTGCAAGTAGCAGGCTTACTATAAAGCAGGAAGCCAGAGAGCACATACATCTCTCAATATCTCTACATCTCTCTCCATTGATGTGTTTGAGCTATGGTATTGCTGTTTTGCCTGCTGACTATGATGGTTAGTTTTCTACTGTATTGACTGATGAACTGTGTATAAATCTTGGACTGAATCTTGGACTATGCCTATATCCTGTATATAAAACCTTTATTTTAATACCCTTCAACTTCTGTGGTTGTGTGACTTTATGCTCATTGCTACAACTTTGCACACTGCTTTCATTTGCTGCATACTCCTTGTAACCAAGGAAACTCTGCTAATACTTATCATTGGTTATGGGTCCAGATATCCCAGATATACCAGGTCCAGGCCCAGGCCCAGTGTCAAAGGTGGTTAGCGTGAACTGAGTGAGTCACTATATAGAAGGTTCATTGTGGTATATGGTTGATATAAAGATGGCACAAGAATGTATGTCCAGCTTAGCTATGATTACCCGGTTGGATGGCACCAACTATGTCACCTGGTCCACCAAGTGCAGTTTGCTCTTGAAGAGAGAAGGACTATGGAATGCTGTTGTTGATCCACTGGATGTAGAAGTTTTGGATACCTCGAACGATGCTGACTGAAATAAGCTAGGTGATTTTGCCAGAGACAACGAGAGAGCTTTGTGCATTATCGGACTTACTCTTGGTGATTCACAGCTTGTGCATGTTCATGGAGTGGAATCTACAGTCGAATGCTGGAAGACCCTCAAGAAGCTCTATGTTAGAGACAGTGTTGGTTCTCATATTAATCTAACACAAAAGCTGCTTAGAGCTCGTATGCGTAAAGGAGGTGATATGCTTGCTTATTTGGAGTACATGAAGAGAGCTCTGCAACAACTTCATGAACAGGAGCTGATTTTCTCTGAACTTCATCAAGTCTATATTGTTCTTTCCTCTTTAGATGACTCTTATGATGACTATGTATCTTCACTTGAAGTGTTAGACAAGGAAGAAATGATTTTGACTAACATAACAGGGAGGCTAATAGAAGAGTCAAGACAGTGAAAGGACAGACAACAACTGAGACAAGATGACCAATCTATGGATGAGGAACAAGCTATAGTTTATATTGTTAAAAAATGTTATGTATGTGGGGTTAAGGGTCATTTGGCTAGAAATTGCAAGAAGAAAAATACACAGTGTAGAAAGTTGAAAAAGAAAAGCAATAATTTAGCTATATGTAATACTGGTTTAGCAGGAAACCATGATAAATGGGTTGTAGATAGTGGAGCATCACATTGTATTACTAATAGAAAGCAACAGTTTGTTCAAATGGAGAACAGTGTTCAAAGTATTTCACTGGCTAATGGTTGGAAGCTCAAGGCTTCAGGACAAGGTAATCATTCTGTTCTTGTCTAAATGAGGAGTTGCCCATGTTATATGTGCCTAGTGCGACATATCAATTGTTATCAGTGAGTGTACTGATAAAAGCAGGGTATACAGTAACATTCAAAGGGTTAGAATGTGTACTAGAGAAACAAGGTAAGCGTGTTATCGCTAAACTTGATAATGGCTTGTTTATGTTACAACATAACCCAGTTCTAAACACTAAGGTGGGGTTTGGGAACAGAAAGCCACATGACGAATGTATTCATCTATTACATAGACGTATGGGGCATGTTAATTTTAAAGCATTAAGAAGAACTGTGGAATTATCAAAAGGTATTAGGATAAAGCCCTGTAATCTCTACGTAGATTGCAATGTTTGCAACAAGGAGAAGATTAAAATAACTCCTACTAATAGAACAAATGGTTTTAAAGCCAGTGAGTCTCTACAAGTGGTAGTAGTAGACTTAATTGGTCCAAAGGAACCCAGCTTTGGGGGAGCGAGGTATATATTAAGTATTGTAGATTTATATTCTCGATATGGGTTTTGTTATTTAATGAAAAGCAAGGCTGAAACGTATCAGAATTTTACAAATTGGTTGAGGTTTGTAGAAAGAAAGACAAAACGTAAAGTCATGACATTAGTGACTGATAATGGGTCAGAGTTCACTAACAATAAGTTCGTAGCTATGTTGAAGAAGGCAGATATAGACCATAAGCAGTCTGCACCTTATAGACCTCAACATAATGCTTATTGTGAACGGAGAGGTCAGACATTACAAACCATGGTTAGAGCTATGCTCGATGATTCAGGTTTGGATAAGAAATTGTGGGGAGAAGCTACAAAATGTGCTAATCATATTCTAAATAATGTAGTCCACACAGCAACAAATGAATTGCTGTTTGTTTGCTGGCGTGGTAGACAACCAGATCTCAGTTATCTCCATGTATTTGGCACCCCTGCATGGGTACATATCCCAGCTCAGCTGAGAAGCAAGGAGCAACCTAGGGCTAAAAAACTGATTTTTGTAGGATACGAATCTAATCACAGGTCATTTGGATTTTGGGAACCAGACACAACTAAGGTTTATTGTAGTGCTAATGCGAAGTTCCTGGAGCACATAGGATGGGAGAAAATAGACCAAGATTATGTCATTGTAGAATCAAAGATACCAATTAAGAATAAAGATAATAATGAATCTGTAGAAGAGAACCTAAGTGATGTTTCAGATATAGAGGAGTCCTCTGTTTCTGTGAAAGAAGAAGTAGATAAAAGCTTGATAGGGGAGGTAAAAGAGAAGTTTACTCAGGTGACTAGTCCAGTATTGCCTAGAAGGACTACTAGAGTGTCATGACCTCGTGATAGATACCAGGCTAATATCGCTCAGCAAATCGGTATTGAACCGTATAACTATGAAGACATTAAGCCTTATTCTGAAAAAGAGCAAGTAGCTTGGAATGAAGCTATGAAAAAAGAATTAAAGTCATTAACTGAATTGAAGGTATTTGATGAAGTCAAACTTCCAAAAGGTGAAAAGGCAAAATTGGGTGCAGATGGGTTTATAAACTTAAAAAAGATATATAAAAGGAAATGTGACCCGTAAGGCATGCCTAGTCACCCAGGGTTTTACTCAAACAAAATTAGACTACAATGAAGTTTTTGCTCCAAGCCTAAAGGCTAGCACTTTGAGAGCAGCGTTAATATGGGCAGCAAAAAACAAATACATAGTGAACAATATAGATGTTGAAACAGCGTACCTGCACGCACCATTACAACATACGATATACATGAAAAAACCTTTGGTAATAGATGATAATAGGAAGGAAACGGTTTGATATTAAAGAAGAGCCTATATGGACTTAAACAATCAGGCCATGAGTGGAACAAATGCATAGTAAAGGAACTAAACAAAATAGGTTTTGAGAGTGGTTTGGCGGACCCATGTTTGTTAAAAAGAAAAAAGAATGGGGTTTTGGAATTTCTATTACTGTTTACTGATGATATTGCCATAATCACTAAGACTATGCAGGAAACTGAGGATAAATTAGGCAGTTTGCAAGCAAAGTTCAAGATAAGAATACTAGGGGAATCCCCCTATCTTGGACTTGATATATGTAAGACACAAAATGGGTTCAAAATATCACAGGTGGATAAAATAATTACTTTATTAAAAAGGTATAACATGGACCAATGCAAGATTTCCAAAACTCCTATGGAGAAGGAGTTTAACAATGATAACACTGATAGTCCTATATTTGATAAGGAGATTTATCAGACCTTAATAGGTAGTTTGTCATATTTGGGAAATTGGTCAAGGCCGGATATAGCTTATAGTGTAAATCAGTTGGCAATGTACACTATAGAGCCCAATATTAAACATTGGAAGGCTGCAAAACGAATACTTAGATATTTGAAGAACACTTTATATTATGCATTGTATTTAGAATCCGATAAGGAATTAAGTTTCACTGCATATGCTGATGCAAGTTTTGCAAACGATGTCAAAAGAAAGAAGTCAACATCTGGTTTGGTAATAATGCTAGGGAATGCATTGATAGAATGGCAGTCAATTAGGCAGCAACATATCAGTCTTTCAATAATGGAAGCTGAATTTTCTTGCTTATCTTTGTTATGTACAAAGCTGATTTATTTTAAACAACTCTGTTTGGATATTGAGTTGGATGTGACTAAACCATTTACTGTGTATGAAGATAACCAGGCTGCTATAAAATTAGCAACCAGTATTGCTGTTAAAACAAGATCAAAGCATACTGATTTAAGGTATCTGAATGTACGGCAATGTGTGGAAAACAAACTGATTGTGCTTAAGTACTGTGAGAGTGAACAGAATATAGCTGATAACTTCCCGAAGGCACAAGGTTTTCCAAAACATAATAATTGTTGTAAGAAATATAGTTTAACCATGTAACTCTGTAATACTGTAAATATGCACTGTAACTTTGTGGATGTGTGTATGTTGGATGTATATATATATATATATCGTACACCAAAGGGGAGAACGTTAGGTTTCTTTAAGAATCTAAAACATTTGGTTTACAATATATGGTTGTAAGTCATCATGACTCATCATTTTACTGAAGCCAGGATACTGATTGGCTGCAAGTAGCAGGCTTACTATAAAGCAGGAAGCCAGAAAGCACATACATCTCTCCATATTTCTACATCTCTCTCCATTGATGTGTTTGAGCTACGGTATTGCTGTTTTGCCTGCTGACTATGATGGTTAGTTTTCTACTGTATTGATTGATGAACTGTGTGTGAATATTGGACTGAAACTTGGACTATGCCTATATCCTGTATATAAAACCTTTACTTTAATACCCTTCAACTTCTGTAGTTGTGTGACTTTATGCTCATTGCTACAACTTTGCATACTGCTTTCATTTGCTGCATACTCCTTGTAACCAAGGAAACTCTGCTAATACTTATCAGTTTACTCACACGCTTGCAGTTGGGAAGTCTCAACAGTAGTTCCTGGTTTTGGAGTGAGTTCTGGTTATGTAGAAGGGTTTTTTATTTTTAAACCCTTCCAGAGAGAAAGCTGTACACGTTCACATTGATGCTGAAAAAGGCCAATGCAGTCCTAGGCTACACGAACAGAGGGATTAATATTAAGATCACATGACGTGTTAATATCACATTATAACATCTTGGTAAGACCACACATGGAATACTGCATCCAGTTTTGGTTGTCGGAATATAAAAAATATGTTAAGACTCTAGAACAAAGGTCTTCAAACATGGCAAGTTTAAGACTTGTGGACTTCAACTCCCAGAATTCCTGAGCTAACATGACTGGAGGAGGAATTCTGGGAGTTGAAGTCCACAAGCCTTAAAGCTGTCAAGTTTGAAGACCCCTGCTTTAGAAAGAGTGCAGAGAAGAGCAACAAAGATGATTAGTGGGCTGGAGGCTAAAACATACATGGAATGGTAGTAGGAATTGGGTATGTCTAGTTTAATGAAAAGAAAGGCTTGGATGATATCTCAGGGGCTGTTCCAATATCTCAGGGGCTGCCACAAAGAAGAGGGAGTCAAGCTATTCTCCAAAACATCTAAGATAGGACAAGAAGCTAATGCGGTGGAAACTAATCAAAGAGAAAACCAACCTAGAACTAAGGAGAAGTTGCCTATGAGTTAGAGCAATTAATCAGTGGAACAACTTGAATGCTCCAACACTGGAAGTTTTAAAGAAGAGATTGGACAACTGTTTGTCTGAAATGGTATAGAGTTTTCTGTCTGAGCTGAGGGTTGGACTAGAAGACCTCCAAAGGCCCTTCCAATGCTGTTATTCTGTTATTGGTCCCCCATGCTGGATACTAAGACTCCAACTGTTTGGTCTTGCTAGCTGAGAATGTTGGGAGTTATAGACTCAACAGATTCGGGGTGCATCAAGCATGGAATATTAGAAGAAGAGGTTCTCCAAAAGCAAGAGAGAATATTGTCATCATATCATTTGAATCTGAAAGCCGGAGGCCCCTACATGGTATCTATATACCACAGCTCTTGATTTCTCTTGTTTGCACCCACAGCATAAACCTTTGAACAAATAATGGTTTCACATAAGAAGAAGACAGGAAGGTATTCTGAAATTTAAAGACTATTGTTGCGTCTTCAGTGAGAGTGGATGCTACCAAGTGCATCTTCTCTGTCCTAGAATAGAATAGAATAACAGAGTTGGAAGGGACCTTGGAGGTCTTCTAGTCCAACCCCTTGCTTAGGCAGGAAACCCCACACCACTTCAGACAAATGGTTGTTCAACATATTTTTAAAAACTTCCAGAGTTGGAGCATTCACAACTTCTGGAGGCAAGTTGTTCCACTGATTAATTGTTCTAATTGTTGGGAACTTTCTCTTTAGTTTTAGGTTGCTTCTCTCCTTGATTAGTTTCCACCTGTTACTTCTTGTCCTGCCCTCATGTGTTTTGGAGAATAGCTTGACTCCCTCTTCTTTGTGGCAGCCCCTGAAATATTGGAACACCGCTATCATATCTCCCCCAGTCCTTCTTTTCAATTAAATTAGACATACCCAGTTCCTGCAACTGTTCTTCATATGTTTTAGCCCCCAGTCCCCTAATCATCTTGGTTGCTCTTCTCTGAACTCTTTCTAGAGTCTCCACATCTTTTTAACATCGTGGCGACCAAAACTGGATGCAGGATTCCAAGTGTGGCTTTACCAAGGCCTTATAAAGTGGTATTAACACTTCACGTGATCTTGATTCTATCCCTCTATTTATGCAACTTAGAACTGTGTTTGGCTTTTTGGGCAGCTGCTGCACATGGCTGGCTCATATTTAAATGATTGTCCACTAGGACTCCAAGATCCCTCTCACAGTTAGTACTATTGTGCAAGGTACCACCTACACTGTACCTGGGCATTTGATTTTTCTTGCCGTCTCCTGATTCAGTGCTGCATCACATGGCTTAGCGGCAAAGCCTGATACAACTTTTAAGGTACTCCAAGGTGTGATACATTGTGGATTTGCCAAAACAAAAATATGTCTGAATGCACACACCTTTTTTAAATAGACCATTCTAGAGTCCAGAAAAGCAGAGGAATTTTTGGAAGCACAGGGTTGGTCTTAATTACCACTCCTACCCCTGGCACGTTTCTGAATAAGGATGCTAGATGTCGCCTGCCATTCAACTATTTCCAACTGATGGCAGAAGGTGACAGACTGACAGCTTGTGAAATGGATGCCAACCCCTCCTTTCACTCTACCAATTTCTAATCTATTGCCCTAGATGGCATAACGAGAAGGCTCTGAGAGGGGAGAATAGAATGACAATGCTTTGCAGGCAGGAAGACGCATATCAAGAGAGAGGAAAATCAGTGACACTCTTTTAAAAAAAACTTTAATAACTGTTTAGCCATAGGGCAGAAGGTCAAGATTAAAAGCTGTATGGTAGAGTGAATGTATTTGATGGCACAGTTACAAATGTTATCCATGCCAACCCCGTAAGAAACAGATCAACCCATGCAAAGAAATCACCTAAGTGTGTTACAGAATAACAGAGTTGGAAGGGACCTTGGAGGTCTTCTAGTCCATCCCCAATCCCCACTCAGGCAGAAAACCCTATTATCGTTTCAAACAAATAGTTGTCCAATCTCTTCTTAAAAACCTGCACAGTGTTGGTCCCGGGATTGCCATTTGTACAATTCACAATCGGCTTCCAACAAGCAGAGTCAACAGAGAAAGCAACAATAAAATGGGGTTCTGACCCAGGCATCATCAAACTTAATAAAACACAAACTGAATTTAAAAGTCAAACCTTTTTTTAATGCGACACTGGGAATTACTTGCATTCCCAGCCAAAATTCATTAGACACAGTTCCTCCAGATAAGAGCAAACTTTTCAATGCTGCCAAGAAACAGAAGTCCAATTAAGGCTAACATAAACCAACCCAAAAACCTAAAAAAACCCGACCAGAATACAGAGCTTCATGAAGGAAGATTCAGAGATTACTGAACTGCTTTGCTTCCTGCAAAGCTCTTCGTCATTGAGGTCTGACTTTTATCCCTTATGGGAAGGGCAATCACTTCCCAGCCTTACTCCCAAGTCGCTCCTTCTGTTTCCTGGCCCCATCCCTGCATCGGATGCAGGACTCTCGTCCAAATCCTCTCCAGACTCCCTGATTGGTTCCCTTCCGTCCTCACTGTCCGATACCTCTGCCATCCGCACCAGCTGCTGGCGAACCACAACACATGGTAAATAGTGGTCACAGTGGCATCTCACTTAACAACACACAGTGACTCCCTTAACGACCAAATGGGAAGGGGCAGGGTAAGTTCATTATGGTCACATGATGTTTGGCATAGCGACCGTATCGCTTAGTGACAGAGTTGCCGGTCCCAACTGTACTTGTTCAGCGAGGACTACCTACAAATCACTGAAAGCCGTTGCTCCCAATTTAAGTGCAACTTTGTTCATTGTAACTTGTGAGGTTTCCACTGGAAGCCCTTATGCAACTGCTTTAGTTCCGGTAAACCCATACTGGTGGTTGTCTTTTTTTTTAGGTTTTCAGAATGCCAAGCCCATTCAGGTGTTCCATATAATTCTGGATAAAGATATCTGAATCAGCAGGAAGTTTTGGGTGATGTCTCCTCCCCCCCACCTCTAAAAATGCCTCCGAGGTTGGAAGGAAAGGACTGGTTTCCCTTCCTTCTGCTTCTCTATCAATTTCTTCTATATATTTTCCTTCTCAGATTTGTGTTATTGTTTTTTTAAAAAGTGTTATTGGTGCCCCAGGGAGGGGAGAGGTTAACCTAATCTTACGTAGCTTTTTCTCTGGTAATATTACACTAATAAACTAGAGCATACAAAACATTTGCTAGACCAATACTTGAATACAGCTCATCCAGTCTGGAACCCACATTACGTATCTGATATTAACACAGTTGAGAAAGTCCAGAAATATTTCACAAGAAGAGTTCTCCACTCCTCTACTCGTTGCAGAATACCTTATGCCACCAGACTTGAAATTCTAGACCTTGAAAACTTACAACTATGCCGCCTTCGGTCCGATCTAAGTATAGTATATAAAATCATACATTGCAATGTCCTACCTGTCAATGAATACTTCAGCTTCAACCATAACAACACAAGAGCAAACAATAGATACAAACTCAAGGTTAACCGCACCAAACTTGATTGCAGAAAATACGACTTCAGCAACAGAGTGGTCAATGTCTGGAATACTCTACCTGACTCTGTGGTTTCTTCCCCAAACCCCAAAAACTTTAACCTTAGACTGTCTACTATTGACCTCACCCCTTTCCTAAGAGGTCTATAGGGGGCGTGCATAAGTGCACCAATGTGCCTACCGTCCCTGTCCTATTGTTTCTTTTATATTTTATTTTTCTTATATGTAACCATGTATTCATAACTATGTTTTTACTTATACCTATTATCTTGTAAGCAATTGATAAATAAATAAATAAATAAATAAATAAATAAATAAATAAATAAAATAAAATAAATAAACAAGCAGAGAAGTGCAGCAATATAGATTCTGAGACTCCTCCGTTTTTCTTTTTGGAAAGTTTGCTTTATGCAAGAAAATAAAGGTGTCTTTTGGAAATCAGGAAAATGTGTGTGTGTGTATACACACGCACACACACACACACACACACACACACACATCCTCAGCCCCTACCATGCGCGTGGGCACTTACTAGCTGTGAGCAGTGGCAGTGTGACAAATATAGCAAAATCAAAATGCAAGCTACAGTGAATAGGAGGGAGGGAAAAAAAATCTTCCACTGACCATCTGTGAAAACAAGGCATGTAGCCATCAAACGCAGAGGTCGTAAATATGCACAAATGCTAAAAACCAAATGGCATAAAGGAAAGAAAAATAAAACCAAAAAGCAGCACAAAAGGGAGTAAGATTTAAGCTCAAAACAAATCAAAATGTTTAGAGCTGATGCAAAAAACAACCTCGATCTTGGTACTGTATCAACTTGACATCTATTTTCATTTTGTCTACCCCCTCCTTTCTTTCTTTCTTCCCCCCCCCCCCTCTTCTTTTTCTTTTTATTTAGGGGGGAAAAAAAAGCTACAACACAATGAAAGATGAGGGGAAGATCAAAACCATACAGCAGCTCTTCAGATAAACGACTCCTTTCATGTTAACAAAGCCACGAAAGCTGCTGATTGGACATGCTGAACAGTTGACATTCAGTGTGATGGATGGGTGATGATATAATATTCAACCTTCCTGTTGACGTGTTGTTGTTACAAGCTGTCTGCCACCATTGATAGCACGAAAGTAAAGCAGATCATACACTTTTGCCACCATCTTCTCTACCCAACTGCAGATCCCACTGCCAGTTCAGATATGATGTGCCAACACACACACACACACACATACACACACAAAACTCAGGGTTGGAAGACATCTCCGTGGGTGGATCACCAAAAGTTTCTCCCCCCCCAAAAAAAAGTTTAAAAGGCAAAGAAGAATGTTCTATTCTTAGGAAAAATACTGGGAAGGATTTTGAAGAAAGCTTAAGGGACATTAATAAGAATAGCACAAATTGCTTTAGGCAACGGAGAAAAAAATCATAACTCAGGAGCAATGGTGCCAAAGAGACAACTCTTAAGAATGAAATCTGGATGTAAGTCAAAGCACCTGAAGGCAGGACAAGAAGCAATGGATGGAAACTAATCAAGGAGAGAAGCAACCTAGAACGAAGGAGAAATTTCCTAACAGTGAGAGAACAATAAACCAGTGGAATGGCTTGCCTCCAGAAATTGTGAATGCTCCATCACTGGAGGCTTTTGAGAAGAGACTGAAAAGCCACTTGTCTGGAATGATATAAGCAGGGGTGGGATTCAAATTTTTAAATCACCGGTTCTGTAGGCGTGGCTTAGCTGGTGGGCGTGGCTTGGTGGTCATGTTATTGGCTGGGCATGGCCAATTCAATATCACTCACATCGAGGCATGCATCTCCTCACCTGGCCTCTCATGACTGTGGGAATACTGCAACAGTCGTAAGTGTGAAAAATGGTTATAAGTTACTTTTTTCAATGCCATTGTAACTTTGAATGGTCACTCCACACAAGCAAAGTACCAGCAAAGGAGGAAAAAAAAACTCCAGAGAAGTTCCAGAGACAGGAAGTCTAGTCCTGCCAAGAATGGAATAAGGGTTAACGGAGAGGCAGTTTCTGTAAGCAACCCCAGAATGTTTCCTTCCTGTCTTCCTTACAGGATTAGGCCATTAATTTCTTCTAACAACCAGTTCTCCGAACTGCTTAGAATGTTAACAACCGGTTCTAGCGAATAGGTACGAACTGGTAGAATCCCACCCCTGGATATAAGGCAGGGGTCCCAAAACTTGGCAACTTTAAGACTTGTGGTCCCAGAGAGCTGAAGTCCACAAGTCTTAATGTTGCCAAGTTTGGAGATCTCTGATATAGGATCTCCTGTTTGAGCAGATAGTTGGATTGAAAGACCACCGAGATCCCTCCCAACTCTGTTATTCTATTATTATTCTGATAATAAAATAAAACAGAAAATCACTGCTGATGGAATGATCAGGAAGAACAGTCCAGGATCCACGAACCCCACCTGGCAGTTAAACACCATGATCCCAAATCTTTATCTCTACCCACACCGACACCAGTTTGATTGGAGCAACACAAAAACCGTCAGCGACATTGCCACCCGCAAGTTCCTCAAAGCCTGGCTCTCCTCAAAATATCCCATCAAAAGATACATTGACCTACCACCAGTCTACGAAACCACCACCCCCAGAAGCCAAATCAACCATACAGCCAACCAGAGATGGCACTGACCCCCAACCAATCCATGCAACCCTCCCCAGCCAGCAGTTTAACACCCAACAACCCTGACCTGATGTAATCTCTTTATCACAAGACCCACAAGACCCATCACTAGACTCACTCAGAGGTGGAATTCAGCAGGTTCTGACCAGTTCTGGAGAAGCGATCATGCAACAATACAAGAGCACACACAATAGATACAAACTCAATGTTAACTGCTCCAAACTCAATTGCAGAAAGTACGACTTCAGCAACAGAGTGGTCAATGCCTAGAATGCACTACCTGACTCTGTAGTTACATCCTCTAACCCCCACTCCTTTAATCTCAAACTATCCACTATTGACCTCACCTCATTCCTAAGAGGTCTGTAAGGGGCGTGCATAAGTGCACCAACGTGCCTACCGTCCCTGTCCTATTGTCCCCATTTATTCGTACCTATTTCCTGCATTCTTACTCATGTTTATACTTATACCTATTAGCTTGTAAGCAATTGACAAATCAAATAAATAAATATTGGAATATTGCTATCAGGTCACCCCTGACAAATCAAAATAAATAAATACATCAATACATAAATAAATAAACTTTGAGTAATTGGGAGAACTGGCAAATACCACCTCTGACTGGTCCCGCCCCCATCTACTCTCTGCCTCCCGAGTCCCGGCTGATTGGCTGGGTCTTCTTTGGTTGCCCTGCACAGGAGAACGGAGCTGGAAAGCAGGTTAGTGGGGTGAAGAGCAGTGGTGGGATTCAAAAAGTTTTGCAACCAGTTTGGTGGGCATGGCTTGGTGGGCACGCTTTGCCAAACACACACTTTGCGCAGGTGTAGAGGCATTTGTGTAGACGCAGAGGTGTTCCCATTCACCTCCTGCAAGCCTGCACTCTCCCGGTCGCTTCAGCAGAGTGCCGTGCAAAGCAGGTGCGCTTCAAAAGCAGAGGATAAAAGTGAGTATGGGAGCCTGGGCAGGCCCAGCAGCAGAGAGACAGAGAGAACCAGAGAACCAGTTCAGTCTCCACTGCTAATCACTGCTACCGGCTCAGCAGAACCGGGCAGAACCAGTAGAATACCATGACTGGTGGGGAGGGAATGGGATTTTGCAGTATCCTTCCCCTGTCATGCCCACCAAGCCAAACCCACCAAGGCAAGCCACGCCCACCAAGGCAAGCCACGCCCACCAAGCCATGCCTGCAGAACCGGTAGTAAACTTTTTTGAATGCCACCACTCGACTCACTGATCCATCACAAGACGCTGACTTGACACACCCACAACTGAAACCCTTATAAACAGAAGAACACCGACATCCCTTAAACTCCCTTGAAGGTGTTACCTAGCCTGGTAATGAAACATTCGGAAACCAACTGACAAGCTTGGAGAACTAACCTTCACCCTCATCCTGCACCTGAGCTACAGATATTTGCCACTATGGCAGAGCAGTCCAAATTAGAAGGAGACATCAGCGGCCTTTAAAAATTTGCCATCAATATGGTGAAGCAGAGAAATGGAGAGGACCATTTCTCAGCTGTTCTCCAGGGGAAAGAGAAAACTTCCCCCAATTTTCTCAATGGCAGGATTCCTATTTAGCAAAGACAGTAGCATTCTTACTGGGAAAGGCCCAGGGGATGAATTCTCTCCCATGTCTTCCCTTGGGATTTAATAAAAGTTTGGAAAGACTAGGAAGCTTCCATTTGGAGAGATAATTGGAGAGATAATTGAATAATAAAAGACAAGGCTGAAGGATTACTAAATCAGAAAGCAGATTCTGATTGATTTTTCTTAAAAGGTATAACTTCCTAACAGTTAACAATTGTTCCCCTGTAGAGGGTAGAACTAATTTTCAGGGGAAACTGTGGAGGCTCTTTCACTGAATGGGCAATCTCATTGTTGAGAGCCATTTCCCAGAGATGCATTAATTTATTGTGGGATTCAGTGATTCCTTCCAACTTTGTGATGCTATAATTCTAAGTAAGGATGGCAAAAATGTCACACTTTGTCCAGTCTGAAGTTTTTGCCACACTTACTTGTGGCAAATGTATGTGCCCACGTTTTCTTTGCCTGAAACTGTGGAAGCAAACGCTCCTGCATGCAATTCTGTAAGAGAGAGAGAGAGAGAAAGAAAAAGAGAGAGAGAGAAAGAGAGAGAGAGAAAGAGAAAGAAAAAGAGAGAGAGAAAGAGAGAGAAAGAAAAAGAAAAGAGAAAGAAAGAGAAAGAAAGAAAGAAAGAAAGAAAGAAAGAAAGAAAGAAAGAAAGAAAGAAAGAAAGAAAGAAAAAGAAAGAAAGAAAGAAAGAAAGAAAGAAAGAAAGAAAGAAAGAAAGAAAGAAAGAAAGAAAGAAAGAAAGAAAGTAAGTTCATCTGCTTGGCACAAATCTAATGCTTGAATGCAAATGTTCTTTGCTAAAGAAAATCCATGCAAGAAAAATATTGTGCAACCAGCATCCACTCAACAATTTAACATTTTTTTGCCAGGCATATTGTATTCCACCTCTGGCAATTTTAGGAAGGGATTTGAGTTTTAAAATATCCTGGGCCAATAGGCTTTGGAAATCAGAAATTCTTGTAAAACCAGGGCCCTTGTTTCCCAAGTCTGAATTCCCGGTGCTCTGGGAAATTACACAGTTAGCACTGCTCATCCCCATCCATCAGGCAGCTGGAGAGGCATCAAAACATGATAGATTCGAAATTATCACAGGACTGCCACCCGGCATTTGCAACTATCTCAAGAATTGAAATGTTTTTTTTTTTTTACATTATTAAACATCTACATTAAGTCAGCATCGCTCATTGTCATTTTAAACCCAGCACACTATTGAAAGGGAAAGGAAAAGAGGAGAGTTGCTGAGAGAGCAAGAAGATGTGGGAAGTCACCCCTCCTAGAAGAACGAAATATTTTGAGTAATGTTTAAAAAGGCAGAATATTATATTTCCCTAAAGGAGAAACATATTTTTAAAGGCAGAAAGCAGCTCTCTGCCCCCAGCAGATATTTGATCCATTAAGAAAGACTGGGCCATCCTATCTACAAAACAAAAGACATTCAGCCTCAGGGTGATGGGATTAGCCCTCATTCAAGATCCACACCAGGACAAAGCCATTAAGATACAATAGGAATTGCCCAACACCCTTTCAGAACACAAGCCTCTTCATTACAACATCACCCTCCAAGCTTCAACTAAACCTGGGTGCTCAGACAAACATGACCCCACATAGCCCCATGGGAGTCTGATAATAGCCAATAGAATACATGTTTTTGCACAGGAACAGAAAGCTCAAGTTCAAAGCCCAAGAGAAGGTATCAAAGCCCCCCACTATATGGTCAGCTGCACCAGGACCATTGTGCTTCGTGGTTCACCATTAAACCATCTTTCCAATCAGACTCCATGTTTCCAGTGTCTTTCTCCTGGCTTGGAAGTGAACCAGATGGATATTTCTTTCAACAAAGGCAATCTAGATTTTATTTCCCTGAAACTCCCTGGGATCTGATTGTTCTGACCTAGGCTTCACAAAATCACGAAGCGAAGCAGATTCCTCATCCAGACAAAACCCTTTTTTATTAGCCTAATGTGAATTCCTCTCATTCACATCCAGCAAAGTCCCAGCAAACAGTCTTAAAGAGTGATTTACAGCTTACAGACCTTATCAGGCTGGGAGAGTTGCCAGGCTGATAGCGCAACTCTGTACCAGAAAATACTTGGCAAGGAGTCACAAACAAATCTTCACCCTAATTAAATGAACTAATTGTATCCTGCACTCCCCTTTTGCTCCTCTTTATTCCCTGTGGGAGGGACCATTCACCATCCATCTTTGCCTTTACTCCTGAGTTGACCCTTGTTCCTTAGCTGTTCCCTTCTTCGGGCACCTCTGTGCATGAGCACACTGGGAACAGGCTCCAGCTGTTCTTCTGCCTCACTGATGTCAAGACTCTAAAGGTGGCTGATAACTGTCAGACGGCCCTGGCCCCATCTCTGCCTCCAATGCAGAGCACTCATCAGAGCCTTCCCCAGGCTCCAAGACTGGCCCATGTCCCTCCCCAACAACCTCACTGTCTGAGTCTGCCTCCGCTGGCCACTGGCCACTGGTGGGCCACAACACTGATTTTCCTTACAATATTGGAATATATATTAAGAAAATTAATAATTTTCTGGTATGTCACTCTGGGGTGGCAAGGCCCGTTAGCAGAACCATTTCTTCAGGGCCTTTTGAAAGATTGAAAGCCAATCTTATTTCTGAAGGGGTGATATTCCACAAAGGGAACCATCACGGAGAAGGCCCTCTTCTTGGTCCCACTAGATGGATCTCCTTAAGAGAACAGAGTTGTAATATTCCCTGTCTCCCCACTCTGGTGGATTAGGTAGATGTAACTGGGAAAATATGTTCCTTCAATTAATCTTGTCCTAAGCCTAGGTAATCCTTTAAAGGTAACAACCAGCACCCGGAATTGCACCCAGAATCAAACCAGCAGCCGATGCAACCCTCATAAGGGAATGTTAGCAATAATTTGATATTTGTTCTCAACTTTCCACTATCAAGTACAGGCAGAATTCATTTTACAAAAGGGATATTTCTTAAAATGAAACATTTTTAAACATGCAAACTGCTTGATCTGTAGAGAGTCTTCATCAGACACTATGGAAAAGTAGCTATTTGCAGCTTTAGAAAGGGTAAAGCAACATATTTGTAACATGCCCAAGCTGTATTTCCTCTGGGTGTTAATGTGCTTTATTGGAGGCAGAGTGATTTTTTTTTAAAGTTATTTTTGTTTAGATACAGCAAGTATCAAATTATAATTAATCGGAGGTGACAATTATAACTACAACTGTGTCCCCAGGTTACCAAGAAACCAGAAAAACACAAGTCATTCACATGTTTCTCGCTTGGGCTGAAACTCTTCCAAGAAAAATAGAGAGGTTTTTTTTAATGTCTTATGCCTTCTCAATTAAAATACATTTCAGGCCAAACTCTATTAATTATACATGTGTATATAAAATGACAAGACTTCCCTTTCTCCAGTAAATGATCACAAGGAACCAGCTCAATAAAGCGAAGCATAATTCTTCATTTCATTTTTGCAAAGGATGGATGTTTTAGGGCTGACCACACAATTCTTAGAAGATGACCTCACCCTATTTTTTTTTTTTTTTGAAAGGTAAAAATGGCGGCACTAGAGTTGATTCCAATGGAGCCAGAGATAAGGCACTGGTTCGAGGTTTCTGGAATAAAACTATTCCTATTCCATTCCATTCTACCTTCCTCTTCTCTTCTCTTCTCTTCTCTTCTCTTCTCTTCTCTTCTCTTCTCTTCTCTTCTCTTCTCTTCTCTTCTCTTCTCTTCTCTTCTCATTCTCTTCTTGTCTCGTCTCATCTCGTCTAGTCTAATTTACTACCTTATCCCATCCCATGCCATCCTATTCTATTGTACTCTATTCTAATGACCTATCCTATTATACTCTACTCAATGTCCTATCCTATCCTATTGTACTCTACTGTCCTATCCTATCCTATTGTACTCTGCTCTATTCTAATCCCTATCCTACTCTACTCTACTCTACTCTACTCTACTCTACTCTATTCTACTCTATTCTACTCTAATGTCCTATCTTATACTATTCTATCCTATTGTACTCTATTCTAGTGCCCTATCCTATTATACTCTACTCTAATGCCCTATCCTATCCTATTGTACTCTACTCTATTCTAATGTCCTATCCTATTGTATTCTACTCTACTGTCTTTCCTATCTTAATGTACTTTATTCTAATGCCCTATCCTATTATACTGTACTGTGCTGTACTGTATTTTACTCTACTCTACTCTACTCTACTCTACTCTACTCTACTCTACTCTACTCTACTCTACTCTACTCTACTCTATTCTAATGCCTTATCCTATTGTATTATTCTCTACTCTATTCTACTCTAATGCCCTATCCTATCCTACCCAACCCCCTCAGCATTTTTGCTCGGAGGTGGGAAAAGCTGCCTCTCAGCTTTTCTCCTCTCCTGCCAGAAAAGAGAGCTTGCTAGCCATCTCCCCGTGGAGGGGAAGGAATGGAAGGAAGGCGCAGAGGCGCTGGGAACATGCCAATCAAAGAACAAGAGGCTAAAGTGAACACAGATGAGGGCCGTAGCTCCTGTTACTTAATCAAAAAGGCTGAAAACCGAGTCACCGGGGCCAGCACAGAGTCATGTGTTAGAACAACAGCTGATCTGTATTAAAGAAGATTAACTCGCCGTGCCACTGCGGAGGGCCCTGGATTATTTTATGTACTTCCCCTGCTATACAAGCCGTCAGCACAATTATTGCCCTGCAAAGTGAATGACTGATCTGTAACCACAGCTAAACAGCAGGCTGCTCAGGGGCCTGGCCTGCCTCACGAAGATGGATTTTCATAGGCATCAAAGCCCTTTTAATGGTTTCCCCTGTTCCCAGGCACAAGGTCCCCCCCCCCTTTTTTTTTTTTTGGCCAGCATGGAGAACTCAGGATGAAGGCTCCCTGTCTGAAAAGATTTGGCCAGTTGTCACTTGACAATTCCCAACTAGCATGAGGGAGGAGGAGGAGGGAGGGAGGGAGGGAGGGAGGGAGGGAGGGAGACAGGACAAAGTGAAGGAAAGATAGATAGGTAGGCTGGTCTCCCGCTTTGGAGGATTAAAAATAAATAAATAAAAAATCAAGAGGAAGAGAGAGAGAAAGAGAGAGAGAGAAAGAAGGAGAAGTACAGATGCTTTTCGAACACGAGCAACTGCCTCCATCCACAGCTGAATGCAATGCGCTTAACAAATAACAGCAATTTAGCTGTGCTTGCAAGGAATAGCTTGAGTCACTTCGCATTAGCATCTAGCTGAGTGTTAAAGTCATTTCTACATGGGGAGCAGAAAAAAGGAATTTCAGCTCCAAGCAGCCTTTCAAGAATGCTTAAATATTTGAATATAAAATTCCTTTGTGCTTGCCGTGATTTTGCCTTACATCTGACCCTCCACGTTCTCACCACGCAATATTGCTTTGCCGCCGCCTCTGTGTTGTGCTTCGCTGGGGCTTCTCAATGTTTACTCACCGTTCCTTTTCTGTGCCTAGCCTCCCACTCTCCCATCGCACTCCCCTTCCTCACAACCTCTAAAGTTGATCTTATGTAGTGGTAAGGTATTTATTACAACAAGCCTTTTTAATCTCCAGGGATCCTTTGGGGAAAATCACCTGAAACGGTAGCAATTTTTCCTTAGTCTACAGCGATGGGTTCCTCTCAAAATTCAGCTCACAGATAGAGTGCTGTATGAAAACATCACAGATACAGGGGTTGTGAATAACAAAATGGGGACCACATGATGTGGAAAGGATGCTACCTCACCCAGGGGTGGGATGCAAATATTTTTACTACCAGTTCTGTGGATGTGGCTAGCTGGGAGTGGCTGTATGGGAGTGGCCATGTGACTGGGTGGGTGTGGCTTCTTCTTTTTGTGAACTCCCCCCGCACTCCATTTATTTGCCTCCTGGGCCTCAAGGAAGCCTCCTGGGGCAGCATTTTTGATCTCAAGAGGCTTCCCTTGAGGCCCAGGAAGGCAAAAAACAGAGCGCCGGGGGGGGGCACGCAGTACCTCCCAGCGCACTCCATTTTTTGGCCTCCTGGGCCTCAGGGAAGCCTGAGGAAGACAGTGAGAGGGATTCTGGCACAACTAATCATCGGAGCAGCTGATCGTCAGAACAGCTGATCGTCGGAACAGCTGATCATCGGGAGGAAAAAAAAGAAATACCGGTTTGGTCGAGCCGGTAGCTGTTTTTTTTAAACTACCGGTTGAACTGGGCCGAACCAGTAGAATCCCAGCACTATCTCACCCAAGTCCATGGGAATTGTCACCCTTTCCAATGGGCCTCATTGACTACAGGTAGTCCTTGAAATTTGTTTAGTGATCATTCAAAGTTACAACAGCACTGAAAAAAGTGACTTATGACCATTTTTCATAATTATGACCATTGCAGCATCTCCATATCACATGATCAACATTCAACATGCAACTGGCTCATATTTATGACAGTTGCAGTGGCCCAAGGTCATGTGATCAGCTTTTTGACCTTCTGTGACAAGCAAAGTCAATGGGGAAGCCAGATTCACTTAACAACCATGTTACTAACTGCAGGGATTCCCTTAACAAGAGTGGCAAGAAAGGTCATAAAATGGGGCAAAAGTCACTTAACAACTGTGTTGCTTAGCAACATAAATATTGAGCCCAATTGTGGTTGTAAGTCAAAGACTACCTGTATTGACTTGGGATTTCCTTTGATTGTTTAGGAAATAATCCCTAAACAATCTTCAAGTGCAACCATCTTTCTTAGCAAGGTGGACAAGATCGTTCTAGGAAATGCTGTTGACCTTAATCTATAGCTTTGCTCAGTTGTGAACATTTACAAGGCATAATCTAGTGCCAGGGTCTCCAACTCTTGGCAACAGTAAGGCTTGTGGATTTCAACTCCCAGAATTCCTCAGCCAGCCATGCTGGTTGGGGAATTCTGGGAGTTGGAGTCCACAAGTTTTAAAAGTTGTCAAGGTTGGAGACCCCTGACCTAATGATCCCATGGAGAAAGGCCTTCTATGTGGTGGCTCCCTCCCTGAGGAACATCATCCCTGAAGAAAAAAAATGGCCCCTATTTTGACACTGTTTGGAAAGGCTTAAAGATCTCAGGGTGATATGGAACCCATCAAGTAGTTGGTTTGATTGATGTGACCAGAAAAGTGAGCATTTATTAGGTTTTTTTTATTGTGGTTTTGTTTCTGTAAGCCAAACTTGCCAAGTTTAAGACTTGTGGACTTCAACTCCCAGAATTCCTGAGCTAACATGACTGAAGGAGGAATTCTGGGAGTTGAAGTCCACAAGTCTTAAAGCTGTCAAGTTTGAAGACTCCTGCTGTAAGCTGTCCAGAGTCACTTTGAGTTTGGGCCACTACATAAATTTTCTTAATAAATGAACAAATAAAATTAAACAAAAAATTGGAAGAGAGAACAAGCATTCATGCACTCATTGTTTTTATAAAGTAAATGTGAGTTACACCTTCTAGCCTGTTTCACTCTTTTTGTTTTGGGTTCGCCCCCACCTTATATGGGGTATAAATATGGAAAATGAAATAATAATAATAATAATAATCAGGGCTGTGTTCATTCCTATAAGAAGATACGAAAGGACGTTTGTTTAGAAGTTAGATTCTTTAAGTCAAATGTGCCCCATTCTTTAACTTGTTCCAAGATTTCTCTTGTCTGCCAATTGGAATTTGTTCCTCAGAAAAAAAGACATTTTTTTAACAACTGCATGACTAATACCAACAATCTGCAAATTTAGTTCCCCTTTCTTTAAATCGGGTAGATTTCTAGATTCTGTGATAATTGCTTTTTCCATGCCTCTCTTTCTGTCTTCTATACTAGAGGCAGCCAATATCATGGAACGGTGGAGATACAGAATGGCTAAGTTCAGATAACATGCACAATTAGGAGTAGTTAAAAGATGCTGAAACTACATTGATGCAACCTGCTAAGATGTTTAAGTTCTACTTTTCAATGGCTTACTTTAACATGCTGCACAAAGGTTTTATTTCATCTTTATTTGGGGTTAACTCAAGGTGATGTACATATACATAAGGAGTCTTAGTCTTAGCCTTAATCTTAGGTGACGATGTACATAAGGAGTCTTAGTGGACAACCAGATAATTATGAGCCAGCAGTGTGCAGCAGCAACCAAAAAAGCTAATGCAACCCTAACTTGCATTAATAAAGGGATATAATTGAGATCAAGGTGAGGTACTAATACTACTCTATAAAGCCTTAGTAAGACGACACCTAGAGTACTGCATCCAGTTTTGGTCACCACACTATAAAAAGATGTTGAGACTCTAGAAACAGTACAAAGAAGAGCAACCAGAATGATTAGGGGACTGGAAAGTAAAACATATGAAGAACGGTTACAGGAACTGGGTATGGCTAGTCTAGTGAAGAGAAGGATCAGGGGAGACAGGATAGCAGTGTTCCAATATTTGAGCGGCTGCCACAGAGAGGAAGGGGTCAAGCTATTCTCTAAAGTGCCTGTAGGCCAGACAAGGAATAATGGATGAAAACTGAACAAGGAGAGATTCAACCTGGAAATAAGGAGAAACTTTCTGACAGTGAGAACAATCAACCCATGGAACACCTTGCCCTTGGAAGTTGTGGGAGCGCCATCATTTGAGACTTTCAAGAAGAGATTGGAATGCAATTTGTCAGAAATGGTATAGGGTCTCCCACTTGGGCGAGAGGTTGGACTAGATGACCTATAAGGTCCCTTCCAGTTCTGATTATCTGTTATCTGTTACTATACTTGATGCACTGGTGATGCAGTGGTTAAAGTGCAGTATTGCAGGCAAACTCTGCCCACAGCCTGGAGTTCGATCCTGATGGATTTGAAGATTGACTCAGCCTTCCATCCTTCTGAGGTTGGTAAAATGAGGACTCGGGTTGTTGGAGGCAATATGTTGACATAATAAACTGCCCAGACAGAGCTTTAAAATGCTATGGGGCAGTATATAAGTCTAAGTGCTATTGCTACATCCTGTTCTCCCCACAGCCACCACCCTGTGAAAGAAAGACAATGGCCAAGGTCATCCATCCATCATGTCTACCAAAGAGAGAACAAGAAGGGTTGGACTTAGATTGTTAGTGGGAATGTAATGACTCTAGGTTGATGATGCACTTAACTCCACCTCTCAGCTCAGGCTGCTCTTCTCCTACAGTCCATGGCCAAAACCTTCTCCAAGATAGTACTTCCAAACCATGAATACTCTCACTTTGCACGTGTGTCTACATCAGGGGTATCAAACACGTGGCCCACGGGCCAGATGTGTCACACACTTGCCACCCTAACCCCCCGGTTTAGCGAAGGGCAAAAAAGTCACAATACATCATGTGACGACAATCGGACAGTGTGAGTTTGACACCCCTGGTCTACATATTTCCTGCCTAAATTTCATACCTTACATTTCTCCTGGCTGAAGGATATCTTCTTCCTCTTAGCCCAGACTCCCAATTTGTTCAGACTGAACTGCAACCTCATTCCCCCTACCTCGCATGACATTGCCTCAATCTGAATTTGTCACCACCAAATTTGATAAGTAACCCATTCATCCCATTATCCATTGTACACCTATTACAAAGGTGGAATAATTCTGGTTTGAAGACTGATCTGCAGGACATAGCAGATGCACCCTCCAACCAGAGATGGTATTCAGCAGGTTCTGACCAGTTCTGGAGAACCGGTAGCAGAAATTTTCAGTCGTTCGGAGAACTGGCAAATACTACCTCTGACTGGCCCCGCCCCCATCTATTCTCCGCCTCCTGAGTTCCCAGCTGATTGGCTGGGTCTTCTTTGGTTGCCCTGCCCAGGAGAACAGAGCTGAAAAGCAGGTTAGTGGGGTAGGGAGGGAATGGGGATTTTACAGTATCCTTCCCTTGCCACGCCCACCAAGCCACGCCTACCAAGCCACACTCACAGAACTGGTAGTAAAAATATTTGAATCCCACCACTGCCTCCAACCCAATGTCTACAACCAATAACTCTGACTCTCTGAATGTGATTAATCAGCCAGTAGAGGACTCACCCTTTTCCAGTACCGTCCAAACCAAATCCCCTCAATTTTATCAAAGAAACTGAAACAAGTGAAGAATTTATTTCTTGTGTTTGGCAGAACTAATCTTCCAACAGAAGTTCAATGGAAGTTATAAATAAGTACCCAAATCTTTAGGAAAACTAGGATAGACATCGCTAAAAAGAAAAGGGAGAGGATGGAAATAAACTTCTAATGGTCAAAATTTACACCTGGGGAGAAAATCAGAAATAAAAGATTTGCAGTTACTTCTGATCTCTCATAACATTTGGAACTTTGTTCCCCTGAATCATTACTACAGATTGCTATATAGGTGGTCCTTGATTTACGACTACAATCAAGTCCAACATTTCCATTTCTAAGCAAGACAGCTATTAAGTGAGTTCTGTTCCATTTTACGGCCTTTCTTGACACATTTGTTAACTGAATCACTGTGTTCTGATCTAGGCTTCCTTGGAAAGCATAAAACACAATCTTAGTTCTGGCAAAACCTCTTTTATTTCCACGGCTGTGAATTACGTTCATTCACAGCCTGCAAGGCTTCCCAAACAGTCTTTCAGGGGAATATTGATAAATACCCACCTTATGGCACTTGGAATGCTGCCAGAAAACTAATTGCCAAATGCAGGGCAAGGCCAAACTCGACACAGAGTCAAACAGAACTTTTCACCGATTGAATCGACCAGATGAACTAATTGCTTCCTGCAAAAGCTCACATCCCATTCGTTCCTCTTTTATGTCCTGTGGGAGGGGCCAATCATCTTACTCCTGAGCCGATCCTGCTTTCTCAATTGTTCTTGTCTTCTGGTAGCCCTGCGCATGCGCAGGCTGGGAACCGGTTCCAGAAACTCCCCCCCACCCCTGTCTCACTGCTGTCTGAGTCTGAAGGCAGCTGATGACTGCCAGCCTGCCCTGGCTCCATCTTTGTCTCTGATGCAGAGCCCTCATCCGAGCTTTCCTTAGCCTCCAAGACTGGCCCAGGTTCCTCCCCAACCTCCTTACTGCTGTCCGACTCTGCTGTCAGCTCCGTCAGCTGCCAGACGGCCACAACACAACTGTTAAATTAGTAACACGGTTGTTAAGTGATTTTGACTTTGCTTGTCGGAAGGCTGCAAAAGTTGATGGCATGACCCCGAGGCATCGCAACCATCATAAATATGAACCAGTTGCCAAGTGTCTGAATTTTGATCATGTGACTACGACGATGCTGCAACAGTCGTAAGTGTGAAAAGAGGTCATAAGTCACATTTTCCAGTGCCGTTGTAACTTTGAACGGTCACTCAAAGAATGGTTGTAAATCTAGGACTACCCGTGACATTTGTTTTTCGCCTCTTTTTTTTACAGCTATAAATCTGGAATAGACGGCGAAGGCTCCATTGATAGAAAACTGAGACCAACCAATGGAGGTTGAATCTAGGGCACAGTCCTGAATTTTCACGAGTTGATCCATTTCCAAGATAACTATGTGGAGATTGAGAACAGCACCTGTCTCATTTAAAAAAAAATTCCCTTGTGTTTTATCTAATCTGTTATCCTGATTGGTCACTTTGATAAATAGAGAATCAAAAGGTGACTTGTAGCATCTTTCCTGACTAACACATGTTATTAAAAAGCACAATTTTTGTTGCCTATTCATTTGATATGCAATCTTATCTTATCTGTCTGCCTGCCTGTCTTTATCTATCTATCTATCTATCTATCTATCTATCTATCTATCTATCTATCTATCTATCTATCTATCTATCTATCTATCTATCTATCTATCTATCTATCTATCTATCCATCCATCCATCCATCCATCCATCCATCCATCCATCCATCCATCCATCCATCCATCCATCATCTATCTATCACTTATCCAGTGGTGGGATTCATGTTTTTTTTACTACCGGTTCTGTGGGAGTGGCTTGATGGGTGTGGCAGGGGAAGGATACTGTAAAATCTCCAGTCAGAGGTGGGATTTGCTGGTTCTCCAAACTACTCAAAATTTCTGCTACTGGTTCTCCAGAACTGGTCAGAACCTGCTGAATACCACCTTTGCACCCTCCCCCCCCCCTCTCTCCTAACTGTCTAGCTATCTAATTATCGTCTCTCTATCTATCTATGATATCATCTCTCTCTCCCTATCTATCATCTATCTATCATCTACCTACCTGCCTACTTACTATCTATCTATCTATCTATCTATCTATCTATCTATCTATCTATCTATCTATCTATCTATCTATCTATCTATCTATCTATCTATCTATCTATCTATCTATCTCTGAAAGATGGGAGCCAGTTATACCTAAAAAACACCAACAGTTGAATCTCTCACAAACACAACTTTGCCATTTTATGGATAGAATATTTTCAGGATCATTTTTCTTTGTTCCTGGGTGACAGACCTCCATTTTCAATGTTCTGAAAGTGGTAGCAATAAGTCTATTCACATACTCAGCAAGGGGCAGCAAAAGCCTCGCTCGGAAACTTCACAAAGGAGCCTCAAGGGAAAATAACATACAGACACACAGAGAGAAATCCAGACTCTCAGATACGGTCTCACTGTGCAGAAGAGAAGAGCATTATACTTTTATTGGGATCGGCTTGGACTTTAATTCTTGCTTCCTATTGCCGCCATAATCTTCAGTAGGCAAACGTCTACTGAAGATTATAGCTAGAGTACCATGCAGGTAGTTCTCGACTTATGACCACAATTGAGCCTGAAACCTCTGTCATTAAGTGAGTTTTGCCCCATTTTATACTGTTAAGCGAATCACTGCAGCTGCTAAGTTAGTAACACGGTTGCTGAGTGAATCTGGATTCCCCATTGACTTGGCTTGCCTGAAGGTCATAAAATGGGGATTACATGACCCCAGGACACTGCAACCATCTTAAATATGAGACAGTTGCTAAGTGTCTGAATTTTGATGATGTGATCACAGTGATGCTGCAATGGTCATAAGTGTGAAAAATGGTCATGTCATTTTTTTCAGTGCCGTTATAACAGTCACTAAAACCAAACGGTTGTAAGTTGAGGACTGCCTGTAATACAAGACCATATCTTCCCCAACTTACATCATGTATTATTTTTTTTAGTTCAACTGATAATTTTAAATCAAGTTTCATTGAAACCCATGGACTTGGCATCTCATAAGCATCAGTTAACCAATAGGAAAAACCAAATATCCAATCTCTATAGAAATTGGGTCAGATCTAAATCTTTAATGAGCAAATAATAAATAAATAATAAACCCAACCAGTCTTGCTCAGCAGAATGCAGAAAAGGCACAGGTAGGATTAATAGCAACAGCACATAGAGTTATATAGCGCTTTACAGTGCTTTACAGTCCTCTCTAAGCAGTTTTACAGAGTCAGTATGTTGCCCACAACAATCTGGGTTTTCATTTTACCCACCTCGGAAGGATGGAAGGCTGAGTCAACCTTGAACCTGGTGGGATTTGAACTGCCAAATTGCAGGCGGCTGATAGTCAGCAGAAATGGCCTGCAGTACAATACTCTAACCACTGCGCCACCGAGACTCTAATACCAGGCAATAAACAATACCTCGAATCAAGAAACTACGTAAAGATAAAGGTTCCTCTTGCACATACATGCTAGTCATTTCCGGCTCTAAGGGGGCGGTGCTCATCTCTGTTACAAAGCTGAAGAGCCAGCGCTGTCCGAAAACGTCTCTGTGGTCATGTGGCTGGCATGACTAAATGCCGAAGGAGCGCTGTTACCTTTCCACCAAAGTGGTCCCTATTTTTCTACTTGCATTTTTACATGCTTTCGAACTGCTAGGTTGGCAGAAGCTGGGACAAGTAATGGGAGCTCACTCCATTACATGGCGCTAGGGATTCAAACCACTGAACTGCCAACCTTTCTGATCAACAAGCGCAGCATCTTAGGCACTGAGCCACTGCGTCCCATGAAACTACCTATCAAGAAATCAATAAACTACATACTCTCTAAACAACAGTCTAAACAAGGAACTAGGAACACTGCCTCCAATACTGACACGGCAAGCCATTTGTATATAAAAAGAGAGCAAACCTTACTTCTTGCACTGATGATATTATCTAGTTGGGTAACGAAACGTCTGCAAGAAAACATCCAAGCTCAGAAAGCACCAAGGACCCTACAGTTCAACCCTGAGCTATAAATATTCCCCCTTATAGGATTAAAATGTTCAGAGCATATTTAAAATGGTATTCTACAGTTTATTTTTCACGCTCACATGCCTTCCTTCCACAGAAAATTTTCCCTTTGTGGTGTCACTATCACAACATGAGGTAGGCTAGGTCAGAAATTATGACCAGCCCAAGGTTGCTTGATGAGGCTCATAAGTAACTGGGGATTTGAAATTAGGTAGGCTAGGAACCAGCCTGACAGTGTAACTTGTACACCACATGGATTCTGAAATTGAGGAGAAGAGAAAGTAATTATATGGCCTGCTTCTGATTACAATTAGCATGCCTGCTCCAGTCACTGGTTCCCCAGCAAAAGAATTGTGATTTGTGTATGAGTGTCTCTCTCTGTGAATGATAAGACCGGCCATTAAAAGCACAAATCAGAACTGAGAACCCAGGAAGATCTCTGCTGGATCAATCAAGCATCAGTTAAGCCCAGAAGCTCCTTCCCAAAGTTACGAGAGAGAGAGAGAGAGAGAGAAAGAAAGAGAGAGAGAGAGAAAGAGAAAGAGAGAGAGAGGACTGCAAGCAACCTGTGAACTTTATTCCATTGTGACTCCAGACCAGGAAAATTTGGTGCTGTGCTGGCTGGGGAATTCTGGGAGTTGAAGTCCACAAGTCTCAAAGTTGCTAAGTTTGGGGACCCCTGACATATACAATAGCTTTACTAGGCTCCATTAACAAGAGGTTAGAATGAGCATCAGAAAAAAAAATCTAACAAAGAACTTTCACTCAGCTAATAAAGCATTTTTTTAATTTGGACTCAGATACTTCAAGAATCATCCAAGTATATTTATTTATTTATTTGATTTGTATAACCGCCCATCTCAATCAGTGATGCTGGATGGCTTACAATTCAAAATATATATACTACAATAGTATTGAGGTATTAAGATTTAAGAGCTGACCAGCAGTAGTAATAGCTGCCATATGTGGCTGATGCAATTGAGAATAATTCAGCATAGCATGGGTATTTCTCTTTAAGACTGGGGATGGGTTCTATCCCTTTAAGAGGTATTTATATAAAGGCAGCCATTAGAAGGTGTGGTTCTCTCTCTTTGTGTCCAGTATTCATTGCAGAGTTCTCCGTGTAAGAGTTAAGAAGAAGTTGTGCTTGCTTGCAAGTTATTTTCCCTACCACATATATGTCTGTATATAATTGCTGTATATAAACCACTGTTAAAAGTCTAAGTCTCTGTGTGCTATGTTTTGCTCCTGGGATGTCTCATAATAATAATAGTCACACTGCAAATACTCTGACAAATAGGCATCAAAAGCATGGATTGAAGAATTAAATCGACTTATTTGCCCTGCTGCACCTAAAAGGACCTTAATAAGGTTTTATTATTCTTCATCTGGGGTGGATTTTTTTTTTTTTAAAAAGCAGGGATGGAGAAGATAAAACACCCTAAGTATACTTTACTAAGTATAGTACCAGCCATTCAGGTGGCCCCTTCTGCTGTTTCTCAGATGACTTTAGATCTGATTCATATATTTCAGCCCTGTGAGTTAGAACAGAGGTCTCCCCACTGGCTGGGGAATTCTGGGAATTGAAGTCCACAAACCTTAACGTTGCCAAGATTGGAAACTCCTGAGTTAAGGAAGAGAGCCATGATGCCCTTTTTATTTTGATTTACTTTTGATTTCCAAAAATGCTTTACAATGCATGTGACTATAAACATTGTCCAGCACCTTAAAACTTGTGTGCCCATGCCTGGGACCTATTGAAGAAGCACTTTTTGGAGGGTTGCGTTGCCCTACTTGGAACACCTGAGAAAAGTTGGCTAACCATTTTCATCCAGAGTATATGAATCATGAGCTTAGTTTAGATCAGGGCTATCCAACCTTGGCAACTTTAAGACCTGTGGACTTCAATTCTGGGAGTTGACGTCCACAGGTCTTACAGTTGCCAAGGTTGGACTCCCCTCATTTTTGATATCACCCATAGAGTTGCAAGTCCTGATTTTAATACTTAATCTTTTAAACATTCATTTCAGAAGGGAAGAGGGAAAAGGATTGGCTCCAGGTAGGGAAGGAATGAAAAGATTTCCTTCCTTGCTGTAGGCTGGTTGAAAAAAAATATCATTCCCAGAAATCATTCCCAGCAAGCTTTGCAACCCAACAAGACAGGCAGATTTCAGAGAGTAATCAGGACTGCAGAAAAAACAATTACTACCGACCTGCCTTCCATCGAGGACCAGTATACTGCATGAGTGAAAAAGAGGGTTGCGAAAATATTTACAGACCCCTCTCATCCTGGACATAAACTGTTTTAACTCCCACCCTCAAAACAATGCTATAGAGCACTGCACACCAGAACAACTAGACACAAGGAGAGTTTTTTCCCGAACGCCATCATTCTGCTAAACAAATAATTCCCTCAACACTGTCCAGCTATTTACAAAGTCTGCACTACTATTACTATTAATCTTCTCATCACTCCTTATCACCCATTCCCTCCTACTTGTGACTATATGACTGTAACTTTGTCCCTTGCATCCTTACGATTTATATTGACTGTTTCCAAGTATGATTTGATTGCTTATTGTACCCTATGACTATCATTAAGTGTTGTACGTTATGATTCTTGACTCTTGACAAATGTATCTTTTCTTATGCACACTGAGAACATCTGCACCAAGACAAATTCCTTGTGTGTCCAATCACACTTGGCCAATAAAGTATTCTATTCTATTCTATTCTATTCTATTCTATTCTATTCTATTCTATTCTATTCTATTCTATTCTATTCTATTCTATCTTACCCTGTCCTATTCTATTCTATTCTATTCTATTCTATTCTATTCTATTCTATTCTATTCTATTCTATTGGTTTCTGGCTCAAACCGGAACTGAGAAGAAACTGCTATTAATCAGGATAGATCTGAATCAGAAAAGATACTTATATTCCCTTTTAGATGTTCCACACCACCCTGGCAGCTGCTGTTAAACTGTATAAACTAGACATGTTATCTGTAGCATAAACCATTTCTGCTCTGACCCAAAGCCTCTTTGTCCAAATAACAACTCCTGCTTATCAGTGTATAGACAGTATTCCAGATTATTGCCAAGAACACTGACTATTGTGGCTCCCGTCACCGACTACTCAATAGTTCTTGCCAGGGAATGCAGTGGCACTAAAGCAAGTTGCATATTGTTTATAATCCTGATTGTTTAATTGAAGGTGAGTCAATAGGCCCAGGTCTTTTCTAAGTTTCCTAGACATCCAATTAATCTTGGACGCGCAAACTAAATATTAGGGTTTAAGCGCTCCGGAGCTGCAATTTGTAAAGTTGTAATCTTGCCTCATTATTACCACAATTGCTGCTGCCACTGCAGCTACCACTGCGATTATTCCTAAGATTATTGATGATATCAGCACTATCAAGGCACTGTTTCGACATGGGTGTTGCTCTAATTAACACAGTCATTAATTCCCCGTGTTATTCTTTCTATGAACTGATCAGTGGGGAATTTTGGAGAAAGGGACAGGGGAAAAAAACAAATGTGTTTTCTCTTTTATTTCCTCCTTGAATATCCAGATTGGAAAACTGTTATATCTCAAGGCAATTCCCCCTTCTCCACACCTGTTCCTAGCTACTTTATCATTGCTTTCACACAACAGACTAAATCCAGATTGATTTAACTAAACCAGGGGCTTGCAGGAGAAATGATATTAACCGGATATGTCTAGTGTAATGAAGAGAAAGTCTAGAGATTACATGACAGCAGTATTCCAATATTTGAGGGGCTGCTATAAAGAATGGGGGTCAACCTTTTCTCCAAAGCACCTGAAGACAAGATAAGAAACAATGGATGGAAACCAGTGGTGGGATTCTACCAGTTTTCCTACTGGTTCGGTGATGTTCTGACCCAACCCAGTTACCAGCAAAAAAATCAAACGCAGTAACTCAAACCTTCGCAGCTTTAATCTACAAATAAACTTCTTTGTAGATAAAAGATGGCTGGCAGCCAATTAGTCCAACCAGAAAAGCTTGACAGAATTCTTCAGAGAAGCCAGAATCTCCATACACAATGTTGAGTCCTTCGAAAGTTTTTGCCTTCAAAAGAGCAAAAACCTTTTGAAACCAGGCTTATATTCCCTAGAGGGAGGGGCCATTACATTGCATCCTTACTCCCGAGTCGCCTGTGCTGCTCCAGCTGTTCTCTTCTACGAATCATCCAGCTGTTCTCTTCTACGAATCATCCTCATGCGCACTTAGCACAGGCTCCTCGGGAACCTCCTCCTCACTGCTGCTAGCCCCCACAATTCCTGAAGGCAGCAGTCCACTCCCTGATGGTCCTGGCCCCTCATCAGAGTCATCGCTCTTCTCAGCCATCTGCCCCTGCTGCCAGCTAACCACAACAGGTGATCACACACTTTGCGCGTGTGCATAACATAAAAGATGGAGGAAGGAAACCATCGAGCAAGGAATAATATTAAAGGAGGATTTGGCTGAAGGATCTGACCTCCCTTATTCTTCCTGGAGGACCCAGGAATAGGTTGTGAGTTGGAATACTATATGTAAACCCAATAGGTTAAAGTAGAAGCACTTGGCAGATAGCTGTGTGAATGTGGAAATACGCAGAGTCCGGCCCATCTGTTGATGTATTGGCTACCATCAGAAACATGTACCAATAATGACTTATTTTTGGCTAGTGAGAAAGCCAGGAAGGGGACTTCATTCTGGCGGTTTGAGCTAGACATGGAACAAGAAGAAGTCGTATAAAAGACAAAAGGGCCCGGAAATGCAGAGAGAAAGACATCAATTGTTATCCTTAAATCTGAATCCAGGTCAGTAAGACCAAGATTGTATTATATTACTATAATATTTATCTGGAGCTACTGAAAATAACTGGTAGCTCAGTAGCTAAGACACTGAGCTTGTCTATCAGAAAGGTCGGCAGTTCGGTGGTTCGAATCCCTAGCACCGTGTAACGAAGTTATTGGTCCCAGCTTCTGCCAACCTAGCAGTTCGAAAGCATGTAAAAATGCAAGTAGAAAAATAGGGACCACTGTGTTCTGTGTGCCTTCGGTGTTTAGTCATGCTGGACACATGACCATGGAGACGTCTTTAGACAGCACTGGCTCTTTGGCTTTGTAGCGGAGATGAATACCGCCCCCTAGAGCCTGAAATGACTAGCACGTATGTACCTTTACCTCACTGAAAATTCAGCTACCGAATTTCTTTTTTCCACACTTCAAAAGCCGAAGCTGAATTTGAACTGAAGAGCACAACATCACAACCGGAGCTCAAGGAGGGGGCCCCCCTTCAGATACTCACCTTATCTGTCCTGCAGTTGTTTAAACCCAAATTGTTTGCAACCGCAACCTTTCCATCCAGCACCTGTTGTTCTCGCCGGAGCTGTTCTTTCATCTGCCGAGCTTCCTGAATCGCCTTGGTAACAGCATCGTGATCATTTAAGTAACCTGATGATGTGATGGAGGAGAGGATATCTGGGAAGAAGGTAGAAGGCAATAAGAAGGCATAAACAGAAATGTGATTATCGTCAAAACATTCAAATGTTTTCTCTTGCAGCATATGGGTGCCCTGAAAATTACGAGAGGTCAATCTCCTTGTTTAATTTATTTTAACATGAAAATACTGAAACCAAAGAGGGAGAGAATGACTGATTGGTACAACAAGGATGTACTCCTGTGTTTCTCAACATTGACAACTTTTGAGATGTGCGGACTTGGATTCCCAGAATTCTAGCCGTGCTGGCTGGGGAATTCTGGGAGTTGAAATCCACACATCTCCAAGTTATCAAGGTTGAGAAACACAGGAGTACATCCTTGTTGTATCGGTCAGTCTATGGAGATTCTCAGTCATCCAGGTCATGGTTGTCCCAAAGGTGCTTGTTTTTCAACGGACAACTGGATTTTCTGGTTTTTCTTTGAAAACGTTTTGCTTTTGATTCGAGAAGTTTCTTCAGGTCTTCTTCAGAGTTGAAGAAGCTTCTTGGATGAGAAGTGAAACATCTTCAAAGAAAAGCCAGAAAGTCCAGTTGTCTCTTGAAAAAGTACCTTTGGGACACTGATCTACTCCCATATTTGGGATTAAGCCCCATTAAACTTAGCAGCAGAAAATTATGATGCTGGTATTCTCTGGAAACTCAAGTTTGAGAAAGTGAGATGGATCTGAAGAAAGAAATACTTGACAAAGAGATCTAGAAAATGGCTTATTTCTTTTCTCTCCCTTACACTCAAATATGTACTTAATACAGGTAGTCTTTGACCCCAATTGAGCCCGAGATTTCTGTTGCTAAGTGTGTTAAGTGAATTTTGCCCCATTTTCTGACCTTTCTGGCAACAGTTGTTAAGTGGATCATTGCAGTTGATAAGTTAGTAACCCGCTTATTAAGCGAATCTGGCTTCCCTGTTGATTTTGTTCATTAAAAGGTCAGAAAAGATGATCACATGACCCCAGGACACTGCAACTGTCATAAATATGAGTCAGTTGCCAAGCACACAATATTGATCACGTGACCATGGGGAGGCTGCAACAGTTGTAAGTGTGAAAAACGGTCATAAGTCTTTTTTTTCCCCTCTGCCGTTGTAATTTGAACAGTCACTAAATGAATTGCTGTAACTCAAGGATTACTGTACTTTTATGCATTACAAAGAAAAAAATAAGCAATGATCCCTGAAGGTTATGGATACACAAAATATTCTATTACTGAATAATGAAATGGACTCTTCTACATTTTCGGAACAGATCCTCGTTACACTTTTTTTTTTTGAGGATGGATCACTTCCAATATGTCTGAGTGAGCTTGAATCAGAGAACTCTGTGGAAGAACATTTTCACACCTCCCCTGAAATCCATACGAGGTATGGAATTTCTCTAATTTTGGCAATAAGCCATTTAAAAAGCCGTGGTGGCGCAGTAGTTAGAATACAGTATTCCAGGCTAACTCTGCCCACAGCCAGGAGTTCGATCATCACCGGCTCAAGGTTGACTCAGCCTTCCATCCTTCCAAGGTTGGTAAAATGAGGACCCAGATTGTTGAGGGCAAATATGTTGACTTTGTAAACCACTTAGAAAGGGCTGTAAAAGCACTGTGAAGCAGTATATAAGTCTACGTGCTATGGCTATTATTCCTACTCTATGTGCATCTAGATAATCCGCTCAGCGGCTAAATGATGGAAGGGTCCCAGTGACTTAAAGATTAATATTTTTATTTCAGACTAGAGTTTCACAAACAAAAGTCTCACTTCAGCAAGTGTGCTTAGCCTTAATTCAGTTGGCATTTTGTATCAGTGTGAAGCAAAGCGATGCAAAGAAAATGAAGATGGTTAGTGGAGGCAAATAAGGATGGACTGCCAAAAATAAAAATAGAAAAATAAAACCCCTAACCCCAAATTAATAGTTTTACGGAAGAAACTAAAACTGAACTGGGAATTAAATGAAGAAGTGCATGTAGGAATTGGTGTGAAATAGATTCTCTTCTCATTTTGATGCTGGTTTAGACTTTCAGATATATATCCCAGTCAGAAGACATTTACATGCCAAAATCTACAATTTGCTGGCTCCAAAAAAATGGACATTTAAAAAAAAAATCTGTAAAAGGAAATCATTTTATCTATGTGCAATAGGTAAAATGATAGCAAAAATCCAGCTGCTATGAGAAATGTGCACAAAACCGTTTAATGTTTTCATGCAGATTTGTTTGTTTTGGAAACTGAAAAACATAAGAATACAAAACAAATATACAGATGAAAAGTGAGAATCGGAGTAAAGCTAGACGTATCTTTAGCTGTGTTTGTGTGTACATGGCTGGATCCCAAAATTGGGCCAAGCTGCAGTATAATTTGTTTATGACTTAGGAAGTTGTGCGAATCCATCCGTGCTTGATTCAGCAAGCCACACTGACACTACAATTTAGCAAGGATTCCTTGTTTAATTTCTCCTGACAGTATCGGGCTGACAGTTCAACCTCCCCCCACCACCAAATAACTTCTGGATCCTTGAAAACAAGCCTTGTTCATCACTTTGAATCATAGAAGGGTTTGCTTGGCTACTTTTCCAAACTTTATGCTGGATTAAATTCCCAATTAATCCCACTCATCTATTTATTGATTTATGCCCCATTCACTTAAACCTCAGGAATGCCTTAATAAAGTGGTTATCCCAAAGGTGCTTTTTCAAAAGGCAAATGGACTTTATTTTTCCTTGAAGATGTTTCGCTTCTCATCCAAGAAGCTTCTTTCAGTTCTGACTGAATGATGGACAGAGGGGGAGGGATACGACACCACCGATCTCCTGTTTACAACACAGTCCTTTCAGCAGTTCCAAAAAATTTCCACACCCATTTGCACTACTCAGGTGATCCTGCTGGCACAGATAAAGCTCCAAGTGGCCCCAACGGCTCTCAGAAAGAGTGCTAACGACCAGATGACTGCAAGAATGCACATCCTTCCATCCTCCACCATTCATTCAGTCAGAACTGAAGAAGCTTCTTGGATGAGAAGCGAAACGTCTTCAAGGGAAAAAAAACACACACAGAGAGTCCAGTTGCCTTTAGAAAAAAGCACCTTTGGGACAACCATGTCCTGGATAACTGAGAATTAATCCACGCAGGTGCACAAACACAGTGAAGAGTAGCCCTCACCCCACACCACCTGCGCTCCAGTTAATTCAAGGAGCGAAGAGAGTTTAAACTCGATCCTCAGTCTGCTAAGGCTTGGTATAATGTTCATTTCATTCAATTTACACCTGTACGCTCACACCTTTTTCTCTCTCACCCCCACACACGTACCCACAAGGGCCCACATCTGAGTTATAGGCTTCGTCAGAGCCGAAACGCTTCGCTTTCCACATGTTACAAGCATTTGATTCAAATGCTCTTTTGTTTCCAATCTATCCCTTGGGGGCGGGGGTTCATTCCCTTGACTATATCCGTAGATACGAGCAGTTCCGCATGTGTGCGCTGGGGATGAAATCCTCACCCTTCAGGATCTGTATACGTGTGACGTGCGTTGGAAGTTAAGATTGGCCATCGTGATCTTTTTTCTTGTTATCCTTTTAAAACTAGAGCTTCTTCTTCCTTTCTTTTTTTTAAACCCCCCCCCCCCTCTTTTTAAAGCCCTGGAAAACTGTAATATGAAATTGACCGGAAAAGAGGCTTCTGTTTGTGACATGAGGCTAAATCTAACCAGATCCATTGGTGAATTGTAACAGATGGTGGGGCTGCGAGACAGAAGGCTGCCTCTAATCACAGGGAAAATGACCGGCTTGCCTCAACATGTTTTATAGATTCCAGCAAACTTTACGCCCTAATCCATTTTTAGAACAAAAAACATCTGGGCTATAAATCCTCTAATCTGCCAAAACATGCTATTAAATCCCATGATTTGTTGAAAAACACCAAGATTAAAGAAAGGAAATATAAAATGGCTAACTGCCGTGTTAGGGAAGTGTTATTAATACTCTTTTCTTTTGTCTCAATTATGAATGTTGTGTTCCTAAAGAGCCTTGTCTAATCATGTCAGATTACACATCCTGGTTGTATTGCTTGGGCCTTCTATCTGATCCGCCCGCTTGCCAAAGAATGCGCAACCCAGACTCCTCACGCACCGCTTCGAAACCTGGTAGGGAGGACAGAGGGAAACGGGTGTCAGATTGGTTCAGACTAACCCGGCTAGAATGGTTGGATCGCTGCCACGGTGTGCGCATGAGTGTTTTTTTTCTTTTTTCTTTTAATCTCCCCCCCTAAAATGCTTTTTTTAAAAAAACACGTTTTGGAAGAAAATGGAGCTGGCAGTTCTAGTGTGCTTTAGAAACTGAAACCGAGGATTGGGAGAACTTTCCGATTTCGGCAGGAAAAGGAAGCCGTTTGCAGATCCTTTTATGCCTTACGAAGAATGAGATGTCAGATCATGGTTTGGCCTGGGATCTACAGATAAAGCAGGGAATCCTGCGCTGCTTACAGGCCAGACGGATGCATTTAGTGGCCGTATTCCCCTGAAAATAAGACCTACATGGAAAATAAGCCCTAATATGTCTTTTGGAGCAAAAATTAATATAAGGCCAGGTCTTATTTTTGGGAAACATGGGTAATAGTTCAGGAAAAGCAGGGACATAGAGAGAACCGAATCAGTTTTCTCATCAGCATCAGATATTCTGTTTGCATTCGCAGAATGCTTAACCTAGTGATTGCAGTAACCCATTATTTGCATTGATACAAAAGAACACACACACACACACAAATACACAACTATACAGAGAGAGAGGAGAGAAAGAGAGGGAGAGAGGGGAAGGGGGAAGGGGAGGGGGAGGAGGAGGGGGGGAGAGAGAGGACTAACCACTAACCAAACTTTTCATGTCATGCATTGGTCTTTGGCTTGTTATGCATGTCATGCAAAAACACGACATACTGTGGTGCTCTTTGAATTGTTGTCCTTGTTGCTTCTAGATTTGCTTTTCTAGCCCAAACAGATATATCCATGCAGTACACAAAGTCCTTCACTTATAATGATTCAATTAGTGACTGTTTAGTTACACCATCACTGAAAAAAGGGACTTATGACCATTTTTCACGCTTACAACCGTTGCGACCTTCCCCTGGTCAGATGATCGAAATCTGGATGCTTGGCAACTGACTCATATTTATGACGGTTGCAGTGTCCCCAGGTCAAGTGATCAGCTTTTGTGACCTTATGACAGGCAAACTCACTTAACAGCGATGTTACTAACTGAACAGCTGCAGTGGTTCACTTAGCTGAGGCAAGAAAGGTCATGAAATGGAGCAAAATTCCCTTAACGACGGTCTCGCTCTGCAACAGAAATTTTGAGCTCAATTGTGGTCGTAAGTCGAGGACTACCTGTAGCACTGGTGGGATTCAAATTTTTTTACTACCGGTTCTGTGGGCATGGCTTGGTGGGCATGGCAGGGGAAGGTTACTGCAAAATCCCCATTCCCTCCCCACCCCACTAACCTGCTTTCCAGCTCCGTTCTCCTGGGCAGGGCAACCAAAGAAGACCCAGCCAATCAGCTGGGAGTCAGGAGGCCGAGAAGAGATGGGGGCGGGGCCAGTCAGAGGTGGGATTTGCTGGTTCTCCGAACTACTCAAAATGTCCGCTACCGGTTCTCCAGAACTGGTCAGAACCTGCTGAATACCACCTCTGACCAGTACCTACAGATAGCCAGTATTGGTCCAGAGCAGCAGGCAAAGAATCAGACTTCTATCATCAGCTGTTAACCATAATCCCCAAGTAGTTAACAGTAAGGAGAAAGTGTCAGTATGGAGAGAGAGGAAGTATGCAGGCGCCTTTATCCCAGTTAGCACACACCGTGATCCATTCTATAACCCCAGAAAGTCCTTTTCTATATCTGTCTTATAAAGATATACGGTGATGAAGTCTATGTCATTAACAATAACTTAAGTATGTTATCTTTTGGTCCACAGTTTCCCCCGGTTTATTAATGGTATCACACATTAATTCTCCTTACAAGAGTGACCTTTACAAGTCCAGTCATCCTCACAGCTTTTATCCAATTACATTATCACTCATTACAGGTACAGTCTTTCAAAAATCTGCATTTCAGTGAAAGGGGAGGATGAAAAAGGCAAGGATTCCAAATGCCGGGGGAGGAAAAAAATAAAAAAGGCCAGGAAGTCGGAAAGGAGAAAATGGTATCTAGAAAATTGTGAAGCTGCTTAGAATGTTTTTGCATAGGGTGTGGAATATCCAGGTGGATCATCCCATTCATTCATGGAAGCCATGGGGATTGATGACGGTGTGATTGCCTTGGAGGGCCGTTTTGTGGGAGAGTGGAGGTCTATCTTGCGTAGTTGGTTGGTCACTGTTGGAACTAAATTGTTCGACTAGATGGGCCAAGGGTCCAATCCAGGAAGTAAATCCTGCTTAGGTTCTTTTCCTTTAGAGCAGCGGTCCCCAACCGGTGGGCCGTGAGAAAATTTTGGTGGGCCGCAGAGAAATCTCTCTCCCAGAGCACCCCCAGAAAGCAATTAATCCAGGCTGCGCAGAAACACAAGGCTGCACCACCCACATGGCCCACAGGAACCCTCCCTGCCCACTCACTCCTTACCCGGTAAACTTGCCTGTTAAATTGCTATTTTTCCTTTTTCCGACCATCATCTGTTCTGCTGCACTGAGAGATTTAGATTAGCTAGGAAGCAGGAAGTGGTTGGATTTCTTGTTTTCTAGCTAAGCACAGCCAAACTTCCCTTAGGATTGAAGGTTTGCTTGCCAGCAAATTCAGTGCAGACTCATGGCAAGCAAATTTGAGAGACTGAGCTAGCTGATGGCAGATAGATAGATCACTGAATGATTCTGTGAGCAACTCAATCTGCCTGCTTTGCCTGATTTGGGGTAAAAGGTGTTCTTTTTTTTATAAAAAAATCAATATTTACATGCATGGTGTGTTGTGAGTTAATTTTGTGAGTTTGCTTGCAAGCAAATTTTCTGTGACAGAATGAGCTAGCCAATGGCAGATAGATGGATCTCTGAATGTGATTCTGTGAGCAACTCAATCTGCCTGCCTGCTTTGCCTGATTTTGGGTAAAAGTTGCTCTTTTTTTAAAATAAAAAATTCAATATTTATATAAATATTTATAATATTTACATACAAGCCATGCCCAGCCAGTCACATGACCAACAAGCCACACCCACAAATTAGGCCACGCCCACAGATCCGGTTAGTGGTCCCTGGGATCTAAAATTAGGAGTTTGGTGGTCCCCGAGGTCCAAAAGGTTGGCGACCTCTGCTTTAGAGCAGGAGTGTCAGACTCCATTTCATTAAGGGCTGCATCAGGGTTGTGTTTGACTTTGGGGGTGTGAGATGGCCAGGTGGGCATGGCCAGCTCTACATCACTCAGGTTGGGGGCATCTGTGGAGGCCTGAGCGTTCTACTAGTGAAAATGGGCTCCCGAGCTCTGTGTGATGACCCAAAGGGGCATGGCACAAAAGCAACAAAGTCACAAAAGTAGGCAAAGTCCATTTAATTCCTCCAACTTGGGCCCCAATGTCCAGTTATCATTGGTGGGAGAAAACACTCTCTCAAGAACAGTTTTTAAAGGAAAGAAATTTAGTCCGAACAAAAAGTAGATATAAATTATAAATAAAAACCAACACAAACCACAGCTGCAGCAGTTAACGAGACAGGGCAGGATAAGGAATTGCAGAACTCAAAAGATAATGAAACACAAACAGTTGGGAGGATGCCAGAACCCAGATAGGACTTGACAAACAAAGATAATGCACGCTTTGCTTCCAGCAAGGTGCTGTGCGCAAACACCCTCTTTATCCTGTTTTCCCAACTGCAGCTAATGAAGGGAATCAGGGCCTTTTTCTCCCCCGTACCCATGTTGCTCCCTTATCCATTCCTTCCTGCATGCCCTAGGATGAAGAGGGGGGTGGGCCTGGGTCTTCCTCTGAATGCCAGCTGGACTGTGCCCTTCCCCAGTTTCCTCCACAGCCACCAGAGCCAGCCTCCCACTCCCTGTCAGCTGCTCGATCTCCCCCCTCAGAATCAGATTCCAGCAGGGGCACGGCACTCTGTTTGCGGCTGCAACTGCCTTCTGCAATCCTCTACTAGTGAAAATGGAGCTTGGGAGCCCGTTTTGACTGGCAGAGCACTCAGGCCACCACAGGCACCCCCAACATGAGTGATGTCGAGCTGGCCACTCCCGCTTGGCCACGCCCCACTCCCCGAGGTCAAACACAACTATGATGCAGCCCTCAATGAAATTGAGTCCCTTTTCATTTTCTCTGGCAGAGGCACTGCAGGCCAGTCATTGCTGTTTCCAGGGCGACCCTGCAGGCCAAATCTAAGCACCTTGCGGGCCAGATCTGGCCCTTGAGTTTGACACCCCTGCTTTAGAGCGGTGTTTCTCCATCTTGGCAACTTTAAGATGTGTGGCCATCAACTCCCAGAATCCCCAACCAGCTTTGCTAGCAGAGGAATTTGGGGAATTGTAGTCCACCCATCTTAAAATTGGAACTGGTTATTCTATTATTCCTTAAAATAGAATAATAGAGTCCTGGGAGAGACATTCCAAGGTCTTCACAAGGGTTGCAGCTCCCAAGGTTCAACAGAGCTTTGTTGTTTTTTCCCCCACTTTTTCTCCTTTTTATTACATAGTTATAGTCGTTGATTTACAACAGTTTATTTATGAGTCTATTTCTTTCATTTGGTACTCTAGAGAGGCCATTTAAAACAGGTAATATTCATTTAGGGAACAGCACTGAAAAAAGGGACTTATGACCGTTTTTCACACTTACGACCATTACACCATCCCCTTGGCCATGTGATCAAAATTCAGACACTGGCCAACTGACTCATATTGATGACGGTTGCAATGTCTCGGGGTCATGTAATTTTGATATTGACCAGCCAAGTGCATGAGAAGCCAGAATCACTTAACAATCGTGTTACTAATTTAATAAGAGCTGTCATTCACTTAACAACTGTGGGAAGAAAGGGGCGTAAAATGGGCAGAAATTCACTGAATAATTCACTTATTTTGGGTTCGGTTGTGGCCTTAAGCCAAGAACTACCTGTAACAATATAAATCTTAATATATATTGTGTTCAGGGCTGGGCTTCAAAAATTTTACAAAGGGTTCTCTGCCCAATTGCTGGGTGGGCATGGCCATGTTGGGCGTGGGCTAGTCAGCCTCCCGCACCATGGTGGTGGGAGGGCATTTTTGCCCTCCCTGGGTGCTGGAGCTTTTCCTCGAGCCTCCAGGAGGGTGAAAATGGCCTCCCCAGGCTCCGGAGGCTTTTGGGAAGCCGGAAATGGGCCTATTTCTGCCATTCCTGAATTTCTGGGAGGCCTGTATTTTGCCCTCCCCAAGACTCCATGCGTGCCCTAAACGGGCCGCGTGGGGACTCCTGGGAGGGGAGGGATGGGCGGGGACAGCCAGGAGTGGGATTTAAGGGTTCTCTGAACTTGACAGAATCTTAGCTATAGGCTCTCCTGAACCCCTGCAAACTCCCAGCAGCAGGGTTGGGATTCTACAGATTCGCACCTATTCGCTAGAACCGGTTGTTAACATTCTAAGCAGTTCAGAGAACTGGTTGTTAGAAAAAAATTACTGGCCTAATCCTGTAAGGAAGGCAGGAAGGAAACATTCTGGCGTTGCTTACAGAAACTGCCTCTCTGTTAACTCTTATTACATTCTTGGCAGGACTAGCCTTCCTGTCTCTGGATCTTCTCTGGAGTTGTCTTTCCCTCTTTCGCAGGTCCTTTGCTTGCGTGGAGTGACCATTCAAAGTTACAATGGCACTGAAAAAAGTGACTGATGACCATTTTTCACACTTACGACTGTTGCAGCATCCCCACAGTCATGAGAGGCCAGGTGAGGAGATGCATGCCTCAATGTGAGTGATATTGAGTTGGCCACGCCCAGCCAATAACATTTAACGGATAGGTGATTAATGAATATATAGCCATGTTCATCCAGTCACATGACCCAGTCACAAACTATGTCCACCCAGTCACATGACCACCAAGCCACACCCATCAACTAAGCCACGCCCACAGAACTGGTTGTTAAAAAATTTGAATCCCACCCCTGCCCAGCAGCCACCCCTGATTGTGTTGTTTCAATACATTCATACTTGTATAATATGTCTTAAAATCAGACCTTCTATTATCTAGATGGCTTAGAACAGGGGTGTCAAATCAAGGCCTGTGTCGCTTCGGCCCGGTCTACCCATTGCGAAGAGGAAACATGCCCGCAGTTTGGGGAATGGCGTAAAGCTGGCCACGCCCACCCAGCTGACTATGCCCACCCAGTTGGTCACATCTAGTGAATGGTGTCAAACTGGCCATACCCACCCACCCGGCCATGGCTGCCTGCCCCTCCCCCTCCCCAGAGTCAACCACAGTCCTGATGTGGCCCTCAATGAAATTGAGCTTGACACCCCTGGTTAGAATATTGAGAACAGGAAAGAGAGAAAGAAAAAAAATATTCTATCAATGTTAATAATTTATAATTTAGGATGTCAATATTGCAAGCATAAATTTATTCGGCTTTTACATGCAAAGTTGACTATAATGTTGACCGAGAGCTGCACCACAACTCACACCCACAATTGTCTTGTTGAATATATGTTCTAGTCTAGAAAGATTATGGATGGTAAGGATGAGATCGGAAGGTCTGTAGGGAACAAATGCTTCCCTTAATCAATCTTATCTCTTTGCAAACCCTTGAAAAATGGCTCAAATATTTATGATCCAATCACAGGATATGGGAGAGAAGGCATAGCAGGCCTTCTCTCCCATAAGAGAGAAGAGAGGCCCAGAGGCTATGAATGGCTGACTTCAAGCAAAATAGATCTTCTTACCTATTGTGTTGACTCTGGCTGATGGACTAGCTAACGTTGCTGGCACCGAAGATTTCAATGAGCTGCACCCGCTGTTTATTCTCAATGACGGCATGTGAGGAGAAGTAGGTGACGAAGGAGACTTGCTGTCATTTGTCTTGGGCTTTGCTGAGAGATTCAACGGTTGGGCCACGTCATCCTAAAATGGAAATAAGAAGACCGAGACATAAGTTGCACCATACCGTTGTTGGTTCGGCCACCACTAATGGCAGCTCCTGTCAACTTGGATGTCAGACGTAATCCCACTCTCTGTATTCATGAGATTCTTTCGTTCCTCTAAATCAGGGGTCTCCAACCTTGGCAACTTTATGACTTGTGGACTTCAACTCCCAGAATTCCTCATGCTGGCTGATGAATTCTGGGAGTTGATGTCCACAAGTCGTAAAGTTGCCAAGGTTGGAGACACCTGTTCTAAAAGAAACATGGTTTGGTCTGCCCCTTTGCAATTAAACTTCTGCGAAAATCCATAAAGTTGGAAGAAGGGAAGGAACATTAGTCTGAAAGTAGCTGGGAAAGAGAATCTAGTTTAATATGATTAATTTTCTGCATATTTTTGCTCTCTAGGTTCTGAGAACTTCTGCCTCTTGCATCATTTTTTCCCTACACCTAACAGGTGAACATGTCCCCATGTGTGTTTATAAAAATAAGGTAAAGGAGTCTCTGCAGATTTTATTCTATGAGTTGTTGATGACTATAGGGGTGTGTTCTGACCCAAACCTTGTTCCAAGGAAACAAGCACGAAACAGAGAGAACAGCAAAACCTTTTAATGATTCTTTACAAATTCCGTTCCTTCCCGGTAAAAAAGCTGTTTCAAACTAATTGTCTCTGATAAGAACGAGCCTTGCCAAGGTTGTGCGAGGCTGCCAAGAACACTAGATAAAGTTGCCAAGAAATAGTTCAAATACAAACAGTCTCCAAACACCAACCAAGATACTCAGAACATCCACAAGGCTTGAGTGCAAAAACTTCTTTGCTTCCTACAAAGAACTTCGGTTTCTCAGTTGGCTTTTATCTCTTACGGGGGAGTGGGGGGGTCATTACCTTGCAGCCTTACTCCCAAATTGCCCATGCTGCTGCAGCTGCTCTTTTCTTTGAGCAATTCTGCATGCATGCGCACTGGGCACAGGCTCCTTGGGGACCTCTTTATCACTGCTGCCAACCTCCACAATCTCCAAAGGCAGCATTCCACTCCCTGAGGGTCCTGGCCCCGTCCCTGTATCACACGCAGGCCCCTCATCTGAGTCCTCACTCTCCTCAGCCATTCGCACCTGCTGCCGGCGAACCACAACAGGGTGGTGCTCATTTCTGTTTCAAGGCCATTGAGCCAGTGGTGTCCAAAGACATTTCTGTGGCCACGTGACCAGCATGACATCAGAGACAGCTGTTACCTTCCCACCAAAGTGGTACCTATTTATCTACTTGCATTTGCATTGCTTTCAAACTGATAGGTTGGCAGTTGCTGGGCCGAGGACGGGAGCTCATCCCGTTGCATGGAGCTCAGGTCTCTAACCTTGGCTGCTGGCTTTCCAACCAACAAGCCCAGTGACATAGCCATTGCTCTGCCCCGTATGTACTTATGCTCACACCATAAATGTAATCCTCAAGTTACAACCATAACTGAGCCTCGCATTTGCGGTCGTAAGTCATGATAGTTGTAAATGGGTCATGATGAAAGCAGAACCAATTTTGCAGCGGTTATTAGGTGAACGCTATGGTTTATTTATGTATGGCAAAACTCTGCAGTTGAAATGAACACTGCAGTTGTTAAGTGAACATTGTGGTTGCTAAGCAAATCCATTCTTTGTTATGGGCCTTTTTTTTGCTGGAATCTAGATGAAAATGTTGATTTCTGACAAAAATTTAAACTGTGGCCATGTGGATTACGGGGTGTTGCAAACGGCAATAAATATGAGTCTCTTCCTGAGTGCCAAAATGCATTCACGTGACTGTGGGAGGGTAGATTTTGGAATTTTTAAAATTGATTGTAAGTAATTTTTTTGGGGAGGGGAGAGGGTCTCATCCATCATAATTCCAAACAGTTGCTAAGTGACTGTTTACAAACCGAGGACTACCGGTATCATATATGAGAGCTTTCTTTTAAGTTAAAGATCGTTATTTGACACCTCTATTTATCACCTGAGGAACGCGGTGGCTCAGTGGGTAAGACACTGAGCTTGTCAATCAGAAAGGTTGGCAGTTCGAATCCCTAGCACCGTGGAATGGAGTGAGCTCCTGTTACTTGTCCTAGCTTCTGCCAACCTAGCAGTTCGAAAGCATGTAAAAATGCAAGTAGAAAAATAGGGACCCCTTTGGTGGGAAGGTAACACCAAACTTCGGCGTTTAGTCATGCCGGCCACATGACCACGGAGACGTCTTCGGGTTGGCTCTTTGGCTTTGTAATGGAGATGAGCACTGCCCCCTAGAGCTGGCAATGAGTAGCACGTATGTGCGAGGGGAACCTTTACCGTTACTATTTATCACCTATCTCCCATGTGAATTCAAATTCTGCTACTTCTTTTCCCTCCTCTCTTGAACTAAACTCAATCCCAACTTGAAACCCAGGGCAACAGGAAGGGAAGCAAAAGACTCGGCCCAGAACTCTTTAAAGGTGTAAAGCCGCTGCATTTCAGGCGTAGGGAGGAATTTCTGATTAGATAACAACAACAACAACAAAATGGAGCCGGACAACTGTATGTGAAAATAGCTGCATTTGTGAGACGAGAGAGAGAGAGAGAGAGAGAGAGTTTTCTACGTTTCTGTGAAAAAGGGTTTGGGAAGATAAATTGTTGAAATACCACTTTGGAAGCATTGTCAACTGTTACTCTTTGCTAAAGAGGGAGAGAGATCACAATTAATTATGAGAGTCTTTTTTGATTGTGGCGGTTTGGAAGACTAACCAATAAACGCATAAATAAAGCAGTGTCTACACGATGCTTTTACAAGGTCCCAGCTTTTGTTTATTTATTTGTGGCGATATAACCCCAGAGCCAAGCATGCCTGTGTACTTGTCAAAATAAAGGAGCATAGTTATAAGCCAGCACCAATCTTGATTATTAGGGTGAGAAGATTCTGAATGCACATGAAAGTTGGTGTTGCCAATATTAGCTGAATTTCTGTGTTCTACAATTTGCTTTGTTGCATATATCGAAAGCTAATGATCTCATCTGTGAAGAAGGCACATCACAAACTATAGGGAGGGAGAGGGGACAATTACTGCAAAATATATTAGTGTTGCATTGTTATGATGGGATTATAATAATTAGGTAGATGCCACTTCCTTTACCCCTCCCCTACAAAAGAAAGCCATCATTATGAAAGATGATCATGCTAGTCTTTTATGCTTCATCTGAGTTTGGTTTGAAGAGCATTCCCTGGATATGAGTGTTGAAATCTCATACTCAACTTCATGGCTAAAATTTTCATTTCCCTCCTGCAGGGCTGAAGGTATCATCCATCTGATGGTGCAATAGAGAAGGAACAGCCCTAGCACAAGCTTGGTCAGCCAAGGACATTTTTTACATTGAGATCTACTGACCACCACAATATGAGACTGCCCTGGCCAATGTCACAACACGTCATCTATTCCCTGATGTGATTCTATTTGAAAAATAAGATATAATAAAATATAAAAGTCACTCTGGCTTCTGCAATAAGGAGAAAACATTAGCTTCTGCAGGAAGAAGCAAATGACAAAATGATTGCAGCAACATTATGATGCAAGCTCTTTGGTTTATGCATAGAATTTGTGGTTTCATTGTAAGTTCTCAACACTCATATTGTTATTCTGGTTAAATGGTTAAATCTTATGGGCAACTTGATGATCAAAGCATGAGCAGGTCCCTTAATTCTCAGATTATCTAAATGTTTCAGGGACACTCAATTTTTGTTTTAATGTTTCTTTCAAAATTTAATTTTTCTCTTTGCTCCTTGTTCCATTACTAAAACTCTCCTTCTGGATCCATCCATCCATCCATCCATCCATCCATCCATCCATCCATCCATCCATCCATCCATCCATCCATCCAAGCAGCCATCATTGGAAGTGGAGTATTTTAAGTGCGCTGACTGCTATCTTATTACCCTAAACCTCGAAAAGGTTGGGTTATAAGAAATACAATTTTTAAAAAATCTGATAATCCAGTGTAGTACTGTCTCAGCAACCATAAGAAAAGACCGACTCAGACACAATCATCACTAGCACTGATGATGTTACCAAGTTGGATAATGAAACGACTACAAGAAAACAATCAAGCACCTCATGTCAATCTTGAGCTACAAATATTCTCCTTTTATTGGTATTACAGAGATCCATCTAGTGACACTGACATAAGTAATACATTGTGAGAAATGTGAAATCTTTTTTAAAGTACCAAATGTTTTTACATAAAAAAAAAAAATCCAAGGAGAATTGTCAATATGAAGCAACAGTATCAATCATTCAAAATTAAAAGAAAAATATAAGAAAGGTTGAGCTTTTGAGCTATTGACATCTTTGGCCTTTGCTTAAAATACACAAGGGGCTGTTCATGAGCCATTCATCAGAAGAAAAGTTTCCATAATAATACTTGAGATAAAGAAAGGCCACTTGATGGATGAAAGAAGTAGAATGAAATAAAAGACAACTCAATATCCTCAAATCTAGTTTTGTAAACTGAGTTCTTCTTTTTTTTCCCCTTAATGTTTGAGGCCAGTTTCTCCAAAGGGTACATATTTCACTTTCTACACTTCCTACTTTCCATATCTTTCTCGACTTACAACAGCTCATTTAGTGACTTTAGTGGAAGTTACAATGGCACTGAAAAAAGTGACTTATGACTGTTTCTTACACTTACGACCATTGTGGCATCCCTGTGAGAGTACATTCATGAACTGGAATAGAGCATGGTAACAAGGTCAGCCAATGAGGACTGTTTGGAAACTGAAACTAGAAGTAGCTTAGGGCGTGGCTCTATATTATCTCTGCAACTCTGCAGCTATGTTGAGCTCTGAGTCTGTCTATTGAAAATGAAACTGCTTCTCTCCTCTTGCTTGCCTGCTGAACTAAAATAAAAGAGAAACTAACTTGCTTACTGAAGTTACTTGAAACAGGTTTCTGTCTGAGTTTGCGCCATGTTGGAGAAATCTACAACTGGTATTGTAAAATCTACTTATTACATTTATAAAGATGTTAAATGAAGCAGCAGCCATCTGTGTTTATTTTTTCGGCCGCTGATTTAACGCTGCAAAACTCTGAATAATCCCCAAGGCCACATGATCAAAATTCAGACGCTTGGCAACTGACTCATATTTATGACGGTTGCAGTGTCCCAAGGACATGTGATCCCCTTTTGCGACCTTATGACAAGCAGTCAATGGGGGGAAGCCAGATTCACTGTAATTGTAGTTCGAGGACTACTTGTATTGCTGAAAAGCCTACTACACGCAGGAAACTTCTCAATTAAACACTACACATGCTTGGAGTTAGATGGAATTCAAGTAGGGTTGGACCTATTTCGCTTATGACTATGTATGGCAGGGGTGTCAAACTCAATTTCACTGAGGGATGCATCAGGGTTGTGTTTGATCTTGGGGGGGGTGTGTTTTTGACCAGGGTGGGCCTGGCCAGCTCTACATCACTCGTGTTGGGGGAACCTATGGTGCCCAAGTACTAAGGAAGGACTTCCCTCAGACCCTCCCTCCATCTCATTATAATTTCCTTCCTTCCTTCCTTCCTTCCTTCCTTCCTTCCTTCCTTCCTTCCTTCCTTCCTTCCTTCCTTCCTTCCTTCCTTCCTTCCTTTCCTTCCTTCCTTTTCTTCTCTTTCCTTCCCTCTTTATTCTCCTTTCTTCTTCCTTCCCCATCTTTCCTTCTTTTTCTTTCTCTTTCTCCTTTCCTGTCCCTTCTTGGATGCTCAAATGCAAAAGGGGAAACATTTCTCCTTTTGTTTTGCTTTTAGTTTGTTTTGCTAGCCCTCTGCCAGTGGAAATCGAGCCCCAGGGGGCTGTGCACGCCCTCCCCCCCCCCCCCGAGCACCATGTTTGGTTGTGATGTCCTCACGAGCTCCATTTTCTCTGGCAGAGGCACTGCAGGCCAGTCCTTTGTTTCCAGGGTGGCCTCGCAGGCCAGATCTAAATACCCTGTGGGCCGGATCTGGCCCATAAGCCTTGATTTTGACACCCCTGATTCTAGGCTGATTCCTCTTTTCACACCACCTTCGAGTTCTGCCATTACTGCTTCTCCTACAACCGCTTTGATTGAGGCTGTACAATTCCTAAACGTCAGAAATAAACATTGAATTCAAATAAAACAATTATTCTGCTTCCTGACAATCCTTTCTAGCAAGTCAGCTTTGGAGCCAATCAGTTTTTATCCTGCTTGTTAGATATCACATTCCCTTCAGCCTTTTGTAGTTGTCACAATGTAAATCTAACCTTAATACTGAATCAACTGTGCTTTAACTCTCACAGAAAAAGGAGTGTTTTTTTTTTAAAGTTAAATATGACATTAAAGAACCTTCCTGAGACACAGCTGGGGCTTCATAATAATAGTCAGCATAATAAAGGAGGAGAAACAGGAAATCTTTTCTTCTCTTCTTTCAGCCTGGCAAGCACTAAAGTGGCATTCCAGATACAGAATTCCTTGGGAGTGATTATGAGAGTAGCCCTATTGCCTTCAATGAGCTCTTAATGGTCCTCTAATGGAGCTCCAGTGGTTTTGAGCACTGAAAGGAACGATTCATCCTGTGCAATTACATTTTTTGTAAAACTGCATTGGCCTATGATAATATAGGCAAAGTGGACTTAATCACCTGTTGATTCCTACACATTTCTTTTCTGAGGAACAGCCAAGGGAAACTAAATGCAGACAAAGGTACATCATGTGAACATCCTTGGAATATATATATATTTCAGAGGTGGTATTCAGCAGGTTCTGACCAGTTCTGGAGAACTGGTAGCGGTTTGGAGTTTTGGAGTAGTTTGGAGAACCGGCAAATCCCAGCTCTGACTGGAGATTTTACAGTATCCTTCCCCTGCCACACCCACCAAGCCACGCCCACAGAACCGCTAGTAAATGTTTTTCTAATCCCACTACCGAACTAACTCATAGCATTTGTTGAGTTCCCAGAACAGAGGAGATTATTATTGCCATCTATACACAAGAGTCTAGTCAACTAATGGTCAAAGCTAAATTGGCACTAGATAAAATCAGTGGAATTCACGGGGGTCTGGGCTTGAGTCTTTTGTGGCAACAGAATGACTCTAAACTGATGACATGTTTAACTCTGCCTTCTAGATCAGCCCGCTCATCTCTTGCAGATCATCATAAATTATGTTAGAATGCAGGTAGTCCTTGATTTAAAAGCATTCGTTTAGCAACCATTTGAAGTTACATCAGCACTGAAAACAGTGACTTACATCGAAAATTACATTCAAAGAGAGCAAGGTGTAATCTTGATACAAATGCTGTATTTACCTAACTCTGGATGCAAGAGGAATATAAAGATGTGTGTGTGTGTGAGAGAGGAAGAGAGGGAGAGAGAGTGGGGGACAAATTATCAGTTGCCATAACTATACAGGTAGCAATTGCAATAGGACTTATATAGTGCTTTAAGCGGTTTACAGATATACAGATACAGCAAATTGCCCCCAACAATCTGGGTCCTCATTTTACTGACCTCAAAAGAATGGAAGACTGAGTCAACCTTGAACTGGTTAGTATTGAACTCCTGGCTGTAGGTAGAGTTTGCCTGTGACACTGCATTCTAACCAGTGAGCTACCACTTCTCCTTGATTTACAACCACAATTGGGATCAGAATGTCAGGTTGTTTTGGATGATTATTAAGTGAGTCATGCCTGATTTTATGATTTCTTTTTGTGATAGCTGCTAAGTGAATCACTACAGTTGTTAAATGGATCGCAGAATCATTAAGTGAATCTGGCTTCTCCAGTTGACTTGTCAGAAGCCAGCTGGGAAGGTTGCAAATGATGATCATATGATCTGGACACTGCAACCATGATAAATCACATGTTAGTTGTCCCGTGCTCAAATTTTGATCAGATGATTGTGTGGAAGTTGCAACAGTTATAGCTGAAAAAGCTTCTTGGGTGAGAAGCGAAACATCTTAAAAAAAACCCAACACCACAGAAAGTCCAGTTGCCTCTTGAAAAAGCATCTTTGGTGTAGCAGTTATAAGTGCAAGGACTGTTCATAAGTGCTCTTAGTGGTTCTTCAGTTGGACTGTTTAGTGTTAGCTTTGGCAGTTCCTTTGATAATGTTTGCTTCTTGATTGTTAGTCTAATGCAATGGTGGGATTCCACATTTTTTTCCTACTGGTTCTATGAGAGTGCGCTTTGCGTGTGTGCATGCCTAACGGTGTGCTTTGCGCGCATGCACTGTGCTCGAAAACCGCCCTGTGTGTCAGCACTGGTGAGCTGAGCTAGGCATGGCAGTCCACTGCTGCACAAATCAGCTGAGCTAAAAAGTGCGGCCGCACGGGTGATTCTGGGGGCTTCTCGGAGCTCCCATGTTACACCGCTCCTCCGTGAGCTTCATTGGCTTCCAGTGGCCTTCCAGGTGTGATTCAAGGTGCTGGTGGTCACCTTTAAAGCGCTCCATGGCTTGGGACCTGGGTACTTACGGGACCGCCTGTTGCCAATATCGGCCTCCCGCCGGCCAGTGCGCTCTCACGGGGTGGGACTCCTTGGGGTGCCATCAGCCTTTTTCAACAGGCCAGTCTGGCCTAGTATTATTAAAATGGTTTTTAATTTTTTAACTTTTTTACCCTGTTTTTAGTCTTGTTGAACTTTTAATCTTCAGCCATTAATTTAATCTTTTTAAATCTATTTTAAATTTTTCTGTGTAAGAGTGTTGTTTTATTTGGGCTGTACATCGCCCCCAGTCCCAAGTTGGGAGAAGGGGTGGTATATAAGTTAGAATAAATAAATAAATAAATAAATAAAAAACAAAGGAATATAGGAGAGGAAACGGTGGGCGGGGCCAGTCAGAGTTCTCCGAACTACTCAAAATTTCTGCTACCAGTACACCAGAACCGATCCGAACCGGCTGAATACCACCTCTGGTCTAATGTTAATTTTGGTGTCAATCTATGCTCATCTGAGTATTGATTGGTGGTGAGGAGGTCTTTAAGTCTTTGGGTCCTACGATGGATATCTACAATACCACTCATCTTGAGTTCCTCAGGATACCTCCTTCATAGAGGTTCCTTAAGCCTTTGAAAATATGTCTTTGCTCTCAGGGCTGGAATTTAGACCAAATCCTTGATGGATTTTTTTTCTCACGTAACATGAGTTTTGTTTGCTCATAGTTGTTCTTTTCTTTTTAATTATTTTCATTTTTAAAAAAAATATTTTTTTTAAGTCAGCCACCAAGAGTCATTTGGGAACTGTGCAGGATTTGAAATCAAATAAACAAGCCAGCAAACAATTAATAATATAAACTAAATAAAGTATTTCATTTAAAAATAGAGCAAATGACAAAATTTTGACTTTAACACAGCATTAATAACGACACCCTCTGGATTGTAAATTTCTGACTGTCATATATGCAGATTGGATGGGAAACTTTGGGAATGACCTAAGTTTGAGTCTACATTCTACATGTGATGAAAAATGTCTGGTTTTTTTTTTAAAAAAAACTGGAATTTAAAATGCTCAGGGAAAGCAACCTCTTTCTTCATCTTTAAAAAAAATATTTTATGACAGTTTGCAAATACAAAAATTAATACCAAACTAGGAAGAATATAAGTAAAAAGAAGCCCAAAGAAAATATATAATAAAAAGTACATAAAGAAACAACTCCTCCCTCCCTCCAGACAAATACAAACAACTTCAATAATTAATCTGATATTATAATAAAATATTTCTTCTTTCTACATCTCATCTCTTATCAACAGTCAAATTATAAAATCTCATCCTGCAGCCCTAATCAACAAAAGTCCATAAGGAGCTACCAGGAGTGTTTTAACTTCAATCAAATAAATCAGTTTTGTATTCCTTCCCTTTTAACACAATAACTTATCACTTTCTCTAAAAATACAGCAAAAGAAAATCCCATATCTTATCTGCAATCTTTAAACAAACTTTAAAGCCTTTTCATTCAGTCCTAGTTTTAAAAAGCCCAGAAAAAATGAAGTACATTATAACCTTGATTAGATAAAACCACTTTATATTCCTTCTGTTTACTTTTTAAAAGATTGACCTCTAATCCCTTCAAATAATGGCCCACATATCGATTTCTTATCATTTTCTCTTTGTTTCCTCTCAGAAATTCCTCTCCTAGTTTAACATGTCTTTTTTTGGAAAATCTAAGATAAGTGAGCTATTCAAAGTCATTCTTCTGATTTATTATTTGCATGCCCCTTTTCATTAAGACACCAGTCAGTTTCATTTGTTAATCCAGTATGGCATCTTTTTCCATATCATTCTGATTCCATACGAATCAGTTTCAGTCCCTGTATTTTTCTATAAATCCTGTTCTTCTCCCATAGCTTTTTTAAAATCCATTTTTATAGTAGCAGATAGTCTTAAGAGTAATGTCTGAATGCATTGTTTCCAATTATTTTTGAATTCTTCCACAATCAAGTAATATTGCTCCATTGTATTGTCATCTCTTTTCCTTTAATTGTAATATGTAGTTCTCTCTGGTTCTCTCTAGGTAAAGATAAAGGTTCCCCTTGCACATATGTGCTAATCATTCCTGACTCTAGGGGGCGGTGCTCATCTCCATTTCAAAGCCAAAGACCCAGCACTGTCCAAAGACATCTCTGTGGTCATGTGGCCGGCATGATTATGGAACACTGTTACCTTCCCACCAAAGTGGTCCTTATTTTTCTACTTGCATTTTTACATACTTTCAAACTGCTAGGTTGGCAGAAGCTGGGACAAGTAATGGGAGCTCACCCTGTTATGCAGCATTAGGGATACGAACCGCTAAACTGCCGAACTTTCGATTGACAAGCTCAGCATCTTAGCCACTGAGCCACCACATCCCTCTGGTTCTCTCTAGTCAACCTTTAAAGTCCCCTTTCATCTTGTATTTTTTTCCCTGATCAACAATATTTTCCTAAGGGAGGATTTTTTACAATTAATTTCAAAATCTTCACATATCTTTGTAAAATTTAAAACACCTAATAGGAAATATTATTTCAAGGTGACCCTTAATCCTGCCCCTTAATCCACTTATAACTTTCCAAAATCAACATTCTAGTCACCTTTTTCCTATAGTCAAAACTATTTTGTTCTGTTTTTCTCTAAACACATTCACATGTCACGTGGAAAGAATCAGAAGTATATGTTAAGTTGCAGTTCAGATGTATTGCTTAAGCCTATAACAAGAAACTAGTCAACTAAAGTTCAATACTAAATTGGCACCAGATAAGAGTCAAAAGAATTAAAAAGGGGTTGGACTTGGACCATTTGTGGCAATACATTAATTCTAAGCTGATGATGCATTTATTTCTTCCCCCACCCAGCTTTAGCTGTTCTCCTACATCAGATGGAAACTCTTTTAACTGTCTGTGCAATGATGTGGGGTTTTTTTTATTGATAACCCAGTGGATTTCAACTGCTATTTTATAATAACCATCTTCTGAATCGTTGCCAGCCTAACAACAAATCATTATATGAAGCAAAGCTAATCCTCTCCAGTTTTATTAAGTTTGAAAAAAGGAGAATGAAAATCTACCTCTTCTTTCAGAATCTCCTTTGAAAATCTGCTGAGGGCTTTTATAAAAAGTATTCTGAATGTTCACGTGTGAGCCTGTGTCTGAACACACACAAAATATGAGAGTGTTCAATGGATTTTTATTACCTAGTTTTAAATCCATTGTATTTTGCCCACGGCACTTGAATCAGCAGAAGGACAATTTATAAATGTTAAATACAAACACACCTCATTATGGCTGGTTGTTTCATAACTTATACATGAAGAAACCTCCCCAGATATTAGCTTTCATATGTGAGAGAAATATGTTTCTATTATTCCTCTAAAGCACTGAAGCCAAGAATCATTGATCTTTGCAGGCCTGCTCATTTTTACTCATTTTAGGGAGACTTGTTCCATTCACACTGTTATTCAGTTCACACATTCATGCAAATTGCTCTATTCATACCCAATGTGTTGACCACAAATCCACATTTCAGTGGCTGCATTTACATAACAGGTTGTACCCTAAAATGGGGTTAATTAAAGCTTTTTGCTGTAGTCAAATGCTAGGCTTCCTATTATGTCCTAATACAGGCCTGTCAAACTGGTAGCCTGTGGACCGGATGTGTAAGCCACAGCCACCTCAGCTCCACAAAGGCAAAACAACATTGCGATACACCATGTCAGTTTGATACCTGTGGAGGGGTGGGATTCAAATTTTTAACAATCAGTTCTGTGGGTGTGGCTTAGTTGATGGGTGTGATTTGGTGGTCATGTTATTTGCTGGGCATGGCCAATTCAATATCACTCACATCGAGGCATGCATCTCATCGCCTGGCCTCTCATGACTGTGGGGATGCTGCAATAGTCGTAAGTGTGAAAAATGGTCATAAGTCACTTTTTTCAGTGCCATTGAAACTTTGAATGGTCACTCCACACAAGCAGAGTACCAGCAAAGGAGGGGAAAAAAACTCTAATCCTGCCAAGAATGTAATAAGGATTAACGGAGAGGCAGTTTCTGTAAGCAACACCAGAATGTTTCCTTCCTGCCTTCCTTACAGGATTAGGCCAGTCATTTCTTCTAACAACCGGTTCTCCGAACTGCTTAGAATGTTAACAACCGGTTCTAGCAAATAGGCACGAACTGGTAGAGTCCCACTCCTGCACCCGTGTCTTAATATGAAGGCCTGGCCCACAAAAGAGTCAAGCTAATACAATAACATCTTGACTTAATAGATCATTTGGGATGGGCGGAGGGAGGTATGTCCGCTATTCCCAAATGTCTGTTAAATCCAAAAATACATCATTCATACCATTTCTCTATAAATGACATCTTTTGCGAACACCTTAAATTGGCACAAATTATGTAGATATAAAACTTGATTTAACATTGCTATTACTTCAGATGCAACAGATTAATCTGGTTTTTTTTTGGAGGGGGGGCATATCTGGGCAAAAATGAGGCCAGTTTTAGGTATTTATTTACTGTTTTACTTTTTTATTAAATTTTAGGGTTTTAGGGAAGGGTTTTAATTGTTTAAAGCCAGGGTCTTAGTTTAATTTAGTTTTATTTTTTCACATATTTATTGTTTTAATTGTACGGCTGTGCACCATTCCGAGTCCTTCGGGAGAGGAGCGGTATATAAATAAATATTTCTTATTATTATTACTTCATTTTATTCATGAAATTTGTATGCTGCCCATCTCTCTGTGCAAAGCGACTCTGGGAGGGCTGTCATCCTGAGAAAGAAGGAAAATCCTCCCACAATTTGTTAGACTCAGAAATCCATCCTTGCAGAGTTTAGTAGGCCTGCCAGAGGTGTTCTGAACTAGCTCCGCAAACGTGACAAACCCTCTGAAGTTAACGATTCCTTTAATTAGGAGTGCTGGCATTCCCGACAAAAAGTTTCTCTCTTACCGCAGGCTAACAAGTCTGTCCGGCAGGGAGATGGATAGTTGTCTGCCACACCTATAGTGTGGCAGAATAGCGTGGGAGACAACCATTCATCTCCGCCCCTTTTATCCCCAGCACTTGTATGCTGCCCATCCCCCAGTGGGGCTTCCTTCCCAAGGATCGGCCCATGGATTTCCACTGCTCTCCTCTCCTCTGCCTTCTGTGCATCTGGCACTGGACCGAGTTGTTCCTCCTCTTCCTCATCAGCCACCTCCAGACTTGGGGGCTGTTGACTCTCCATCTGAGGGCTGACGGATGGCCCAGGCTCCGCCTCTTTCTCTGCCTCTCTCTCTCTGCCAGCTCCACTCCTTCTTCCCCCTCATAGCTCTCAGGTTGCCTTGATGCTGACCTTGACTCCCACACCTCCTCCTCCTCTTCCTCTGATTCGGCTGCCAGAGGGGCTGGCGGCTGACAGTTCACAACACTAGGAAAAAGGGACCATGGAATGCTATCAGGGGAGATGGGGGCAATATCCTTGCCCTTCAATTTCTTAAGAAGGGGGAAAGAAGGCCAGAGAATTATAGAATTTCTCTGTCCAGCATAAGAGATTTCCTCCTCCTCCTTTCTCTTCTTCTTCCTCCTCCTCCACCTCCACTTCCTTCCTCTTCTTCTTCCTCCTCTTCCCTTCCTGTCCCCCCTTCCTCCTCCTCCTCCTCCACCTCCTCCTCCTTCTTCCTTCCCTTCCTCTTCCTCCTTCCTCTTCCTCCTCCTCTTCTTCCTCTTCCCTTCCTCCTCCTTCTCCCCTCCTCCCCTTCTTCTTCCTCTTCTTCCTCCTCTTCCTTTTCCCTTCCTCTTCCCCCTTCCTCCTCCACCTCCTCCTTCTTCCTCTTCTTCTTCCTCCTCCTCTTCCTCCCCTTCCTCCTCCTCTTCCTCCTTCCTCTTCTTCTTCCTCCTTTTCTCCCTCTTCCCTTCTTCCTCCCCCTCCCCTTCTTCTTCCTCTTCTTCTTCCTCCTCTTCCTCTTCCCTTCCTCTTCCCTTCCTCTTCCCCCTTCCCCCTTCCTCCTCCACCTCCTCCTCCTTCCTCTTCTACCACCTCCTCCTCCTTCTCCTCCTCTTCTGAATCCACCAAGAAAGCTCCGGTCTTAAAAGAGCCTCTGATGCCAATCAACAGTGAAACATGCTGACGCTTCCACATTCGAGGGTGCTCTCTATGGGCAGTGGTGATCTGGGAGCTGGGGCGAATATCTATGGAGATTCTCAATCACCCAGGTCATGGTTGTCCCAAAGATGCTTTTTCATGAGGCTTCAGTTCTTGAAGAACCGAAGCCTCTTCTTGGATGAGAAGCAAAACGTCTTCAAGGAAAAACAAAGAAAGCCCGATTGTCTCTTGAAAAAGCCCCTTTGAGACTAGCTGGCTTAAAATGCCCTGGCTGAAAAACCAGTTGTGGCTCGTGTATCAAAGCAGTCTTTTCGTGACCTTTGGAAACTCCTCCATCTCTTCCTGAAGCCTGCTCAATGCCCTTGATGGGGAGAAACAGTGGCCAATGCCAGAGAGATCTGAGAAGCCACAGAGGGATGGTGGTGGGAAAAAAAAAAGGATAATAATATCCCCCAATGTCTTTGGAAACAAAACTCCAGACCTCCTCCCCCTTCCCGATGTTCTCCTCTTTCATAGAGATCTTCATTTCATCATAAACGCACAACAGTGTTGCCTTGGCTGGCACATCTGGGGCCAGTGACAATTGTGCCATTGTTCTCTGCTGAAGAATATCGGCCATCCCTGGCTTATCTGCCGACTCGCTAGCTTATCCCCCAAATGTTGGACCAATAAATATTTCAATAATGGACATCCGGCGGCAACTGGCACAATGTAAATGCTTTTCCGGCGTTGCCTCCAGAGGCATCCATTGTGCCTTGGCCCCTACGCACAAACACAAAATGCTCATTGGGCAAGCCGAGAGGCATCTACCCACAAGCCGAGTTCTTTTCTTTGCTCCCTTCCTCTTATCCCATCAGCAGTCGTGAAATTATCAGCCACGGTAATAAGGAACGGCGAGGTAGAGACGGTGGTGAAATATGTTGTGTAAATGAATTATGTTGCAGAGATTATCCTCCTTGATGGAATAATTGTATTAAATTAAGCAAGGATGTTCATATGACGGATGGTGGAATTAGATAATTTCTCTCCACGATGAGAGAGGGATGGAGAGACGGGGGAGTGAGAAGGCGGGAAGAGAGAGAGAGAGAGACAGAGAGAGACAGAGAGGGAAGGAGAGGAGGGGGAGGAGAGAGAGAGAAGGGAGAGATGGGGGAGAGGGAGAGAGGAGGGGAAAGAGAGGGAAGGAGGGGGGAGAGAGTCAGAAGACAGAGAAAGAGAGAGGGAGAGGGAGAGAAAAAAGGGGGAGAGAGAAAAGGAGGGGGGAGAAAGAGATGGAAGACAGAGAAAGAGAGAGGGAGGGAGAGGAGAGGGAGAGAAAGAAGGGGGAGAGAGGGAGGGAGAGAGGAAGGGAGGGAGAAGTGGGAGAGAGAGAGGGGGAGAGGGGGAGAGAGAGGGAAAGAGAAGGGGAAAGAGAGGGAAGGAGGGGGAGAGAGAGATGGAAGACATAAAGAGAGAGGGAGGGGAAGGGAGAGGAGAGTGAGAGAAAGAAGGGGGAGAGAGGGAGGGAGAGAGGAAGGGAGGGAGAAGTGGGAGAGAGAGAGGGGAAGAGGGGGAGAGGGGGAGAGAGAGGGAGAGAGAAGGGGAGAGAGAGGGAAGGAGGGGGAGAGAGAGACGGAAGACAGAGAAAGAGAGGGAGAGGGAGGGAGAGGAGAGGGAGAGAAAGAAGGGGGAGAGAGGGAGGGAGAGAGGAAGGGAGGAATGGGAGAGAGAGAGGAAGAGAGAAGGGGAAAGAGAGAGGGAAGGAGGGGCAAGAGGGAAGACAGAGAAAGAGAGAGGAGGAGAGGGAGGGAGAGACAGAAAGAGAAGGGGGAGAGAGAGAGAGGAAGAGAGATGAGAGGGAGAGAGAGGGAGGCAGAAGGGGAAAGAAAGAGAGAGGGAAGGAGGGGGAGAGGGAGGGAGTGGAAGAGACAAACAGAGGGGGGAGAGGGAGACAGAGAGAGCACACAGAGATAGAGTCATAAGCACTTCAGGACTCTGTGTTCATATCTTCTCCTGCTTTTGTTTTCAACTGGTGCAACTGGTAAAATGTCCCAAAAAGAGGGATGGGGGAAAAAACACAGAATATCTAAGAATCAACTAACATTAGTAAGATATAGCAAAGGCAGAAGAGACAATACGGAGGGATTGTTAAAGTGTTGGACTGGCATCAGAGAGAACCTGCGTTGAATCTCCCCACCACAGACATTGCTTTCAAATTGTGATGTTGGACAAAGCTCTTGAGAGTCCTTTGGACTGCAAGGAAGTCCAATCAGACACTTTTAAACGAAATCAACCCTGGCTGTCCTTTGGAAGGAGAGATACTGAAGCCGAAGCTCAAATACTTTGGGATAAACTTAAGTTCCTTCTCTCTTAGTTATCATTTCTCCCCTCCTTCTAAGCCAAAAGTCTTTTTTTTTCTCTCCTTTAAATCCTAGAGAAAACACCTGAGGTTTTTGTTTTGTTTCTGTTTTGTTTTGATTAAAAGTCCATTTTTGGTCCAAAGTCTTGCTCAGTTATGATGAGCAAGCTAGACGCCTGGCAGATGTTTCCAGTCCAACCTCAGTCACATGGAAGTTTGTGGTTTGTTGGAATATGTTAAAGCATCAAAAAAGAAGGTGCAAAATATAAGAGCGAGTAACATACACCTAGTTCCTTGCCCAGTTTCTTTCTCTTAGAGCATCTTCAGCTGCTGCCTTGTTGTGTAGGACACTTTTCCATCTCATTCTACAATTTCGCTTTGAGTCATCCTGGACGCCGAGAACATTAATTCCTAAGTGCACTGAATTGTTGGCTGCTTCGCCAACCTCTAGAAATATGACTTAATCATTCTGTTTTTGCACAGTTCATCGTCCAACACCCATTTTACAGCCTGCAGCTGGCCATCGGACAAGCAGCAAACGCTACATTTTCTCTTTTAGATCAACACCCTCTGATCTCATCTTTTGTTTCTCCGCTATGATGTCCTGGTGCCGCGGTAAAAATATGGTGTCTGGTTACAATGACCTGCGCTTCTGCCTAGAAAGCTTTAGCTTTTGTGCTGCTCTCTTCCAAACACTGTTTTGCTGAGATAGTGAGTCGGCATGTCGCTTTCCCAATGCATTTGGCACAGCGAATGATGCCTTCGTGCTTCCTGCTCAGGACAATAAAAACAGAACAGCCCAGTGAAATTTCGTTTCACTGCCACCGTTTCAGTCAGCTTGCACAGGATTGTTTTCCACTGCACTTTGGTACCGATCCATCCGAATAGAGCTGGAAGGGACCTTGGAGGTCTTTTAATCCAGTCCCCTGTTCAAGGAAGAAAACCTATACCTGTATGGCATGTGTGCCGGAAGTGGTACGCTGAGCCACTTCTACTGGCATGTGAGAGGTCACCCGGAAGAGCTTCATTGCTCATGCATGCACACCACCACCGCCCAACAGCTGATTGTCGGGTATCTGGTGCGCATGAGCAGGGTGTGTGGGAGCAGGGGGTATGGGAGACACGCACGCATGCGCAGAGATGTGTGGCGCGCAGGGGGTGATTGTGCGTGCATACACAGAGATGCGCAGGGCGCGGCAGGGGAATCTCGTGTGCAGCCGTAGAGATACACAACTCACGGTGGAGGAATCGCAGTCGCATGATGGAGGGCAGGGGGAACGTGCACACAGGCGCAGGGGGTGAGGCCCCCCGGCATGCATTGTCTTCTGGATGCTGACACACGAGCAAGAGCGCACGAGTACACACGCAATTATCAGCACGGGAGCCGAAAAGGGTTAGCCACCCCTGCCCTATACCATTTCAGACAAGTGGCTGTCCAGTTTCTTCTTCAAAATTTCCAGTGATGAAGCACTCATGACTTTTGAAGCCAAACTGTTCCTCTGGTTTTCATAGTTAGGAAGTTTCTCCTTAATCCCAGGTTGCTTTTCTTTTCGATTAATTTCTATTCATGGTTTCTTCTCTTGCCTTCTGGTGCTTTGGAAAATAAGTCGACCCAGGGGTGGGATTCCATATTTTTAACAACCGGTTCTGTGGGTGTGGTTTAATTGGTGGGCGTGGCTTGGTGGTCATGTGACTGGCTGGGTGGGGCCAACTCAACATCACTCACATTGAGGCACACATCTCCTCGCCTGGCCTTTCATGACTGTGGGGACGCTGCAACAGTCGTAAGTGTGAAAAACAGTCATAAGTCACTTTTTTCAGTGCCATTATAACTTTGAATGGTCACTCCACACAAACAAAGTACCAGCAAAGGAGGGGAAAAAAAAACTCCAGAGACGTTCTTGAGACAGGAAGTCTAGTCCTGCCAAGGATGTAATAAGGGTTAACGGAGAGGCAGTTTCTGTAAGCAACACCAGAATGTTTCCTTCCTGCCTTCCTTACAGGATTAGGCCAGTCATTTCTTCTAACAATAGGTGCGAACTGGTAGAATCCCACCGCTGAGTTGACCCCTTCCTCTTTGGGGCAGCCCCTCAAATACTGGAATACTGTTATCATGTCCTCCCTAGTCTTTCTAGACTAGACTCTTGCAACTGTTCCTCACTTGTTTTTGTCTCCAGGTCTTTAATCATTTTAGTTGCTCTTCTCTGCACTTTTTCCAAAGTCTCAACATTTTTTTGTAATGTGGTGACCAAAACTGGATGCACTTAACTAAGACTTTATAAAGCAGTACTAATACTTCACATGATTTTGATTCTATGCCTCTCTTTATATAATCAGTGATTGTATTAGCTTTTTTTGTCTGCCACCAAATACTGCTAGCTCATATTTAACTGATTGTCCACTAGGACTCCAAGGTTTCTCTTACAGTTACTGTTTTTGGGCCAGATTTCTCCTAATCTGTACTTGCACCTTTGGTTTTTCCTACCTAGGTATAAAGCTTTTCTCCACATTAAATTTCTGCTGTGTAACTATTTAAAAAACATCAACCAAAATTGAGATTTACTGTATTCCAAGCCAGTGCTTCACCCCCGAGACATTATGGCAGCATTTTCCAAACCAGGGCAAATTATTCAAAATTGGGTAAAAGTGATTTTCCTTTGGGTGATGACACACAAATCCACTGCTTATCATAACAAGGGCATTTAAATTGACTTAAAGATTGCCAGGTGAACTAAAATATATTCAAAACTCTCCCAAAGCATTCCTATCAAGAGGAAAACAACTGAAATTACCGACAGTAAATTTGTTGAAATTACAGAAAGATCATTCAATAGGACAGGTAGGCCTCTACTTATGACTGCAATTGAGTCTCAAATTTATGTTGTTCAGTGAGGCATTTGTTAAGTGAGTTTTGCCCCGTTTTATGACTTCTCTTGCTACAGTTGTTAAGTGAATCAATAAAGTGGATAAAGTAGTAACCTGCTTCTTAAGTGAATCTGGCTTCCCCATTGACGTCGCTCGTCAGGACGTCGCAAAATGGGGATCACAATGACCCCGGGACACTGCAACCATCATAAATATGAGTCTGTTGCCATGTTTGATGACATGACCATGGGGATGCTACAACAATCATAAGTGTGCAAAAAAAAGCGTAGCACACAAAATTATCTGCTACAATGTCCTCCAGCTTCAACCGCAACAATACAAGAGCTCACAACAGATACAAACTCAATGTAAACCGCTCCAAACTCAATTGCAGAAAGTACGACTTCAGCAACAGAGGGGTCAATGCCTGGAATGCACTACCTGATTCTGTTGTTACATCCTCTAATCCCCACTCCTTTAACTTCAAACTATCCACTGTTGACCTCACCCCATTCCTAAGAGGTCTGTAAGGGGCGTGCATAAGTGCACCATCGTGCCTACCGTCCCTGTCCTATTGTCCCCATTTATTCGTACCTATTTCCTGTATTCTTACTCATGTTTATACTTATACCTATTATCTTGAAAGCGACTGACGAATCAAACAAACAAACAAAATAAAATAAAATGATCACAAGCAGAGGTGGTATTCAGCCAGTTCTGACCAGTTCTGGAGAACCAGTAGTGGAAATTTTGAGTAGTTTGGAGAACCGGCAAATACCACCTCTGACTGGGTCCGCCTCTATCTCTTCTCTGCCTCCCATTGAGTCCCAGCTGATCGGCTGGGTCTTCTTTGGTTGCCCTGCACAGGAGAACGGAGCTGAAAAGCAGGTTAGTGGGGTGGGGAGGGAATGGGGATTTTGCAGTAATTTTCCCCCTGGAGTGAGGAGGGAATGGGGATTTTGCAGTATCCTTCCCCTGCCCTGTCCACCAAGCCATGCCCACCAAGCCATGCCACGCCCCCCCCCAAGCCACACCCACAGAACCGGTAGTAAAAAAATTTGAATCCTACCCCTGGTCACAAGGCTCTTTTTTCAGTGCTGTCGTAAATTTGTACAGTCACTAAATGAACTGTTGTAAGCCAAGGACTAGCTGCATTGTTTTTATAGCACAGATAGTCATCGAGTCACCACTATTTGCTCAGCATTCACAGTTATGCCTGTGCTGAAAGAAAGGAGTTACGATTTGTCCTCAAAGTTTGGTGAGACTTTTTGATAAACAGATTCAGGTAATAAAGGAAAACGTTTTGAAAGCACTGTGCTGTCGTCTTTTTTTATTTTTACATCGCAGTGAATTTTTGCCCTCACCCCCTCAATGATAATGTTCATCAATTAAACCGGGCTTCTTTTTATAACACGGTCTATATACTGTATCCTTTCCCATCCAATTCATAGTTATTTAGGAAAAGTCTAAGAGAGAGAAAGGGATTCAGAACAGCATGTCCCCTAACTACTGCAAACACCCTGGGAGGAAACCAGAGAAGGACTCGTGAAGTTAACCGCCACCGGAACATCGTTGCATATCAAATGATCGACATGAAAAACAGAAAGTCGGCTGATCAAAGCCGGTCACCTCTTTCTGCTAGGGATGCTACCTATGCTGGAAGCATCCCGCCACCTCGACCTCACGCCTACAAAAGGAATTCGTTTCAAAAAGAAGGCAGACCAAAGCACGGGGATATCAAAACAAATTAGCCACAGATCCATCGTCCTGCTGAGGGTGTACAAAAGAGAAGAAAAGAACGCAGACTGGAAAAGATAACACACAGCCCTGAAGTTCAGGGATATATTATATATATGAAGAAGAAAGACAGGGAGAGAACCAAAGAAAGAAGCCTTTTGTAAAAAAGAAGAAGAAGTAGAAAGAAATCAAACAACTTGGACAATGTTCAGAGGACAGAAAGATTCCTTTTCAAAAATCTACTTGGATTCCTTCTGATCTTGTGTTTTTCCCCTGTGTTGTCTAAAAAGGTAAAGTCTCCAGGAGTTTAGCATGACTCCTGGTGAACACTCTAGCATGTTCAAATGTTTTTGGAGGGTTTTGTTTTTGGCCAAATGTACAGAAGTGGTATGCTATTTGCTTTCTTCAGGATGTTCTGGCCTTGATTACGGTCATTAACTGAGGACTACATGTTCAGTGGTACCTCGGCACTCGACTGCTTCAAAAAGTGTCAGATTCGGTATTCAACATGTTTTGAAGCAGCATGTCAAGGATTCCGACTAATAAATCCAAACAAATCAGAACTCTGAGACTTGAATCCACCTCAAAGGACTTCTTTATTGAGTACATCATATCGGCGCGGTCACAGGATGGGCTGCTGGGGGCTCGCAGGGACTCTGGAGTGCCCCTGGATAAGACTCTACGGAACTTGGAGAGCCCCCCATAACCTCAGAAAGTCAAGCAGCAAGGGAAAGCACTTAATAGGTTTAATTGAACTTCTGGGCATTCAGCCAAGAGCATTTAACACCTCGTAAAAGTGTTGCAAGCTAGAAAAACAATCCACTCAGTACTTGGGAGGGAGAGCCATTGAGAAAATCAGATAATGTAGCCACTAGCCTCCGAGGGGATTAATTCCCAAATAATAAGAATCACGTAACTCACTAGAAACTCCACTTAGACTTCAAGATCCCTCTCACAGTCACTGCTATTAAGCCTGGTTTCACTCAGCCTTTTATTTAAGTGTTAAATGCACGAAATAATAAACAACTTTTTTGTATATATCTTTTTTTAGGTAATTAGGGCAAAGAAGCGACTTTGAGTTGGCACACCCAACCAGTCACATGACTATCCAGCCACGCCCACCCAGTCAGTCATTAGGGCAGAGAACCCCTTGCTAAAAAAACATTGAAGCCCACCCCTGGGCACGGATGAAAGGAAAACTAACTCTAAATAATTCCCACAGTTTTGCTATAATTAAAAGAAGAAATAAACCCATCCCTAAGGATCACAGGTCATGTTGGCCAATTGGGTTAATTTGGCAAGCTCTCTGGTTACTCTTTCCCTGATCTTATCCATTCCCCAAGGAGATGACCTTGGTTCCCATGAGAAAGTTCTTTGTTGAGCCTCACAAGGTATTCCAACATCCTTTCCCCTCCCCCTTTTCCTTGTGTGTGGCAACGGAAGAACAGTAAAATGGCTTCTGCCAGGTTTGGTTTGAAGTTGACACAGAAATCTTGTCCGGGCACTGGTCTTTCTCCTGGGAGTTGACACACAAGAAAGAACTTGCTGCCCTTGGTTTCCTCATGAGTCGCCATTTCTTCTGGCAGAAATAGCAGGTTACATGATAAGTCGTGTGATTTTCCTTGGTCCTCCTCGGTTTTAGTGTTTGGCATGTCTTCTGGAACAAATTACCGACAAGGATCAAAGTACCACTGTATATACTGTATGTTCTCTAAATTTAGATGAATGTCTCCTTTTGCCTGTGAATAACTATCTACGCTACCTTCCACTGTCCTTAACTGCTGATATTTCATTGGTATGGGAATGCTTGAATTTTGAACTTCCTTTCAGAAATAAGTTCGATGCAAACTACAAAGAAGATAAAGACCATAGGTATGATGATAAAAGTGAGTATGCTTGCTGGAATGTTTCTGTATTTTTTTTACACGCCGCATATGCCTACTTTCTCTGAAAAAAAAATCTTTGTCTGTACAGAAATACTATAGGGACTTTTCTTGCCAATTTTCCCATGGAGACCTCATGTGGAGTTTCATCTGTCACTACAACTTGACTAGTGTCATATTTATGTAAAGTGTTGGAATGCAACAGGATTGACATGTTCATGAAGTGGGCTGACATTTTGTGCCACAAACTCAATTGTTATAAATTGACCCTCTTCTTTTCTCTGTCCATTCAAAAGGTAAAGGTTCCCCTCGCACATACATGCCAGTTGTTCTAGGGGGCGGTGCTCATCTCCATTACAAAGCCGAAGAGCCAGCGCTGTCTGAAGACATCTCCAAGGCCATGTGGCCAGGATGACTAAACGCCAAAGGCACACGGGACGCTGGTCCTTATTTTTCTGTTTGCATTTTTACATGCTTTCTAGGTTGGCAGAAGCTGGGACAAGTAACGGGTGCTCACTCAGTTACATGGTGCTAGGGATTCAAACCGCTAAACTGTCAACCTTTCTGATCGACAAGCTCAGCATCTTAGCAATTGAGCCACCATGTCCCTTTCCTGTCCCTTTTCCTGTTCCTCTGTCCATTAGTCAGTATTATTTACCTGATGGGTTGCTTATCATATGAGGGACAGAATCATCTGCACTGTTAGTACCACTTTATAATGCCTTGATAGACCACATTTGGAATACTGTAGCCAATTATGGAGACTCTAAAAAGAGTACAGAGAAGAGCAACAAAGATAATTAGGGGACTGGAGGTTAAACATACGGAGAACAGTTGCAAGAATTGGGTATGTCTAGTTTAATGAAAAGAAGGATTAGGGGGTGACATAATAGCAATGTCCCAATATCTAAGGGGCTGCCACAAAGAAGAGAAGGTCAACCTATTCTCCAAAGCACCTGAAGGTAGAACAAGAAGCAATGGATGGAGACTAATCAAGGAGAGACCCAACATAGAACCAAGGAGAAACTTCCTGACAAGTGGGAACAATTAATCAGTGGAATGGTTTGCCTCCAGAAATTGTGGGTGCTCCTTCTTCTTCTTCTTCTTGAAGGTCTCATGTGATGGCGCTCCCACAACTTCCGAAGAAAAAGCTGTTCTATTAGTTGATTGTTAGTTGATTGTTCTCACTGTCAGAAAGTTTCCAGGTTGAATCTCTCCTTGTTCAGTTTCAATCCATTATTCCTTGTCTGACCTACAGTGCTTTGGAAAATAGCTTGACCCCTTCCTCTCTGTGGCAGCCCCTCAAATATTGGAAGACTACTATCCTGTCTCCCCTGGTTCTTCTCTTCTCTTCACTAGCCAAGCCATGCCCAGTTCCTGTAACCATTCTTCATATGTTTTAGTCCCCAGTCCCCTAATCATCCTAGTTGCCCTTCTCTGTACCTTTTTCTAGAGTCTCAACATCTTTTTTATAATGTGGTGACCAAAACTGGATGCAGTACTCTAGGTGTGGTCTTACTAAGGCTTTATAGAGTGGTATTACTACCTCCCTTGATCTTGATTGTATCCCTCTGTTAATGCAACTTAGGGTTGCATTAGCTTTTTTGGCTGCTGCTGCACACTGCTGGTTCATATTTAGCTGGTTGTCCACTAAGACTCCAAGATCCCTCTCACAGTTACTGCTATTGAGCCTGGTTTCACCCAGTCTATATGTGTACTTTTGGTTTTTCTTGCCTAAGTGTAGGACTTTACTTTTCTCTCCAATATTGAAGTTTTTAAGAATAGATTGGACAACCATTTGACTGAAATGGTATATGCTTTCTTTGGGAGGGGATATGACTAGAAGACCTCCAAGGTTCCTTCCAACTCCATTCTTCCTCTCCTAACCTGTTCTCCTGTCTCTTCTCTCACCGATCATGAGATTTTCCTTTCCTTGATAACTTTCAATAGTATTCTCTCAGCCCATGAGCCAGACTGCTGCATCAGTGTGGATGAACTAGGAGTAGGATGACCCAACTTCAAGTCCATCCTCAGCCATGGAACCTTTCTAAGGGACTCAGGGCCATTCCTTCTCTCAGCCCACCCATCTCATAGGCCTGCCTGTAGGGACAAAAACAGGAGGACAGAACACAGCAAGTTGCGGAATCCTTTGTGCCAGTGGTGGGATTCAAATTTTTTTACTACCGGTTCTGTGGATGTGACTTGGTGGGCTTGGCAGGGGAAGGATACTGTAAAATCTCCAGTCAGAGGTGGAATTTACCGGTTCTCTAAACTACTCAAAATTTCCGCTACCGGTTCTCCAGAACTGATCAGAACCTGCTGAATAGCACCTCTGCTTTGTGCTGTTCCAGCTTCGTTACTTCCTTACATTTCTTATATGTTATCTAATTAGGTAATGAAAAGTCTGTCAGAAAAGTACCAAGCTCAGAGAGCATCAAGGACCCCATAATTCGATTCTGGGCTACAAATATTCCCATCTATAGCAGGCCCTCTCTTCTTTGTGGCAGCCCCTCAAATATTGGAACACTGCTATCCTGTCACCCCCTAGTCCTTCTTTTCATTAAACTATTTATTATTTATTTATTTATTTATTAATTACATTTATATACCGCCCTTCTCCCAAGGGACTCAGGGCGGTGAACAGCTCATCTAAAAACCCCACAAAAATACAAAAGTTAAAAAGTAATTAAATATTTAAATCAGCTGCTGACTAAAATTAGGAAACCCTCCCCCCACCCTTAAAAACCCAAATTTAAATTTAAAAATGGAGATCAAATTTAAAATCATTATCTCAGCCCAGGCCGGCCTGCTCAAAGAGCCAGGTCTTTAACGCGCGCCTGAAGGCCCTCAGGTCCGTGCCGGTACGGAGTTCCGGTGGCAGAGTATTCCAGAGGGCGGGGGCACCCACAGAGAAGGCCCTACCCCTTGGCGCCGCCAGACGACACATAGCGGCCGACGGCACCCGGAGCAGACCCTCCCTGTGGGAACGCACCGGCCTGTTGGAGAGCGTTGGCAGAATGCGGTCCTGAAGGTAACCTGGTCCCATGCCATGGGTCGCCCTAAAGGTCAAAACTAGAACCTTAAAGCGAACCCGGAGAGCCATCGGCAACCAATGCAGCTCGCGCAGGAGAGGCGTCACATGGGTGCTACGCGACGCCCCCATAATCACCCTCGCGGCTGCATTTTGCACCAACTGGAGTCTCCGGATGCTCCCCGCAGGGAGCCCCATGTAGAGGGCGTTACAATAGTCCAGGCGAGAGGTGACAAGGGCCTGAGTGACCGTGCGCAAGGCGTCCCGATCCAGGAAGGGCCGCAACCGGTAGATCCGACGGATCTGATGAAATGCCCCCCTGGAGACGGCCGCGATGTGATGTTCAAGCGACAGCCGTACATCCAGGAGGACTCCCAGGTTGCGAGCCCTCTCTGTGGGGGGCAGAACTTCCCCCCCAATAGCCAGCGAAGGTATCAACTGGCTATATCGGGGCGCCGGAAACCACAGCCACTCGGTCTTGGATGGGTTGAGCCGAAGCCTGTTCCCGCCCATCCAGTCCCGCACGGCCTCCAGGCACCTAGACATAGCCCCCACAGCATCGTTGGGGTGGTCCGGAGTGGAGATGTACAGCTGGGTGTCATCTGCATACAGATGACACCTCACTCCAAGACCACGGATGATCTCGCCCAGCGGCTTCATGTAAATGTTGAACAGGAGGGGAGAAAGGACCGACCCCTGAGGCACCCCACAAACCAGGGGCCTAGAGGTGGACCTCTCCCCCCCCGCCAACACGAATTGCGAACGGTCAGAGAGGAAGGAGGAGAACCATCGAAGGACGGTTCCACCAATCCCCAACCCCTCCAACCGTCGCAATAAGATACTATGGTCGATAGTATCAAAAGCCGCCGAGAGATCTAATAGGACCAGGACAGAGGAGAACCCTCTGTCACGAGCCCTCCAGAGATCATCAACCAACGCGACCAATGCCGTCTCAGTGCTATGTCCAGGCCTGAAGCCCGATTGGAACGGATCGAGGTAAGTTGCTTCCTCCAGGTACCGGGGGAGCTGACGTGCCACCACACTCTCAACAACCTTCGCCACGAAGGGAAGGTTGGAGACTGGACGATAGTTGTTTAAAATAGCTGGGTCCAGGGAAGGCTTCTTGAGGAGGGGGCGCACCACCGCCGCCTTCAGGGCGGTAGGGAGCACCCCCTCTCTCAAGGAAGCGTTGACAATCCCCTGGAGCCAGCCTCGTGTCATCTCCCTGGCGGCCGAAACCAACCAGGAAGGACACGGGTCCAATAAACAGGTGGTGGCATTCAGACCCCCCAGCAACCTGTCCACACCCTCAGCGGTCACAGGATCGAACTCCCCCCAGATAACATTCTCAAGACCTGCCCCGGACACCTCCCCCGGGACCACCCAATTGGAGTCGAGCCCCTCCCGAATCTGAGCGATTTTATCATGCAGAAATCGGGGAAAACTCCTCTGCTCTACCCTGCAAGAGGTCATCCCGCGCTCTCGGTTCAAGTAGAGAGCGGGTCACTCTAAACAGGGCGGCAGGCCGATTTTCTGCTGATGCAATAAGGGCGGAGAAATACGAAGATTTCGCCGCCCCTATCGCCACAAGGTAAGTCTTAATATGAGATCTCACCTGTGTTCGGTCAGACTCAGAACGACTCGCCCTCCAAATGCCCTCTAGACGTCTTTTCCGGCACTTCATCTCCCGCAGCTCCTCCGTATACCACGGAGCCAAGCGGGATCTGTGCCGGGTCAGAGGTCGCAGGGGCACAACTCGATCTAGAGCCCCGGCGGCCAACCCATCCCAGGTGGCCACCAGGTCACCAGGCGAGCTGTGAGCCAGAGACTCAGGAAATGGCCCAAGCTCCCTCTGGAACCGTTCCGGGTCCATCAGGCGCCTGGGGCGGAACAATCTAAGTGGCTCCGCCTCCCTGCGGTGGGGGGTGGTGGAACGGAAGTCCAACCTGAGGAGGGAATGATCTGTCCATGACAGGGGTGTGATGACTAAATCCCCAAAAATACAGTCATTCAACCACTGCCCAGAGACAAAAATCAGGTCCAGCATGTGTCCTCCAATGTGAGTGGGGGCAGAAACTAACTGGGTCAGGTCCATGGCCGTCATGGAAGCCAAGAACTCCCGAACCAACCCCGAGGTTTCACCGGATGATGGCAGGTTGAAATCCCCCATGACCAAAAGCCTAGGGGTCTCAACCGCCAGCCCGGCTATCACCTCGAGGAGTCCGGGCAGGGCCGATGAGACGTGGCAGGGAGCCAGGTACGCCATCAAAAGACCCATCTGAACCCCTTGCCCCCACTTCACAAATAGAGATTCACAGCCAGCCGTCTGAGGGACAGTGGCCTCCCTAGGATAAAGGGCCTCCTTTATAAGCACCGCCACCCCTCCACCCCTTCCCTGAGCCCTAGGCTGGTGAAATGCAAGGAAACCTGGTGGGCACATCTCAACCAGAGGAACACCGCCCTCTGGGCCCAACCAGGTTTCGGTAACACCTACCAGGTCCGCGGCCTCCTCCTGAGCCAAATCATGGATCAGGGGAGCCTTGTTAACCACGGACCTGGCATTGCACAACAGCAGCCGGGTATTCAGGGCCTGAGAATCCAGACAACCAGGGCTGCAGGATGGGTATGGAGGGTCGGAGCGCGCTACCGCTTGCAAACATCGGGAGCGCGATCCCCTTACTGGATATGGCCCTCTACCCCCAGCATACCTGCCTCTCCCAGTCACCGTGCTAATAAAATTTGCCCCCGGCAGCCCACCCCCAGTCTGCCACCCCGACACGGAAACCCCCGAGGCCCCCCAGGCGCGTGGGCCGGCCCGGCTGCCCCCAACTCCATGTGGGCTGTCTCCCTTGCCCACCCTGGAACCTTTCAACCCATTAAAAAATCCCATTAAAAAATTACCAATCCCGGGTTTCCCGCGCTTCCTCCCAGGAAGCAATAGACATTCCTGCAATTGTTTTTCATATATTTTATCCCCCAGTCTCCTAATCATATGTTCCTTGAGCTCCTAAATAAAAGGCAACATATAATTCTACTCAAATAAAGAAATAAGGGTTGATCCCTTGTTGATCTTACTAAATTGATCTTGTTTGCTTGCAGTTACTCAATAATTTTCAAGCATTTCCTTTTCAGAATAAAAAAAGGGAAGGCAGTGTTAGCTGGAGATGGCTGTTTCGATCGTTATGCTAAAAGCAGTGCATTTGATCAATTCTGAGGCACCATTAAAAGGGAACAAATGGCCCATTATTTAATTTTCTTTATAAATCACAGAGGGCACCATATGTGGTTTTTGTCTACCTGAGTACCAAAATGTATTAGATCCTCAGCGGCCACAGATTAGAACTTAAGTAAAAAGGAGCTTTTTTCCTAATTTGAATTAGGACAAATTCTCTGCAGAATTTTGATCAATGTTTGGAAATTACAACCATTGAAGAGTCTTGCTTTGGGACTCAGCACGGAGGGATCAAAGGTGATATTCAGCAGGTTCTGACCAGTTCTGGAGACTGGTAGTGGAAATTTTGAGTAGTTCAGAGAACTGGTGGTAACCTTCCCTCAGGAATGGGGAGGGAATGGAGATTTTGCAGAATCCTTCTCCTAGAGTGGGGTGGGAATGGAGATTGTACAGTATCCTTCCCCTGCCACGTCCACCAAGCCACACCCACCAAGCCATGCCACGCCCACAGAACTGGTAGTAAAAAAATTTGAATCCCACCACTGGAAGGGATCTTTTTTTTCCTTTAAAGAGCCTAAACCAGGGTCCTCAAAGTTGGCAACTGTAAGACTTGTGGATTTCAACTCCCAGAATTCCTCAACCAGTATAGCTGGCTGAGGAATTCTGGGAGTTGAAGTCCACAAGTCTTAAAGTTGCCAACTTTGAGGATCCCTGGTTTAAACCAATGTTTCTCAACCTTGGCTCTATTAAGAGGTGTGGACTTCAACTCTCACAACTCCTCATGGCTGGCTGGGGAGTTCTGGGAGTTGAAGTTCACCCTCTTAAAATGGTCAAGGTTGAGATACACTGGCCTAAATCTAAATTTCCAACCGATAACTTTTATAAATAAATAAAACAGCTTGCCCTCAGAAGTTGTGGGAGCGTCATCACTTGAAACTTTTAAGAAGAGATTGGATTGCCATTTGTCAGAAATGGTGTAGGGTCTCCTGCTTGGGCAGGGGGTTGGACTAGATGACCTACAAGGTCCCTTCCAACTCTGATTATCTGTTACCTATAAATTCCAAAGCAAGTGACAATTGAACTCAATAGTGTCATCCTTCATCTTATGACTTTCCCATCCGATTGCAATCCTTTCCAAGAACGTTGACGACATTCAATTTTATGAGCCTTTAGCCCCTCCCAAATATTCCAGATAAGTTCCACAAATATAAAAATGTCGCTTGATTTAAAAAAAAAAATCAAACAAACACCAAAAGACTACCCTTAGGATACTGCATCCACTTCTGGTCATCACAATATAGAAAAGGATCTTGAGACTTTGGAAAGAGTGCAAAGAAGAGCAACAAGAATGATTAGAGGGCTGGAGGCTAAAACATGAGAAGAATGTGCTTACAGGAATTGATATGTCTAATCTAATGAAAAGAAGGACTAGGGGAGACATGACAGACAGTGTTCCAATAATTGAAGGGCTCCTACAAAGACAAGGGGATCAAACTATTTTTCACAGCACCAAAAGGCAAGACAAGAAACAATGGATGGAAACTAACCAAGGAGAGAAGCAACCTAGAACTAAGGACCTCCAAGGTCCCTTCCAACTCCATTATTCTATGTTTTATGTCCATATTGGCGAAACTATGCCATGTGTGCTGGAAGTGGCACGCAGAGCCATTTCCCCCGGTATGTGAGAGATCGCCCGGAAGAACCCCACTGCTCATGCGTGCACGTGCCACTGTCCAACTGCTGATTGTTGGGTATCTGGTGTGCATGTGCAGGGGGCGGAGGGGGGGTGCGTGGGAGATGTGTGTGCATGCGCAGGGATGCGCTGCACATGAGAGGATCGCACGCGCATGCGCAGACACGCAGCGTGTGAGGGGAATTACGTGCGCAAGCGCAGACACGCAGCATGCGAGGGGGGAATCACGCAGACGAGAGCGGGAATCATGCGTGCAAGTGCAGATGCATGGCATGCCAGGAGGGAGTCACACATGCATGTGCAGATGTGCGGTCTGTGAGGTGAAGTCCTGCGCATATGCGCAGGGGGCATGGCCCCTCCCAGCATGCATTGCCTTCTGAGTGTTGGCGTGTGAGTATGCGCATGCACGCGTGTGCAATTATTGGCACGGGAGCCGAAAAAGGTTAGCCACCATTGTTTTAGGTTCTAAAAAAAACTCTTCCAAATTCATTTTCAGTTCTAAAAGAGTTAAAAATAATTGGCAGCACAGAAACAACAGCAAGGCCATTGGTTTTGTTTCAAAATTTTTGTTGCCCTACACTTATATTTTTATGGGCCAGACAAAATTTTTTGGCCAGCTGGATTACAGCAACACTATTTGCCATTCTAATAGCCATAAAAATTGTGAGGGTTTGGCTTGATGTCCAATACATATACATGCTATAAAATGATATTCTTTGCTGTTAGCTTTATGCACGCAGTTCTGACGCTCAATTTTTCTCTATCTGTCATTCTTTGACTTTAGGACAAATTAACACCCATGGTTCTATGTCCAGAAACTTTAAAGAAGTTGGACTTCTACTCCAACAGGCTGTCAAATGCCAGGAAAATTAGGAGATCCAGACAGTTCAAATGGATATAAAGTTTTATTATAAGTGTAAGCTCTCTACAAGAATCTGAACTACTAACAGGCAAAGGAAATTGGCAGTAGATAAGAGTAGAAGGAATTCCAGGTGGGTTGGACTTAGCTCTCTTATGGGCACAAAAGGACTCATGACTGATGACATATTTGACCCCTCCTCCAGCTCAGCCTGTTCGTTTCCTACACAGATTTTCTTAACTCTCTGCCTTCTGGACTACAATTCCCATTGGCACCAACCAGGATGCCCATTTATTAAAGGTGACAACTTGAGGAAAATTAGCATTTTACCAGCACATTCTCTCAGGATCGGCCCAAATAAAAGACTGATGAACATTTATTCTATTTTAAAACACTAATTAATTAATGCCATTTTACATACAAGGACATTCTCCCTCCTTTCCACTCAAAATGGTGTTCGAGGCAGCAGATGGTAATAAACTATAGATACAAGTGGAATAATTATGAACATAAATTCTGCTGGGTTCAGTTAAAAAAACATTTAACAACACATCCTCTTTTTTTTTTGAAGCTTCCAACTTTTGTTCTCAGTTTATACGGTGATGATTACAGCTTGTACAGTTAAGGTGTAAGACTGGGAGAAGGGAAACCCAAGTTAGTCTCCATTTGAATACTATAGAGGACAACAGAGATGAAAATAAACATCAAGTACGTGATGACTTGAGTTCCAATGGTTAAGGTGATATACAGCGTGTCAGAATATTCATGAACTGGCAGAGACATGGTAATAAGGTCAGCCAATGAATAGGTATGGCAATTGGGTTAGCCAATGAGAGCTGTTTTGGAAATAGAAACTTAAGTAAGGAGTCTGGGCGTGGCTTAGCTCTGTGCTCAGCTCTAAAATGAAACTAATCTGTACTTGTCTGCCTGCTGAATTGAAACTAAGAAATTACTCGCAATCTCTCTTCTCTACCACGTTGGAAGAATCTGCTGTCGGTATTGTAAATTTACTTCATGTGTTATTATGTATATAAAGAAGTTAATGAATCCTACTGAATCAGTTACCTGTGTGTGCTTTCTGGATTTGATTTTCTGCAACAAACTCAGACACAATGATCACGGCAAGCCATCACAACAAACTTGTCTTGCCCTGGATCTAAGTCACTCAGTCTCCATTATTTCCAACCCAACTTAATCCATAGGAGATAGAATAATGGGATTGGGAGGAACCTAGTTCAACTCCCTGCTAAAGCAGGAGATTCTATACCATTCAGGACAGGTGGCTGTCCAGTATCTCCTTGAAAAATTTCAGTGATGGAGCACCTACAACTTCTGGAGGTAAGTCATTCCACTGATTAATTGTTCCTACTGTCAGAAATTTTTTCCTTAGTTCTAGGTTGGATATCTCTTTAATGATCTTCCACCTATTTGTCCTGCTGTGGAGGTCAACCTCCTCTTCTCTGTGACAGTACTCGAAGCAGAGGTGGGTATTCAACAGTTTCTGACCAGTTATGGAGAACCGGTAGCAGAAATTTTGAGTAGTTTGGAGAACCAGCAAATACCAGCTCTGACTGGCCCCGCCCCCCATCTATTCTCTGCCTCCTGAGTCCCAGCTGATTGGCTGGGAATTCTTTGGTTGCTCTGCACAGGAGAACGGAGCTGGAAAGCAGGTTAGTGGGTGGGGAGGAAATGGTATTTTGCAGTAATTTTCTCCCCAGGAGTGGGGAGGGAATGGAGATTTTGCAGTATCCTTCCCCCGCCAAACCCACCAAGCCACACCCACCAAGTCACATCACGCACACCAAGTCACACCACACACCCACCAAGCCACGCCCACAGAACCGGTAGTAAAAAATTTGGAATCCCACCACTGACTAGAAGGATTCTATCTTACCAAAAAGTAGGCTGTGCTCTACTTTGTCAAGTCTAAGTAAACTACATCAACAACATTTCCCTTATCCACAAATTCGGTCCCCTTGTTAAAGGAGACAACAAGGTCAACATCCAACTGATGTAGATTTCCCAGCCCCTTCCCATTCTGATTTACAATCTGGGAGGTTGAGATAATGAGACCATAAAAATTTGCCCTTTGCTTAAAGATTAATCTCAAAGCAGCATTGGAAAGCTTCTTGCCCTCAATTACAATAACATATTTTATGACTAGCTGGTTAGTGCCGTTTTGCAGTGGCCTGAATCTCCATTTATAGTCCTCCTTGCAACTCCCAAGGATGATGATTGAGTAAAACAGTTGAAAATCATCATCCACGACAAATGATTCAGACAATTTCTACAACGTTGCCATGGATTTGAACAAAACTGTGTCTTGGGCAAAAGACCCGGGATCCATAATAAGGTTAAAAAGAAAGCAACTAAGAACTGGTGACTAATATTTCTCACCAAATGGGTTCTCTTACCCCCAGTGCCCTGGAGAGACTTCAGACAATGTACCGTGCCTTGTCAAGTACCAAGAGAGATTTAGCTCATATCACAAGCTGTGCCAAAAATTCACAGGAGATGAGAGAGACCTTGAGAGAGGAAAACCACACAAGGCTCACGCATGTTGCATGGGGGATAAAGGCTGCTCATTTTTATATGAGGTTAAAAGATAAGGAAGGAAAGCGTTGTCTGGCGCATGATGAGACAACCAGAGGTGGGTATTCAGCAGGTTCTGACCAGTTCTGGAGAACTGGCAGTGGAAATTTTGAGTAGTTCGGAGAACCAGCAAATACTCTGACTGGCCCCGCCCCCATCTATTCTCTGCCTCCCGAGTCCCAGCTGATCGGTTGGGTCTTTTGTTGCCCTACACAGGAGAATGGAGCTGGAAAGCAGATTAGTGGGGTAGGGAGGGAATGAGGATTTTGTAGTATCCTTCCCCTGCCACACCCACCAAGCCACACCTACAAACCAAGCCACGCCCACCAAGCCACACCCACAGAACCAGTAGTAAAAAAATTAGAATCCCACCACTGGAGACAACTGCCATATTTTACGATTCTCTTCTGCATGGTATGACCTCAAGCTTATTCAAGTTGGAGACAACATATACAGGTAGTTCTCCACTTACGACCATAATTGAATCCCAAATTTCCACTGCTAAGTGAGACTTGGTTAAGTGAATTGTGTCCCACTTTACGACCTTTCTTCTCACGGTTGTTAAGTGAATGGCTGCAGTGTTTAAGATACCTTCCCCATTGATTTTGCTCGTCAGAAAGTTGCAAAAGGCGATCACATGAACCTTGCAACCATCCCCAAAAATGAGTCAGCGGCCAAACATTTGGATTTTGATCACATGATCCCGGGGAATGTTGCAACGGTCGTAAGTGTGAAAAATGGTCATAAGTCACTTTTTTCCCCAGTGCTGTTGTAACTTTGAACAGTCACTAAATGAACTATTGTCAGTTGAGGACTACCTGTACAAACAGTTCTTGAATTAACGGCCACTCGTTCAGGGACCGTTCAAAGTTGCAATGGCATTGCACAAATGGGATTTACGAACAGTCTTTGTGTAACCACTTTGTACAACCCCTAAGCAAAGTGTTATAAGTCGAGGACTACTTGCATAGCTAACACGGTTCTCTTGCTTTCCAGGGATCTGTCTTTCTTGCAAGTAAGCAGTTGGCATAGCTAACAATGCAATGGGATTCTCAGCTAAGAAGCTTCTTGGATGAGAAGAGAAACATTTTCAAAGTTACCTTATGCTACCAAGCTTGAAATTTTGGACCTGGACAACCTAAAACTACGCCCGCCTACCTGTCTGTGACTATTTCAGCTTCAACTGCAAAAATACAAGGGCAAACAATAGATACAAACTCAAAGTAAACTCCAAACTTGACGGTAGGCACGCTGCTGTGCTTATGCACGCCCCCTTACAGACCTTGTAGGAATGGAGTGAGGTCCACGGTAGACGGTTTAAGGTTAAAGTTTTGGGGGGTTTGAGGGTGTAACAACAGAGTCAGGTAATGAGTTCCAGGCGTTGACCACTCTGTTGCTGAAGTCGTATTTTCTGCAATCGAGTTTGGAGGGGTTTACTTTGAGTTTGTATCTATTGTTTGCCCGTGTGTTATTGCGGTTGAAACTGAAGAAGTCATTGACAGGTAGGATGTTGTGGCAAACAATTTTGTGTACTAAGCTTAGATCTGACCATAGGCGGCATAGCAGACAACGGTCGGTTGAAATACCAGCTCGGCGAACCAGATGAAAACTTAACAGCTGGTTTGCCCGAACTGGTAGAATCCCACCCCTGGTGCTTCATCACTGGAGTTTTTAAGAAAAGACTGAACAGTCACTTGTCTGAAATGGTATAGGTCAGGATCTCCTGCTTGAACAGGGGGCTGGACTAGAAGACCTCCAAGGTCCCTTCCAGCTCTATTCTGATTCCTCAGTTAATACTGTAGGCTGTGATTCAGCTCAAAGCTCCGGATGGCTTTCGCCCAACTCCACAAGAAGATCAGAAGACTTCTCTCCCATGTCTCTCCTTCCCTCTCGGTGTATGTGTGTGTGTGTGTGTGTGTGTTTGCGTGTAGGAGCGACCGAATGACAGACATGTCTGTCATACGCCATTACCATTAGAACAGAATCTTGTTCTTTTATTACAGTTGAACTCTGCCAGATTTCACAGCAGGAATGCTAAGTGAAATCAATGTCTCGGATTTCCAGCCTTGGCTTTGAGGTCACAAACACTCTATCATTTCTCCGTATTATCTCCTTGCTTCGCCCTCCCCTCCTCTTTCTCTCAACCTCCAACTGGCACACAGCAGATTGAAAACAGCATGAATCAGAGGGACCATGCTGCACAATTTTACAGCCGTTTGGAGGGCTCCCCCCCCCCATCATTCACACACACACACACACACACACGCACGCACGCACGCACACGCACACAGAGACACAAAAACATGCACACCCCTCTTTTCTTTCTTCTCTTTGCAGTTTAATTCTGTAACGATCCCTTCCTTGGCAGGACTGAAACTCAAAAGGAGGAATAGAATTTCCTTCCCCAAGAAGGAAAAAAGTGAGAAAGAGGAAAGACTGGAAACGTATTTTGAATAATTGTGAATGGAGGGAAAAAAAGCATCTTCCTTTCTTTTCACAGGTAGGCAGTTGAGTTATCGTGAACATTATTATCAAGTCAATACTGGAATCAGCAAATCCGTCAAATAAGGGTTGAAAGAAATATGATATAGTTTATCTTCCTTTTTTTTTCCCCTTATGTGGGCAACCAGGCCAATATTTGGATGGGTAGAGGGTTCAAACCCTTTTTCTTAGCAAAGTTTGGTAGAACTCTCAGTATCTGCTGGTTGGAAAATTGGCCTGAGAAGGACAGAGCCCCACTCACCCAAGTCATTGTTCCACCTGGGCTGCCTCTCCTTATTTTCTATACCAAAATTCTACACTTATGTATGTATTATGTATGTATGTTATCTTCCTCTCTTGTGTCCACAGGACATGGTAAAAAAGGCAAGATGGGGATTAAAGCTGCACATATATGCATAAAAGTAGGCAGATATTTATTTGTACTACTATGGTTGCTTTTAAAAAACCCACACTCGGTGGAGACTGCTAATTCCATCCATCCATCCACCCATTTTTTCCCTCATCCATCCACCTATCCATCATCCATCCATCCATTCTTCATCCATCTATCCATCCACCTATCTATCATCCATCCATCAGTCCATCCACTCATTCTTTTTTCATCCATCTATCCATCCACCTATCCATCATCCATCCACCATTGTCATCCATTCATTCTTCATCCATCCATTCATCAATCCATCCACCCACCCACTCACCCAATCATCCATCCATCCATCCATCCATCCATCCATCCATCCAATCATCTACCTATCCTTCCTTCCTTCCTCCTCATCCATCTATCATCCATCCATCATCCATCCATCCATCCTTCCTTCCTTCCTCCTCATCCATCCATCTATCATCCATCCACCTATCCATCCATCTTACCATCTCTCTGTCTATGCCAAGGCCAGCAAATATCTTGCATGGATTGACCTCCGTTTTTGTCCAATACAGAAAATAGATGTTAGCAGCTTCTCTCCCAGTGGCTATAGTACTGAGAGACAATCGCTAAGAGGAATGAAGCCAGCTAGCACGAGTCCTTTCTCAGAACAAATAAATGCTCACATATGAAAGATGCCCTTTCATTTCACATGCAAAACGTCTTGTTCATGTAGCAGTATGAAGTCCTGGACAGAAGCTGCTCCTTCTTTGCAACATTTCTTGAGCTGATCATGGGAACATGTGCCATCAGTTTCACATGATCATTCCACCCTATACACGTAGCGGTCATTAAATGAAACTGCAACTGTGCTTATGAACTTACATCAGCTTTCCTTTGCTTTATGGACCAGAAAAGGTTATCTGTGTGAGAATTCCTTGCAAAGTTACTGTTTCATCATCGTGGTAATTGCAGTCACTAAATAAGGACGATCAGTATTTCAAAATGTAAGTTGGTTCTAAAGACAGCCCTGTGCTACTGCAAACAGATCCTTTTTATTATGGAAAGAAATAGATAGTAAATTATCTGAACTCAAATACACTGTAACAAAACCCTAACCTCTATATGCTCTATTGATTCACTCCTCACTTTTTTTTTTTTAAAAAAAAGCAAATTCATTTTGACCTGTTCTGTATCACTTTGCAAATATTTTGTTTAAGATTTATGTGGAAACTGTATGCATTTCTAGTTCCAATTTCTCTCTTTCTCTCTTTCCTCTTTCTCTCTCTCTCTGTATGTATGAGTGTGTATGTGTGTGTGTGTGTGTATGTAGAGAGAGAGAGAGAAAGTGAGTATCTCTGTGTATGTGTGTATGTATATATCCATTTGTTGTAGCAATTTTGTATATTGTTCTTTTATATCCAGTTTTCCTAAAACATTGAAACTTCCTAACTAATTGGAAAACAACTTTACCCTAAAAAAGAAAAATGGAGAGATAAAATAGTGTTTTTCAGAAACCTAAAAGGCTAATATATAGAAGGGGGAAAAGTAAACGGTTGTTCTATCCCAGAAGTGTGAATTAAATTTAACTGGAGTTAAGTTACAGGAAGATAAATTTTAGTAGACCATCAGGGGGAACATCTGGATGATAAGAGAAGCTTGACCTTGCCAATTATCTGAAGGCTATTAAGGTCTATTTTGATGGAAGACTAAAAGTAGACTTGAAGAATTGTCCACCTTGAATGCTTTCTTTCTAGATTTCCTGAATAAAGCAGATGCTGAATGGGATGGTTTATAAGCCCTGCTTCAATTGTAGAGATGTCGGGAATCCATACAATGCAAAATCCATATTGCTTTTGTGCAAACTGAAGTTTCAATAGGTGTTTTAGTGATTACTAATAACTGCTATTCTACCGGTGTCAGCTTCCACCTCGCGCTTCCATCTGCTTCGCTACTATTCGGTGACAGACTGTCATGAACTCTGGGATGGGGTAAATGGAACAGGGAAGGCTTGGGGGGGAAACGAAAGTAAGTGCCTCAAGAAGATGCTTCAAGGTCACCTGGCATAACAGCTGCATACCAAACTGTGCCTGGACTATCCATGATGAAAACACTGTTTGAACTCCATTGGTTGGTTAGAGGTGAGTAGTGGGAGGTAGCAGAGGGGGAGAAAGTTGACCTTAGGGATTTCGGTGCATGATTCTCAGTTTTGGCTTTGCATTATTGCAATATGCTTGAGTTCTAATAAAATGATGCCTTTCTCAACAAACAGAGCCAAGGATCATGTCCATTTTGGAGTTTAAGCTGTGGCAGATCTGACAACTGGTATGCATCAATCAGAATGCCAAAGATATTTTTTTTCACAGTCATAGCCTTTCCGTTCACCCCAAATTGGAATGGCATGGCATGGCATGGCATGGCAGGGCAGGGCAGAGCAGAGCAGAGCAGAGCAGAGCAGAGCAGAGCAGAGAAGAGAAGAGAAGAGAAGAGAAGAGAAGAGAAGAGAAGAGAAGAGAAGAGAAGAGAAGAGAAGAGAAGAGAAGAGAAGAGATTGGATGGATGGAGGGAGGGAGAAGAGGAAAGAAGATAATATATCAAACTGATGGGTGTATGAAAGAGAAGAGAAATGAAGAGTGGAGAGAGGAGAGGAGAGAAGAGAAGAGATTGAATGGATGGATGGATGGATGAAGAAGAAGAGAGAAGAGAATATATCGAACTGATGGGTGTATGAAAGAGAAGAGAAATGAAGAGAGGAGGGAGGAGAGAAGAGAAGAGGTTTCCAGTGCATAAGCTCTCAGGGTACATATAAACAAGACAATAAAATCATAAGATACCAATAAGAGAAGGTAGTAGAAAAGATAAGAAGGTTAATAGTGCAGCCATACTATATGGGTAAATATCCTTGACATAAGACTAAGACATAAGCCTTGTAGGACTTTATAAGACCTAAGACCTGAATTATTTCCATCCACAGCATGCAAATATCCCATTAATACGCAACATGTACTTTATTTGAGAGAGCCTGGCAGGTGACTCTTTAAAGCATTACCTTCGTTTTGGGTGGTGGGGTGGTTGTGATCTTGTCAGTGTGAATATTGGTAGGCGATACTGCTGCACCCATGTTGCTTTGGGGAATGCCGGATATTTTTCCACCAGGAGACACTTGCATGGCTGCAAGTTGTGCGGCGTACAATTGCTGCAAAAACAACAATAACAGAAGCTGATCAGCGAGAGAACCGATCCCAGTTCAGAAATTTCCCCTTTTAAAATATAGATAGTTCTTCACTTACAACCATTTGCTTAACCACGGCTCAAAGTTATGACAGCGTTGGGAAAAAAAAGTGACTTCTCACTGGTCCTTGCACTTATGACCATCACAACAACTGCTTGGTCCCGTGATGATAAAAAAAGTTGTTGGAAACCGGCATGTGTTTGTAAGATTGGAGCGTTCTGGGGTCACGTGATTGCCATTCAGAACCTTCCCAGGAGGCTTCCAAGAAGCAAAAAAGCCAATAAAGGAAGCCTGATTCATTTAATGACCGTGGCCAAAATGGTGGTCCAATCGGGCCAACATATGCATTGACCATATTACTTAGTGATCAAAATTCCAGTCCCAATTGTGGTTGTAAGTTGAGGACTACCTGTATACAATTAGATTAGAGGTCTCCAAACTTGGCAAATTTAAGACTTGTGGACTTCAACTCCCAGAATTCTGCAACCAGCTATGGGAGGATGTATGAAAGAGAACAGAAATGAAGAGAGGAGAGGAGAGGAGAGGAGAGGAGAGGAGAGGAGAGGAGAGATCGGATGGATGGATGGATGGATGGATGGATGGATGGATGAAGAAGAAGAGAATACATCAAACTTATGGATATATGAAAGAGAAGAGAAATGAAGAGAGGAGAGAAGAAATTGGATCAGATGAATGGATGAAGAAGAGGAGAGAAGAGAATGTATTGAACTGATGGATGTATGAAATAGAACAGAAATGAACAGAGGAGAGAGGAGAGAGGAAAGGAGAACTGGCTGGAGAATTCTGGGAGTTGAAGTCCACAAGTCTTAAAGTTGCCACGTTTGGGAACCTCTGAATTAGATAGATACCGATCTGTGCTAATGATGGAAAACGCTCCATCTTTTGAACGTTGGGATTTCAGGCCCCATTTTTTAAAAAAAATAATTAACTGTGCAGAGGAAGAAGATAACTGAAGGGAAGCTTATTGGGAAGGGGTGGGAAAAAAAATCTTTTATTTGCTGATGTTTATTTAGGCATTTCAGATACTGGTTTCCCTCCTTTTCATCCATATGGAAGCATAAGGCAGTTGACAGTCACAGAAAAGCACAACAAAAACAACAGATGAGACAAACAAACAAACAAACAAACGACAATGTGAAGAAGCAGCACCCAAGAAAATAAAATAAAATAAAAAAACCCGAAAAGAAAACCACATACAGCATACACTGAAATCTAGGTTTTTTGCCTTTTGGGGATTCTAGAAAAGCAACTGTGCTTTTCAAATTAGAGTTAATTGATGAGGCTCAACAGACCTTCTAGTCTAGTGAACTCGATTAAGCTGGTATCTAAAAGCCACCAAGAAAAGACTGCACCGAATCTTCTTGAAGAAATCCCATGGTATCAGTAGAAGAGAATATTTATAGCTCAGAACTGTGGAGCTCTCTGGGCTTGATGGTTTTCTTGCAGACGTTTCAGCACCAAATTAGGTAACACCATCAATGCTAGAAAGGGAATAAGGTTTTCTCTCCCTACTCCCTGATTAACACGGATGATGTTACCTAGTTTGGTAATGAAATGTCTGCCAGAAAACAACCAAGCTTAGAGGGCACCAAAGTCCTCACAAATTCCATGGTCTCTGCCCTAATAATGAAAAGAGCTTATTGTCAGGGTTCCGGTAATTACCCTCATTTAAATCATGAGTCTCTAGCCGGATTTTCAAAGCTCAAAGAAGATTTATTAGGAGAAGACATGCCAGTGCTGCCTGGGTGTAGCCGATTCTGAGAGACATCATTCATTGTCACCCTTAACCCTGGTTTTCCCCCATCCCCATATTCTCCAATGGGACACATCCATAGCCAAGAGTCATCAAACATACTCTCCAGTTAGAATTTTGCACAGCAGAAACTTTGGTTGCCTGGAAACTATCTATGAAAACATCCATGGAATGCAGTTTCGATTTTGCAAGCTGCTGCACTGCCCCTCCCCCCTCTGTTGGCAACTCTAAAAGACCAGAGAAATATTTTATAGAATAGAATAGAATTCTTTAGTGGCCAAGTATGATTGGATACACAATGGATTTGTCTTGGTGCAAATGCTCTCAGTGAACATAAAAGAAAAGATACATTCATCAAGAGTCAAGAATCATCAGGTACAACACTTAACGATAGTCATAGTCATTTATAAGTTGACACCTATGTTGCATAACCATCCATTGCCCTGAGAATATAAAGGAGGACCATTAAGGGGAAGACAGATTCACTTAATGTACTCTTCACCTAGAGTACTGCATCCAATGTTGTCCACCACATTATAAAAAAGATGTCGAGACTCTAGAAAAAGTACAGAGAAGAGCAACCAGGATGATTAGGGGACTGGAGGCTAAAACATATGAAGAACAGTTACAGGAACTGGACATGGCTAGTCTAGTGAAGAGAAGGACCATGGGAGACATGATAGCAGTCTTCCAATATTTGAAGGGCTGCCACAGAGAGGAGAGAGTCAAGCTATTTTCTAAAGTACCCAAAGGCCAGACAAGGAATAATAGATGGAAACTGAACAAGGAGAGATTTAACCTGGAAATAAGGAGAAACTTTCTGACAGTGAGAACAATCAACCAATGGAACAGCTTGCCCTCGGAAGTTGTGGGAGCACCATCACATGAGACTTTCAAGAAGAGAATGGACTGCCATTTGTCAGAAATGGTGTAGGGTCTCCTGCTTGGGCGGGGGGGTTGGACTAGATGACCTGCAAGGTCCCTTCCATCTCTGATTATCTGTTATCTGTGTTACTAATTTAACAACTGCAATGATTCACTGAATAAGAAATGCCATAAAATGGGGCAGAATTGACTTAATAAATATCTTCTTTAGCAATGGAAACTTGGGGCTTCTAAGTTGAGGAGTACTGTACTTTAAAATTGATTAAGCCAACCATGCTACATTTTGATTTTTCCTGCTCATTCTAGAGTATTTGATAGGCCCACAGGGAATTACTCAGGATTCTTAATTTCATTCCATTTTCTTTGTAAGATCAATTACTTTTCCAAAGCTATCTTATAATGTAAAACAAAAATCATAATTTGTACAGACATTTTGATGTTTTAAGCCCTTCCATTTGCAAAATCGTAACTCTTGCAGGCCTGCGGGCTTCTGCATACTGAGCTGGAAGTACAGCTCTCTACAAATGGCAGCCATATGCCTAGGGAGTTTGGGGGAGGTTTTGTTCACATATTTTAAAACCAAAACTCGGCTGAGATGGGAGGAGACAGAAATTATAGCCGGGTGCTAAAATGTGCTAAAGCTTAATGATTAAATACTTAAAGCAACATCAATATTTAGTTCAGTTTCCACCCACTTGGAAACCATTTTTTATATGGCTAAACCTATTTTGAAGGATGCCGAAATACCATGTTCACACATGAAGGTGCAATTACATTAATTTATTGCTAAAAAGTTTATGCATAAGAATCTTCTGAACCAGGTCAGCTCCTGCTTAAAGTTGGATAACAGGGTCAATGGAATTCAAGGGGTATTGGATTTAGTCCACTTGTGGTTACGTAAGGATTCCAGGCTGATCCCTCGTTTAACTCCGACCCCAGGTTCTGCCACTCCTTCTCTATCTGTCTGAAATGTGACAGGGTTTCCTGCTTGAGCAGGGGATTGGATTAGAACAGAGGTGTCAAACTCAAGGCCCGGGATGGGGAGCTGGATCCGGCCTGCAGGGTGGTTAGATCTGGCCCACAGGAAGGCCCTGGAAATAGCAAAGGACTGGCCTGTAGTGCCTTTGCCAGTGAAAACAGAACTCGGGAAGGCTGGATGCGGCCCTTGCAAGCTCCATTTTCACTGGCAGAGGGTTGCAAAATGCCATCCCAGCCAAAAATGGAGCTCAAGAGGGTCTCATTTGCCCCCCTTACCCAGCTCCATTTTTGCTGGCAGAAGGTTGCGGGAGGCTGTTGCAGCCGAAAACGAAACTCGGGAGCCCATTTTCACTGGCAAAGCACTTGGGCCATCACAGGTGATATCATGCTGGCCATGCTCACTCTGGCCACGCCCACCCCAGCCCTCTGAGGTAAAAGACAACCCTGATGTGGCCCTCAATGAAATCAAGTTTGACACCCCTGGACTAGAAAATCTCCAAGGAACCCTTCCAACTCTGTTATCCTGTTATTCTCTCACATCATGCCCTGTAAAACAGAGGTCTATATCCCTGGTTTATGGACCGGCACCGGGCCATGGCATGCCAAGAAACCGGGCTGCGCAAACAGGCGAAGCCCCATCTGTGGGATGAAGGCAGCACACAAAACCTCGCCCCTTTTGGTCCACCTCTCTCCATGGAACTAGTCCCTGGTGCCCAAAGGGTTAGGGGCCACTGCTGTAAAAGTTAGCTTGATGAAAGTTGCACACAACTGGAATGCAACTTCATTCAGAGAAAGTTATGGAGCCCTCCTGCAAAGGACTTGTCCAATCATTGACAAAACCTCTGTCTTCTCCTTTATTTATTCAGATTTTTTTTTAATCTTGCCTTTGTTACTTTATAAGAAACTCAAGGCAGCAAACATACCTCCTTTTATTTTCCCCATGACAACCACCCTATAAGGCGACCTCAGTTGAAAGAGAGAGTGATTGCTTAATGACGGCTGCAAAGAGGTTGCAAAATCAGGCCTGGTCACACATAGTGATCTGCTTAATGACTTGTGGCCACAATCTCAGGCTCAATTAAGGTCGTAAGTGTTTTGAGGCGGCAATGAAGAGGCACACACGTATAGTGATTCAGTCTTTTTGTTTATTTCCAGGACACCGACTGACTTGGTGGCGCGGCAGCCCTTCTTTTAAAGGACTCCCGCGCCTAAGTCAACCAATGACGGGGCGAGGATCTCCCGCCGGAATGTAGACCAATAAACAGTAAGTATTTCAAATATTAACCAATCCAGAACACCCCTCCCTCCTTGGTCCAGTCCGACCAATCAGGAGCCGCGCCTATGTTACGTAATCACGTAGATAGGCGGGGCTCCTGTGAGTCCGACTGGACCTGCGCGGCTCAGTTGCGTCGTTACCTTCGGCTGGTGCGGAGGGACCTGTTGCTCCTCTCGCCTCCGGCCCTGGAAACTTCGAGCAGGTCGAGCCGGCTGCGTCACAACCAACGGGCCTAACTGGGCTAGTTGACGTGGCCATGCCGCTCCCTGCTCGGCCTGGATTATCGACGACCCTGTCAGATGTTTCAGCGGGACGTTCTTCAGGATCAGGTGCGTAGCAGCGCGACCCGACCGGAGCTAGAGTTGAGGGTGTGTGTGTGTGAGTTAGGGTGTCATTGTCTGTTAGTGGGCTTTCCTTATCCAGACTGTTTGGTGGATGTTCCCCTTCCCCCCCAGGAAAATCGCCAGGTCTGGGGTGGGTGCGAGTTCTAAGTTGGTCTATGTGTCGTTTCCAGCTTTTGCCATCAGCGGTGGTAAGCCGGTAAGAACGGGGCCCGGTTAGATGTGTGATGGTGGCTGGCACCCATAAGGGTTGCCCTACCAGGTTTTTAGCGTAAACTAAATCCCCAATTCGGAATGTTCGGACTTTGGTTGAAGAATCTAGGGGTTTCTCTGGAGTGTAGGTGGGGTGTAATCTATCGAGAGGGGAACGTAGCTTTCTCCCCATAAGTAATTCAGCAGGGGTTTTGTTAGTAGTGCTACTGGGTGTAGTGTGTTGTAGGAACAATAGTTTGTCGATGCGTGTTTGTATAGGGCCCTGATCTAACTTAAGAAGGGTCTCCTTGGTAAACCGGACCATGCGTTCGGCCCGTCCATTCGCTGCCGGATGTGCCGGCGCGGTTAAGGCATGGCGTATGCCCAAACTGGCTAGGTAGCCCTCAAATTCTGTAGCCGTGAATTGAGGGCCGTTGTCAGATACCAGGACGTCTGGTAAACCGTGGGTGGCAAACCAGTGACTGAGCTGTCGGATGACAGCTTCAGAAGAGGTTGATTTCATGAGGCTCACTTCTAACCAGTTTGAATACGCGTCTACCAGAATCAAGAAGGTATGTCCCTTAGTCGGACCTGCAAAATCTATGTGGACTCTAGACCAGGGGCCCCTAGGTAGATCCCACTCAGTAGCTGGTGCCTTTGGGGGTGAGGGCCGGGAAGTCTGGCAGGGCTGGCAACCCGCGACCCAGTCGGTAACATCCTTGTCTAACCCCGGCCACCATACATAACTTCTAGCTAGACTTTTCATCTTTACCACCCCGGGGTGTCCCTCATGCAATAGTTTCAATATGGGATTTCGCAGTTTTTGTGGAATGACCACTCGATCCCCCCATAGTACACAGCCTTTTAGTACGGACAGTTCCATTTGTCTCTGTTTAAATGGTCTGTGCTGTTCTTGTAACTCAGAGTCAGGCCAACCCTTCATGATCCACCTACTCACGGTATGCAGTAGGTGGTCGTTAGAGGTTTCGTGCGCGATGTCTGCTGCTGTCATCGGGAGGTCGGGCAGGGTCTCAATCAAAAATGTTGAAGTGCTGGGGTTTGGGTCAGGATCAGAGTCTGGTAACGGGCAACGACTTAAAGCATCGGCGTGCGTGATGGTCGGACCCGGGCGGTACGACAGGGTGTAATTGTAAGCGGCCAGGAATTCTGACCATCTTGTCATTCTGGGTGATAGAATGTGGGGAGTGGGTTTGTCACCCGCCAGGATACCTAGTAGGGGTTTGTGATCGGTGATGATCGAAAAAGATCGGCCATACAGGTATTCATGAAAACGTTTAATACCCGAAATTATGGCTAGTGCTTCCTTGTCCAGTTGACTGTAATTCCTTTGGCTTTGGGACAAGGTTTTTGAATAGAAGGCAATCGGAGCCTCTCTGCCGTTAGGTAGAAGGTGGCTCAGGACAGCTCCGATTCCAAAGGGGGAGGCATCGCAAGTTAGTAACAATGGCAAAGTTTCATTATATTGAATTAACACTTGAGCTGAAGTGATCATGTCTTTAATTTTGTTAAATGCTGTTTCTTCCCGATGTCCCCACTTCCACGATGCGTCTTTGTCCAAAAGCCTATGCAAGGGTTCCGCCACCGTGGCTTTCTGGGGCAAAAAGACATGATAAAAATTTATCAACCCTAGGAAAGCTTATAGGTCAGCCTTGTTAGTTGGTGTGGGGGCATTTTTGATGGCACGGGTTTTTCCTGTTGTTGGATGGATGCCATTTCCATCTATTAGGTATCCTAAAAACTCTATTTTGTCTGTGATAAGGGTACATTTGTCTTTTTTGACTTTAAACCCAGCCTCAGTAAATTTGGTCAGCACTTTTCTTAGGCGGTCTCGCAGTTGCAATTTGTGTTTAGCTGCAATTAGGACGTCATCGAAATACGGGATGACTCCAGGAATTCCTTGAAGGAGGCGTTCCATAAGAGATTGAAAAATGCCTGGTGCCACGCTAACGCCGAATTGTAGGCGATTACACTTAAATGCACCCCGGTGTGTCACAATAGTTTGGGCTTCAGCTGTTTTTTTGTCAACGGGCAGTTGCTGGTAAGCCTGAGCCAAATCGAGTTTAGCGAAAATCTTTCCGCCCTTGATAGAATGTAGCAAGTGTTGCACGACAGGCACGGGGTATGCGCTCTGTTGTAGTGCATGGTTGAGGGTCGCCTTATAGTCCCCACAAATACGAACCGACCCGTCTGCTTTTATAGGGGTCACTATAGGGGTCTCCCATTTAGCGTGGTCAACTGGCTCGAGGACCCCTTGCTTTACTAGTTTATCCAGTTGTTCTTCTATTTTTGGCTTTAAGGCAAACGGTACCCTTCTAGCCTTTAGTCTAATTGGGGCTACCTTGGGGTCTATGTTAAACGAAATCGGGTTACCCCGGTACTTGCCTAATTCTTCGCTGAACAGGTCCTGGAATTCTTGAATGAGATCTGCCTCCCAGTCAGCGTCTGTGATATGGTTGATACCGGTCATCCCTATTCCCAGCGGTTCGAACCATTCCAGTCCTAAGAGGCTGGGTCTGTTCCGGTCCACGATTGTTAGGGGAAGAATCTCAGTATGGTTGTTGAAGGTTACCTGGAAATGTCCAATCCCTACTACCGGAATTCTGTTTCCCTGGTAGTCTTTGAGTGTTAATTTCTGTTTGTCTAGTTCGCTTCGCCGTATGTCTGGGATCAATTTCTTAATAGTGTCCCAGGAAACCATGGAAAGGAATGATCCCGAATCCACTTCCATTTCACAATTTTTTCCTTCAATTCTTACTTGCACGTGGACTTTTTTAACGTTTTTTGTATTAGAGTGACCAATTATTATTGTTTGATGCGTTTCTTCCTTCTTGTAAGATGATTCTTTAAACTTTCTATTCCTTCCTTCCTGGCTCCAACGGTTGTTTGTTTTCTTTTCTCTCTCTCTTGGGGGAGGGCTTTCTCTTCGCCTGGGGCTGTAGCTTGATCGGGCTCTGCATACCCTTGCGATGTGCCCTTTCTTTTCACACTTTCGGCATATTGCATCTATGAATCGGCACTCTGATCTGGGGTGGTTTCCACCACAACGGTTGCATTCAAAATCAAACCGCCTGGTAGCCCGCTCTTTTTTCCCTCTCGCGGCTTTTAGGTGGCAAACCTCGTCTTCTTCACTACTGGTCTCAGTTTCAATATCCTCGTAGTGAGTTGAGGTTTTTCCTTGTTCATCATCAGCTTTGGTGGTTTCTTTGGATTTGTGGTGTGCAGCTTGATTAATCTGTTTCATTCTTGCTGCCGATTTGTGAGCGGCTTCGGCTGCGGTGGCTTCTTCAATGGCCTCTGTGGCTGTTATCTTGGGTCGGTTTAGCAACTTACTCTGCAATATTGGATCTTTTAAGCCTAAGACGATCCGGTCTCTTAGCGCCTCATTGAAATCCGAGAATTCGCACTCTCCACCTATTTCTCTTAAATCGGCCACGAAATCGGCGATAGGTTCTCCTTCTTTTTGGTTCCGGAGGTAGAACTCATGGCGCTTTATCAGGCAGGAAACTGTGGGCGCGTAGTGTTTCCTCAGGATCTTCTCTAGTTCGGGCCAAGTTAGCGTTTTAACATCGATTGGAGACGCTAGTGCCTTTGCCATCCGAAATACGGCTTGGCCGCAGTGGGTCAAAAACACCGCTCTCTTTCGGTGATCCGACACTCCGCTCAGATCGCTACTCTCCAAAAACATGAGGAATCGGTCCACATACGTCTGCCATTCCTCCTTGGCCGGGTTGAATTTTTCAGGCGGTGCGTTGCTTCCGGACATGATGCCGCTCGCTCTCCGCCGCTATGCACTCTCTAAACGTGTTGCCTCGATCCCACCCTCGTCGCCAGTGTTTTGAGGCGGCAATGAAGAGGCACACACGTATAGTGATTCAGTCTTTTTGTTTATTTCCAGGACACCGACTGACTTGGTGGCGCGGCAGCCCTTCTTTTAAAGGACTCCCGCGCCTAAGTCAACCAATGACGGGGCGAGGATCTCCCGCCGGAATGTAGACCAATAAACAGTAAGTATTTCAAATATTAACCAATCCAGAACAGTAAGGTCGAGGGTTGCTTGTAAGTAAGTGTAGGAACACTACACTCTCCATAGAACATTTGACTCTTGAAAGAAATCTCCAAATGAATTCTCAGAAAAAGATACTACTATACAACACACCCTTTCTTCTTTTCCAAAGGAAATCTCAAAAGTAAACATTCTTAGATCAGACTGAATTGGGTTTTAACAAATACGGAAGAATCTCTGTGTCCAGCCCTACTGGTAGATGCTAACTTGAAGCTCTCTGCAAATAAACTAGGCCGTCTTCTCAAGTAAAGATGCACCTCTGCATAACTGGTGAGTAGCATTTTTAGCAGCACGTTGAATCAGAAAGGAAGGAGCTTGTGTAAACGAGTCCTAAAGTAATTAAAAATATTAAGAAATTGACAGACAAAAAACCCTAACTAGCATCTTATGTTATGGCTCATTTACAGGAAGGCAGAACAATGCTCACAATGTACAAAATTTACAGGCCTGGATTTTTTTTTTTTTTCAAGAGGAAGTTGGTGAGCAGCTGCTTCAAGCTAGGTCCATTCAGTTTCTTAAGATGATTCTTCTTCTTGCAGGCTGGAGAAATACATAGCAACGGTACTTCGTCAAGTCGCCGCTATTTGGGGGAAGTATAGGCCAAGGTAAAGGAGAAGTTAGACACTGAGTGGCAAAAAAAACATGTGCAAACATGAAATATATACCAACACTGTGCATTAGGCCATTATTTCAAGGAGAAGACAGGTCAATGAAATTAGGCACCTCTGCTGAAGATGCTTCCTATTGTAATGCTAAGTAACACCGGGTTACGTGCGATAATAAACCAGAGCAAGGACAAGCGTGCATCAACATTGTGTCCAGTGTTAAAATTCTGCACTATTATTGAGTGATCTTCTGTGAATGTTGGATGTCTAGTGTAAACGGTCAACGAAGGTTGAAGAGCATCCACATCTGGAATGCATCCAACAAAGCATACAACTTCCAAGGAGTTTACAATAGCATTTCAAGGTGCAAAAAAACACTTCTAAGCTTTTACAGTGACTACCAAAAATACATGACGACTAATGTATAGTGCGTGGCCATGACACTGAATGATTATGGCTCCATTTATTCTAGTGAAAGGAAAGGCAATCTTTTTGGGATTGGAAATAGCTCTTTAATTTTTATTTTTTCAGCCTCCAAAAAAGACCAAACCTCCAAAAGGGACTGGAAACTAAAACATATGAAGAACAACTGCAGGAACTGGCCTTACTAGCCTAGTGAAGAGAAAGAGCAGGGGAGACAGGATAGCAGCAGGGGTGGGATTCTACCAGTTCGTACTTATTTGCTAGAACCGGATATTAACATTCTAAGCAGTTTGGAGAACCGGTTGTTAGAAGAAATTACTGGCCTAATCCTGTAAGGAAGGCAGGAAGGAAACATTCTGGTGTTGCTTACAGAAACTGCCTCTCTGTTAACCCTTATTACATTCTTGGCAGGACTAGACTTCCTGTCTCTGGAACTTCTCTGGAGTTTCCCCCCCCTCTTTTGATGGTACTTTGCTTGTGTGGAGTGACCATTCAAAGTTAAAATGGCACTGAAAAAAGTGACTTATGACCATTTTTCATACTTATGACTGTTGTAGCATCCCCACAGTCATGAGAGGCCAGGAGAGGAGATGCGTGCCTCGATATGAGTGATATTGAATTGATCATGCTTAGCCAATAACACGACCACCAAGCCACACCCACCAACCAAGCCACGCCCACAGAACTGGTTGTTAAAAAATTTGAATCCCACCCCTGGATAGCAGTCTTCTAATATTTGAGGGGCTGCCACAGAGACAAAGGGGTCAAGCTATTTTCCAAAGCACCCGAAGGCCAGACAAGGAATAATGGATGGAAACTGAACAAGGAGAGATTCTTTTTCCCCATTTGGAAGTGAACCCAGATGGACATTTCTTCCAACAAAAGGAACACCAATTTCACTTTCCAAAGATCAAAGCAGACAATGTTTTTATGACAGGTATAACTGTATCTGGAGCCAGTGGCCACAACAAACTTCAGGTTATAACATTTGGGGTCATAAAACTAGAGGGAGGGCAGGGGAGGAAGGGAAGTACAGAGAAAAAGGCATCTGAAGCGAACCGTTGGTAAAACCAGAACAGATGATAAAACAGTGAAGTTACACTATGTTTATTTAAACTACGAAATTAAGTACCAGAAGATGCAGTGATGGCTGGAACCCAAATAGTTTGAAAAGGAGATGAGGCAAAATTAAAGAAGAGAAGGCTAGCAATGGCTAATAGTCATGCTGGCTAGATATTACCTTCAGGGTGATAACAAACAGGCCCATGAATATCAATTGGTAGTAAGCAACATGAGTAGGATTTTTGTAATTGTCTCCTGCCTATAATCTTTCCACAGGCATTGCCTTGGCTATTCTATAAACTGAATCCTGGAAGACTTTGAGGATGCTTGCAGAGTTGAAGGTCAGAATCTTCCCAAACAGATATAAGGATGAATTGGTTTTCATATGTGCAAATATACATTCTAGGTACGATAAAGACCTCAAAACAGAAGGTTTTTATGATAAATTGACTGATTTAGACAATTTTTTGACAGGTACTGATGAAAAGGTGATTAAAAAATTATATGGATATTTATTAGAGATCAAGCTAGAAGAAGAGCAAGTTAAACAATGATTGCTTGGGGGAGAAATTTTGGATACAGGATTGATTTAGAGAAATGGCAAAAATTGTGGTCTCAAAACTATAAAATGACAATGTCAACAGTATATAAAGAAAATTTGTATAAGATGTTTTACAGGTGGCACTTACCCCCAACGAGAATAGCAAGAATGTTTAAGAATAAATCTGAAAAGTGTTGGAAATGTCATCGGATACTAGGCTCATTTTACCATATGTGGTGGACATGTGTAGAGGTGAAAAGATACTGGACTAGAATCCACACATGGTTGGAAAAAATGACAAAAAGACATATTGATTTTAAACCAGAGATATTTTTATTGGGTATTTTACCAGACGTATATAGTAGAGAATTGAAATATTTGATTGTAAATATATTAACAGCGGCTAGAATTGTATTTGCTAAAAAATGAAAAAATACCAACGCAGGAGGAAGTTATTATGAAAATAATGGAATGTGCTGAAATGAGTAAATTGACATTTGAAATTAGAGAACAAGAAGATAAACAATATTATAAGATATGGGATTTATTTTATCAGCAGTTAGACAAAAAATATGGAAATGAAATATTTTTGAGAATTTTACAATATAAGGATAATCGAAATATAGAGAATATAACATAGAGATGTTTTATGGATTTATGATGATGTAATGAAAATTATAACATAATTTAATGTAAAATGTTGAATATCGTGCTTAAAATGATGAAATAATAGTTATAGTCAAATTAATGATTAACAATGATAATAACATAAATATATGTTATTAATAATAACATATATATATATAGGAAAAAAACCATTCAAATATAACAGAAAGCCAGCACCATGTCAAGGACTATGGATGCACAAAAGACTTGTAACCAACCGACACACTGTACGTAACTGGAAGATGGTTTTATGTTTTTATGTTTTGTCTTGTATGTTTGTTTAAAAAAATAGAATCTTTCCAAACATCTCCCTCCATTCCCAAAAAGAACAAGGGAAAAATATTCATTTGCAAAAAAAAAGACAAAGAGTATTGAGGGGACAGATCAGTGTTTGGCAACCTTGACAACTTGAAGATGGATGGACTTCAACTCCCAGAATTCCCCAGCCAACAAGGGGAATTCTGGGAGTGGAAGTCCATCCATCTTTGAGTTGCCATGGTTTAGAAACATCAGGATCAAGGCTAAAGAGCCCACTAAAAAAAACGGAAGAACGGAAACGAAAACAGAATGAAAATAATCAGCGGAGGTGAAAAACGGAATGGAATAGGAGTCACTTGGGAAAGGGCAGGATAGATTGGCTGCCAAGCTGGAAGCTCTTGGAAGTGAAACATTTAGTTGTAGTTGGCCTATGGATAGCCTTTAATTCTAATTTTCCTTTTCTTAAAAAAAAAAGAGAAAGAAAATAGACACCTGTGCAAGGTGCAAGGTTAGAATAGAATAGAATTAAGAATGGAATGGAATGGAATAGAATAGAATAGAATAGAATGGAATGGAATAGAATAGAATAGAATTAAGAATGGAATGGAATGGAGTGATGAGAAAATTCATAGTAATAGTAGTGCAGACTTTGTAATAGTTGAACAGTGTTAAGGGAATTATTTGTTTAGCAGAGTGATGGCTTTCAGGAAAAAACTGTTCTTGTGTCTAGTTGTTCTGGTGTGCAGTGCTCTATAGCGTCGTTTTGAGGGAAGGAGTTGAAACAGTTTATGTCCAGGATGTGAGGGGTCTGTAAATATTTTCACAGCCCTCTTTTTGACTCGTGCAGTATACAGGTCTCGATTGAAGGCAGGTTGGTAGTAATCGTTTTTTCTGAAGTCCTAATTACTCTCTGAACTCTGTGTCTGTCTTGTTGGGTTGCAGAGTTTGATACCGATCCAATCTTCTCTGCTGAGATTCAGTTCCCAACCGATGGCTCAAAAGAGTTTTCTCCCTTCCTCAGGACGAGTTTATCACTCTTTGAGTTCTGCAATATAGGTAGTCCTCAACTTACAAACGTTCATTTAGTGACTGTTCCAAGTTACAACGGCACTGAAAAAAGTGATTTGTGGCTGTTTTTCGCACTTACGACCGTTGCAGCATCGCGAATGAAGTTCGGATGCTTGGCAACTGACTCATATGTATGACGGTTGCAGTGTCCCGGGATCACGTAAATCCCCTTTCGTGACCTTCCGACAAGCAAAATCAATGGGGAAACCAGATTTGCTTAACAACCGGGTTACTAAGTTAACAGCCACAGTGAGTCGCTGAACAAATGTGACAAGAAAAGTCGTTAAACAGGGTAAAAGGCACTCAACCAATTTCTCACTTAACAACATAAATCTTGGGCTGAATTGTGGTCATAAGTCAAGGACTACCTGTACTAAAATTTGAACTCTGAGCCTAAACTCCAAAGCAACGACCATCCAATCACATTACAAGTAGTCCTTGACTTATGACAACAATCGGGATCACAACTTCCATGGCTAAGTAAGGTAATTGTAAAGCAAGTCACACCTGTTTGCACGACCTTTCCTGACTATGGTGGGTAAGCAAATCCCTGCAGTTACACAAATCATGCGGTTGTTAAATGAATCTGGGTTCCCCCCCCCAATGACTTTGCTTGTCCGTAGCTGGCTGAGAAGGTCACAAATGGCAGTCACATGACTCCAGGATGCTAATGTCAACCCTGAAGTTGGCCTAACGGCGGCCATTTTCTCCTTGTAGCTTTTCTCCAGGAAGGTTTCTCTCCTCACTGCTTCAGGGCTGACACAGCCTGGAACAAAAGGGGCCAGGGAGGAGGAGGTGTAGAGATAGCTGGGTTGTTGAGGCCTAAATAAAATTATTTCCCCTGGGAATGAAGGACGTTGGTGCAGGGGTTCGAAAGGTGGAGACTGAGGTCACCTAGCAACTGGACTCCATGCTGATTGGGCCATGTGACGGGAGGTTCTGAGGGGAAGTGACACAGTTTTACTTTAAATTGGGTGAAAAATCGACGGGAACTTAGAGACATTTTTTTCCGCCAAGACGGTGCCGATTTGATATTTCCCAATAAAAATGTTCTTTGAGGAATTTGCCTGCCTTCGGAGTTCTTATTGAATGGGATGTATTGCTTGGAACCTTGACAGCTGAAACTGTGGTCATGCATGCCTTTTGCCATGTGTCCAATAGATCTGAGCCTTTGCACATGGTAGTGCCGGTAGCCTTGCGGTTAGGAATTGTTTTCATGAAGAAATATGCAGGAATAGGAGGTTATTTTCAAAACCTCACTTGAAATAGCATGTAATTTGTGTTAAGTAAGTAAGTAAGTCAGTCAGTCAGTCAGTCAGTCAGTAAGTCCAGAGATGGGTATTCAGCAGGTTCTGACCAGTTCTGGAGAACCGGCAGAGGAAATTTTGAGTAGTTCAGAGAACTGGCAAATCCCACCTCGGACTGGCCCCGCCCCCCCTCTATTCTCTGCCTCCCAAGTCTCAGCTGATTGGTTGGGTCTTCTTTTGTTGCTCTGCACAGGAGAACGGAGCTGGAAAGCAGGTTAGTGGGCTGGGGAGGGAATGGGGATTTTGTAGTATCCTCCCCCTAGGAGTGGGGAGGGAACGGAGATCTTACAGTATACTTCCCCTGCCACGCCCACCAAGCCACGCCCACCAAGCCACGCCCACAGAAAAAATTAATTCCACCACTGAAGGAAGGAAGGAAGGAAGGAAGGAAGGAAAGGAGGAAGAGAGGGAGGGATAGTAGTATCCGTAGAAAGATATGAGGTGAGGGTCGGAATGACAAAGCAGTGTCATGGTGTCACAATGCAAGTCCTGCCCCTTTTCTCCATGTGCCACAAAGTTGCAAGTGTACTGCAAAGAGTGGAGTTTGTCGTACAATACCACAACATTGTTTTGTCATTCTGATGAAAACAGCAGAATTCTGGTGGGGAGGAGGGAAGGAAGGGAGGCAGGCAGGCAGGCAGGCAGGCAGGCAGGCAGGCAGGCAGGAAGGAAGGAAGGAAGGAAGGAAGGAAGGAAGGAAGGAAGGAAGGAAGGAAGGAAGGAAGGAAGGAAGGAAGGAAGGAAGGAAGAAGGAAGGAAGGAAGACAAAAGAAAAGGAAAAGAAACATAAAGGAATTCCACTGGTATTTACTTCAAGTATTTAAGACCCACAAACCAAGTATATAGCTTCTGCTTAATCACAGAGTTGGCAATTAATTCAGAGGTCACAGGCCAAGGCAAGCTGCCATTTATTTATTTATTTATTTGTTTATTTATTTATTTCTACCCAGCTGACCACCCAGTGGCTGGGGACCCAAAGGCCACCCTTCAACCCAGCAGTCCTGGACTGGAATTGTCTGGGTTTTGCTCCCTTCTCATCAAGCGAGTGAGACTTCTTCTTATAGACCCCGCCATTGGTTTGTGAGAGAGAATGAAATGTGCAATATGCAGGATGGGGCACAGCATGTTTATATTTTTAGACAAAATTGAACTTTGACATTATTGAATCTGTCTGTTCAAATTTAATCGTTCCAGGGCAGGACAACGTCTGGCTCAAGACCAGGGAAAAGGACACTGGAATGACCGCACGCTGTGCGGCAAGATGGTTAACTGACAAACATTTTTTAGAGAATGAAAAGTTATGGCACCCTCAAGCAATCAAACAAAGGACCGTGTCTACTCAAAGGTCTATCGCAGAGAGCTCCAAAATTTGGATTAATTTTATGCTCTAGGGACGCTGCCAACAGTCTCTATGGCAAAGCAGTGTAATGAAATACAATCTGTATTTTGCCATTTGCCCAGAAGTGTGCATTCACCATGTCTTGAGTGTCTTTTCTAATGGTGGAGTGTTTAAATCAGTGGATCTGAAGCCAATTTAATTTGTGCATTTGTTTCATAGGACTGCTAAAGGGGGGGAAATACACAGAAAGGAAACAACAACAATCCTTGATTATTCCATAATCTGTTAAAACCAAATGACTTTCACTGTTGTGTCTAAGGAGATTCTCATTCATCCAGGTCAGGATTGTCCTCAAAGGTGCCTGTTCAAAAGGCAGCTGGACTTTCTTTGTTTTATCTTGAAGTCGTTTTGCTTCTCAACTAAGAAGCTTCTTCAGTTCAGGATGAAGGAAAGACAAAGAAAGTCCAGTTGCCTTTTGAAACGACTCCTTTGGTTTTCATGGCTGTGCTTATACCTTGGGAAGACTTGGCTGCCTTAAGTGGGTTAGCCATCTCTGTAGCACTTCTAGTTCATTCTTCATACATCACAGATGAGAAACCTAGTTCCTTCTACAACTGCTAGTACTGACCTCTCGTATCTTCAACGCCAGAATGCCAGCAGATCTGGAGGAAAATAGGTGTGAGTTTGGGCTGATCTCTTTTATCTACCCTGTTTCTCTAAAAATACAACACACCCTGAAAGTAAGTCCTAGCTTGATTATTTATCTGTGTGCCCAATATAAGCCCTACGCCCAAATAAGCCCTAATTAAGATCCCACCAACTCCAGAGTGCATGGGTAAAAATCAGGCTGGGGTGAGGATGGGGGAATGGAGCTGCCCTACTTTTGGACAGTTGTAGCCAGGCCTCGCACATCCCGACACCTGCCTTGCCGGTCCACTTCTTCTGCAGCCAGCAAGACTGGCACGGCTTTCCTGAAGGCCTCTGTAGCTGATTAACAAAGCTCCGGATTGATCCAAAGCTCTCTTATCGGCTGCAGAGGCCTTCAGGAAAGACTTGCCGGACACAGAAGAAGTTCCTGACAGTGAAAAGGAGGCTGGGGGGGGAGGGGGGAGGCGACGTGTGCAAGTGAGGTTAGTCAATGGATGACATCCCCTGAAAATAAGACCTGGTGCCTTCTTTGGTGGATATCTATATCTCTATCTCTAATCTCTATCTATCTATCTATCTATCTATCTATCTATCTATCTATCTATCTATCTATCTATCTATCTATCTATCTATCTATCTATCTATCTATCTATCTATCTACCTACCTACCTACCTACCTACCTACCTACCTACCTACCTACCTACCTACCTACCTACCTACCTACCTACCTATCTATCTATCTATCTATCTATCTATCTATCTATCTATCTATCTATCTAAGACAAGGTCTTATTTTGGGGAGAATATGGTATCTCCGTCTCTCAATTCTAATATCAAATTCTATGCTGGTCACTTCTGCCTTGCTCAAATCTATAAGCAGTATTCACCTTGTCCTGAACTGTAGCTTAAAAATCGATATTCAACGTGTTTTCAGGTATGCTGTACCTGGATGAAGGTAGCCTCATGGTCTACCAGGGTAGGAAAAAGACCTTGTGACTTGCTGATGTTATTCAACTCCAATGCCCATCGTTCCCCACTATTGACCACAATGCTGGGAGGTATACTCTACCTGACTCTGTGGTTTCTTCCCCAAACCCCCAAAACTTTAACCTTAGACTGTCTACTCTTGACCTCACCCCTTTCCTAAGAGGTCTGTAGGGGGCGTGCATAAGCGCACCAACGTGCCTACTGTCCCTGTCCTATTGTTTCTTTTTTATTTGTATCCATTTCATGTATTCATAACTATGTTATACCTGTTATCTTATAATCCCTTGACAAAAGAAATAAAATAAATAAGTATATTTGGAGGGCTATGGATTCCTTCTCCCAGTCTAGAGCTCGCTGAGAGTCATTTTTCAGCAATTACTTATAATCATAACATAGAGTTAAGGTGCAGGATTGTACAATGCAGACAGACAGAATAATCCTGAGTCTTTTTCATTTAATACATCATGCATTTTCTATGATAGTAAATCTTAAGAGAATTTAGTGCAAATCTACAGACTGCCCCATGTATTCCAAACCTTGAAAAAAATACACGTGATAGATTAATATGGATATGATAAGCCTAAGAAATCTTTAAAAATATGCAGCCCATCACCTTTCTGTTGATTTTCAAGAAATCCAACTGAGATGGAGAATACAGTATTTTTCCTTCCAATATACAGTACTTCATACCATCTTCACCTTTATCCCATTCCTGTTAAGGGTTTTTTTCCCTTTAGTTAGATACAACTCGGCAGTTTATGAAATACTTACCATGTCTAAAAGAGGGATTATTATTCATGGACTTCACACTTATTTATGATGCAATCTTATAAATAGTAACCCGGGGGTTAACTGCCATTAAACTCAAAGTAAGATTACACTATTTGCTTACCGATTTGCATTATCCCTCTCATATCTAAGGAATTCTTGAAGATGGTTATTCCATTTTACTCTTATGATAATTCTGTATAATAGGTGAGGTTGACAGACAGTTTCTATGCTGAACATTTCTTATATACCATACCTTACACATTAATATCTGCAAAATTGTTCTGAGGACATTAATCTTCAGGTCTTAAGGAAATTTTGTCCAACCTAAGCCAACATCTATAATCCTTACCTTATTTAAAACTGCAATAGTCGGCGAAGCTTCCACAAAGATTGCGAAACAGGCCTTGGCATAATAGCTTGGCCACACCTCAGAAGTTCAGCTACGATGCCATATAGGCAGTCCTCGACTTATGACCATAACTGAGCCCAAAACCTCTGTTGCTACAGTAAGTGAGATATTTGTTAAGTGAATGTTGTCCCATTTTAGGACCTTTCTTACCACTGCTGTTAAGTGGATCACTGCAGTTGTTAAGTGAATGTGACTTTGCTTGTCAGAAGGTCAATAGCTTTTGTATTTAGAATTGGGGTCAAAGAGAAGAATCCCCATTAAAATTAAGATCAGCAATGAAAGATTTATTACATGGTGGGCTGAAATAAAACCACAGACTTTCAAAGGGCGTTCTGAACTGAGCCTCTGAAGAATTAGAAAACAGATAACAGATAATCAGAGTTGGAAGGGACCTTGTAGGTCATTTAGTCCAACCCAAGCAGGAGACCTACACCATTTCTGACTAATGGAAGTCCAATGTCTTCTTGAAAGCCTCCAGCGATGAAGCTCACACAACTTCTGAAGGAAACTTCTGTTCCATTGGTTGATTGTTCTCACTGACAGAAAGTTTCTCCTCATTTCCAGGTTGAATCTCTCCTTGTTCAGTTTCCACCCATTATTCCTTATCTGGCCTTCAGGTGCTTTGGAAAATAGCTTGACCCCTTCCTCTCTGTTGCAGCCTATCAAATATTGGAATATTGCTATCATGTCTCCCCTGGTCCTTCTCTTCCCTAGACTAGCCATGCCCATTTCCTGTAAGGAAGATGACTTATGACCATTTTTTCAGACTTATAACCATTGCGGCAGCCCCACAGACAGGTGATCAAAGTTCAGGCGCTTGGCAACTGACTCATATTTATGACGTTTTCAATGTCCCGGAGTCATGTGATTCCCCTTGTGCGATGATCTGACGAGCAAAGTCAACGGGGGGGGGGGAGACAGATTCACTTAACAACCGTGTCACTTTCTTAACAACTACAGCGAGTCACTTAACAACGGTAGCAAGAAAGGTTGTAAAATGAGGCAAAACTCAATCAATGTCTCGCTTAAAAAAAAAATTGGGCTCAATTGTGGTAGTAAGTTGGGGATCACCTATAAGAGCAGGGGTGTCAAAGTCGGTTTCATGGAGAGCCGCATCAGGGTTATGTTTGACCTCGGGGGAAGGGGGACCGGGATGTGTGTGTGTGGCCGGGGTTGGCAAGGCCAGCTCAACATTACTCAGCGAGGCTCTGTTTCCAGCTGCGATGGCTTCCTGCAGCTCTCTGCCAATGAAAACGAGCTCCCCGAGCTCCATTTTTGCAGGCAGAAGGCTGCAGGAGGCTGTTGCAGCTGAAACGGAGCCCGGGAGGGGGGGGATCCCACATGCAGTTCTCCCAAGCTCCATTTTTGCTGGCAGAGGGCTACAGGAGGCCGTTGCAACTGATAACGGAGCCCAGGAGGTCCACGCACAGCTCTCCCAAGCTCCATTTTTGCTGGCAGAGGGCTACAGGAGGCCGTTGCAGCTGATAACGGAGCCCAGGGGGTCCACGCACAGCTCTCCCAAGCTCCATTTTTGCTGGCAGAGGGCTACAGGAGGCCATTGCAGCTGATAACGGAGCCCAGAGGGTCCACACACAGCTCTCCCAAGCTCCATTTTTGCTGGCAGAGGGCTACAGGAGGCCGTTGCAACTGATAACGGAGCCCAGGAGGTCCACGCACAGCTCTTCCAAGCTCCATTTTTGCTGGCAGAGGGCTACAGGAGGCCGTTGCAGCTGAAACGGAGCCCGGGAGGGGGGGGATCCCACATGCAGTTCTCCCAAGCTCCATTTTTGCTGGCAGCGGGCTACAGGAGGCCATTGCAGCTGATAACGGAGCCCAGGGGGTCCATGCACAGCTCTCCCAAGCTCCATTTTTGCTGGCAGAGGGCTACAGGAGGCCGTTGCAGCTGATAACGGAGCCCAGGGGGTCCACGCACAGCTCTCCCAAGCTCCATTTTTGCTGGCAGAGGGCTACAGGAGGCCGTTGCAGCTGATAACGGAGCCCAGGGAGTCCACGCACAGCTCTCCCAAGCTCCATTTTTGCTGGCAGAGGCACCACGGGCTGATTCTTCGCTGTTTCCAGGGCAGCTCCGTGGGGCCAGATCTAAGCACCCTGTGCACCAGATCCAGCCCGTGGGCCTTGAGTTTGACACCCCTGCTATAAAATGCTGCTTTAGTCTGGCAAGATTTTTGTCTCTAAGCAAGCAACAATGAAGAAACCACTCGGAAGTTATCTCGTGCCGTTCTTGGTCCCTTGGTCCTAACAACTTCTGATTATAAAGCCAAAGTCCAAATCTTGTTTGTCCAACATTGTTCATATGCAGGAACTTATTACTTTGGTACTTCCTATCCTCCGCTGATTTAAAAAAAAAATAAAAAAATTGTTAGCTTCTGTAGCGATAATGCATGGCTGTGAAGTTTATCAGGCCAGATTGCCTCTCCCTTTGCAAATTAAGAATAGCTCTCTGGAAGCCTGCCCAAATAAGTCACATATTTGTACATAACAATGTTCGCGCCATGTGACAGTAATTGAAATGAAGTGAAAAGGCTTGAACGCAAGCCAGAAAGGAAATTTGATAGGGTCATCCGGGCAAACACTGCCGGCTGATATGTTCCATATGAACGTGCTATTCAATGTAAGCAGTGAGAAGAACAAAGATAGCCCCCATCCACTTATGAAAGCCTTGTTGGGTGGCCTGAAGCCGAGACTTCCTCCGTTTCCATGTACAAAGTGCTCAGAACGGACAGGAGCTTTCCAAGATGGATCATCCAGAAAAAAAAAAAAATGGAAGGAAGGGGAGGAAACCCTGAATGAGAGGCAGCCATTTGGCACAATAGCAAAAGCCCTCAGACTTATATACCGCTTCACAGTGCTTTACAGCCTTCTCTAAGCGGTTTACAGAGTCAGCCTATTGCCCCGCCAAAATCTGGGTCCTCATTTTTACCGACCTCGGAAGGATAGAAGGCTGAGTCAATCTTGAGCCTGGTGAGATTCGAACTGCCAAATTGCAGGCAGCTGGCAGGCAGCAGAAGTAGCCTGCAGTACTGCACTCTAACCACTGAGCCACCATGGCTCATATAAACACATATAAACCTGATTATAGGAAGACGCAGTAAAATGATAAAGCAAAGACATTTTGAGCAAGAGAAAAGAGACTTTGTTGATACCTGTTGATATATCTGGAGAGGTCTTAACAGGTATCAACACACATGACAAGCATAAACTTACCAGTAGCTGGATCTGAAAGCTGGAATGACCTGAAACAATTTTACTAGCAAAATGTTGGGCCCTACCTTTCTAACTTCCCATGAGAACTAAACCATTTTAACACAGTGGAAGAAATAAGCATCTTTGCTTGATGCTGTTTGAAAACAGCTGAAAAGGGGAAGTAAGACAATTAAATAAGGCAGATTCTGTAACTTAGCTAGATCCTTTAGCAGCTGCTTCAAAAAAACACCAGAGTTTGGCCTGGATGTGTTCTAGATTCACATGTGATAAAGATCAAAGACAAAAGCTTGTCTTCAGTTGAATTCAGCCTGTAGTAAATACAAAGGTCCGTGTGATTTTTCTTGGCAATAATAATGAGAACAGCTCGTGGTGTCTATATTCATACAGTACGGTTTGGTCCGTTCTTCTGAAGAGTCTCTTATACCTACAGAACATTTCATTACACATCAGAAATGAACGATATTGTGGTTCTCCTTGAGTATTCAAATGGCATCATTCTTTCTACCACCCCTGATATTCAAAAGTCTAAACAAGGAGATAAGGAATAAAGGATAAATTTTTTATGTCAACACAGATTACACTCCAAAATTTAAACCCTGGATAAAGCTTAGAATTTAAAGAATGAGACACCGACCTGTATAAAGACTGTATATAGCTGCAGTGGATACATTGAGTGCATATTGCTTCAGTTTTCATATGAAAAACAAAGACTAATCTTGTCAAAACCTGAATGAGGTCTTTCTGCTAAATAAACCAAGTTCTGAATAAGCCAAGATTTATAGCTCTGCTCAGGTACAAAGCCTGTCAGCTAAATTGGCCAACTCGTATCACGTCAAAGAAGAACATTCATCCTGAGACCAAGTATTGCTGAAACTACTCATCCTCTTGCAACCCTGTTGACTATTGATTGTTGCCAATCAGTATTTGGAGCAATATCCCGATGAATCAGATGTCTTAGATGATAAAATGATCACTTCAGTGAGTAGGACATTCTGTAGCACCACTGGTTGTTCCCATACCAGCTCTTGTCCAAATCCTTCCGCTGTTGTTGAAACAATCACAGACCCATAGTCTGCGGACACCACCTACCTGCCTCTTTGCCTAACAAATGCGATAAGAACTGTAGGAATGGCAGAAGCTGGGAGTGGAGTCAAAGGAGGAACCAGCTTAGAATCCCTATGTTGTCACAAGCAAACTAAGTCCAACTGCCTGCAGTGCTGCTGACCCTTATCTGACTCAAAATCAGGTGCTGACTATTAGTTGAGAAGATTCCTGTGCACAAGCTTTAAGCAATGAATCGGCTTAATTGAACCTTCCCGTGTGGACCTGATCTTTCGCGCCTGATGGGAATAAAAACAAACATCCTGCTTTCTTTGCTCCGTGTAAATTATGCTTTTCCTTCAGACTCAGGTATCCTCCAGCAACCAAAGGGCACATAGGTTTATAATTAGTCTAATGATAGAAGGAGCTGTAAAATGGATACCTCACCCCTTCTCCTTCAGAACAGTCCAAATTTAGACCTGCATGCACACTTTGCAGCATGCCTATGAGCTACCTTCGAGGATTCAGACTACCAACCGTGAAATCTGTTCCTAGGACAAGGTAAGCAAACTGTGTGGGAATATGCTGCTGAGATTCAGCTGTTAGCCCAGGATGCAACTTGGAACGAAAAAGGCTCAATTGATCAGTTCAGAGAGGGATTATCAGAGGAAATATAAAAATGGAGTTATATGTCAAGGTGCCTCTGAGACGATGATAGCAGGACTAAGCATTACATGGATAACAATGGAAATTTGAGTAACTGTGGCAGATCCTCCTACATCTTTCTCTCTCTCTCTCTCTCTCCTTCCTTCCTTCCTTCCTTCCTTCCCTCCCTCCCTCTCTCCCTCCCTCCCTCCCTGCCTAGGTAGGGGGTTGGACTAGAAGACTTCCAAGGTCCCTTCCAACTCTGTTATTCTATTCTATTCTATTCTATTCTATTCTATTCTATTCTATTCTATTCTATGCTATGCTATGCTATTCTATGCTATTCTAATTCTAAGTCCACCTGTCTTAAAGTTGTCAAAGTTGAGAAATACTAGAATAGAGGTAATGATTATGTCAAAATAGACCAGCTGCTTCCCAAGTCCAGCAAGGGAATATCTCCAAGTATGTTAACTTGGAAACATGGCAGAAGAAGCAATAACATTTAAACAGTAGAAAACACACCTAATTGTGTAGAGTGCACGTGTGTGTATGTGTGTGTGTGTGTGTGTGTGTATGTATGTATGTATATGTGTATGTGTTTGAAATCAAGACTAACCTAACTGAGTCATAACGGAGAGTCTTCTGTTGAGTACATCTATTCTACAAAAAGGTTAAGGATCTAAGAATCAACCAATATTCTTTTTTTTCCCTCCTTCATGTGGAAATAGCTGTTCAAACCACCCGTGATCCACAGCCCTAACCCATCTCGATAAAAGGAGGAGATGCCACAAGTTGTATTTTCCACTTCTTGTTTTGCTCAAGATGCAAACTTTTATCAGCTTCCATAAATTCTAGTGTGTATGTGTGTGTGTGTGTGTGTATGTGTGTGTGTTGTTATTTATTTCCAACCACATCGACACAGAAGTTCCTCGTTCATTCATCCTGACTCGTGAAATTGCAACAAAGCGGCAAGGAACAACACGTTGACCTTCTAGGAAAAGGTATACTCGGTCCATCCTTACCCCTAGCTGAATCAAAGCAAATCCATCTCTTGGGAAGACTAAAGATACACAGTTGTCACAACTCATTAGTATGTCCCAATAAATGCCAAGAAAGAAAGAAAAAGAAAAGCCCTCGAAACCATCTCAGAAAAAAATGGAAGATGCTCAGATATGCCTCTCCTGACATGTACGCCCTCTTCTCTCTTCCCATCATTTCTAATTTCAGGAGGTTGGTTTTTTTTTTAAAGCAACAACAACCAATGTCCTCCCTCGCTATGATTACGGCAGTGAACTCTCCTGGGGAACACATAGGCCATCCCTTGTCAACTTCTTTCATCTCTGTTTGAACTGGAGAAGGATAACAGCAAGCTATTCGGTCGAATGTCATGTGCCAAAGACTATTTATCAATGTCATGTCTGCTTTGCCTTTATGCAGGTCATTTGATTGACACTAAGTAAGTAGATGGCCATATATACACAGGGAAAAATTAGGTTCTCAAATTGGCTGGAAAATCTCTCTCTCTCTCTCTCTCTCTCTCTCCCTCTCCCTCTCCCTCTCCCTCCTTCCCTAGCTACATACATACATACATATATACCAGGAACTTTTCAACAAGCCATGGGAATTTTCATTTACATTTATTGTTGGAAAGAATGGCGGTTCTTAAAAGCAGATCAGTTACACATTTCTAATAACATCTGTTTGTCGTACAATTTGATACAAGATTTTCTCATGACAGACGGCTGTTTTGACTGCCCATCCTTTTACGAGATTTAGATTAATCGAATTATTCCGTTTTTAACTTTGTCATCACAACTGCCTAGAGTCTTGGGAATGTATAAATACATGTAAAAAATAATAAATGCATTAAAAAAAAACACCCTAAATTTTAAACCTGAAAATGAGTCCCATTTTCTTGCATGCTCCAGTTCTTTATACATTATGTCTTCTCTGGTCTGAGGCTGTATTAAATAGAATCTCAATTCACCCAAAAAGTAAAGCTTGATTGCTTACAACAAAGACTTTTCTCTTTTTTTCCTTTCTGCATTTCCATGCCCTATTACTAGAAAGTGTGTTTGGGTGGGTGTGGGGACAGAATAAATCACTTTCCTGTAGTACAACTGTGAAACTTGGTTTTCTTTAGAGGTGCTGGACATCAGAGATTAGACTGGCCCCTACACTACTTTTATTTGGGGGGGAGGGTAGCCTTTTTTGGGGGGGCAGGAAACTACAAAAAATTGCTATTAAACAGGAAGCAGATTTCCCTAATATGAAAAAGTGTGATGATGATTGCTTATTGGAAAGTTTTATTTGTTCCCTTGTAATCTGTTTTTGTTCTTACCATATTTAATCTTTTTATCATAGATCACATATAAACTGTTCAGATTCAGAAGCTTTTCTGTTTACAGCCAGCCAAATAACCCCCGCATATACACACACACATACATACATACATATACATATCTATACATAATATACTTATATATGCATACACACACATACACACACACATACACACACGTGTATGTGTGTTATACACAAGTGTATATAGAGCAGAAAGAACAGAATAAAATAGAATAGAATAGAATAGAATAGAATGTCAAATGTAAAAAAGTTTAACTAGTTTTAGTACAGAGATTATTGTGATGTTTGTTGGTATGAATCTTTGTCTTTTGAGTTTGCATATTTGTATATTTTAAATATTTGTATTCAATAAAGTTTATTTTTTTAAAAAGAATAAAATAGAATTCTTTATTGGCCAAATGTGATTGGACACACAAGGAGTTTGTCTGGTGCATATGCTCTCAGTGTACACAAAAAGAAAATATACATTCGTCAAGAAGCATAGAACTGATGATCTTATCTAGTTTGGTAATGAAACATGGGCAAGAAAACAATAAGCCCCACCCCAACTTTCCCAGGGAGTCTATCAATAGAGAGATGTAAAGAAACAAGTTTTTCTGTACTCTTTTTTAACTCTCTGGGTGTGAAAAAGTGTCATGCAAAATCAGGATCCAAAAATTGTGCCCTACAGATCCACAGAATTGGGCTGCCTTCAGATCTGATTTTGACTACTTTTCATTCTCACGGAGCCTGACAATGTTAAACAAGACAAAGAAAATGAAAAATTTTGCATAATCTTAGCTATTACAACTTCATCCCAAATCATTATGACTGAAATTAATGTCCACATGTAGGAGACTTTTCAATTGCTAACAATGAGATTAATTAAAAAAGACCCTAATCCACATGTTAAAAATTAATCATCAACTAATTTGTGCTAACAGGAGGGGAGAACGTGGAACAATTTTTCAGTATGGTAATCTTTTTTTAATTTCATGTCATCCTTGCATCAAAAGCAGCTAGAAAACAGATACATTTAACATTCTCTACACAGAAAGAAGCAACCAACTAAATCAGGCCTCATCAATGGAAACGTCCAGGTTTGAACATGATTAAAAAGAGAATATGGACATTTCCCAGCAAATAAAAATGGAAAACTAATTTATAACTATGTCACTATTAGCTATTTGTATGTCTCATCACTCTCTGCTTCGATAAGGCAGTCCTTAAAGCCTATGTTAGATAAGAGACAAATGCAGAATCCCATGAAAAAGGAAATTGCTAAAACTAAGGAGCATCTAAACTATTCATTATTATTGGGCAATAACCAATTAAATGTTGGTTCGTGGATTTGGCCACCTGCTTTTGCATCAATTAATCAATGCCACTGATTTCTTTTAAAAAAATGCTAGCATGGTTTAATAGCTCAAACCATCTTCCTTTATGAAGGCTTACTGTTTCACACTTGATTCCTCTTGTGTTCCTAGAGAAAAATCGTAACTGTAGTTATATATTATAGTCCTCAGTCATACGTTTAGTGGCCAGTTTGAAATTACAACACCACTAAAAGTGTGACATTTTTCACACTTATGTCCAATGGTCTGACCATCGATTCTCAAAAACCAAAGAACTGATTATGGACTTCAGGAAACATGGACAGGACCACGCCCCATTCATCATTAACGGAGAACGAGGGGAAACTGTCTCTACGATCAGATTCCTTGGCATCCCTATCTCAGTCAATATCTCCTGGTCCCCTAACACCAAGGCCATAGTGAAGAAGGCTCAGCAGCGGCTGCACTTCCTGCGAGTTCTCAGGAAAAACAATCTGGAAAAGAAGCTGGTGCTGGCTTTTTATAAAGCCTCTGTGGAGAGCACTCTGACATACTGTCTGGGTGTGTGGTATGCTGGTTCCTCAGCTGAGAACAGGAAAACAGTACAGAGGGTGATAAACACAGCTCAAAAGATCATTGGTTGCCCTCTGCCATCCCTGGAAGACTTAGCCAGGTCCTGCTGCCAAAGCAGAATCAAGGCCATCATAGAAGATCCCTCACACTCTGGCAATTATCTTTTTGACCTGCTGCCGTCTGAACAGTGCTTTAGGTCAATAAAATCCCACACCACTAGATTAACAAATAGTTTCTTTCCCTGGGCCATCCGAACTGCAAATAAATATAAGTTACTACCATATTAAGATGTGAAAAGATGTGAAACTGTAATACCTCATACAGATGTTTATTACAGTACAATCTATCTCTTATGTATTACACTTGGCAAAGCTTCACAGTCAGTGTTGGATGTATATTTTGTGTATATTCGTAGATATTGCACTCTCAAATTGCAAATGGAAATGTGGGTACTCTATTTTTTTTTATCTTTATTTTTAAGTCTTTTGGTTTTATTGTATTGCAAACAGTTGCTGGGGTGCATCCACAGTTTTGCTGTACTTGTACAACGACAATAAAGTTATTCTATTCTATTCTATTCTATTCTATTCTATTCTATTCTATTCATACTTGGCTGTTTTTTGTGTTTTGAAATGTTTGAGTTTTCAAGTCTGAAACTAATGTGTATAACACAGGATCCAGTTTTAAGTTAGCATCTACATGTTTGACCAACAGTCCATATTGAAGGCCCTGGATATAGGACCTTGCGTCAAGTAACATGACATGGTCACAGAACACATTCAGATTGTGGTTTCCACCAAATTCTCCTCTGCCTGAAGCAACAGACATTGGCTACAATACAGATTTTGTTTAAGGACATGACAAAAAATCATTCAGATCTGAACCTATTAAAGATCTGAGGAATTCAAAACAGGACCAGAAGACTCGCCAAGAAAATGAGAGAAATCTCTCTACACACAAAACCAGGATTGTCTTCTTTCTTCAAATTTAAATCTCTCCCTTTATTATCAGGCTGATAATGGGATTGAAATAGAAGGTCTTCGCATTCTTGGAAGAAGCCGAGCTTTATAAAAGCACAGAGAAACTTTTGGGCAATTAGGTTTCCAGTTGAGCTCAACCTCTGATAACTTCATGGATAATGCTCATGTCCCCTCCACTTACACAAACACACATACAGATGCTCCACAGCAACAAAACAGACGTGGCTTGTCATTGACTTTTTCCAGGATTCCCTCCCTCCCACTTTTCAAACTAAGCACGTACAGAAGTTATGAAGCCTGAAAAGAATGGAGAAAAGATGGAATGTCCTATTTGGAAGAAATAGAAGTTTCTTGTTAGGAGAGCAAATATGCAATATGTCATTCAGGGAACAATGCTGATTAGCTTTAACTAAACAATTATCTATTTTATTTAGCTTTCCTGCTTGCTTGCAACACAGATCATAAAACAACACAGAATTAGAGTTGGAAATGACCACTCAGGTCATTCAACCCACTTCCTTGCAACAGGGCAAAAATCCAAATAAAAAACATCCTCTGCAGATGTTGTCCAGTCTCCACTGGGATACATCCAGCGAATGGAAGCTTGTCACCTTCTGGATAATTGGTCCACTGTTGACCTATTCCAACTGCTCTGCAAAGCGTGAAGAATCAGGACCACACGTTAAGCTCCAGTTAGGCTGATTTATTGCTCATGTCTATACTCAAAAATCTAGTCAACTCACAGTCAACCCTCAGTTGGTGCTAGATAAGATTTAATGGAATTCAATAGAGTAGAATACTTTATTGGCCAAGTGTGATTGGACACACAAGGAATTTGTCTTGGTGTAAATACTCTCTGTGTACATAAAAGAAAGATACATTCGTTAAGAATCAAGAATCATTACAACACTTAATGATAGTCAAAGGGTACAATAAGCAATCAAATCATATTAGGAAATAGTCAGTATAAATCGTAAGGATATAAGCGACAAAGTTACAGCCATACAGTCACAAGTGGGAGGGGATGGGTGATAAGGAGTGATGAGAAGGTTAATAGTAATAGTAATGCAGACTTTGTAAATAGTTGGATAGTGTTGAGGGAATTATTTGTTTAGCAGAGTGATGGCTTCCAGGAAAAAACTATCCTTGTATCTACTTGTTCTGGTATGCAGTGCTCTATAGCATCATTTTGAGGGAAGGAGTTGAAATAGTTTATGTCCGGGATGTGAGGGTTCTGTAAATATTTTCACAGCCCTCTTTTTGACTCGTGCAGTATACAGGTCCTCGATTGAAGGCAGGTGGGTGGTAATTATTTTTTCTGCAGTCCTAATTATCCTCTGAAGTCTGGGTCTGTCCTGTTGGGTTGCAGAACCAAACCAGACAGTTATAGAGTTTGATATAGTTATATATCAAAGAATCAGGACCATGCATTAAATTCTGATCAATCTGATTTATTACTCATGCCTACGCACAAGAATCTAGTCAACTAACAGTCAGCATTACATTGGTGCGAATGGGATTCAAGAGGGGTTGGATTGACTGTTTGGGAGAACGTAAGCGATTCTAGGCTGCTGACTCTCTTGATTCCACCCCCACAGGCTCTGCCTGCTCTTCTCCTACATCTAGGAGGATTTCTCCCAGTATTCATCTTAGATTTGCCTTTTTTAATCACTTAAATCTATTGTTTTGTGGTTGCACCCTATAATGATAGAATAGATCTCAGTCTTCTTCTGTGTGACTTCTCTTCCAGTGCTTGACATGTACAAGCATATCGCCCTTCAGCTGGTACAGGTAATCTTTGAAAAAATGACAAATGTCTCCTCTTGTTTACAGAAGACAAGGCAGTCTGACAAAGGGCTGGAGAAAGAATGCCATTGCTTTCTTTGTTCTTTATGCACCATCTTCACGTATTTCATTTACTGTACAGCTTTGGGATGCACATATGTTCAAACAGCTGATGCCTCATATGACATTCTGTCTCCTTACTGCATCTTTACATGCTGTTCCGGATAGTTTTAAAAGATAACATTTCTTTCTCCCTGCCTCCCCTAATTATAAGTGAATTAATAGCTTTATTGGGAGATAAATGGAAACAACAGCGTAGTTGGAAGCTTAGCCCTGTATCCGAAGCATTTTTAATGTACAATATTTGCAAATATAATTAGTTTGGTCATGGGATGGGGAAAACTAGACTGTGCGATTTTGCAGTTACTTTTTCCATATTGTTTTTGCATTTTCGGTCATGGACAAATTAATAATATTCAGTCTACAGATAGTCCTCAAATTATCACCATCATCATCTCCTTTTAATGACCCCATAATCCCTTGCGGTTCAGGGCAACTGAATGGTGCTGAGTGTTTACTGGCCGGATGCCCTTCCTGTTGCCAAGGTCGAGTCTTGTTCAGCAGATATATTCCCAATGTGCCCAGAGAGAGAAATATCTGCTTCTACCTAGGATCGAACTCACAGCCTCCTGATTGTGAGGCGAGAACTCCACCTCCACATCTACCGCACCACTCAATAGTCCACAAATTATGATCACAATTAAATTTTCCTTGGTAAGCAGTAAGGAGGTTGTTAAGTGAGTCATGTTTTATTTTTATGACCCTTTTTGCCACGGTTTTTAAGTGAATCACCCCAGTTGTTAAGAGAATCACATAATTATTAAGAAAATCCAGTGTCAACTCATAAAACATATTGTATACATGTTTTATAGTTGCCAACAGAAAGGAGGGGGGAGTTTCAAAGAGCGGGCAGCAGTGTGGAATCGAAAGTACATTCCATTCATATTTTCTTCAAAGACTGATTAGATGGCTGAAGCTTCTGCCATGAAAAATATCTAATTGGAGAGCATGATTGATGACTCTTGGCTATGGATGTTTTTCGTGGGATGATACACCCAGAGCGGTAGGGGGAAAAGCAGGATCAAGGGTGACAGTGAATTACGTATCTCAGAGTCATCTACGCCCAGGCAAATGGCAGTATGTTAACTTCTAATAAATCCAAAGAAGTTTTGGGAGTGTGGCTCAAGGCTCATGATTTAATTGGAATAACTGCCAGAATCCTGACATCCAGCTTCCCCCATTGTCTTTGATTGTTGGATGCCTGCTGGGAAGGTCGCAAATTGAGTTCATGTGACATTGGGATGCTACCATCGGCTTAAATACATGCTGGTGGCTAAGCACCTGGATTTTTATCATGGATACACAGTGCTGGTGTAAGTGTGAGAGCTGGTTGTGAGTCACTTTTTTCAGTGTCAATGTCATTTTTTTTTAACAGTCGCTAGTTAAATGGTTATAAGTTGAGGACAACCTGTATCCTTTGCCTCAGTGCTCCATGTATGAAATGGTCAAGTGGTTTTGATCATGTCTCCTAAATCAGGGGTGGCCAACCTTTTGGACTTCAGGGACCATCAAACTCATAATTTTAAATCCTGCGGATCAGAGACCCTGGGAAAATCCCCCAAAAAGTCTGTAGGAAAATTCCCCATCCTGTTTTCCTACCGATCGATCATTCTTTACTTGGGATCGCAGGATATGGTCTCCAGCTCCATTCTCAGCGGGAGAAAGAGAAAGAGAAAGAGAGAGAAACTTTTGGCTTCATGCAAGGAAAGCATCAGAAGCATCAGAAGTCTTTCTTTCTCTCCCGCAAACTCTCTCAGAAATGAGTCTTTGTGAGACTTGTTACGCCGGCGCAACCTCTTGGAGCAGGATGCCTTGCAGGGTCCCAAAGACTCATTTCTGGCAGAGTTTGGGGGAGAGAAAGAAAGACTTTTGCTGCTTTCCTTGCGTGCAGCCAAAAGCAGAAGAAGAAAGAAGCAGAGAGAAGCACCCTGGTGGCCAGGTGAGGAATGTGGAACGAGTGGGGCAAGTTCCCCCTCCTCCACCCTTTCCACCCTCCTCTCACTACCTTGTGTTTCTCGCAATGCAAGTGACACAAGCCTTGTGTTCCCACGGGCCATGTGGGCGATGCAGCTTTGTGTTCCCGCACAGCCTGGATTACTTGCTTTAGGGGTGTGTTTTGGGAGGTGACGTTTCTCTGCAGACCACCAAAATTTTCTCGTGGATCACCAGTGGTCCCCAGCCCACTGGTTGGCGACCACTGTCCTAAATGACGTCTTCTCTGTATCCTCTCCAAAATCTTCCATGCTGAAAAGTAGCAAGTCCCTTTCCCCAAAATTAAGACGGGTCATATTTTGTCACATCTAATAAGACTGTGTGAAGTGACACAGATTTGCAAGCAAAATATTAGAGTTGCCTCAAAGCCAAGGCTGCCAAGAAAGGGCTCACCTATTATCTAATTTTGTACACAAATATTTGTGCTGTGTGTGTTTGGGGGAAAGCACCGGGGATCTTTTTTTTTTTTTTTTTAACAATTGGGGTCTCCAATCAATCTTGGGCACTTCAGTATGAATTGACGGTGTTTGGAAAAATGTACAAGTAGACTGATAAAGAAGAAAAATACAGGAAATTATAGCTAACACATCAGAAATGAGTTGCACGTTGTGTTAAAACTCGGACATTATGTGAGTAATAATTTTGGGCTTAGGGAAATGACACACATCAAATCCTTTCCACTGTGTATATAGTTTTCATGTAAACTCATATTATATATATAAATCTTCAGCAGGTACAGAGATGGCATTCAGCAGGTTCTGACCAGTTCTGGAGAACCGGTAGTGGAAATTTGGGAGTAGTTTGGAGAACCGGCCAATCCCACCTCGGACTGGCCCTGCCCCCATCTATTCTCTGCCTCCCATTGAGTCTCAGCTGATTGGCTGGGTCTTCTTTGGTTGCCCTGCACAGGAGAAGGGAGCTGGAAAGCAGGTTAGTGGGGCGGGGAGGGAATGGGGATTTTGCAGTAACTTTTCCCCAGGAGTGGGGTGGGAATGTAGATTTTACAGTATCCTCCCCTACCACGCCCACCTAGCCACGCCCACCAAGCCACACCATGCCCACCAAGCCACACCCACAGAACTGGTAGTCAAACTTTTTGAATCCCACCACTGAGCAGGTAGATGTCAATCAAAGAGAGAGCCATGCTAGTCACATCCAGAAAGAAAGCTTGTGCAATGGGGCAAAATTCACTTAACAACTGTCTTGCTTAGTATAATAGAAATTTAGGGCTCAATTGCAATCATAAGTCGAGGACCATCTGTAAAGTGAACCTATAAGCCACGGCTATGCAATAAATCCAGTTTAAGACGCTATTGCTATTGTTTTCCTTCTCTGTATGCAAAACCATCATCAACAAGGGGGAAAAGGTGTCAGAATCAACCTTTGCAACACCACATTCACACACACACACAAAGGAAGCAGAAAAAGCCCAGAAGGTCGTAATTCCTCATTGTTCGTTTGTAGGATTCCAAAAAGCTTGTCAATCACACCGTCCCTTCCTCCACCAACCAGCTCCCAGTTCATATTGGCTTCTCTTCCAGATACTGACAACTGCTTATGAGCTCAGCTGTCACTCTCTTCCACTGGGGAAAGATCGATGGGACACACCAATCCCAACCTCAGTGACCTTTGAATATGACAAGATTTTTGGCCCGGCCTGCTTAAATGGAAAGCTGGAGTATGGAGCACTGCCTCAGGGTGAAACTTTTAGAGAATTTATTATCTCCTAATGCCCTTTGCACTGCTTCCCACCATCAAACACCCTGGCAGCCCTCAGAACAGGAAGAAATACATTAACTGGAATCTGATCGTTTTTAAAAGGTTACAGATGCCTAAATATAATTTAATTTCATACTTGCCCTTTGAGGGTTTGGTGTATATTTTCATTTTATGACTGCAAATGATAAAGCTCTTAAGATTCTGGGCATTAAAAAGGGAGGAGGGGGAAAGTATTTTAAGGGCTGGAACTATGGACTCTTCACACGCCATGAATTAAGTGATGAATCAGCTATTGTTTCTTCCCCCCTTTTAATATTTTCCTGAATTTGTACCTGCCCCTTTCACATGATACAATCATACTGGGTAGGTGTTCTCCATCCTTGGACACCTCCAATAGGACTCCAATGTTGTTTACAAAATCATTTGAAGAATACCTTCCCTCTCTCTTTCCCATAACACAAATTACTCTCCAAAGTTCCACAGCCTTTTTTTTGCCATGCATCATGTAGGTTTGTTTAAAGAGTGGGAACTCAAAAGCATGAGATCTCCCTCATCTCTGCCTGCCTGCCTGCCCATCCATCCATCCATCCATCCATCCATCCATCTATCCGTCTATCATCTATCTATCCATCCATCTATCTACCCATCTATGTATCAATCATCTATCAATCATTTATCAATCATCTATCTATCTATCTATCTATCTATCTATCTATCTATCTATCTATCTATCTATCTATCTATCTATCCATCCATCCATCCATCCATCCATCCATCCATCCATCCATCCATCCATCCCCATCCATCCATCCATCCATCCATCTATCATCTATCTATCATCTATCCATCTATCTACCCATCTCTATCAATCATCTATCTATCAATCATCTATTTTTCTATCATCTACCTACCTACCTATCTATTCATCCAAACTCTATCTATCTATCTATCTATCTATCTATCTATCTATCTATCTATCTACCTATCTACCTACCTGCCTACCTATCATCTTTCTACATCTATGATCTTTCTATCATCTGAAATGAGGACCTAGATTATTGGGGGCAATATGCTGATGGTAAACCACTTAGAGAGGGCTGTAAAGGACTGGGAAGTGGTATATAAAAACTATTGCTATATTCAAGCATGTTAAGCAGTTACCAGAACATCTATTTAAACTATGGACTAAACACAAGAACCCCTCTAACACTGAAACAAGAGGGAGTTGTTTGGTCCTGGAGCACAGATGCTCTCAAGGTGACGTGAAGCATATTTGAAGGTCAGTGACTTTCAAAGAAAGAGTTAAATAAATTCCCCTATCTCCATTGTTCAAGTAAAGACCTTTGATTTCACCCTGGGTATCCATGCAGTTGCCTCATTTGATGTCCCAGTATATATGTTTCTAATTTCAAAAGCCATCTTCCTTGATTATCTATTTTCTCAAGCTGTGTTTTCAAACACCTAGAAAAATAACAAGTTTGCATAAAACGGTGGCCGGGAATTGCCGTGTGTGTGTGGTGGGGAGAGAGGGGGCAAGAGAATAACAAAAAGAAGAAGGAACGAGAAAAAGAAGAGGGAAGGCAGATGAGGAAAGGTTATTCTATCCTCAACTGGGGCTAAAATTAAACCTTGGAAAGTGCTTCCGTCTGAAAGCTGAGGGCCAGATGCTGTTCTCCTTGAGCAGGTGTGCTGAGGGGGGGACGAGCAGCCCCCCTCCTGAGAAAGCACCTGCTCACAAAGGGCTGCTGGTTTCTGTGTTTCAATTTATGAAGCTGAGGGAGCAGAGTGAACTGTCTGTACTATTCTCTGGTTTTCACATCACACAGCTTGGAGACCGATATAACCTGTTGTGGTCCGCCGGCAGCCTGTGGAGATGGTAGCCGAATTGGACAGTGGGGAGGAACATGGGCCAGTCTGGAAGTTTGGGGAGGACTCAGACAAGGCTCCTGCGTCCGATACAGAGATGTGGCCAGGGCCAACTGGGAGTTGTGTGCTGACTTTGGAGCTTCCAGAATCTGACCGCAGCGAGGCAGAGGAACAAGGGGAGCCTGTTCCCAGTGCGCGTATGCGCAGAGCTGCCAGAAGGCAAGAGCAGCTGAGACAAAAGGGGCAGCTCGGGAGTAAGGCTTGGAGGTGATTGCCCCTCTCATAAAATAAAAAGGAAGTGCAAAGGGACAGGAACCTTTGCAGGAAGCAACTTTGCTCGCTCTGGTCGGGTTGGAACCTGAAAGCTCCTTGGTGAATTTGTGCTCCATTTGGTTTTGAAAGACTCATTGGTACTTTAGTTGTAGGCAGCACTTCAAGAAAGATAAAGGTGCGTGCTTATCAGACTTCTCCCGAAGGACTTTGGCAGACTTCGATGGGACTATTTATAACAGGTTGAAACCCATTATGGGCTGTGAATGACGATAATTCACAGTTCGAACTAAAACAAAAGGGTTTTGGATTTAATGTGTGTTTGTGTTTGTCTCAGGAAGCCTTGGTCAGAACAATAACCTACCACATAGTCTTAAACTGTACACTGAATCAAAACAGGGGGATTTGTCTAACACACCAAATAAATGAAGAGAATATTTGTGGGTCAGGATTGAACTGTGGGGTCTTAGGTGCTTTTTGAGCTTGGTTGTTTACTTACAGATGTTTCATTACCCAACCAGGTAACTTCATCAGCGCTAGATGGGAGTGAGGTTTGCTCTCTGTTTGTATACAAGCGGCTTGCCCTGTTTGTGTGGATGGGAGTGATCTTGGAGGTGCCTTAATTAGGTTGTCCTTTACTGGTAGCTTGTCTGTCTTCAGACAATACTGATTGGGCCAGCCACTAGCATACAAACAGAGAGCAAAGACAACACTCACTAGCACTGATAATAGTACCTAGTTTGATAATGAAATGTCTGCTAGAAAACAACCAACCTCATAGAACACCAAGGACCCCCACACCAAACAATAGAAAAACTTAGCAAGGGCAAAATCAATCAAGCAATTATCACTCTCTTCCAATCCAACCCACCTCACAGGGTTATTGTTGTGGAGAAAATAGGAGGAGGAAGGAGTATTAGGTATGGTCGCCACTTTGAATTATTTGTACAAATAATAAAAGCAGGATACAAGAACCATGGTGTTGGAGAAGACACTTGAGAGCCCCTTAGACCAGGGATCTCCAAGCTTGGCAACTTCGCTGACTGAGGAATTCTGGGAGTTGAAGTCCACAAGTCTTAAAGTTACCAAAGTTGGAGACCTCTGCCTTAGACTGCGAGGAGATCCAATCAATCAATCCTAAAGGAAATCAATGTTGGCTGTTCTTTGGAAGGACAGAGACTGAAGCTGAAGCTCAAATGCTATGACCACCTAAGGAGAATGGAAGAGTCCTTGGATGAGACAGTGATGTTGGGAATGACGGAAGGCAAAAGGAGAAGGGCAGAGGATGTCATCAATGCAAAGAGCATGAATGAGGCAAACTCTGGGAGATTGTGGAGGACAGGGGAGGCTTGAATACTATGGTCTATTGATGTCCCAAAGGTGCTTTTTCAAGAGGCAACTGGACTTTCTGGGTTTTCTTTGAAGATGTTTCACTTTTCATCCAAAAGTTTATTCAGCTCTTCAGACCTGAAGAAGCTTCTTGGATAAGAAGCGGAACATCTTTAAAGGAAACCCAGCTGATTTTCGGCCCATTTGAGGCAGTTTTTGCCCTCCCGGAGGCTCAAAGGAAGCCTCTGCAGCCTCAGGAGGCCAAAAAATGGGCCTTCTGGAAATACTGGAAGTGCCAAAACGGGCCCATTTTCAGCCTCCAGAGGCTCCAGAGGCTTCCCTCGAGACTCCAGGAGGGCAAAAAAGGCTTCCCCAGGGCTCCAGACGCCCTCTGGAGACTGAAAATAGATACTTCCAGTATTTCTGGAAGGACTGTTTTTCGGCCTCCCGAGGTTACAGAAACTTCCCACAAGCCTCCAGGAGGGCGAAAACAGCCTCAAACAGGCCGAAAATCAGCTGGGAAGTGCACACATGCACAGCGCAGGTAAGGGGGTGGGGCGGGAGTGTTGCGCATGCATACTCAGGGAGGCGCATTTCATTGTGGGTGATGGCACGAGCGCTTTCGGCCCACCACAACAAAAAGGTTCTCCATCTAGGATCAAGCCAGGAATTCTGTCAATTCTCACTGAAACAGAAATATCTGGAATATCTGGAGAACATCCTCCACAGTGCTTATGTTCCTCACTTCTGTTCCCTGGAATTTTTTATACGTTTTTCTCCCCCTTGGAATTACCCTATCTAGCTGATCCAGGAGTGGGTTTGTTAAGTATCTGAATGCTTTGAGCCTATGACCATGTCTGTGACACTAAAAATTACTTCCTGTTCTGCAAGATTTGCTTCTGGAAAATTACAAACTTGCCTCAGAATGATCAAGGGAAGTCGAGGGAAACGAGACAAATGGAAAGCCAGAACAGATTTTTCTCCAAACCAGAAGACAGGAATTACAACCGTTTGAGGCTAATTTAGCATGTAACGAGAATCAACACAAGCTAAAGATTAGTACAGTTTTCATGGAAGAGGACTGGCACTCAGTTAGCTCCTATTGTCCAAATATCAAAAAGCTCTTGGGGTGCCTCAGGGTGCCCTATCCCGCAATGACTAAAGAGAATTGGGGAAGGGGTTGTAGCATTTAGAGCAGAAATGGTTGTATTCTCAGATTTGGATCTGGCTGGATTCGGTAAAGTAGAGAAAAAACCGAAACAGTCTCAGGGCCTATTTTGCATACTTCGTTTTAGTATTCCAAATGCTTCTTGATGTAATTGAATTGTTGTTTCTGCCTCTATTAATACATATGCAAATGAGCCAGTGCTGCACCTGCGCCGTATTAATCATATGTGTGCTTCTGACTGTCTGCCCCGTAGGCTTAGGGGTTCGGGAAGAGAAGGGAGATTTAAGGAAATGCAGGCATTTTTAAGTCACAAGGAAGCTCTCTCATGCTGACAGAGGTCTGGCCGGTACATAGCATATGGAGCAATGGTAATATGCTACTGGTTCATCCCAGTTCAATCGAACCGGTAGTAAAAAAAAAAAGCCTCCAGTCAGCTGAGAGGACGGGAAAAAAGCCTTTATGATCAGCGGAGAGGATAAAAGACCGAAAAGCACATTGGAGTGTGAGAGGATTGCTCCTAGCTTGTCGTTCCTTTATCCTCTCAGCTGATTGGCTTGTTAGGTGTGTGCGCACACGCGCAATCACCACCGAACCGGTAGCAACTAAGGTAGGATCCCACTACGGGATGTGGAGCAAAGGAAAAGAGAAGCTAAGCAGGTTCTCTGCTTCCCTGCAAGTCTTCCTACTTACCAGTGGACCAGGTTCACACAAGAGGCTAAATCTTCACCTTGGGTTATTGAAATAAAACTCTTGCATTTATTATACTATGGCTGTGTTTCTCAAGCTCAGCAACGTTGAGCTGTGTGGACTTCAACTCCTAGAATCCCCCAGCCAGAATTCTGGGAGTCAAAGTCCACGCAGCTTTAATATCACCAAGGTTGAGAAATACTGGTAGTCCTCAACTTACAACCATAATTAGAGCCCAACATTTCTGTTGCTAAGTGAGGAATTGGTTAAGTGGATTTCCCATCCCATTCTACCTCTGCCACGTTTGTTAAGTGAATCACTGCAGTTGTTAAATTAGTAACATGGTTGTTAAGTGAACCTGGCTTCCCCATTAACTTTGCTTGTCAGGAGGTCGCAAAAGAAGATCGCATGACCCCGGGACTCTGCAACCATCATAAATGTGACTCAGTTGCCAAGCAACTGAATGTAAATCACATTCAAGTGTGAAAAATAGTCATAAGTCACTTTTTTCAGTTTATATAGGTAGACAGATAGTTAGGTAGACAGATAAACAGACAGAAAAACAGATGCTTAATTCAAAGGCAGGCAAACTTTTGGGACAGAGTTAAATATGGAAAGCTAGGCGCATAGGCAACAATGGCTTCTAGGGCAGGTGTGGCCAATCACAAACTATTCATTGACTCATTGACCTTCTCTAGAGATTACCTGTTAGGGTTCCACTAGATCAGGAATCTTCAAACTTGACAGCTTTAAGACTTGTGGACTTCAACTCCCAGAACTCCTCCTCCAGTCATGTTAGCTCAGGAATTCTTGGAGTTGAAGTCCACAAATCTTAAACTTGCCAAGTTTGAAGACTCTTGCATCAGATCTTTGTAAAACCTGAAGGCCCCATGAATTCATGTGATAGCAATAGCAATGGCACTTAGACTTATATACTGCTTCATAGTGCTTTACAGCCCTCTCTAAGCGGTTTACAGAGTCAGCTCATTGCCCCCAACAATCTGGGTTCTCAGTTTACCGACCTCAGAAGGATGGAAGGCTGAGTCAACCTTGAGTCGGTGGGACTTGAACTGCCAAACTGCTGGCAGTCAATTCAGAGGTCAGCAGAAGTAGCCTGCAGAACTGCACTCTAACCACTGAGCCATCATGGTTCTGATGCTAAAGACTGGTGTTTTAGAGCATGCCTTCCTTCAGTTTAATACTTTTTAAAATTAAAACAATCATTTTTCAAAAGGTATAATGGGGAGCATTGCACTTACAGGTAGCAAGGAAAAAGTTTGGAGATACCATCCCAGGCTTGCTCACAACACGCGGAGACAATAGCTAGTGTTTCCACCTGCTGCATCATGAATTATCCAACACTATTTAAGTCTAGGTGGGATATTGATTTAATTTCTACAGAACATTTTATATTGCTAACCCTACACGGAGAAGGCTCAATATTTTGCTCCAACCATCTTAGTGGCTGAAAAATTGAATGCATGTCCTTGTTCATTACAGTGTGTGAGGCTAACAATGAGTTTGGATCTCCTCGTCTGACCGCCCTCGCTTGTGTTCTTGCAATCTGGGTGGTCAGCGTCCTATCGGTCTGTCCCACATTAGACGTCACATGAAATGGCCCAGCCTAACGTGTGGTTTTGAAGGAGGAGTAGTAGTAGTAGCTTTGCCACTGGAAGTTAGGCAGATATTATCCTGATGAAGATCTTCAAAATAATCTTTCTGTGTCATGGAATTTCATCTGAGTGGGTGGAGGATGGAGCTACTGGAAAAAAAGCAAATGGATTTGCAAGTCGAATTTAGTAGCTTCCTAATTCTTGAATCTGTAAGGACTACAACATTTACATTCCAGCAAATCTTTTATATACAAATAAGGGTTAAACTCAGGGACAATGCCAGCTCAATTATGCAGGTATGGAGAAGAACTGCCACTCCTTTGTTCTTGAAGTATTTCTTCAGAGAAGTAAGTTTAAACTCATAACTTTAAATAATTAAATAAAGCGATGTCATTCAAAAGCATTTGAGGCATAACTGAGTAAATCATTTAATAGTAGGGTCAGTTCACTCTGCAGATATTAGTTAAACAGTGGCCTTGTATCACTCTGCTGAAGGATACAGCACATTACATACAATCTTTTCCAAACCTGTTCATATATGAATTGAATGTGGCCTGTTTTTATTTCACCAATCTGTTCATTGTACTATTTTCCTAAGTAGAAATTATTCTCACGTGGTGTCCAAAAGAGCTTTAAGGAACTGTATAACTTCCCACCTCTCTTTACTTTTGCTATATACCACGTTTTCCCCAAAATAAAACCCTGTCTTATATTTTTTGCCACCAAAAAAGGCACCAGGTCTTATTTTCAAGGGATGGCCTCCTTTTCGCTATTAGAGGCCTTCATCTTCTGCAGCCAGCAAGCTTTCCTGAAGGCCTCTGTAGCCAATAACAGATCGATCCAGATCGATCCAGAGTTTATTTGTTATCAACTGCAGAGGCCTTCAGAAAAGCCTTGCCAGCCTTGTGGGCTGCAAAAGAGATGGGCTGGCAAGACAGGTGTCAGGGTGTGTAAGGCCAATCCAAAGGTAAGTAGTAGGACAGCTCCATCCCCCACATCCCCACCCTAACTAAATTTTTACCCGTGCACTCTGGAGTGAGCGGGATCTTAATTAGGGCTTATTTTGGGAGGTAGGGCGCATAGGTAAAAATCAAGCTAGGACTTACTTTCAGGGTAGGTCATATTTTGGGGGAAATAGGGCATATATATTGCATAAATATAGTTGTGAGCAAATACATTCATTGTGAGCCAATATACATTTGGAAGTTCATTCTTTTTCACAACCTGTCACAATCTCAAATAGCCAGAAAGTATTTTCCAACATAAGGATTAGTTCTATCCTGATTATTCCTATAGCACTTAGAAATATTCCTTCCTTAGAGGTGTTGATTTTGTTTCTTCGTGCAGGTTGTCCTCAACTTAGGAGAACAATGGAGCCCCAAAATGGATGTTGCCCAGCAAGACAGTTGTTAAGTGAGTCTCGCCCCATTTTACAACCTTCCTTGCCACAGTGGTTAAGTGAATCATTGCAGTGGTTAAATTAATAACACGGTTGTTAAGTGAATCTGGCTCCCATGTTGAGTTTGCTTGTCAGAAGGTTGCAAACCATGGGACACTGTAACTGTCATAAATACATGCCAGTTGCCAAGCATGCGAATTTTGATCACATGGGCGCAAGGATGCTGCAACGGTTATAAGTGTGAAAAACGGCCATAAGTCCCTTTTTTCCCCCAATGCCTCTTTAACTTTGAATGGTCACTAAACAAAATAATCTCCTTGTTGAAGATCAGGGACAAATACACCTCTGCTACACAACAACGCAATGGCATTTCAGTAGGAAAATAGACAGCCGGCAATCATTGTTTTTATAACTCTTTCCAGAAAATGAGAAGCGAGGTGCAGACTAGTGGGAATATTAGACACAGGAGAAGACAGATTCTCATCCATGCAGCTGCAGCGAGGTGGAAAACATCAATTTTGACCATTAATAGTATCTTATTTAACTACACCTAAAAGTGGAAAATGCCTGCAAGCCTTTTTTCCCCTCCCTCTTTTCCTCAGCTGCTGTTTATGGGCATGGATCCATTAGCAGCAATAGAAGTGCATCTATTCCTACAGCTGGGGAGCTGGCCTTTGATCTCCACCAATCTCCTATAAAATGGGCCGTTTGGCTGCTCCTTGGGCAGAACAGGTGGTGACTATCTTGTAGCCAACGCACCTAAATTTAGCATCGGCGATAAATGGGGAGTGCAGTGCCCAATCTAGGTTAATATTATATGTTTTGAGACCAATTTAAGGGGCTAGCCAATGGGAAATATTCATATTATGCTGCCTTATTAACTCTCTATCATTATCATCTTCAGCATTTGTGATGTCCGTCAAGAAATGTGCATATTAATATTAAAGGAATCTAGTGAGCTAATGGTTGATGGATGCTTGCCATCTTTTGGCAATGCTAATGTGAACCGTTACAGCGTGAGCATTTAGCTCCTATTTTCAGTTTATCTCGCCCAGATGTTTGTTCTCAAAGTGCAAGCTCGGTTTTTTATTTTGATTTTTTTCCACCGTACCAATAGAGGGTGAGGCTACGTCAGCAGAGTGATCAAGCTACACATTGATGAGTTATCTCCCATCGTAGACTAAAACATTTATAAGGAGCAGGTAAAGCAACAGAAAACAAAGAGAAAAATCTATCAGCTCAGGTTCAAGATGTAACCGATATTTACTGTTGTATCCTTCTCAGAAAAAAATTGCAATATGTTCTCTTCTCACATATGGCGCCTTCTGTCCTGTCCTAGCACTGATTTTCAACATCTGTGTAAATTATTTTCATCTTTTTTTAAAAAAAAAAGATCCTGCACTTGTATAGGAGTTTCCAATTTTCAGGTCCAATGTGATTCAATCTCCACATTTATCCCACACATAATAAACCTTCACCACAGTGTAGGGAGCTTGTTGGCAACTTTAGATACCCCGTAAGCAAGTCAGAAAATACACAAGACAAATTTTCTCCACGATTTGCATTTATGTTCCAAAGCCTTTTTTTTTTTTTAAATAAAAAGCAACTGTGCTTTCTTGTTGTTTTCTTTGAAAACATGTAGCTTCTCATCAAAAAAGCTTCTTCGGTTTAGAAGCTTCAAAATGGAAAAGGAGCTTTTTGAATGAGAAATGAAATGGTTTCAAAGAAAATACCAAGAAAACCCAGTTGCCCTTTGGGGAAAAAAAACCATATTTGGGACTATCATGTCTAACATCATTGAGAATCTCCAGATGATCTGCATTTATATATTCTTTGGGTCTCTGGTAAGAACTGGTGAACACCTGTAAAAATTTACCAGCATTATTAGTGTTATGTCTCTTGAAATCTCCTAGTACAGTGGTTGCCAAACCTTTTGGGCACCAGGCACTGGTTCCGTGGAGAGAGGTTCTTCCTGCAGACCAGAGGGGATGTAGTTTTGTGTGTTGCCTGCATCCCACAGATGGGGCTTTGCTTGTTTTCATGGCCCCGGTTTCTGGCATGCCGTGGATTGGGTTGGGGACTCCTGTCCTAGAACCTCTGTTTAATCAGACATAACTGAGATGGTCTACAATACTGTAAAAGCTCTGCCTGTTATAATCACCTTATCAGTCTGAGTTAAACAGCACCAAACAAGGATCAGGTGTAGAATAATTCATGAGGTATTGTAGAGACAAGGGTGAGCTGCTACCGGTTCACCCCGGTTCAGGTGAACTGGTAGCTAATTTTAATCATTTTTAATGGCTGGTTCGGTGAACAGGCAAATCCCACCCCTGGCTAGCTCTACCCACTCCTCTCCTCCCAGGACACTCCCTGTGACCCATTTTGGATCCCAGGTATATACAGGGCCCACATGGAGGCTTGGGGAGGGTGAAAAATGGGCCTCCTGAAAGCTCCAGAAGGCCAAAACCGGGCCCGTTTCTGGCCTCCGGAGCCCAGGGATGTTATTTTCGCTCTCCCGGAGGCTCAAGGAAAACCTCCAGAGCCTGGGGAGGGCAAAAACACCCCCTGCCATGGTGTAGGAAGCAAACTAGGCCATGCCCACCATGGGCATACCCATCCAGTAACCAGGCAGAGAACTGGTTGCTAAAAATTTTAAAGCCCACCCCTGTGTAGAGAGGGCTGGATTTCAAGGCCAAAGTCCAGAAAAAGTATACTAAATGCTTTCCCTGGTTGGAGGACGGGGCATCAAAATAATGGCTGAGGATAATGGCAAAAGGGGAATTAGACTTTCATCTCCTGCTTGCAAGCATCCCAAAAGTATCTAGTTGGTTACTGTAAGCAACTGTAAACGAGCCTTGGTTTTAATCCAGGAAGCCATGTCCGCCTTAACTTTTTACTTCTTTCATCTTTTTTTTTTTTAAAGAAAATATCAGGATTCCAAACTCAGGCATGTCTATAATGATCAATACTGATTTTTCTCCTACTTAAAAAAGTATTTTCCCCTCTCTTATCACAAAATAGTGTTTATTCCCTAGTTGGTTGCACACTTCACTACTGAAGGAACAGACATGGGTTCTCCATAATAGTTTTAAGCCCAAGACCCAATCTGATCTCACAGCACCTCTGATGAGCAATTAACAAAGATAGCAAGGAGCTGCTGTTTTATCTACCCCAAATGAAAGTTCAAATGTAGAAGGTATGAATGCCAACTCCCCGAACTGCTGCAATTATATTCAGCCTAGAGTAGCCACTGCTGCAAACAAGCAGAAGACTTTAATGTACCAGCTCATCCAGTCATTAGCCTCCCAGCAGGCAGTGCCAATGAGGGCAACCAATTAGTGCTAACTGTGACAGGTAGGACATCACACTGGGCGACTCCTGGAGAGAAGAAGGGCTTCAAAACACATGTCCTCTCAAAGCAAGGTTGGCAGGGAGTATGTGTCAGCCTCTGCAACATTGTCATTGAGGCTTTTCATCCCTTTCCCACAAAACCCCCGGCTCTGCTGCTACTTTCAGCGCATAAAGGTTTGGGAAGGATTAAAGAGTAGCATCAGGAGAAAAAAATAATAGAGAGGGGAGGAGGGAAGGAACAGATAGAAAAAAGACATTGTTCTGAGATTTCCACGGAAGAATGGAGGGCAGCTTTCACTGGAATCAGTAAAGCTGTGATCTGGCTTTCTGCAAAGGATGGGGTGGGGCAGAAGTGGGATCCTATCTGCTCCACTACTGGTTTGGTGATCACGCACGCGTGCATGTGCACCTAACACGCACGCATCTAACACAGGCACTCAACTTTCCCCGCACCAGCTGAGGCCTGCAGTGCCAATCAGTTGAAAGGATAAAGAAGAGAAAGGCACAGAGGCAGGGGGGGAGGGCCAATCCTGCACTTTTCTCTTCTTTATCCTCTCAGCTGATTTTTTTCCCTCCTCTCAACTGATCGTGGGAGGCGTTTTTTTTTTTTTTACTACCGGTTCAGCTGAACCGGTCTGAACTAGTAGCATACCATGGCTCCAGTAGCGCTCCATGGCTTGGGACCCAGGTACTTATGGGACCGCCTACTGCCACCATCGGCCTCCCGCTGGCCAGTGCATTCCCACAGGGTGGGTCTCCTCGGGGTCCCGCCAGCTGGACGATGTCTGCGGGAGCACCCTCCTTTGGAATGAACTACCTGCGGAAATGCGAGCCATTGCAGACCTGCGAGCCTTCTGATGTGCACTAAAGACCCACCTCTTCCAACAGGCCAGTCTGGCCTAACGTTAGGAGAAGGGTTTTAAATTTTTAACAGCAATTTTACATTTTTATGGGTTTTATTGGTTTCAGCCATTATTTAATTAATTTTAAATCTATTTTAACATTTCTGACTATATGTTTTATTGTGGCTGTTCACTGCCCCGAGTCCCTTTTTGGGAGAGGGTGGTGGTATATAAATTGGAATAAATAAATAAATAAATAAATAAATAAATAAATAAATAAATAAATACCACTGGGGTGGGAGGTATTGACTCTTTTGCAATCTGGTTTGAATGGGAAACAAGGACCACAACGATCACATCTACAGGAGCTGTGCCTTTCAACAAGTCGGCCAGATAGACAACTTCCTCCACTCAAACTACATCCCATAAGAGCCGTCGTGGTGGCGCAGTGGTTAGAATGCAGTATTGCAAGCTGAATCTGCCCACTGCCAGCAGTTCGAATCTCACCAGGCTCAAGGTTGACTCAGCTTTCCATCTTTCCGAGGTGGGTAAAATGAGGACCCAGATGGTTGGGGGGAAAATAGGCTGACTCTGTAAACTGCTTAGAGCGGCCTGTAAAAAGCACTGAAAAGTGGTATATAAATCTAAGAGCTATTGCTAAAGATCAGGGGTCTCCAAACTTGGCAACTTTAAGTCTTGTGGACTTCAACTTCCAGAATTCCTCAGCCAGCTATGCTGAGGATTCTGGGAGCTGAAGTCCACAAGTCTTAAAGTTGCCAAGTTTGGAGACCACTGCTATAGATACACAGCAGGAAAGGGAGATAGAGAAGGAAAGAGGATGGATGGATGGAATAGATATTTTTTGTTTTTTTTTTAAGCAAAAAAAGTATTAAGATCACATGACCCAGATTGTTGGGGGCAAGAGGCTGACTCTGTAAACCGCTTAGAGGGCTATAAAGCACTATGAAGCGGTATATAAGTCTAAGTGCTATTGCTATAACTATTTACCTCAGCTGTGTCACAGAGTAGATGTTGCCCAAAGGAGAAATGAAGATTCTCCAGTTCATCATCAGCCATTCTACAGGTAGTTCTCGACTTACAACAGTTCACTTAGTGACTGTTCAAGGTTACAGCAACACTGAAACAGTGACATTTTTCAAACCTACGACAGTGGCTGCATCCCCCTGACCATCATGTGATCATAATTCAGACGCTTGGCAACTGACTCATATTTATGACAGTTGCAGTGTCCTGGGGTCACGTAATCACCTTTTGCGACCTTCTGACAAGCAGTTAATGGGGAAGCCAGATTCACCGAAGAACCGTGTTGCTAACTTAACAACTGCAGTGATTGACTTCACAACCGAGGCCAGAAAGGTTGTAAAATGGGGCCAAATTCACTTAACAACTGTTTCGCTTAGCAACATAAATTTTGGGCTCAATTGTGGCCGTACGTCGAGGACTACCGGTGTTCCCATGACAACAGTTGGGTTTAAAGCTACCCATGAACATCTTCCTTTACTTTATTTCATTTACAGCCTTCATTTTTAGTGGCTCAAGGTCTGTGCTTGTCTCTTCAGCTGCAGACCTTTCTTTCTACAACACCTTATAGAGATGGTTAACTCAATCAGAGTGAGAGAAAAAGAGATGTAAGGCATGAACAAGTTCATATTTCTTTTAAATGGGAAAAGATGCAGGACAGTTTTTCGTCTGACTGCGGTTCCTAACAATAACAGATAATCAGGGTTGGAAGAGACCTTGTAGGTCATCTAGTCCAACCCCCCGCCCAGGCGGGAGACCCTACATCATTTCTGACAGATGGCAATCACCAGGATAAGGTTGAACAGCTTGGAATTCTGCATTTACTGGTGAACTAGAGGTCCCAGCATCCACACTATGATATCTAGATTAAGACATGAGAGTAAAATAAATATATAGAAATAGCACTTGGACTTATATACCGCTTTATAGTGCTTTACAGGCCTCTCTAAGTGGTTTACAGAGTCAGCCTATTGCCCCCCAACAATCTGGGTCCTCATTTTATCCACCTCGGAAGGATGGAAGGCTGAGTCAACCTGGAGCCTGGTGGGATTTGAACTCCCAAATTGTAGGCAGTTGGCTGCAGAAGTAGCTTGCAGTACTGCATTCTAACCACTGCGCCACAGAGGCTCCCTTATATATATATACTATATGCTTAACTAATTTATAGTAGTTAAGGGACTATTGTTAATATAGAATGTTACTTAAAAATGGCTATATTGTTATAAATTTTTATAATGGATTAAAGGGAATAAAATAGGGAAAATTTATAAAGTAAAGGGGTGGCAAGCTCGAATTGACAATGTAAGGGGGAAATTTTTGAATGAAATAATATGTGATAAAAATTGCAAATGTGACGGATGTAAGAAAATATGTATCATTAATATAGAAATTGAATAAGAATATGGATAATATTGCTAAATAAGACATGAGAATATTTAAAGAAAAATGAAATCAGCTATAATATGAAATGAAATTGGATAAAATAAGAGTAATGAATATAGAAATCGAACAAGAATATTAATAACATTGTTAAACAATGTATGAGAATATTTAAAGAAAAATGGAATAAGCAATAATATGATATGAATTTGGATATGAAAGCTGTGAATATGTAATCGTGGTCAAGTTTGTATTGAAATATGAAAATGTGGAACCACATTGTTCACCTAATGAGATGTTTTTAAAATATAAAAATAAAAAAATTATTGGGAAAAAAAAGAGTTGAGAGTAAAATGATGCTTAAGAAATACATTTAGTTTTGGAGTGCTGCTTAGCTATTGAATAATATTGAATAATAATATTGAATAATATTGAATATTGAAAATAAGCATTTAGCTACTTATTTGCATCTGAAATTGTCAACCCGAGGAGCCCATCTACTCAAATAGGTTTTCCTAGGACAATATTTGTTTATTTATTTTTTATTCATTTTATTTTTATTTATTTTATTTGGTTTGTCAATTGCTTACAAGATAATAGGTATAAGTAAAAACATAGTTATGAATACATGGATACATATAAGAAAAATAAAAGAAACAATAGGACAGGGATGGTAGGCTTATGTATGCCCCCTACAGACCTCTTAGGAAAGGGGTGAAGTCAATAGTAGAATTATACGGCTACTCGTCTCATAATAGAAAGGCTGGGCAGCTAATATAGGCTTTTATTTATTTGGCATATGGCATCTACAGAGGTTGTATAGTCACTGATATACAAATTTAGTTTAAATAAAGTGTCAGCAAGTATATTCACATGTTGACAATGCAATATAGAAGATAAAAGTATTAAATTAAAATAAAACCATAATAAAATCACCATACTATGGAGCCATAGAATTGTAATGGGATGGATGTTATAATTTGATATCTAAGGAAGCCTCCCATTTAACTGCTTCAACTGTGCTGTGAATGACATCATCCAGGTGCCTTGAACTTTCCTGAGGAAACTTTCTAGTCCTTTCTGATCATCGGATTTTGATTTCATTGCTAATATTGTATTCCAGCTTAGGTAATATTCTCTTTCTCCTTTCTATCTTTGGGTTTTTTTAGACTTCATATTCATGATGATTCATAGCACTTTATGAGATTAAGGCAAGAAATACTTTCACAAGTATTTCAATATTTTACAGTCTTGCTTTTATGCTCTCAAGAAACTCACATTGTGTAAGTCAGCAGTTCTCAAACTAGAGTCTGAGATCTGGGGCCTAAAAGTCAAATAAATAAATATTTTGAAAATTCCCAGTTTTAATTTCTACTAGAATAAATATTAATGGATACAACCCATATAAAGCCAAGCACTTCCTGGGGTACGCAATCATTTTTAAGTATTAAAGGAATTCTGAGAACAAAATAAATCAGAATTGATTTGCATCCCATACAATCCAAGGTTGAATGGAAGTGTGGTTTTTCTGATAAAGGAATTGAATTCAGTCTTATGAAATCTCAAACCCACCAAAAGAATGCTCTGGCAGACTAACCCGGCTGGTTTGGACAGTGAAGTTTTCTAGAATTTAGTAAACTATGATCTGAATGCATTCACAAGATCTGTTTAATACATCAATATTTTCCTGAGATTGCTCATGTCAGGAAAAAAAACCTCCATCTAATGATTGTCTTAATTGTCTCAGCACATAAAGACAGAAAATTAAAATGTGCTGCGATCTGGTTAAGTCCAGAACTGAGGATTTCTAATTGGGAACTGTTGTTACCTTTAAAACAGGCTGGTGGTCGTATTAAGTTAACTGTAAACTGAAAGAAGGAAGAATTACCTAACGGTAGCCCACTGAGTTGTACAATAAGGAATAAACAACTTTTGTAGCCCGTACTTTCCAAAAAGGTCATAAATTGCTCGAGCGATCGACGCTCAAAACATTGTTTTTCAAAAACCTTTAGGCTGAATGCAATATCTAATTTACCAAAAGCTGCTCGCTAATTCTTGTATTCTTTAGAGCTCAGCTGCTGCTTAAGATTTGGCTCCCTTTGCTCTTGATGCATCAATGCAATTAAACCAATGCTGAATTAAGGTAACATCATTGTTTGCATTAAGTCCCAGAGTCCCAATTTAGATCTGCTCTTCACTCCTGATTTGGGGAAGGATGATAATTTATGCTTTGCATTTGATAGTCCCAAAGGTGCTTTTTTTTTTTTTAGCAAGGCAACTGGACTTTCTGGTTTTTCTTTGAAGATGTTTCGCTTCTCATCCAAGAACCTTCTTCAGCTCTTCCAGTTGCCCCTTGGGAAAAAAAAGCACCTTTGGGACAACCATGACCTGGATGACTAAAAATCTCCATATACATTTTATATAAGAAATAAGACAAGAAATTTAACTGTAAGAGATCTCAAGAAAGTAAAATGTAAATATGTAAAATATATAAGAACAATAATTATAGTTAAAGCTATTAATTACTGCTAGAGGAATGAAAATATAATGTATTAAGATATTTAAGATAAGAACCTGTATAGATGTCAAAAATACTGTTGAAATCAAGATGTTTTATGTTTTTATAACAGAAACTTAATAAAAACATATTAAAAAAGACATTTTGCATTTGATAGATCTCACAATTGCAAACATCTTTATGACGCTATAGAGCACTGCACACAGAACAACTAGACACAAAGACAGTTTTTTCCCCGAATGCCATTACTCTGCTAAACAAACAATTTCCTCAACACTGTCCAACTATTTACAAAGTCTGCATTACTATTACTCTTAATCTTCTCATCACCCACCCCTCCCACTTATGACTGTGTGACTGTAATTTTGTCACTTGTATCTTTATTATTTATATTGTTTCCTAGCTTGATTTAATTGCTTATTGTACCCTAGGACGATTATTAAGTGTTGGACCTTATGATACTTGACTCTTGACAAATGTATCTTTTCTTTTATGTGCACTGAGAGCATTTGCATCAAATTCCTTGTGTGCCCAATCACACTTGGCCAATAAAGAATTCTATTCTATTCTTTAGCTGGTAGCAAGTAATGAAAAAAAATACTAGAGAAGTAGAGGATTTAAATAGCTGGAATTAATAACAGTACAGAATATTGGATAAAAGAAACAACTGAACTTATCTAAAGTACGCATCTTTTTATTCCTCTGGAAATTTGCTCGTAACTTTTGTTCTATGAATGAAACTGATTGTATCAAGGTCTTTCAGATCATGTCAATATGCAGAACAGACTAATGGTCATTTCAGAGCATCAGAAAATTCTTGTAAGGAACATAGATCAATGAAGGCTCAATCATCCCAGGCCAAAGGTGTCCAAAGGTTGAATCATGGCTATTGGGCCAAACTTATTAACCTTGAGACATTTCATTGCTCATCCAAGCAGCTTCATCAGTCAGAACAAAATTAGTTAGAAATTCAGAGAGTCATTGAAATGTACCAGCTCTTCCATATCAACTTCAGGGGTTTCTCCCAAAAATGGCTTGCAATAAGTGTCTTATAAGGAACCTTTGCAATGAGCAGGAAACTACTGAATTTGGAGACACTGAGTGGTTCGCCATAGCAAAAGAATGCATATTGTCTCCATGTCTGTTGAACATCTGCAACAAAGATACTGTTAAGAATGGGAGGGAAGGATGTAATGGCAGATGGAATCAAGTTGGAGGCCTTAATTCTAAACAATCTGAGATCTGAAGGTGACACCACATTGTTAGTCAGAAGTAAACAAGAATTAGAAGAGCACATCAGGAAAGCAAAAAGGGGAAAGAAAAAGCCGGATTAATGATAAATATTAAGGTAATGGCAACCAGCATGCTTGGTGAACTTACAGTTGTCTCTGAAGAAGCAAAGGTGGTGGACAGTTTTTATGTTCTTGCACTGAAGAAGAGGTGGTAAAGAGGAACAATGCGTAGGAGGAGTAAACAGATTAATCCTAGAGAAGAAGGCAATATGTCACACTTCAGCCTGGCTCAGATGTAAACGTAGGCTCTCTAGAATTCTCAACCCCTTGTTCTGGAATTGACTTACTAAATGGCAGGCATTTAGACACCGGTCAACCAGTGTAAATGCTTTATTGTAGACAAGAATGAAGCCAACTACAAGCTATCTGCCTGCTGAGGCATACAGCAATCAAAACCTATCTAGATGCCATTTCTCCAATGTTTACATTCTAGTGTTTCTCCTTTCACTTTTCTTTGTTTAATGCATATTTGATAGCTTTCTGTCAAGGTCATAAAGGTAACTGGGATTTATTAACTTAACAGTTGATTTTAAACCTATGAACTGCTGGTCCCCAGCTTCATTCCCAACCATGAAAAATTTAGGCAAAAAACACGGATAAGGATATTTTTAGGACAAGAAAGATCAGAATTGTTAAAGGTCTTTCCTGTGGTGAAGAGTTCCTATGAAATTTGGCTATTGCAAAAGAACAAGAGAAAGAAGGTAGATGCATTCATGTTCTGAATTAGAGGATGGTTACAAGGAGGTGTCATGAATTAGCAAAAGAGCCAGATAATCAATGTTTGGCCAAATAAAAGAGGGTCTTGAGGGGATCAAGATACATTTGGGTATATGCAGTAATATAAGTGTCAGCTTTGGAAGCCATATTAGCACCAGATGCTTCCACACTGCCACATTCTTGAGCCTGGGAAAATGGGAGGGGAAAAATTTCTTGGAGTGTATGTGGTTAGACATAATAGCATTCTTCTTCTAAGTCAAGGTCATGTTATTTCTGCACCTGGTTGAGAGGACGTCACAAGCTGGGACGGATGGTGATTGGAGCATGTGATCCAATGAGGGGTGCAGGAGGTGGATTTGTATTTTTTACTTTTTGCAAGGAAACCTGGAACTTTCAGACTGGGGATTTCCCAGATGTGCCAGTTTACTACTCTAATAAAAAGAATTTTGGAAAGGATGTCTGTCTTGGAGTTAGTTGTTGGAGTGGAGGTTTTCTGGAACACTGACATTAAGCAAAATGATGGAATTTATTATGTTTGGCAAGATTGAGGACAAAGAAGGTGAAGGTAACAGGATAATATAATCCAAAGGACTATTAGAATGTCCTTGGAAGGGAACAGGTCCCCAACATTATTGGGGACAGGTCAAGACAGCAAGGACATGCCCATGTATTCACCAGGAGTTGTGTCAATAGCACCTAGGTCATTAACTTGGAAGCTTATGGCATTTCTCTCCCACCAATATGAAATAAAGAATCATTTATAGCTGTAGATTGAAGATTCACTCTATCTGTCGATTTGCCAAGAAAGTAAAGAAGGCTCCAGTTCACATAGCCACCCATCCATGAAGTAGCCCATAACTTTGCCATTGAGATATCTTGCACGATGAAGCAAGATCTCTAGCAGCCAATTTGACAAACATTATTAACAAATAATTCTTCCCCCTTAGAAATTCAGGGAAGAATAATGCAGCCAGGTGTAGCCAGGTGTTCATGTGGAGAACACTTAACATTATAAACTCAATCTAGCAATAGAGACAGGCTCATGCTTTTCCACCACCCAAAATTTCAATCCATGATTTGAATAGAATGTCAACCATCATCTCAAAGAATCATAGAATTATCTTATAGGAGAGATGAGTGGCATAAAAATCTAATGCACAATAATAGAATCATAAGGCTGGAAGGGACTTTGGAGGTCTTCTAGTCTAACCTCATGTCCAAGGCAGGAGTCCTTATATCATTCTGGACAAATGGTTGTCCAATCGTTTCTTGAAGACCTCCAGAATCCACAATTCCAGGATGTAAGAAGTTAATTTTCATTGTCAGGAAATTCCTCATTTCCAAGATAGATCTCCTCCTATTGAGTTTCTATCTATTGCTTCTTGTCTTGCCTTCAGGTGTTATGGAGAATGAACTGATGCCTTCTTCCCTGTGGCATCCCTTCAAGTGTTGGAAAACTATCGTGTCTCCCCTAAACCTTCTCTTTCTTAGGACAAACATACCTAAACCCCTTAACTATGATTCATACAATTTAGCCTCCAGACCTCTTATCATCTTTGTTGCTCTTGGCACTCTTTCTAAAGTCTCAGCATCTGGTGCACTTCTAGAGAAGTTTTAACTAACCAGGTACATTACCTATAAAGAGTTTCGTCTCTGCTTCCCGTACTTCCAAAGCCCTAAGGTAGGGTATTTAATTTGCTATAAGTTATGGATTACAACTGGCAATTCCTGGTCACATTTTCAAAAACTAGAAATTCTGACATTGCAGTCCCAGAACATCTGGAAAGTACAACCTGAAAGGCTACAAGATGAAGGCCTGTGATGCAACCATTTTGCTAAAACTAAGAAAACTCAGTTCTGGCCAATGGGTGGGAGTTCATTATGGAATTCTACCCATGTCATTATTAGAGAAGTAAGGCTAATGACATGGGTAGAATCCCATAATGAACTCTCTAATTTTATTTATGTATATATGAAAAAAATATATAACCATTACAGCTCTGGATTCCATAACTTGACCAATCTCTCACAAACAGTTAATTCTTTAAATTATGTTACTACAGCCAAATGCACAGATTAGTTCCTCCTATGTCCTCAGCTCCAAACACTTGCATTTTCAAAGGGTAGTAATTGTGACTCTTATCCTCTCCAAATTCAACTTCTTAGAATGATTCAAGGGCTTACACAGAAACAAGGAAAAGAAAGAAAGGGCAAGACGATTTCCTTCTCCCCCCCTCTCCTTCTCCCCTTCTTCCTCTCCTTCCTCTTTCTGTTCTTCCTCCTGTCCTTCCTCCTCCTCCTGCTGTCCTTTTTCCTCCTCCTCCTTCTCCTCCTCCTTCCTCCTCTTCTTCTTCATTATTTTCCCTCTCCCCCCTCTTCTTCCTCCTCCTCCTGCTGTCATTCTTTTTCCTTCTCTCCCTTTTCCTCCTCCTCCTCTCCTTCTTTCTCTTTCTGTTCTTCCGCCTGTCCTTCCTCCTCCTCCTGCTGTCCTTTTTCCTCCTCCTCCTTCTCCTCCTCCTTCCTCCTCCTCTTCTTCATTATTTTCCCGCTCCCCCCTCTTCTTCCTCCTCCTCCTGCTGTCATTCTTTTTCCTTCTCTCCTTTTTCCTCCTCCTCCTCCTCTCTCTTCTTCCTTCTCTCCTTCTTCCTCCCCCCGCTGTCATTCTTTTTCTTCCTCCTCCTCCTCCTCCTCCTCCTCCTCCTCCTCCTCCTCCTCCTCCTCCTGCTTCTGCACAATTCACACTCAATGTTGTTCATCTCCCAAATGAAAACATTGTCCCATTTTTTCATGGCCACTCAGCCTTGGTGACATGGGTGGCCATATAACCTGATAAACAAACACACAAGCACGCAAACAAACAAAACAAGTTATTTCCAGAGGCAGTTGTGTTACTCCAGGGGAGGTTTCATCTCCTCCACCTCAAGAGCAGGGTTGAGAAGGCACCTTGGTGTAAGGGGCATTGCAGGGTCCAACTTCTCAGAAGCTCTCAACCTTTGCCTCTATACAAAGCACTTACCTGCAGTTGCAGTGGGCCTAAACCCGGGGTTGCTGCGGCAGCAGCTGCCATTGTTGTTGGAATCAGCTGAACGGGGTAAGGGTCACCTAAGTAAGAAAATAACAGAGGCGTCAGCACCTTTTATCTACTCTCCACCTGCAAATTAAACTCCTGCATTCACTCCTTCCAAAAGCCTCTTTTTTGTCTGCCTCAGAGAGTTCTAATGAAAAGCTCCATTGTGAGGCCTTTTACTAACACTCTTCACAATTCTGGCTGAGGGAGGAACACGAATAAAAGGGACAAGCAATTAAGGCGGAAACATCATCCTTTTTTCATGATGTATTTAGGGAAATGGGGAAGGGAAGCATGCCTTGATCAGAGGATTCAGCTTCCCCCCAAAAAGGAGGGGGGGAAGCATGAAGGAAACAGAAGAAAGAGAGAGAGAGAGAGAGAGAGAGAGACGGGGGGGGGGTGGAAAGGAAGGAAGGAAGGAAAGAGAGAAAGAGAGAAAGAAAGAAAGAAAGAAAGAAAGGAAGAAAGAAAGAAAGAAAGAAAGAAAGAAAGAAAGAAAGAAAGAAAGAAAGAAAGAAAGAAAGAAAGAAAGAAAGAAAGAAAGAAAGAAAGAAAGAAAGAAAGAAAGAAAGAAAGAAAGAAGACAAGGTAACATTGTAAAACCTCGACCAGCATAGAGGATGGGAACAAAAAAATAAAATAAAAAATTACAGCTCTGTTCACAATGGCATCTTAACCCAATTGTAGTTCATTCGCCGCAGCTCAGATCTCAAAGGTGCTTTTTCAAAAGGCAACCGGACTATTTTTTTTTCCTTGAGAAAGAAAAGGAAAATGTTTTTCTTCTTCAAGAAACAGTCCAGTTGCCTTTTGAAAAAAGCACCTTTGAGACAACCATGACCTGGATGACTGAGTATCTGCACAGGCCACAGCTCAAATCTTCTTCCTTTTGAAGGGATGAATGTGTGCATTTCAACCTCTATTTGCACTACTCACAGCTCTGGATCGATCTTTTGTCTGAAATAGCATAGAGTCTCTTGCTGAACCGCAGGGTTGGACTAGAAGACCTCTAAGGTCCCTCCCCACTCTGTTATTCTGTTACCTTGCCTGCCATCCCATCCCAGCCTGGGTTGGATTCACTTTATCCTCAGCTTTGTTAAGGAAAGCTTCTTAATATACGGAGCACCATTATTGTTACTTGATTTATTTTTTAAATTTGTTTGCCTTCCATCTCGCCGCAATTGCATGGACAAAGCATCGAAAGTCCTATTGACAGAGGGGTGTATGTATATTTGAAAAATATATTTTCCTCTGCCTCTCAGTCTATGAAATAAAGTTATAAAGGGTGAGCCAGTTTGTCCAATTCTCTTGGATAAAATGGGATGTTCCCCCGTGCCTCTTTTTGAGGGCCTTGCTCACATTTTGAAGGAGTTCTCTGAAAAGTTTTTCAGTGGGACTGAAGGAAAACCTGAATATCTTATGCTACCAAGCTTGAAATTTTGGACCTGGACAACCTAGAACTACGCTGCCTATGGTCTGACCTAAGCTTAGCACACAAAATTGTCTGCTACAATGTCCTACTTGTCAATGACTTCTTCAGATTCAACCACAATAACACATTAGATACAAACTCAAAGTAAACCGCTCCAAACTCGATTGCAGAAAATGCGACTTCAGCAACAGAGTGGTCAATGCCCGGAACTCACTACCTGATTCTCTTGTTACATCCTCCAACCCAGTGGTGGTATTCACATTTTTTTTACTACTGGTTCTGTGGGTGAGGCTTGGTGGGCGTGGGAGGGGAAGGATACTGTGAAATCTCCAAGCAGAGGTAATATTTGCCGGTTCTCCGAATTACTCAAAATTTCCACTACCAGTTCTTCAAAACTGGTCAGAACCTCCTAAATACCCACCTCTTCTTCAACCCCCAAAACTTTAACCTTAAACTGTCTATCGTGGACCTCACTCCATTCCTAAGAGATCTATAAGGGGGAGTGCATAAGCACACCAGCGTGCCTACTATCCCTGTCCTACTGTCCCCATTTATTCGTACTCCTTTATTATGTATATATTTATATCTGTTTATACTTATATGTTTATATGTTCTGTTCATACTTATATTTATTGTTTTTGTCATACATGCTTGACAGATAAATAAATAAAATAAATAAATATCCCCTTCTCCCCATTGAATTAAAATTAAATTGGAGAACAATGGATGGTTATATATTTCGTGATTTCTTCCTTCCATCGTGTTAAAAATTACAATTTGGGAAATAAAATAAGAAATACTCAACTTACAACAGTTCATTTACTGACCATTCAAAGTTACAATAGCACTGAAAAAAAGTGACTGATGACCATTTTTCACAGTTATGACCTTTGCAGAATCCCCATGGTCACGTGATTAAAATTCAGGTGCTTGGAAATTGGTTCAACATATTTATGACTGTTGCTGTGTTCCAAAGTTATGTGATCACTTTTTGCGATCTTCTGAAGAGGAAAGTCACTGGGGAAACCAGACTCACTTAACAACCAGATTACTAATTTAACAACTGCAGTGATTCCCTTAACAAACTGTGGGAAGAAAGGTCATAAAATCAGGCAAAACTCACTTAACCAATGTCTCACTTAATAAGAGAGATTTTGGGCACAATTGTGGTTATATGTCGAGAATTACCTGTAATTTATTACCTCACAAATTTGCAAGATTTTATCTACTGGCAGCTTATGTCTTTAATTTGTTGTACAAGTCATCCTTGACTTACAACAGAGGTGGTATTCAGCAGGTTCTGACCAGTTCTGGAGAACCGGTAGCGGAAATTTTGAGTAGTTCGGAAAACCAGCAAATACCACATCTGACTGGCCCCACCCCCATCTATTCTCTGCCTCCCATTGAGTCACAGCTGATTGGCTGGGTCTTCTTTTGTTGCCCTGCACGGGAGAACGGAGCTGGAAAGCAGGTTAGTGGGGTAGGGAGGGAATGGGATTTCCCCTGCCACACCTACCAAGCCACTCCCACCAAACCATGCCATGCCCACAGAATCGGTAGTAAAAAATTTTGAATCCCACCACTGACTTACAACCATTTGTCTGGTCACCGAAGTTATGATGACACTGAAAAAAGTGACTTATGACCATTTTCCATATGACTCTGGCAGCATCCCCATAGCCATGTGATTAAAATTTAGATACTTTTGGCAACTGGCATGTTTTTATGACAATTTCAATGTCCTGGAGTCCTGTCACCACCTTTTTTGCCTCCTTCTAACAAGCAAAGTCAATGGGGAAGCCAGATTCACTTAACAACCGTGTTAGTAACTTAACTGCAGGGATTGACTTCACAACCGTGGCAGGGAAGGTCATAAAATAGGGCACAATTTGCTTAGCATCAGTCTTGCTTAGCAATAGAAATTTTGGGTTCAATCATGATCAAAAGTTGAGGTGTAACGTGTTTAGTAGTGCATTTCCTTCAAATGGATCATAAAACCTTCTGCCCTTATGACTACTTTTAAGATCAATATCTACATTCCATCTAAATAGCTGTGATACTATTGTCAACTAGATTTTTTTTTCAAACAAACGAACAATTTTAAGAGTTTTGACTTCCCATTCTCCTCCTCAGGGCTTGGCAGTTTTGAGAAGTTGGACATCAGCTGACCGCACTTAAATTGGAAATTAGCCTTTGCAAAGCCTTGTTCGTGGACCAAACAAGAAGAATATTAATACTGCCCACGTGATCCTCCATTAAAAATAAAACATGTGATGATCTTAACAAGACCAAACAAAACAGAGAAAACATCAGCAATTCTGCCTGGGGAAAGTTTGCGATATTTAAATCCTAAATATTCATGTTATCATCCCGTACTAGAAAGTGATTATGAGTTTCAACACATATTATTTTTAGGTAAGTCTCCTGTGTACTTTGGGTGGCCATTTGTTAAATACATTAATAAAATAAATGTGTGTATGTTTGTAAGTAAATGTGTGTGTTTGTAAGCATGCACATAAGCAAACTTTTTTTTTTTCCAAGAGGCAACTGGACTTCCTGATTTTTCTTGGAAGACATTTCGCTTCTCATCCAAGAAGCTTCTTCAGAAAAAGTCCAGTTGCCTCTTGGAAAAGAAAAAAAGCACTTTTGGGACAACCATGATCTGGATAACTGAGAATCTCCAGAGATAAATGAGCAAACCTTAACCTGTCAAAAATGGCTTCGGACAGGTCAGCCTCAGGATTAACACTTTACATGTTAGGTATGTTTTTATGTTCTTATTATTATCCGCACAAATCAATTCATTGAATTACATACATACACATAAGCCCTACATGGGATGGGTCCAGTTATCTGAGAAAACATCTCTCCCCAGTGGGACTAGCCTGCCCCACTCATGCCTTCGGAAGAGGCCTGGGGTATGGATCCCATCAGTGGCGTGGTTTGGTGGGCGTGGCATGGCTTGAATGGTGTGGCAGGGGAAAGTGACTGCAAAATCCCCATTCCCTGCCCACCCCACTAACCTGCTTTCCAGCTCCGTTCTCCTGTGCAGGGCAATAAAAGAAGACTCAGCCAATCTGCTGGGAACTCAGGAGGCAGAGAATAGATGGGGGCGAGGCCAGTCAGAGGTGGTTTTTGCCAGTTCTCCGAACTACTCAAAATTTCCACCACCAGTTCTGCAGAACTGGTCAGAACCTGCTGAATACCACTTCTGGATCCCATCTGCTAAGAAATTCCAGCTTGGGGGTGGGGTTCAAGGAGAAGAACCTTTTCTGCTGTGGCTCCATCCCTGTGGCAACACTCTACCACTGGAGCTAAGAACTGCTCCCTCCCATTTGACCTTCTAGAAGGGTATTAAAATTTGACTTTGCCAGTTGGTTTGGGACCCCAAGGGGGCCATTCACTGCTGGAGATGATTGATGGGATAAGAAGACCTCATCAAGATCAAGGTGTGTATGTGATGTATTCGAAAAGGCAACTTGAGCTAAAATATGTCCCTCAGAAAAGTTCCTTCCAAAAGTAATTTTTACACACGTCTCTTATGTATATATAAGGGATGATTTAGTTTTTTCATTTGTCTGAAAGCCCTCATTTGCTAACAGAATAACAGAGCTGAAAGGGCTCTTGGAGGTCTTCTAATCCAACCCCTGCTCAAGCAGAAGACCTTATAACATTTTCTGACAAATGGTTGTCCAATCACTTCTTAAAAACCTCCAGTGATGGAGCACTCACAACCTCTGAAGGCAATCTGTTCCACTGATTAACTGTTCTAACAATTAGGAAATTTGTCCTCATTTCTAGGTTGCTTCTCTCCTTGATTAGTTTCCATTCATTGCTTCTTGTCCTGCCTTCAAGTGCTTTGGAGAATAGGTTGACCCCCTCTATAAAGCCTTATAAAACCACACCTACAGTCCTGCATCCAGTTTTGTTCACCACATTATAAAAAAGATATTGAGATTCTAGAAAAAGTACAGAGAAGAGCAACCAGGATGATTAGGGGACTGGAGACTAAAGCATATGAAGAACGGTTGCAGGAACTGGGCATGGCTAGTCTAGTGAAGAAAACGACCAGGGGAGACAGGATAGCAGTCTTCCAATATTTGAGGGGCTGCCACAGAGAGAAAGGGGTCACACGATTTTCTAAAGCACCCAAAGGCCAGACAAGGAATAATGGATGGAAATTGAACAAGGAGAGATTCCACCTGGAAATAAGGAGAAACTTTCTGACAGTGAGAACAATCAACCAATGGAACATCTTATCCTCGGAAGTTGTGGGAGCGCCATCACTTGAGACTTTCAAGAAGAGATTGGACTGCCGTTTGTCAGAAATGATGTAGGGTCTCCTGCTTGGGCGGTGGGTTGGACTAGATGACCTACAAGGTCCCTTCCAACTGATTATCTGTTATCTGTTATCCCTGTCCTGTCCATCACTTACTTTTGGTTTCAGTATGGTTTTAACATCTTAATATGTATAATTTTAATTATTTTTCTATTTGTTTTATAACCTGCAATCCAGAGTCATCTTATAGGTTTCATACAAATTTGATCAACAACTAAACAAATAATTAGATCTGGTAATGTTAAGAAAACCAGCAAACAGTCCAGTATTAATTAAACCGATTAACTTCAGGGGGCATTGTCTTGGGCCAGTTTTAAGGAGTAATTAGATATTTTATCATCTGAACTTTGGCAAATTTCTTTTTTTAAGTTTTTAAATCTGTTTTTTTTTTTAAAGCAATTTCTACATGTGCTAATTTGCCATGTTAGAAAAATAAAATGTGCTGATTGCACAAGGATTCTACATCTGCCTTCCTAACGCAGATGGAATCAAAGGGGCAACAGCCTTCCCGTCCATTAATGTCAGACTGCTGTGATCTGACTCAGCTTTTAACCGAACAAGAAATATTTAATTTTCTCTCTGAAATCAGCAGGACTTTAAAGAACTTATTTCAGAGTAGACTAAAATAGGAACTCATTTAATGCTCAATTATTTGTGGCAGTGTTTTTCCCCCTTCCCTTTTCTTTCAAGAGGAAGATAATAGAGAAGAATATATCTTAAAAGAGAGAGAGAGAGAGAGAGAGAGAGAGAGAATTTCAGCTAATTCCAGTCCTGGAGGATTTATACCTTGCCAGTATATCTATAGGTAGATTAAACTCTTGCATTGCTACACACACACACACACACACACACACACACACACACCTTTGATAACATCATGTATACTGTTAATTTGGTAGAGTTTAGGGAAAGGCCAAAGGTCGCTTAAAAATAACTTTTTTCCTACATTAATGCAGTAAGCAATTGTTAGAACAGGATGGCATGTTCCAGTATTGCTCTTCTCTTCTTGTTTTGTAACTTTTTCTCAATATTTTAGATGGACCAATATTAAACAAACAACCAGCAAAACTGGTAGTAATTTCTGGCCCAGGATTTATAAAGATCCTTCCTCTTTAAGCATCTTGATTTAGGAATTCTTCTGACCAGGAAGTATCAGAAGTTGGTGAAGATGCTAGCAAATGAAATTAAATTTCTTTCCCCCTCACAAGTATTCCTTCAGTTACAACCATAATTGAGCCTGCTAATTACAGTCTAAGTTGTGATGGTTGTAAAGCAAGTCACCCAGGTATGTAATAATTTATTCTCTAAAGTTAAAAACAATCATACTTTTTAAACCATTTTTGCAACTCTAGGAGAAGCTGTAGACTTCATAGACCCATTTTTACAATATTTTTTTTTTGCAGTGGCTGTTAAGCAAACAGCATGATCATGGGTCAGTTTTTGCCAGAAACTAGAAATAAACACAGGTTTCCAGCAAAAAATAATATTGTAAATCACATCAGGTGACCATAGGGTGTGGCAAATAGCAGACTGGTTGCTAAGCATGCAAAATGCAGCCACCTGACCAGAGAGGGGCAAACTCTTAGAACGTCAAAACTGGACACAGGTCCCTTTTCAGGGTCCATTGTAATTTTGTTAAGTGACCAGTCCAGATGGGGACTATCTAGAATGGATGGCAGTAGTAGGCAAGGAGAGTTATGATTCCATTTTGGTCACTACTTTACAAAGCAGAAATCCAACAGTGATTCAGTTGGGTTCTCTTTTTGAACTTCTAGAATTGTTTTACCGTATCTGTCAATAAAATTTGCTTTTGATATAACTTGGCATGGAGGCATGTTCGTTCATAGCCTTCTCAGGTAGACCAGACAGGAATGATAACCAGATAAGTTTGTTCTATTTTACTGAATCTTGCAAAAGTCTGACAGCACGAATCTCCCACCGTTGGTTTTTACAGCCTGAGAAGTTAGGGAGGATCCTTTCTGAGAATTTATCTGCCTGTTAGGCAGCTGTGGGCTCACCCAACTCTTAAGTGATGATCCCGGGCGTGATACAAAAATAATCAAGTCACGAAAATAGAATAAAGTTCCTTTAATGCCTCCAACTTGGCCCCAATGTCCAATTATCCTCGGCTGGAAATCAAACTCTTAAAAAAAACCATTTACAAGGGGAGTAAACGCAGTCTGCACCCAAAGTAAAGTTAATTCGAAATAAAAACTCAAACACAAACCACACCGAAGGAATTACTATGGCAGGCGAGGATGATTAATTGTAGACTTCTACCAGATAACACAGCCACCACAGTTGGGAGGAATCCAAAACACAGATAAGCTCCGACAAGAATAATACATGCTTTGCTTCCAGCACTGGGCCATGCACAGTTTGTCCTTATAAACAATCCTCACAGTTGCAGCCCATGAAGGGGATCAGGGCTCCTTCCTCCCCCTAAACCATTCATGTTTCTCCCTTATAGTCTCCTCCCTGCGTGCCCTAGGATGAAGAGGGATGGGCCTGGGTCTTCCTCTGACAGTCCAGTTGGCCTGTGTCTTCCCCAGTTTCCTCCACAACCTATTTATTTTATTTATTTTTATTTATTTATTTGATTTGTCAATCACTTACAAGATAATAGGTATATATATACATAGTTATGAATACATGAAATGGGTACATATCAGAAAAATAAAAGAAACAATAGGACAGGGACGGTAGGCATGTTGGTGCGCTTATGCACGCCCCCTACAGATGTCTTAGGAAAGGGGTGAGGTTAATAGTAGACAGTCTAAGGTTAAGGTTTTTGGGGTTTGGGGAAGAAACCACAGAGTCAGGTAGAGTATTCCAGACACTGACCACTCTGTTGCTGAAGTCGTATTTTCTGCTATCAAGTTTGGTGCGGTTAACCTTGAGTTTGTATCTATTGTGTACTCTTGTGTTGTTATGGTTGAAGGTGAAGCATTCATTGACAGATAGGTCATTGCAATATATGATTTTATATACCATACTTAGATCAGACCGAAGATGGCGTAATTCAAGGTTTTCTAGGTCTAGAATTTCAAGTCTGGTGGCATAAGATATTCTATAACAAGTAGAGGAGTGGAGAACTCTTCTTGTGAAACATTTCTGGACTTTCTCAACTGTGCTAATATCAGATACGTAATGTGGGTTTCAGACTGATGAGCTGTATTCGAGTATTGGTTTAGCAAATGTTTGTATGCTCTAGTTAGTAGTGTGATATTACCAGAGAAAAGGCTATGTAGGATTAGGTTAACAACTCTTAATGCCTTTTTGGCTATGTAGTTACAGTGACCTCTAGCAGATCATTAGAGATGAGTATTTCAAGGTCCTTTACAGAGCTTGGATCATCAACAAGGTCTTGACTATTCAGCTTGTATTTTATTTTCTGAATTTTTTTTGCCAATATGTAAGACAGAGCTTTTATTTGCTGAGATTTGAAGTTGCCATTTGTTTGACTATTCTGATACATAGTTGAGGTCTTTTTGAAGGATAGCAGTATTGTCTGTGGTATTGAACAGCTTTACATCATCAGCGAAGAGAACGCAGTTGCTCTTAATATGATCACAGAGGTCATTTATATAGAGTATGAAGTTGGCAATGTGACCAGATTTATTTTTCCGCCAGAGTGATCTCTTTTTGGATTGAAGTTTCCTTATTGTTATGGGTAATCTGTTTTTTTTTTTTTTTTTGGGGGGGGGGGAGTTGTTATTGGTACATATAGTTTGATGTTGTAATGGTCTTCAACAGTATTGCATCCAGTGAATAGAGATTGCCAATCAAGGGATGAAAGTTCGTTGTCTATAAGGTCATAGTTGCCTTTTTTGCAGTTATAATTGGGGATTACATCATTGTGATGATTGGGGGTATGTTGAGACAAAAGTCAATCATATTGTGGACACTGTTGGAAAAGGGTTCTTTAGTTTGTATTGCATAAATTAAATTCAAGCTATTGCAGAAGATGAGAGGCAATTGTTAAGTCTAGTATTGTTGGTTACTAGTTGTTCCAGTCCCAGATTTGTAACAGTATTGTAGAAAGCTGCATGTATGCATTCAGTTGTACATTCGTTTAGGACCAGTTAATATGAGGTAGATTGAAGTCACTTAGAAAGATAAAAGCGTGTGGGCAGGATGTTGCCCATGTTAGTAGTGAATTTAGCTTGTTTACATGTTCGATGTCATAATCAGGTGCTCTGTAACACAGTAAGAATCGAATTGTGATATTTAAGGATAGTTCGCAGAAGATGGTCTCAGGAAGAGAAAGCTCCTGGGTAACTTGGATGTTTTTTAGATATAAGGACTTTTTATAGAAGATAGCAACACCACCTCCTCTACGAATTTCACTATCTGATCAGTAAACATGATAGTCTCTTACTGTGGTAATGGAGTCAGGGAGAGATGCGTTGAGCCATGTTTCACAGACAAATATGATGTCGAATTTAGCCATATTTAGTAAGAGGAGAAATTCAGGTATTTTATTCACAAGGCTTCTTGCATTGAGTAGCTTGCATTTAAGGCCAGCTGTAGTTGGAATTGAGGTGGTTAGGGGCGTGCGTGCCTATGGAACAACACTTCCACTCCCTGTTGGCTGTTCCTCCTCTCCCTCAAAGTCAGACTCCAATAGGGGCATGACATCTTATCTGATTATTCTCTAGGGAAGCGGTCACCACCTGGTGGTCCATGGACCACTGATGGTCCATGAGAAAATTTTGGTAGTCCACAGAAAAATTATTTTGCATTTTTTATATTGCACTAAATCAGGGATCCTCAAACTACAGCCCCTGGGCTGGATATGTGCAATTAATGTTTGTGTTGCTGCAAAGAGACTCTTTCCTCTGAGTCTTTTTGAGCAGGTTGGAGGGGCGGGGGGGGGAAGGGGGGGCAGAAATTCCCACTTGGGGTCTGCTTCAGCCTCCTGGTGTGGGGCTTTGGGTGAAGAGCTGAAGAGCCTTGTTCCAATGGGACTGCATCATGGCCTGGAACTGGCTGACCATCGCAGCCCACTGAGCCTCCAGGCGCCAGTACCTGGCCTTGCACTCCCGCAGATCTTCCCTCTGCTTGGAAAGATTATGCTCATAGTCCTCAGGGAGGTGCTTCTGCTGAGCCTCCTTCTCGGTCAGATCCAATTTGAACTGAGCCAGCTGGTTTGCCAACTCTTTCTTATGGTGGATGCTGAGCTCCAACAACTGCTTCCTGTTCGTGCCCTAAGGAGCACAGGCGGGCAGGCAAGGATGGCTGGGAGGGGTGAGTAGAGACTGACGAGATGCCCCTCGACATGAGTGACATCGAGTCACGTCCACCCAGCTGGTCATTAGGCAGATCATATTAATGGTCCGTGGGATTTGCAATTATGAATATAGTGGTCCCTGAGGTCTGAAAGGTTGGTGACCCCTGCTCTAGGCAACATCTCTTGCCTTTTCCCATCTCCCAAGGTCATTTCCACACACCATCCCATTTAGAAATGCTTCTCCCTAATTACATCTACTCATAGTGTAAGGGGTGGCAGAAGGGGCATGTTATGGGTGCCATCCACTAGAGAATGTCCCCTCATAGAACCCAGAAGGAGAGAATTTTTTGCCGTTGGACCTGCCCTATGGAACATTATTTCCCTTGAGATCAGATGATCTTCTGGAAAGTTCTGAAGACATGGCTTTTCCCCTCAACCTTGCTGGTCTTTTGGAAAGTTCTGAGGACATGGTTTTGCCATTTGGCCTGGCAATCAGTCCTTGGTGGTACGGAGCTTATAAAATGGTTTCATGGTTGCTAATTGATTGTGCTCTCCTGTTGATTGTATAGTAAGGTTCATGGCACTGTTTATGTTTTAACCTTGTAAGCTACCCAGAATCATGCATGTGAGATAGATAGATGATAGAAAGAAAGAAAGAAAGAAAGAAAGAAAGAAAGAAAGAAAGAAAGAAAGAAAGAAAGAAAGAAAGAAAGAAAGAAAGAAAGAAAGAAAGAAAGAAAGAAAGAAAGAAAGAAAGAAAGAAAGAAAGAAAATTATTGACTAACTAACTTAGCAAGCAAACTTTCCTGTCAAGAGATTAATGAAAAATCTCTGTTCCAGCACAAGAGCTATGCAATCTTCCTTTTCTAGGGATGGGTGAAATAAGATTACTCTCCAGAAAGTAGTTAAATACTGTATTAGGACAAAATGAAAAGTAAATGAAATTATAGCAGATATACTGCTATAATTTAAGGAGAAGGACAGGCAGAGCCTGAGGGCAGAGTTAAGAGAGCAATCAGTCTAGAGTCGTTATCGCTTCACAAGGGGTTTGAGTCCAACCCTTCTTGAATTCCGTTAACTCTTATCTAGCCCCAATTTAGTGCTGTTATTGACTAGATTCTTGTTTATAGGCATGAATAATAAAGCAGCTTAACTAGAACTCAACACGTAGATCTGATTCTTCATACTTGACTATGGTTAATATAATTCCTAGCCATCTATTTTATTTGTCTTCTAAAATTAAAAATCATGAAATCATTTGAAACTTCTGAAGGCGCAGTAGACTTCACATAGGGCTTAGGGACCTGATATAGTTCATCGTGGCCAGGGGTGGCATTCAAAAATCCCAGCAACTGGTTTGCTGCCCAGTTACTAGGTGGGTGTGGACATGGTGGGTGTGGCCTACCAGAACTTCCTGTTTCCGGTTTCCGGTGGGCCTCCAGAACCCGAGGGAAGCCATTTTCACTCTCCCAAGGGTCCAGAGGCTTCCCCCAGGCCTCTGAGAGGGTGAAAACAGCTTTTCCCAGGCTCTGGAGGTCCACCAGAAGCCAGAAAGAGGCCCATTTCTGGACTTCCAGAAGGCCCATTTTTCCCTCTCCTAGAGCCTCCGTGCAGACTCTGCATTTATCTCCATTGAAAATGGGCTGCATGGAATCTCCTGGGAGGGGAGGGGTGGGGTGGGTGGGGCCAGCTGGATGGTTGAAATACCAGTTCAGCAAACCAGATGTAACTTTAACATCTGGTTCTCCCAAATCGGTCTAAACCAGAAGAACCCTACCCCTGATCCTGGCACCTCATATGTTACTGATATTCCAGAAAGGTCTTGGGACATCAACCTATCTAAAAGTAATACTGGATACTTTATATACAAATTGACTTATGGAACTCTGGTTCCACATCTTGATCTGCTTTCAGAATCCCAGGTGGTCTCCAGGTAGCCATGTGTGCTATTGCTGATGAGTGTCAGGATTCCAGCAATCACCCTGATTAAATCATGATTCTCGAGCCAAACTTCAAAAAACTTAAAAGAATTTATTAGAGGCAACATACTGGCACTGCCCTGTATGAAGCCAAGTCTGGCCTATGTAATTCACAGTTCCCTGTGACTCTGTTTCCACCCCACCTTCCTGCCTGGGTGTGTCATAAATCAGATTCTCCAACTGAGTCCGTTCATATGCTAGGTGTCATCATTCACGTTCTCCAATTAAATACATTCGCGGGCAAAAGCTCTGGTATTTTAGTTACAATCTTTTAAAGATAAGAGTTGGAATGTATGTTTGCTTTCAAACTGCTGCACTGCTTTTCCAGATTTTCTTCCTCCCCCTTCCCCTTTTTTAATGGCAACTATTAAAACAGGCATAGGAATGTTTTATGAGTTGACAATGAGGTTCGGATGATCACACAGAAGGAAAAAAAAGGCTTTCTACAACAGTGAAGGCCTTATTCATGAAATGGTATCCCTTCTGGATTTCAGCCCTTGTTTCCAAATAAATCCCAACATCTAGATCTGATTTCTATGCCATGGAATGTCTGATGTTTTTGTTCCTTTGATTGTCACTTAACATTAGGGAGAAATTGATCAAATGCAGCTTTCTTAATGAAATAAAGTAAGACCTTCTGGAGTGTCTCACCAACAGGCCACTATTAAAAGGAGTCCCAGGGGCAACAACAAAATTTTGGTTAAGTTTCTTTTTTCATTTCCATGGTGATCAAAAAAAAAAAGAAAGAAACCATGTCAGCCTCGTGGGTGTGACGTGCCACACAGCTGCCATGGTGTTAATACATTGGAATTGAAAAGCAAACACATTTATACATAGTGTCACACCATGTTAAACAAGGAATTAATTGAATCTGCCAGTTCTGCTTAATGGGATGCATTCTTGGCCTTTTCCAGACCTACCAAAATAGCCAAGTGAGATTCAGGGAGGCTTTTAAGATATACAGTCAAGTGGTGTGAATGATCAGATCTCCCATCTGATGAAGAAAAATGTGAGGACTCTAGATTTCTAGACTGTGGTTGGGATAGTTTCTGGGTGAGCTAAAACCTTTCAATTGCTAAACGGGCAGCATAGACGTTTAGTAATAAAATAAATAAATAATTTCTCAGGCAACACCCATCTGAGGAAGGATAGAAGTGTGGGGCAGAATTATTCAACCAGGGCTACAAATGCACCCACCAAATCCATTTACTTAGATATAATTTATATGCTGCATCTATAGATACATTTAAAGGCACAGATAGATTTTAAGAAAGGAACTAGAAAGAGCTTTGACGATCTTGAACTCTGACGTTGGAGAAAGCTTCTGAAATACAGGTAGTCCTAGACTTACAACCACAATTAAGCCCAATATTTGGGTGGCTTGGGAGTTAATGGCTTCCACAGCAACCATGGGTCTGATCCAGTGGTGGGATTCAAATTTTTTTTACTGCTGGTTCTGTGGGTGTGGCTTGGTTAGTGTGGTGTGGCTTGGTGGGCACGGCTTGGTGGGCATGGTAGGGGAAGGTTACTGCAAAATCCCCATTCCCTTCCCACCAACCTGCTTTCCAGCTCCGTTCTCCTGTGCAGGGCAGTAAAAGAAATCTCAGCCAATCAGCTGGGACTTGGGAGGCAGAGAATAGATGGGAGCGGGGCCAGTCAGAGGTGGTATTTGCCGATTCTCTGAACTACTCAAAATTTCTGCTACCGGTTCTCCAGAATTGGTCAGAACCTGCTGAATACCACCTCGGATCTGATGCAAATTCTGGAGGTCAACCCACAATGGAGGCCATACATTAAGATTTTGATTTGGCACTGAAAAAATGTCACCTATGAAACTTATGACAGTTGCAGCATCCCTGAACTCCCGTGATCAAAATTTCATCACGAGGCAACCAGCAATGGGGAAGCCAAATTCACTTAAGTATTACTAACTTAACAACTGCAGTGAGTCCCTTAACAACTATGGCAAGAAAGGTCACAAAATGGGATAAAATTCACTTAAGAACCATCTCCCTTAGCAACATACATTTTTTGGGCTCAATGTGGTTGTAAGTCTAGGAATACCTGGTTCTAAGAGGGTAGGCAAATTATTGCATTCCATAGTCCCCTCTGCCCCAACTTCACAAAGAGAGTTTTGCATCTGCGGTTAGCTCAGGGACTAAGGACGCTGAGCTGTCAATCAGAAAGGTTGGCAGTTGGGGCGATTCAAATCCCCTATAAACCATGATAACGGAGTGAGCCCCCTCCCTTACTGCGTCCCAGCTTCTGCCAATCTAGCAGTTCGAAAGCATGTAAAAATACAAGTAGAAAATAGGGACCACTTTGGTGAGAAGCGAAATAGCGTTGTGCACCTTCGGTGTTTAGTCATGCCAGCCACCTACTGACTACGCGGATGACGTCTTCGGACAGCCGCCAGCTCTTCGACTTTGTACGGTGATGGCCACTGCCCCCTAGAGCTGGGAAATGATAGATGTTTGTAGATCGAGGGAAACATTTACCTTTCCTTTATGTTAGGGAAGGGCAATACCTAAAAGCTCCAACTTTTTTCTTAATAACAACAGGCCTTTCTGGGCCGTGGGGGAGGAGTTTTGCTTCTGCTAACGCAGAGTTTTCTTTTTAACCTGATAAAACCCAATCTGGTTTAAGTAAACAGCTTCTGCGATTTTACTCTGTTACCTGCAAGGTTTAATCGGGGTACAGAAATAGATGGAAGCATCTCAGTTTTGCTATGAAACATAAGTTCAGTATAAAACAATCATCACCATCACACTAATAAGAAGTAACATTATGCGGATGGGCATTGTCAGAGCTTAGCGTTGCCTTTTTGGGGAGGGAGGGGGGTTGTAAATGAATCTAATTTGCTTTCATGAACTATCCAGGCTAACAAAAGACCATTGAATGAAGCAGGAATTCGGCTATATGATAATATGATGCTGACATAAAAGCAAAAGCGAAGGAACCACAAGGCCCCTGTAGTTCTCGGAAACAGAGAGCTTTCAGATAGATAGAAAACTGATGTCAGCAAGAGTAGATAACGGAAATGAAGAAGACAGTTTTATGAAAGTCCCTAACCAAGACTAAAAAAAATCTTGCTCGCTGAAACAAAGGCAGCCTCAATTTCTTCCTACCCACCCTTCGAAGTGTCATTTGCATTTCTATTTTAAAACAATCCAGTCACTAAGGGACAGGATAGAAAGGGTTTCTACTAAAAAAGGCTAGATAAAAGGGCCCCTGACATACACGCACCTGTACAAACAACACACACGCACACACACAAACAAAACCCTGACAGACATTCCTGAAAAGAAAAACCTTCCAAATTAATCGTCACTTTCCAGCCTGTAAACCGTTCGTAAACTTGTCTTTTGTTTTCGCGATAAATTGAGAGGCGGCATATGTTAGCCTCGATCTATGCACTGAACTCCCATGGAGGATTAATGGTGCGTGCAGTATTGGAGGTAGTTTGCAAAAGAGCAAATTAACGCTCTTCATAAGTACAAAACAGTGGTTTTGAGAAGGACCATCTGACACATTCTTGGTTCTTCTCTTTTCTTTCTCGGTTGGGGGTGGGGGAGGCGTTGTGAATGCCTGGATTCCAATCTCGCTGGTCCGGTGCTTGGATTTTAACCTCGCAGGTCTTTGTAGGATTCCGATACTAACCCATTTAAATCAATGAGTCTATAGCCAAACTCCAAAAAGGACTTTATTGGGAGTTAACATGTTGGCAATTGCCAGGGTGTAGCCGACTTCTGAGACACATCATTTATTGTAAACCTCATCCCCTAATTTCCCTCCACACCCCCGGGGTGTATAATGTCAATTTCCCATGGGGAACATACCATAGCCAAGAGTCATCAATCATACTCAGTAGAATTTGCGTGGCGAACTTCAGTCAACTAGAAACGATCTTGAAAACATTGATGGAATGCCAAGTTGGCCCA